>OZ026859.1:672106-1344212 GCA_964023215.1 Eledona agricola
ATCATTTAAAGCGCGTGCTAGGGGAATCCCATTTGACATATGAAGAGTTGCACACATTGTTAACTCGCATAGAGGGGATCCTGAATTCCCGTCCTGTAATCCCGATCAGCTCTGATCCGAACGACCTAGCCGCGCTAACACCAGGACATTTCCTCATCGGAGAGCCCATCAACAGTGGCTACAGAGAAATGGACCTCCTGTCAAGGAAGCAAAACCTCCTAACACGTTGGCAAAGGGTGGAGCAAATCCGCCAACATTTCTGGCAGCGTTGGGCCAAGGAATACCTGACCCAACACATCTCCCGCAACACCCGAACATCGCCTGATTCCGTGAAGGTCGGGGACCTGGCGGTCATCGTCAGCGACATCACTCCGCCCCAACAGTGGAACTTGGGCCGCATCATCGAGCTGCATCCTGGAAGTGATGGTGTTGTGCGGGTGGTAACAATGAAAACAGTGCGTGGCGTAGTAAAGCGTGCGTTGCGCAAAGTTTGTGTATTGCCAACCAATTAGACTTTCCAGACATTTTCTAATTGTTATTCTCCAATTTTTGTTTGTTCAAATTCGTTTTTTCTGTTTTTTCTTGTTTTGTTAACATAGCATAGTTTTGAAGCCAGGAGACTTCAAGGGGGCCGGTATGTATAGGCAACAGCTTATACATGGTGGTTGTTTTCACCCCCTCTTGGAGGCTCTTGGTTTCCCACCCCCTTGACCAAAACAGTGGTCTCGGGACAAAATTCGAAGAGTCTCGTTTAACAATTCGTACCGAGCAGACGAATCAAAATCCTTGTATAAATAATTCCAAAAGTGTAAATGTGTAAATAAAGTGTTGTACAGTTAGATCGCCATCATTTTAATTTTGTAATCCAACGCGCGAACCACGCGAACAAAAGTGTACGGTGCACATCCGCGAACTCCGACGACATAAGGGGAGTTACCAACCGAGTGCGCTTACAAAACCATAACGTTAGATTTAGAAGCGTTGCGTTGAATTTAAATCATACTTCTTGTAAGACTGTGCTCTTGTTCAGGAGTAGAGGATTCACCGATAAGAGGTGCTTCAAAGTTGCGTTTTCGCAATCCACAAAAAGACGCACTCCTATTGCATAATCGTATTTCAATCGTAACTCGTTTATTGCCAGTTGAGTTTTCACCACACCCATCGTATCGAAGTCGTTATCATTGAGATTTTTCATTCTCCACAATATAATCCGCTCGAAATGTAAAGTCAGGCATGGTAACGGAAGGTAATTGCTGAAACATTAGATACAGACGTCAACTGGACGTTTAGAATTGAAAAAATACATCGTCGATTTTGACGGCAGGAACTCTTCTAAATTTTGGATAAAATCCAAATTCTGGCCACGAAGCGTGTAGTAGTTGTCCAGCTTCTGTTTAGTACGTTCTACTCGAAATTTGTTCTTTAACAACAAATTTTCGATAAAGTCGTCTATAACATGTGTTTATAATAGTTTTAATACGGTCTGGTTTATTAGTTACTGACCTGTGATATTATCCGGCAAATGAGGTTGTTTGCTCTTCCAAGTTTTGATAATTTCAACATCACGTTTGATGTCTTCATCCTTAACATTTAATAGTTGGTGGATTCTTTGTTTTTGGTCCGACGTAACTATTAGCAAATCCATTTTGAATGTGTTTCTGTTATTTCTGACTATTTATAAGACTACTGATTTAAAAACAATTTAAAAAACTCTGATACTCGGGAGTGAATACTGATCGTAACATATTTAATTATAGTAGATCGACGACTTTTTGTTTATTTTACCTTGGAAAGTGTTTGATAAAAATATTTGGAGTTTGTCCCGTAAATAAACTTATACCACTGTGTACTTATTTCATGTCCTAAACATCAGTTAAGTTGGATATAAGATGTATTAAAAGTTGATTACAATTACTAGACGCTTTTAAATGTATTAATTGTTCTCGTTGAGTTTGTATGCTTAATTTTGTTTGTTTTTGAAGGGAAAAATGTGGCTTGTAAAATAGTTTGTGATAATTTTTTTTTAAAATACAAGATAAAGGTACTGTCTTAAAAGAGAGAACAAACTGCGTATAAACCTGAAATCACAATTAATTTATACATTATTTTGAATTTATGAAGGTAATTATGAAGAGTAATCATTTTAATTAATGATGTCTTCATTATATTTCGTTGTTTTTCGTATATCTCAGATCTCTTCATTTGTATATTTTTTTATTTTAGGCGTAACATTGTCTTTTTAATTTTTTAATTTTTATGAAAACAGTTTCAAAATGTTCAAAAGTTCAAAAAATTATATTTTCTTTTCGTCGAAATAATTGTCTTATTTTATCTAACCTTCTCTAGTGCAAGCACATTAACAAACCAGACAAATTGACTGCAACATTTTTGAAATATTAAAGATAAACGAATCTCCTTGAACATCAGGTTCGAATTCAAAAATTCAATATCACAATTTTGTCGCATATTTTTCCTTTTCTAGTACGAAAGCTTGAGCTATAGGGTCTCTATTTACCTTGCAAGCACATTAACAAACCAGACAAATTGACTGCAACATTTTTGAAATATTAAAGATAAACGAATCTCCTTGAACATCAGGTTCGAATTCAAAAATTCAATATCACAATTTTGTCGCATATTTTTCCTTTTCTAGTACGAAAGCTTGAGCTATAGGGTCTCTATTTACCTTTTTAAATTTTCCGGAATAATTTTCATCATACCAAAACATATATAATTTCGTGAAAGAAGCACGACTTTCTTCGATTTTCTTGTTTTTTTTAGTTTTTGTGCAAACTACTGGTTTAGAATTGATCGATTTTTAATTACAATTTTGATCAATTTAACAACCATATTATGAAACGGCTGTTAGAAGATGTGGTCTTTTACAGTTTCCACCATTAAAATAATAAATCCTTGGGTGCAGTTATTTGGATTTCGGTCAATTTTGCGGCTATTTTTCTCTTCTTAGGAAAAAATCAATTCGATGTCATTGCATCATTGCCGACCGAAACGAACCTATTAAAAGTGCTAAAAGTATGAAATAATTTGAAGATATATAAATACATATAGAGTGTATTTAAGGATCAATCAATGGACAATTTTTTAAAAGTGCCATCCACCCCAAATGCATCATTCCCAGCCTGTATTTGTTTCGGTCTCAGTTCTTCTCTCGCGATATTTTCGTAATTTTTTAGAAAAAAATCGTAATTTTTCCTAATCAAATCATCCCATTTTTCTACAGAAGTTTATAAGCAATAAATGTTTGAAGCATAATAATGAGGTTACCTAGTAAATTTGGAACAGTACTTTCGTTTCCTCCGTATTCCATTGGTAAACAATGTCTTGGTATAACTTCATGCAAGGACTCTAAATTTTCGTGAATAACGATCTGGAATTGAAGAGACGAATTAAGTAAGTCGAATGAATCGTCAGTATCACCCTGTCGTAGATTTTTGGTTTCAGTATCACTTTTAAGATCGCCATGACCTTACTAACAAACTGTGGAAAATTGAGAAAGTGGATCCCGAGTATTCGATTCGAATAGACTTTCTGCAATTACATAACTGATAAGTTGAATATATTTGGATATTGGGCGTACTTCTTCAAACCACAAGGCCCGTCTCAACAACAAAGGATTAATTTTTACGAGATGTTTTAACGAGAATCCTTTAGTATCCACGCAATATCTGGTGCCGATTGCATAGTCATGTCTCAAACGCAACTCGTCTATTGACATTTGAGCCTTTACCATTTGCTCAACGTCGAACGCATCCGGATTGGTGTTTAGCAATTTCCAAATAACAATTCTTTCCAGTTTTGGAGTCATTCGCGTCGTGGGCAAGTACGCTCTACAACGCACAAATAGATAGATGAAAACATAGTAAAGTATTAATAATAATTTGTACACAGTTTCTTTTGATGGTACAATTGTTTCTAGGTTCTCCATGAAATCCTTATTGCTACCACGAATAGAAAAATAATTGTCTAACTTCTGTTTGGTGCGTTCTATTTGGAATTTATTGCGCAACAAAATCTTTTCGATAAAGTCGTCTGAAAAGTGCTGTGTTTACAGTAGTTCACACAATTTAGTATATGTATGTACCTGAAATATCCAGCTGAAGGTGAGGTTGCTTCGTTTTCCATATTTTAATAATTTCGACGTATTCAGCGATTTGGGTTTCGTTCAGTTTGTAATATTTACCCACGTTCTTTTTTTCTTCTTGTGTTACTATCAACACGTCCATTTTTATTTAAGAATTTGCGCAATTGTTTCACTTGTTTAGCGTATAATACTGCATTAGTGACTGATATAAAAATGTACCTAATGCTTTGTAATTACAGAATTTCATAAAAACCTGTTATTGTTTGCAATGTCTAATAACGACTCAGACTCCTTGAACTCTGGATGCATTATTGTTTTGTATCACAAAACGAAACATTTAAAAGATAATGATAGATTGCGTACTGTAATATTCCAATGAAAATAAAATATTGAAAACACTTTTATCAAAAGTAATCGACCTCTCTTATTTCGCAATTCCTAATCACAAGCCGTTTATTTTTTCTAGAATGTTTATCTCATTTACGTCAATTATTTGCAATTTTATTACTTTTTCTAAAGCATCTCTTGATTCTGCAGTACTTACAATCTCGAAATCATCAATTTATCAATAAAATGTGCATTTTGACGCTTCAATTTTTCTACTAATGAGCACCAAATTTAAAAAAACTCAGTTGTAAAAAAATGTAATCATAGAGATATTTCAATAAACATTAGCTGCATCGCTTTTCAGCAACACCGACATCCATTTTTTCGTTATCATTACAAATGCTATCACAGCGTCCTTACTTAACTCTTAATTCAAAATAACAATAAATCAGTTTAGGCTTCCGCGGCTGCTTCAGCAATCACTCTAACAGCGGCCAGGGCTTCTTTTCCTGTGGGCTGAATGTAAGACGCCGGTAAAACGAACCCATATCGTCCGTTGTCTCTCAATTCTATTGTATAAGCGTACTTGAACTTTGCAACACCTTTGGCCCAATCGTCTGAACCACCAGAAGCTGGGTAAAGGGTGTTGGCAGCTGGTCCGACTGTATATGGTGGTCCTCCAGCCGATCGAATCGCCTAGACACAATATTATTATTATTTACTTGCTTACTCAGCCAAGTATGTCCAACTGTGTATATTTCCCCATTTAAAATAAATAAAAGTGTCTCACCGAAGCAATTTTTCTTCCAACGCTTTCCAGATCTTTATAATCCGGAGGTACTACTCTATCGTATCCCCACGGATACAGGACGTATTGTCCGTAGGAGTGGAAGGAAATGTACGCTTTCCAGTTGACGCGCGAGTTGCCCTGTATGAAATTACGTATTGCCTGAGTTTCCGGCTCTGAGAAGGGTCCAGTTCCCCCATAGATCTCCGTGCATGGGTTTTTACCAGAGCCGCGTCCGCCCCAGTGATATCTGCACACGAAACTCGTTTTAGACTTTTTCAGGCGGTCACCTGCACTCACCCAAAGTTTCTGTTAAGGTCAACTCCGGCACACTGTCCGCCACCTTTTCTGTTCTTCCTCCACAGCCGATCTCTGACGTGCGAATATTCGTATCCGTCTGGATTCAGGACCGGAGTTATGTACCAGTCAATGTTTTGCACCGCCGCCGGTTCCGATTCGAAATTAGAAACGAACTGGTTGATGATGAACGTGACGGTGGCCGGAGTTATCCATTCGCGAGCATGGATTCCGCCATCGATCCAGATGGCTTTGTTGCCGGCATTTCCGTTAGATATTCTTACGAGTTTGATGGGTTTGCCTTGGACGCTGTGTCCAATAGTTTGGACGTTGCACAGGTCCGGATAGGTTTCAGCTAAGTAGTCCAAGTAGCCTTGGATGTCTTCGTAACGATGGTAGGCTTGCCAGGTGAGGCGGTGGCCTGGAAAAATTACAACACTTATTGATAACGTGACTGATATAACGATGTAAGAGTTTTCGGTGCTCAAAGATGGTGCTAGAAGGAATAGAAGAGCATGCCATGCATTGTTTACTACGGACCCCAGTTTGCCGAAGGCCACAATTCCAATTTGTTGCCCAAGGACGTAAGACCTCTCCAAGCTAAGATATACTTGAGGGGCAGTTTTCGCACTGAAATTTTATTATGGCATCGTCGTCAAAAAACTAAAGCAAATTCTTTTTATTGGTCCACAAAAAGAATGCAAAGAATCTGACTGTTCTAAATGATGCAAATATTGAAGCGAATTCAAGGAATAAAACAATAAGTCAATTCAAGGACAAATGCCACTTGGTTCGTAAGAAGAACCCAAAGACTTAAATAAACTACGTCATACCTTTACGATCGTCCAACTCGATCTGGCTTGGATTCTCCTCATCGATGGCCTTTTGCAAATCCTCGATGACAATATCGAACTCGATGCCATTTTTAGTCAGCTTTTCCTTCACCTTATCCACCGAATCAGGCCGGACCAATATATCGATGGAGGTCGCATTTCCGCCCCACATGGACACATCTACAATACACCTTAGCGACTTTTATTTCCGAACAATATTTACCTTCGTCGTCTCTCAACGCGCCCAGTACTTTTAGTTTGTCTTTGGTGATGTCGTGCGTCTTCCAAAGCTGACTCCCGACGTAAAGCACCCGTCCTTGTATTTCATCTCCCGTGGAGTTTGTCGGCGCCGATCTCACTCCACCCAACACCGCAAGACAAATCAAAGCCAATCGCCTCATTTCAATATGCGGCGTCTTCGACCGTTGACGCCGGTTTTATAAGGAGGATGGGGCCTGACCCGGTTCGTGAGGAACGGTACCATAGTGTGTTTTTTTTGTGGGTTGAACGCTTGTCGTGATATTAATTGTATTGTAATTAGTCGTGAAATCTTAATGGCATTGTATTGGGCTTTTCGTTATCTGGAAGAAGAAGTGTTTGGATTGATAAAGACGAGGGCGAATCAGGGAACATTGACACCGGAACGATTTTGTTTGTGCGTTTTTTAACAATAATTTCTGAAACGGCATCTTGTTTTATGAGGCGGTCGAGCGAGATTGCGTTTTAGACACGAGAAAGGAAGGATTGCGGCTACAAGAATATGTCCGTTAATTTTTTGTTGGCGTTGAATAAAATCGTGATTTTTGTTTAAATAAACAATGTGGTAGATATTGAAACCGCGAAAGGATAGCCAAAGAAATATCAGATTTAGGGTATAAGCAGCAATTTAGGTACAAATTTTGTTGGAAATTAAACAACAAAGTGCAAACGTGCGTACAAATAAAAAATTATTCAGAGTACGTCTTGGAATAAATTTGGAATTCGTTAGAGGGTACAAAATGTTTCATTCTGAGATGGAGAAATTTCAAATTAAGTTTTCTCTTGACAACGGTTTTTTTAACGAATGCGAATGTTTTTTTATTTGTACGCACGTTACTTACATTCTTTGCTTAGAATGAACAAATCTGAATTACTATGTAGAAGTCGTGAATTATAGAAAATTTAAATATGTATAGATTCAAGCTTTTTTTTTTTTATTAAGTTGGATGAGAAGAGCGGCGGAGGTTTTGAAAGATCTTGTCCTGATGACGAAAATGTTTAGGGCCATGATGTAATATTAAAAAACGTTTCCTAAAACTCAATTTATTAAGATTACAACAGATTACAATCTAAGCTGTAGCTTTAGCGATCGTTCTAACGGCCACGAGCAACTCGCCGTTCGTCGATATAATAAATTTCGCCGGGAGAATATAACCGTAACGTCCCGTATCTCTCAACTTGACGGTGTAGGCGTATTTTATCGCTTGCACACCTTTGGCCCAATCCACGGAAACACCGGAGGCTCCATAAAACGTATTTCTAGCAGAACCAACTGTGTACGACTCCCCAATGATGTTTCCAATGTTCTACAACAAAAAACTTATGACGCCAGTTAGTAATTGCGGATTACCATAGCTGGATCTACGGCTACTTTCTGCTTTTAAACCTATCTAGTTTTGGGAATGTTTGTTTCAAGTATTAGAGGTAGTCGTAGATGTTGTCCAGGTTGTGATAGTTGTTCCAAGTCAAACTAAATCCTTTAATCTAGTCGGTAATTCTCCTCCTCCAAGAGTTTTTTTTGGACCTGAGTTATGGAATCGTATAAATCATGGCACCCACAAATTTCGAGTTAATTATCGATATTGTTAAATCCATAACAAATGTATTATTATTGTTTTTGTATTGGAACGCAGCTTACGATTGTCCTTTTCAAGGTCTTCAAGTAGTTTAATGGTAGTGTTCTCCATGGAGATTTTCCAGAGCTGATTTTCATTATAAGTATTTTTTTTTAGTAGGTTGTCCTAATACATAACAAAGAGACTAGATGAGTGTTGCGAATTTCATTTTATGTCAGCGATTGAATGTTTCCTGATTTTATAGAAATACGTTGACCCGGTTTAGTACCGTTGGTTGGGAACGATCGTAAATATTGGCGTGTGGTAACAGTCTTCAGCAGACAGTTTATTTTGTTTGTGACAAAAACAAATTTTTAAATTAAACCATTTGACATATGGGCTTTCAATTAGTATTTTTTGATCTCGTATACTTTTTATTCATACTTTCAAAATGTGCTCCTCATTAACTCTGGTCTATAGATTGCAGAAACGTATCCGTATGATTTACAATGCGGTAGAGGAAAACAGACTCAAAGAACCAAATGCCACAAATAGTTTTAATTTATAAATTTAATTTTTCCTACGTAATATCGTTGCATTTTACAAAGAAAATGTTGTCACGACAAATATCTATTTTGAATTGATTTTTATTAAGAATCGAAATAATCGCTAACATTAGTTTTGATAGAAATTGAGCCACTTTTAGAAAAAAATTGAAAATTTTCTTCTGAAAGAATTCGTTTTTCTACAGACAACCAATTCGAATACCAGTCCAACCGTTATATGATATTTATTTGATGTGTTATGGATTCTTTTGTACAATTTATGACGCAACGTAATAACAATCTTGACCTTATGGATGGTTGCGAAAGTCCAATGGAATCGTTAAAAAAAATTGTATATGAGATTTTTTTAAATAAATGAAAATTGATTGTTATTTTTGTTTATAATTATTGTTAATTGTTTGTTAACTTTTCTGACCCATAGTCACGAACGGTTTCGCTTTCATAATATTGGTCATCAATTTATTGTAAATTAATTTTTATTTAAATAGCACCCACAACACTAAAAGTGCAAGCAAAACCAATCCCTAAACGGATTTTCCATTGTTTTTGTTTCCAATCAATTATAGGCCACGGCCATGTAATAATTACCACGACAAAGTCAATAACACCCGCTTTTTGTCTTATCATAATAAACTCATTTGAAAACAAGTTTCTTCGCCCTTCCAGACCGAACTCCAACAAACCAATATTCTCTTGGACCAAACCAAAGCAGCCTTAAGCGCCAAATCGTTGTGCTCCCCTGAAGTCAACCTGGAACTCGAGAAAACACTCGAGGAACTTAAAGATTCCAAAGAAGTTAATACGGCTCTTCAGTTGCAACTTGACACCATCAATAAGACGCACTGTCTTCTAAAAAGCTCCTACGATGACCTTCTCAGTTCGAACAAGAACTTGGAACGAAGAGTCGCAGAGCTGGATTCGACTCTGGCAAAATACAAATCGGAACTCGTGCTTTTGCAGAGTCACAAAGACAAGCTGTTGGAGAACGAAATTAACTTGAATAAGCTGTTGGAGATCGAGAAGCTGCAAGCGAAGAGCTTAAAACTACAAAACGAGAAGGATGCCAAATGCATACAAGACCTAAATCGCCAAATCAAAGAAATGGAGCGGATCATAGCGAGAAAGCATCCAGATTCAGTGTCGGCTCTAATAGTAGCCGCCAAGAACGACGCCACCGAATCTAACCTTACCGCCAGGAAAATCCTCGAGGATAGAATAAAAATTCTCGAAGAAGAAGCTTCCAATCGCGATTGTCAGTCGTCGAGGATCTTTATGGACATCCAGGAAAAGTTCAATCAGATGAAACTCAAATACGAAAGCCACATCGAAGATCTAGAGCTGCACGTCACCGATTTGAAATCTCAACTGAAAAGGAAGCTGGATACATTCGATGTCTACACACAAACTCACAGCGACAAGACTAAAATCCCGCAAAAAGACAGTGTAACGGTTTGCACTCAAACTGAAACGAAGACTGTCAAACGTGCGGAAATCAAAGAAGACGCACATCTTCTAGCGACGATACGTGGCCTACAAGCCGACCTCACCAACAAGGAGAAGGTGGTGTCGAAGCTACAACGAGAGTTGGACGAGTTGAAGAAGACCAATCGGAAATTGCAAAAAGAACGTGAAGGCAGTTTACGCGGCTTGAACGAACGAAAAGAGTTTAGGAGTTACCCAGAACGGTTGGCGGCTCACGCCAAGACACCGGATGAAGAAGAAGTGAAATTCTTGCGCGTGGAACGCGACAAGACGAAGCAGCAGCTGTGCAGGATGGAGACTGACTATCAAGCTTTAAAAACTAAACGGCTGCAGGACGTGAGTGTGAATTGTTATGCTTTCAGTTGTGGCAAAGAAGTATTTTCTAGTTGAACGTACTCCAAGAGGCACACGAACGCGAAATGGCGAACTATGTAGCTAGTGTTGCCGCGTTAAGGGAGCAGCTGGAGGCAGAGAAAGCGTCTTGTTCCGCCTTAAAAAGTCAATTGAGTGCAGCTAAAGAAGAGTTGATGATGGTGACTGTGGAAAGAGATCATATGAGTCACGTCGGTGCAAGGAAGGGCAGTTCCGGTGAAATGGAAGCGCTGCAAATGAAGGTAAAATACTGCAATTATGATTTATGTTTCCTGCTTCGTTCTTTCTTCCGTGTGTCTTTATTTGCTGCTGACACAATTCCCAGTCTTTGATTTTTTTTGTCATATTTTCAAGTCCGACAAGGAATTTACAAGTTATTTATTATTGTCGTTTAGAAACGTAATGCAAAAACTGTTTTTGAAGTCACTTTTTATTTTCATTTATGCAACAATATAATTCAAAGGATGAAAAAATTGTTTCTTCTTACTTATTGTTATTCTGTTAACTGTGCACTGCTGACACAATTCCCGATCTTTGAGTTTTTTTTGCCATATTTTCAAGTCCGAGAAGGAATTTACAAGTTGCTGTTTATTATTATCCTTCAGGAACGCAATGCAAAAACTGTTTTTGAAGTAACTTTTTATTTTCATTTATGCAACAACGGTTTCATACATTATTCAGAATATTATTTGGGATGTTCTTTTTATAAGTTTATTTATAGCCACAATAGAATGCAAAAGATTAACACTTTCCACACGTTTTAACGAAAATGGATTCTTACTTATTGTTTTTCTGTTGACTGTGCACGTAATTTTAAGGCCCAGTTAATTGTTTATTTGGTGTTTCGTTTATTTTTTAATCCCCTTTCGCGTTGCCGTTTTAGATTGCATTTTTAGAAAAACGCTACGAAGAGCGAGAAATAAGGTTAAGAGCCATCGTCCACGGCCTCGCGCAGAAAACAGCATCGAATCGAAGCTGCGAACAATGCGCGCAAAGACAGAAGCAACTGATTGGCTACAAAATCGAGTTGGATCAGCTTCTGGCCACTCTGCAGGCTCTGAAGTAACAGACCACGAAATTTCTAGTCGTCGAGCTTTATAAAGCTACGTAAGATGTACTTCCACTTAGAAAAAAAACTAATATTTTATTATTTACTTATTTATTTGTACTAATCTAGGACAGGATGCTTCCCGTTGGTATACTGTTGTTGCCAAAAAATTGTTAACTGTATACAAGGTTTGAGTATAATTTTTCAACTGAACGTATTTTATTTATTTACACACGACTACATCATCTCATAAGAACCACACATCTCGTCTGAAAACTCCAGCGGCGGAAATTCTAAATAATATTCGCTGAGCGTGGTGCGATACAAAGGAATTCCTTTAAGAACCTGCGAACTGACGGCGTTGATTTGCACCACGACATAATCACCAGGTCTCAATTCTCTGGAGTTGAGACCGTCTTTTAGGGACACCTCCCCGTTTGGGACTATCACCTCGAAAAAATTTGTTAGCAGAAATGTTTGTTAAACATCGCACGCTCGTTACTTTGATATTTTGGTCGTTGCGTCCAGCGAGCTGGTTCTTGGAACGCTTGCTGTGGCCCTCGACCAGAACCACCTGCAACCGCCCGATTTGTGTCCTATTGAGCGCTTCTGCGTGAGTTCTAAACGTCGCAATCATGCGCTCTAACCGTTTCTGCTTCACCTCGGCGGGGACGTCGTCCGTGTACCTCCTATGCGCCGCCGTTTTTTCCCGCATACTATACGAAAACAAGTAAGCGTTATTGTACCTAACGAGCTCCATCAAAGTTAACGTATCATTGAACTCTTCGTCGGTTTCGCCGCAGAATCCGCAGATGAAATCCGAACTGAGACTCACATCGGGGATGATGTGTCGTATGTGATTCACCAAGTCCAAGTACGCCTCTCTGGTGTATCCCCGCCGCATGCGCTCCAAGACGGCGGAGTTTCCCGACTGCGCGGGCATGTGAAGGTTTTTGCAGATGTTGGTCCGCGATTTTATGACGTGGAGCACTTCGTCGGGGAAGTCTTTAGGGTGTGGGGACGTGAATCGTATGCGCATTTCCGGATTGACGTCGGCGACGCGTTCTAGTAAGTCGGCGAAACGTTTTCCGCCGATTTTTGACTTGTACACGGTTTTAAAACCCTTCGCCAGATTTGTTAGATTTGGAGTTGTGTAGGTGTCGCTTGATTTCGACACGTCTCTGTAGCTGTTAACGTTCTGTCCCAAGAGGGTCACTTCTTTGACTCCTTGCTGCGATAGGAGATCGATTTCGCGAAGAATCGAGTCTATGGGGCGCGAACGTTCCCGGCCTCTTGTAAAGGGGACGATGCAGTAAGTGCACATGTTATCGCAACCCCTCATTATCGATCTGAAATCGTAAAAATTACCGTACATGTGGACATTTTTCACATAAAACACACGCATTAATTTGACTTACACGAAAGCCGAGACCGAGTTCTCGTTCAGCCTGACCGGCATGATGTCTGCATAAGTTTCGTCAAAGGAAAGCACCACATTTACAGACTTCTGGTTGTTGTCTGTGACTGCTAACAGACGCGGTAGGTCGCGATAGCTGTCTGGACCTGCAACCAAATCCACGGTGCAGTCTTTTTCTAGCACCTTCTCTTTCAAACGTTCGGCCATGCACCCGAGGATTCCAATTTTGAACTTGTTGGTGAACGTTGCTTTCATCTTGTTGATGCCCCTGAGGTAGTCCAACCGATTCCATATTTTCTGTTCGGCTCCCTCTCTTATGGCACAAGTTACAATCAACACAACGTCGGCTTCAACCAGATTGTCCGTTTTGAGGTAATTGTGCTTTTGTAAAATCGACCAAATTATTTCAGTGTCGTTTACATTCATCTGACAGCCGTATATGTCGAAATAGACTTTACGTTTTCGTCCATACCTGAAAAACCTCTTTTATGCGCCGACAAAGATAATAAAATCACGTATTGTACTTGTTGACATCTTGTAGATACGGCACAACCTCATCTTCCGGTAGGTTTTCTTGATTTTTGAGATTTTCTGATTTGAAAAAATCTTTGAGGTTAGGTCCGTTCAGTAGTTTATTTCGAAATGCTGAATGTTCATTTCTGCTAACTTGTGTTTGTTGTGGCCTTTCGTCCAGTTTTGGATCGTCTATTTCGATCTTATTGTCACAGGTGATGGAGGAAATGTGTTTACTGTGACCTAACCTAAAACAAGTGGCCTGTTGATGAAGCGCTTTTTTCATTAATTTGGGCCCCAAACGATTGCCGATTATTGAATTTAAACTCATCGTCCGTCACTAATGGTAATATCATAGCAAAACCGAAATAAATTATAATCAAATTAGGTTATGTAAACAGAAAAATTGACAGTTTCCTTTTTATATTTTGACAGTTTCACATCGATCATAGATAACGAACATTGCAGATTTCCTCTCTTCTTAATTAAATTACATAGGTCATTATTTACAATTTTTTTAAAATTATTTTCCAAAACAGGAACATATTTAGGAGAAACATAATGTGCAACAAAAAAAATACTTTCATATCCCTTATTGATAGAATAGTATGTATTTACATAGGACCGTAAGCAATGTCAAAGTTCTACACTGTATAATCAAAAAAACAAAAGCTACTAGCATAAAGTCTTAAGTTGCCGTTTATTTGATTTTAATTAATTGTTGCTGTTGTTTTCTGGTCTTCATGCATATCCTATATTTTTACACATCTTTTAGTTCATAGTTGTTCATCAATTTTAGAGATTACTTATAGGGGAGGATTGTCAAATGTCATGATATGTCGAAGGTCTACACTGTAAAAAATTAAACGAAAGGATTACATGGCGTACTTTGAATCCGTATTTATTTGTACGCCCGTTATTAATTTTGAAAATGATTGTCAAATTTATTTTGTGTTTCATTTTGTTAACCATAAAAGCAACGTTTGTGCGGGCAGAAGACCATCCTCAACAGCACCATGATCAACAGCACCATCATCAGAAGCACCATGGCCAACACCATCACGCCAATTTCAAGACCGAATTACCAAGTTCTACTCAAGCCACAACCCAATCAATACTGTCCAAGTTCATCGCACAATTGGTCGGATATTTTGACGCCAGAGTCTATTGGCCAAAATGTGCTAGTATCATCGGTTATGTCTACAACGTGGGCAATTGTTCAGCTGGATGGGTGAGTTTAGGAGTTTATTGATATTTACAAATGAAAATTGGAGTCAGGCGGCTGCCACTGCTGGAATGCTTAATGACAGAATTTGCATTGAAAGTAGGAATCGGGTCTTCGTTCTATTGTCTGTGCAAGATTTAGTGAGTTGTTGCAAGGAATGCTTCCCTTCGTGTATCGACGGAGGTACCGTAAATAAGGCTATAAATTATTGGATAAGACAGGGCATCGTAAGTGGAGGAGATGAGAATAGAAAGGCAAGTTTGTGTTTATCTGTGCATCCAAGTTAACTAGTAATCGAAGGGATGCAAACCGTATGAAAACTCCACTTACTTGGAAGGTGTCGCCCCAAAATGCAAACACCTTTGCTCGAACAAACAGTACTCCAAATCATACGGAGGCGACAAATATTACGGACGTCTCAAATACAAACTGCCAAGTCAAGAGGAGAGAATTAAACTAGAAATAATGCTTCACGGACCCGTGGTTGCTGAAATGGAACTTTACGAAAACATCTACCAATACAACTCAGGTAAATACGGCGCAATCAAGAAAACTAAAACCATTTTGTTGGTTCAGGAGTGTATTACAAGTACACAAGGGAAAATAGCACTGGTACGCATGCAGTTAAAATTATCGGTTGGGGTGTCGAAAAACGAAAGAAGTATTGGCTGGCTGTTAACAATTGGGGGAAGCTTTTTGGGATGGATGGTTTGCTCAAAATCGGACGCGGCAGAAATTATTACCAAATCGAGTCCAACGTCTTTGCCGCTAGGTCATCGTATGCAGTAAACAGAAGACAGGACACTATGAATGGTGCATACTTACGCTGTATACCAAACTGGTTTTCAATATTCTGCATAATTTTTTTGTGGACCGGACAAGTATTTATTTTTATATAATTCAATCAATTTCTATATTGAATATTAAATTATTAAATGTTGTGTTGCAAGTAAAGTATTAAAAAATAAATTCGTTTAATTTTTTCCGTAAAACGGTTAGCCCCGGCTCCTCTAAAGCTGCAATAATATTCCATCTGCTAGAAAACTAAATTGAGAAAAGCCAAGTACAAAAAGAATAGAAAACAAAAATTTTCAAACTCTTTTGGTTCTAATTAAAACGATCTTTTTCGGGATTTTATTTTTGTTTCTTTTGGTTCTTTTAGAATCTGATCGACGACGTAATTTACAATTGAAGGAGACAAAAACGGAAGGGTTCAAGTGCAAAATTGTAAATGTGGAGTAAATGAATCTCAAAGTCTCATTATTGTTATCAAATCCGTGGCGCAAAATTGCAAACGTTTGAAAAATATAAATGTGTGGTATCCAATATTGTAGTAAGTATATTTATTGAAAACTTCATTAAGTTTTTTATTTATTTAATTTATTATGTATCGATCGATCGATTCGATCAATTCGATATCAATTCTATCAATTCAAATAATTTAATTAATTTAATGAAACTTGTGAAAAAAAAATTATACTTCCGGAAAAATAATTTTGAAAGCGTTAAATAACTTATTATTAACCTTAAAAGGCTGCTCTTTATCCAGAGGTGTGCTGCATAAAGGACACTTGGTCTCCAAAGCCAAATAATTGCTCAAACAACTCTGCCAAAAAAAATTACTCGTGAAGTAACATTTCAGAATTTCTTTAGAACCAACTTACGTAACAAAAATGGTGGTTACAGTCGGTTGCAACCGGCAGGTGCACCACATCTTGGCAAAATATGCATTTAAACATTTCTCGAACTTTGTCGATAAATTCTTCTCTCCCCTCGCCCGCCGCTTGAATGCATTCATTCCACGAGCTCTCGTTAGCAGAGTCTTCATTTATAATTTGCATAGTCCGAGAATCGATTCTGAACGGTCTACTGTTCACGTCTTGAACGAAAAGACTCCTTTTGGACTTCCATGGAGGCAGATCCTCGTCATCGCGTCTCAAAAGGTAGCGCCACAATAGACCACAACTGTATTCAGGAAAGTACTCCACAACTTTGTAGATGCCGTCGTATCTGTAACCGGTTTCTGGGGCAAAAAGCGATGCACATTGGTGACTTCTGAAAATACGGATCGGTTTGCCATTTGACCAATTGGCCGCTTTTCCAAAAGCAGAGTTCAAATCGGCATTATCGCAGTTTAAAGATAACATCCTAGAAAAATGTTGAAATTTGTTTAGAGTGGAATTTGTATTTAGATAGCTTACCTGTTAAGTTTAATGGAAGAGAAAATGTTGGGAGCTGACTTGACATTGATTACATTTCCTGGACATTCTACATCAGTGAATACGTCATAATAAAATTCGTTTCCTTCATCAACACGAAGATTCGTTTCATTCAGAATAATACTATAAACCCCCAGTTCTTCACTGCCATGAACATTATTTGAACTTCCATGAATTGGAAGCATCTAGAAATTTACTGTGTTATTTCCGTTTTATTAAAATTGACAATTACATCTTCTAGGGAATCCCAACTAGCCCCAACTTCGATTCTAAAAATTTTCCCAAAGTGATTTTGGACGTAGTTGTTTTCTGTTCTACATGCGGTGCCCGATTGTGAGGGCTTTAACATTTCTCCACCCTTCACGATCTCATTTTCGTCCGTCTTGCAATCAGGACAATACCATTCAGGTTCCGCGGGAATTTCGGCTAAAGACGGTACTAAACAAAATAAGTGGTAAGTGCGCTCACACTCGTCACAAATAATCATCTTATCAGCATGCTCCTTCCTTCCACAAACGCAACAACTGCATTCTTTGCACTTCTTTGAATTGTTGTCCTTACACTTGTTGCAGTACAACTGTATCTTTCCTGGAGAAAAAATACAACTAGTTTTCGTTTACAACGTCGTACACATTTTACTTAAGACAAAACTTCTGTTTTCGTCATTCGTTCTTTCCAACAAAAGATCCGCATCTTCAATTCTCATAATTTCGTTTACGAACACTATCCTGCAATTATCAATAATAGGATTGTCGTTTCCGCGCATGAGAGTTCCTTCTACGACATCATTTTCCATGTTTGTTATGAAGAAATCGTACCTACAACCCCAACTAGTCGCAACTCTTTAATTAATAAATCAAATACCAATATCCGCGCAACTTTGGTTTATTTACGTTGTAATTCACGAAAACCACCATCCCGGGTTCGAGTTCTTCTTTTCGGTATGTATAAAAAGCTCTCGGCCTGATATCGTTAAAATGTACAGTGATCGGTGCCAGTTTTTCATCTCTGTCCATGACTACTTCAAAAATTAAGTCCAGCTCGTCGCTCTGATCCTTCGTTGGCGTTTTGGTATTGATTTGAACAATTTTGGCCTCGAACCATGCTCCTAGTTCTTTATATATGACGTCGACTGCGTCACCAACTTTATATACAGAACTCGAGACATGGAACGAATCTGGTGATGTTGATCCACTAGTGCTAGGTGTATTGTTAACCACAGGCGTAGAAGCAGAGGCCCCCATCAGTTGAATTACGTCTTTGTCGTTCACTTTATAGTCCAGTAACGAATGCTGAGGTACCAGCTGGTAAAAAGGACAATTCGTATATCGTTCACGAATGCGAAGACCCAAATAAGTGTCATCTGATAACGTGCGTACAAATAAAAAAGGTTTCAGAGTAGGACATGGAATCTAGCTTTTGTTTTATTTTTACAGTGTAGCTTTTTGACATTTGACATTTTTTTTCTACCCTTTAACAAATTCCAAAGTGATTTCATGACCTACTCTGAATCGTTTTTTATTTGTACGCGCATTTTATGTAATCATGCCAAAACAATTAAATAACCAATATAATATCATAACACGCAATAATATGTTTGTTTTCTGTAATTTCAAATAAAAAGCAACTAAATCTTATTTTATAACTCGTTCAAGTTCATTGAAAAGTAAAAATGTGTTTTTTGTCGCTCTTGAAAAATTCGTACATATTTCAGTTTTGTGTTTTATGCACATTCGGTCAACGATATGAAACAGTGTTTTGGACAGAAAAATGCTCTGAACTTTATCATTCTGATAATGTACAACTTAGGTAGGCTTTCGAAACTCAAACCGAAAAAAGATTGATTTGCACAACTGCCTTTGGACAAACTCACCCTCGAGCAAGACGTGATAATTCAGAAAGGCACATTCAAACTCTCGGCACATTTTTAATGAACTAAAGTAATCAGAACACAAAACTGTTACTATTTTTATCTAAAATATTTATTAAAAAATATCCCTATAAAGGAGACAAGCCTCCTGAATTTGAACAGGGATACCTAAGGGAGACTTACAATACTTAATACGTAAATAGGTAACCCAAACGACAAGTTTAATATAGAAAAACTTAATATGGAAAAACTGTCCACATCTATCAAAAGGTATTAGCTCGACGTATTTGGAAAAAAATGTTGAATCGAACTCCAAGTTGTGGTGAAATTGGACAATAAGTCTATAAGGCGCCAATAATATGGAACATGTAATATTGAATGTAATGAAAAACTTAGTTAGATAGGACGACCAGGTGCTAAAAATACATGAGAAAAGAAACTGCAATTTAAACTAAATGCCAAAACCCTCTGCAGTTCAAATATTTACAAACAACTATACAATGTAGTAAATTTTACACAGTCAACCTAACCTTGACATTTAAAAATCTCTTTAATAAATAAAAAGTGGCATCAAATAATAAGCGGAACAGCAATTCACATGCACTTTTTGTCAATACATACTTGCTTTCCTCCGAAATATAATTTTTGAGTGTCGGGAGAAATTCCGCTATTGTCGCGAATCATGTTTTGCAAGTCAGAAATATGCAAAGATTTAGGAACCGTTAGAACTAAATCTTCCATGACAGTGGTCGTTATTTTGCGGATTATTATTGTCTGCATTGTTAATTTGTGACAATGCGGCACCGTCTGAATCCAACTAGCGCAGCGGAAGTACAATACTGACGAAATAATGTAAAACACTTGAAAGACCAAGTTCGCTGAAGGCCGGTGTTGGATGCTGGAGTCTGGAGTAGAGCAATAGCAACGTTGCCACGCTCGGCGTGATGTATTGCAATTGACTAGAGGACCAATGCATTAGCCGATTTAACAAGACACAAGTCAAAACTAAAATAAAATTTTGCACTAGAGGAAAATTCGCACGATTCTAATCTGCCAAAATGTAATGGTTGGAGGACCAATATTTTAAACACTTTTGCAAACTAGCACTTGATTTTTGTCATAATGAATTAAAAGAATTATTCTTGAACAGATTGACTAATTAAATGTAAAGATACCAATAAGCATTTGAAAAATATAGCCGACGACGAGTTTGGTGAATTTTGTAAAAGAAAGTATGCAATTTGTGACAATTAAATTCACTTCTGGAGGTCGGTTTTTAGAAGGAATGTTAGAAAAATAAATCAATCACAGTCGAGCCATACTATGCTTTTGATTTTCCTGCAAGTTAAGCGACCAAATTGCACACAGGAGATCGCCAATCATAAAGCGGTTAAGGAAACTAAAAACAGCCAACGACGACTTTCATTCAAAAAGTCACAAGTCAAAACTAAAATAAAATTTTGCACCAGAGGAAAATTCGCACGATTCTAATCTGCCAAAATGTAATGGTTGGAGGACCAATATTTTAAACATTTTTGCAAACTAGCACTTGATTTTTGTCATAATAAATTAAAAGCATTATTCTTGAACATATTGACTAATTAAATGAAAAGATACAAATAAGAATTTGAAAAATATAGCCGACGACGAGTTTGCTGAATTTTGTAAAAGAAAGTATGCAATTTGTGACAATTAAATTCACTTCTTGAGGGCGGTTTTTAGAAGGAATGTTAAGAAAAATAAATCAATCGCAGTCGTGGTATACTATGCTTTTGATTTTCCTGCAAGTTAAGCGACCAAATTTCACACAAGAGATCGCTAATCATCAAGCGGTTAACAGCCATTTCTGACTCTACGACGACTTTCGTTCAAAATTCGAGACACGCCTTTTTCTTCGAAACTTCGAGAGTATGTTATAAAACCACTTTACAAAGCTATGCATAGATGACTTACCAAATCTTGTATATTTGTGTTAAGTTTTCAAACAAGACCATCAACAACACTTGAGAGAGACTTGAATTATTAGTTTTGAGTTGATGTCGTTTGTCGCTTGGCTCTATTTACTTGCTATCGTCAGTATTGCTTACGCGTTGTTTTTTCCTAACTTGCTATTCTTGAGCTTCAGCGTTGCCACTACCACAAATTTAGCGCAATATTTTGAAACGCAAATATTAGGGCCCGATTTATTAACTTTCTAATATTCCGGTAAAAAAATTATATCCACATGAGAAAAAATATTAACAAAAAGTCGATTGAAGAATTTTTTCGTTGCCCTCGATGACGAAGAAAAAGCAAAATGAAAAGCTATAAGAAATAACACTGCCTCATTGTAAAATAAGTTGATAAAAATATATATTGCAAAATAAGTAAAAGGCATTGAAAAGAAATGAAAAAATCTACCACTGCCAATCTATGTGGGTGTAAAATCTAACGACGACCATGAAGAATTGCTAAGTCAAAACATTGTCATTAGTGACCAGACAGTTATTTTTTGTTGGAAGAATGATCATTCTGATTATCTTATTTTTCAGCTTGTTGAACTGTAAACGGGGTTTTGAAAATGGAAATAAGTATTGGGTGGCAGTAAATTCATTGAAGACGTCGTGGGAATGAATGGGCCCTTCAAAATTTTGTATGGCATTGATTTCTGCAGCATCAAGACCTTTATCATGGCTGGACGAGCGTCGGCTTCACTGAGTGAAAGGGAAGAACTCATCGACGGAAAGTCCACGAAGAGTATTGTCCGACCAAATTTATTGTTAATGTTTTGTAATTATATTCTGTGCAGCCGAAAAATAAAAATGTGCACTTAATACAGTCCTATTTATAAAATACCATGTTAATTTTGTTGATTAAAAGGACACAACCTGAAAGGGGTACCTTAAACTGTCAAGTTGATTCAAGTGGCCACTGAAATTTTGGCTTGTTCGTCAGATACTCGTAGATCAAACCCAAAGGAAGGTAAAAAGGCAAAAAGCCGATTAGAAATATACGTTTCAGACCTCTTAAGAGAGAGATTATTCTTGAGTTTTTGCGTAACGTTACTTTGACACTTATCATAACATGTAACTCAAAATTCAAAATGCATCATAAAAGCACCTACATTCCTTCAAATTTACCGAGACCGACTGAAAGCTCTCCACGGCCCCAAGGATCAACGTATAAATCGTCCAGTTCACAAACCGACGGCGTTGTTCTGATTAAAGATGAAAATCTAATTCTGCCTTCGGCGCTTCGTATAGGGCAAAACGATGCTGGAATGCGTCGAGATTACAGCAAAGCTGTCAACTACATCAACCGATGTCACGAGTTCATTAACACTCTCATTGAAAAGAACAACTCGGACAGAAAAAGTCTGTTCCGACTGCCAATGATCACCAATTTCATTCCAGTCTTCGTTCATCTCACTGGTAGAACACAGACGAAACAGAAAAGAAAAGCCAACGAAGTAAACAAAAAAGTTGAGAAGAAAAGCGACCGAAAGAGTAGAAATAGTTTTGGCGCAAAAAAACTAACAGCCCGTGCGTCGACTAACACCTCCCCTGGTAATAAATCAAATTTATTTTTTTTAATTTTTATAAAAACGCTTTCAGCCGGAGATGGCAGCAAGAGTCCTCGAGCCCAAGACGAACCAGACACAAACCAATTTCTATCATTTCTGCTGTCCGAGTTTATAGCTTACGTAAACAATAATCGGAACAATCCGAGGTCATTAAGTCCTACATTCCAAAGACGGATTTCCTTCGATATTGACGAACCGCAAAAGATGAGCAGACCCGCCAGCTTCATCGTCCCAAACCACGAATGGGAAATGTCTTCGGACAAATCAGAAACTCCACAAAATTCCAACACACCTTTCTGTATAAAAAGCCCGCCTTCCTTTGGTTCACTGATTTCGGAATCTTCCGATATCGAGACGGACTATGAATAAAAGATGCTTAATACCCTACTATGTCATCATTTATTAAAAATAATCAGTCATCGAGTTGACAAAGTGCTGCCACTCCTCTATTGATCCAGTGCCGTTCCGTCTTATCCGAATCAAAAGTCATGTACATGACAAAGTTCGTGGAATGTCCAGTTGTCGACAACACGCCTCTTCTTGCACTTGTTTTATAAACAGGGCAGTTGTAGCAAGGAGTCGGCTTGTACTCGGAAGTTTCGTTTGGCTTCAACCAAATGATAGGAACCACATCAAAAAGGATCTTCGGATACGATTCGTTCAGCTTTTGCAGTTTGCGGTCCCAACGTGCTCCCTCGAGGAACAATCCCTAAAACACTCTTCATTTTAACACCGTTGCTTACTTCCAACTTCAACCCGCTCGGATCTAAACCTCGCTACTCACGTCGATCAAAATACTAAATTCCTCGACCTCTTTTACGTGCTGCTTGCGATTTAAACGTACAAAAACAATTCCGAACGCATTTTCCAATTGATTCATTATTACCTTGCAATAAACTCCCATTTCCGGCAAGCTCGTAATGTCCTTCTCGAACTTGGTGATGTAGAACTCGAAGTGGATGAGATCGATCGGTAGTTTCTTTCGTCTTGAAAAGTTTTGCAAAACTCCAGTTAGAAACGACTGAGTGAAGTAGAAACCAGACAACCAGAAAACATCCGGAGGTCCCTGATCGATCCAACTTTGGAAGAACTTCAACCTAAAATTTTTTATGCCTAAAAACCGGCGGTAATTCACAACTTTACCTTTGAATCAAGTCCAAAACGTAGGACCCCAGTGGTTTGAGACTGGGATAACTCTTGCTGGCCCATGCCGACGGTACTTTTCCTACCATCAACGAACTTGATACTTCTTCCAATTCCCCGGACATCACCACCAAACCTTTAACTGCTTTGATCATGAAGGCCAACGTGCGCTTTACAACGGCGATTAGACGATTGAACCGGATCAACTCTTGCCTCAGTACCGTGTTCATGGAGTTGCTGTACATGACTGGATATTTTTCAGTGACTTCCTCTACGCTATACTCTGACGGCATTTTAACTAGAATGTCGTTGGCCAAGTCGATTAACGTGTCCTGAGACTCATCACCACCACCCCCCGCTGTTATTTGAATCTGAGTGAGCAATGCTCCGTTCAGCAGCTGTAAAACGCCTTCAGAGCAAATTTCCACTTTATCTCGTCTTACGATCAGAGTTTCTTGATTGTCCTTGGTGATGTCGGCGTTTTCGTGCAAACCAAACACTTCCGGCTGAGGAGTTATGGGAAGACTTCGCACGTATGTGAGGGCGCCTTCATACGATGTATCAACTGGGACGTAGTAGAGTCCACTTGGTGAAAACGCGTACCTGGAGCAGTAAATACGTTAAACAATTTTTGCAATGATCCGAGTGTCGTACAAAGGCTTGGTGACCACTTCAGGTGTATAGAAAATTGACAGCACCGAATTTAACAGCCTCCTGTCTTTGTCGTCCGTCACCCGACCTCCATAGTTGCATTCGCCGGCCAAGTACGTGAGGGCATCGTAGGGAATCTCCTTGTAATCGGTCAGGAACATCTAAAAACCACAATTAAACCGTTCGTGGTAAGATGAAGGGTTGAGTACCTGAAGTTGTAAAACGCAAATTGTCAAGTCGGATTCGTTGAACTCGTACGGAATGTTCCACCCCAACGGACCAAATTTGCGTCGCTCCTGCACCACTGCGTGGAAGAAGCACAGCGCGAAGAGTAGGACTTGGAAAGAACGCCAGTTCTCGACCGAATTATAAAAGCTCGGATCGGAAATGGGATCAGACATGTAAGATCTCAACAAATTCTGCCTCAAACCTTTCGGCGCTTCGTTCGTCATTTTAACACCTACAAGACATATGCTTAGTTGCGTTCTCAAACACATAAAGAGTAACCGTTTTGCAAAATTGCCACGGGAAACGAATTTGAGGGATAACTGGTCAGCCATAATCTAAAGTCGGGATGGGCCACTTCCGGAACGATGACTTCGTCACAGATGCGGTCCAGCTCTCGCATCCAACTCGCCGCCAAGTGGCAGTTTTGCAAAACCACCCACTGGCCCGTTTCTAGCGCCTTGTTGATCATTTGAGAGGCTATGGGCCCTTGACCTTGTCCCAGCGAAATGGTCATCAGACTAGTTTTGGGTATGCCTCTGTCGGCCGCGAACCTCACCAAACCGGCCATTGGATCAGATCCAGCACTGAGAATAAAGACCAAAGGCGAACAGCAGTTGCTGTCGCTGTAAGACTCCTCCAGATTGAACTGAGGCGGCTCCAAATATCTGGGACCCATTTCTTCCACTATGTACGACTGAACAGCAGGGACTATCTTATCGGGTCTTATACAGCGCAGGACTACAAGTCTGGCGAGTCCTTTCAGGTCTTGAAAAGGTGCGGGAAAGGGGACCTCCTGTGGATTGGACACGTCGTAGTGATTTTTCCACTTGACAATGTCTTTTTCGAACGACTTTTGAAAGCTGTCCAGACCGTTCAGATTACTTGCACGCACAATTTCCGACCAACACTTCTCCGACAGCCATTCCGGGGCTGGGTTTGAAAAGGGATTGTCCAGCGACACGCCACCGGTCAAGAGAAAGCTCCACATGTCTTCGTCGATTAGTCCCTTAGAACGCAGGATGCCAACAGTGAGCACGAGCGAGAAAATCAGCTTGTCTTTTTCAAACAAAGACCGACACACGTTTCTGTAGATGCTGTTAGTAAAGTGATCGTTTAAATACATCAAACGTAATTCCAAAGCCGGAGATTTCTCGCTGTTGGTGATGGACTGATTATAGAGATTGATAAACCATGTCATCGAGTACTGATACATGGGGTCGATGTTTGCCAAGTCCGAGATGCAAAAGAACAAGACCGACGAGTGTTTGGATACGGGGACGTACAAATTCCGCGCCTTGTCGATCTCCTTCTCCGTGACGCTCGCCAGTTTTTGTTTCTCTTGTATGTCCGCCGATAAGACTTTGCTCGATGAAAGAATCTTGATTGCAGTCTCGTCCTCGAGGATGTTGCCCTCCGAACTGGACAGCACTTCCAAAATTTTATCCTCGATTTCTTTCAGCGTCTTCTTGTTGTTGGCGCTTTCCACAATCATCGTATTTTTCTTTTCTTCGAGCTCCGGCCGCTCTCTCGCCACCACTATTCCCAGGAGTTGGTCTTGAAGACCTTGAGAGGTCAACATGAAGTTGAGCAATGTCACCTTGACCGCAATTTCGGGCAAATAGTGCGGGTTCCTGAGCCTGGTCGTTATGTAGAAGCGAAAGTCCTGCGAGTACTCCAACAGATTATCGCCGAGCTTCAAATACCATACTCCTTGCTGTTTAAATATGTTCTTTGTCAAGATCGGATCAAGAACGGCGTCGATATCTTCCATGATGTTCTCCAAAATAACGGGAGTACCAAACGTGATTGCGTTTTCCAACACTCTGACGTAATTGGAGTCGGTTAGTTTGATGACTTGGAGACGATTCTGCTTTTCGAAATTTTTCACCCATTTGTTGGCTTGTCCCTGAGGGTCTATCATCAAAGGCCAGCGTCTCGCTTTCGTCGCGATTATTCCGTTTTCTATACTGTAGTTGTCTACAGGCAATCCTGCAATGTTCCACGTTCTAATATCCAAGGGATCGCCCATCGTTGTAACCAGCGAAAAGTTGAGCGTACAGGGAATTTTTAAATTGAGACAAAACTCGTTCCATTCCTGCATCAGAGTGTTGCGATAGTCTACAGTGAACGCCCCCAAATAGGCGACGGCGCCGGACGACAAAATCACGTCCCCGATGACATTACCAAGAAGCCCCCCCAAATCTTGGGCGGTCTGCGCCCACCTCGTCTTTTCTCCCCCCAAACCGCCGATTAGTTTTTCGGCGCGGTCCAACTTCTGCGAACAAATCTCGATCTGATCCTCCAGCTCCTTCTTCTTCTTGGTCTCTGCGGCGAACTCGTCGTTCAGCGCCTGCAGTTTATCGGTGACTTCTTGAAGCTGTGCCCTCTTCTCGTTGAGCGTGTCCATTTGCGCCGCGAGTTCGGCTTCCGCTTGGGCGAGCGCCGCTTTTTTCGGAGCGACGATTTTGATGACGCGATCGTACACTTCCATCGAACGGACCCATTTGCACAAACCCTCACACGCCGTGGAAACGTTCTTTATGCGGTCTGGATCAAACTCGCGGTCCGGCACATATCTAATACAATCCACATATTAACGTCGTGGTTTTTAAAAAAATTATTTTGTCACCTATCCCGAATTTTCTTCATCACAGCCACGGGAATGTTGTCCTTGTCGTAGTTTCGGAGACTCTCCAAAAATTTCATGTCGCCGAGAAGCTTGACCGACGGTCCCCAAAAATCTTCCATCATTCTTCCAGTTGTGAGATCAGGTTTACGGTCCGGCTTGATTTGTTTCATCACACAAACCTGCAAGAGATTTTTTTAATTGTAAGAAGATTATTTTATAACGGAAGTAAGCTCACAGCTTCCAAAACTAGCTTGACTCCGCTCGGAGGATTCTTCATCGACTTGACCAGAGTGATGTCGTTCGGTGTGAGAGTGTTCAAAGCCTTCAGAGCCGACTCGAGTGCTGGAATTGCCTCGGACAGATCAGACTCGCAGTCGTCTTTGATGGCTTGTGCCGCTGCGGCCGCTTCGTTCGCTAGAGCTTCATCGGCTCCGACAATTTCCTTCTTCTTCTCCACAATCACCGTATCTTGTTCGATTTTGATCATCAGTTTTTCGGTAACCGAAGACGCGACTATTAACTTGGGCTGCAAGGCGTGCAACTCGTCCTGCATCAGTCCGACTTGTCCGGCTGCAAAGTCCAGCTTCTCCAAGCCGGTCACATATCTGAAACGTTTTCTAAATGTTAATCGAACACCGCCGCAAAATCACCTGTTCTTCTGAGTGGTGATTTGGTCCACCTTCAAGTAGTAAAAGTTCTTGAACGTCTGAATGAGCTCCAGATAGGAAGTGGGAGTGATGTAAGTTCGTCGCTTTTGCTCCTTGTAAAACAACTCGGAAGCCTCGCTCACGGTCATGTGGAAATTCCGACAAATTGACACGCAAATACCGACCGTGTCTTCGTCAAAATCGGTTTGCTTCAGAAACATGTAGGCGACTCTCTCGAGCGCGTCGTCCGGCCATTTTTGAAACCTGCAGGTGATTTGTAGAAAAACGCCCAAAAACGTTGTCACTCACCAGTCGATCGTGCAGCAATTGATCAAGGAGGGAAACATGCGGCATCGAATCCTGAAAGCATCTCCGATGGGACTCATACACAGTGCCACGTGCAGGTTTCGCTTCACTCTCTCGACGAAGAAATTGTACAAAGCTAAAGGAGTCAGATCGATCTTCTTGCCCGACTCCCTAGCGGCCGCCTGCATCTTCTCCAAAATTTCTGCCTTCTCGTCCGGTGCGTACAAATTGGGAACGTCGGCCGTATTGAGCACCGTGTTAATGTCTTCGATGAACATTTCGTCGGCGATCTGGGTGTCGCCAAATATGAAAGCGATCGGTTTGCCTTCGGCGCCCGCCTTCAGCAGGAGCTTCTTCAGATCTTCCCTCCATTCGTAGTTGCCGTACGTGCGAGTGATTTCGATCTCGTAAGTGTTTTGCTCGGCAATGGCCGCAGCCAGTCGTATCGAACTGTGTCTACCAGAGCCACCCATCCCTACTAGCAAGACATTTCCGTTGGGTTGATTGAGGACGCGAAGAACGCGCGACACGTGCTCTATTGCAAATTTAAACATCACTAGATTCATCGGCGACTTTGATATCAAGTTGTATTCGTTCAAGTAATAGTTCATTTTATCGGTTAAATCTTCCAAGTCGGTGATTTCGTCATAGATTTTCGGTTCGGCGTCCGGCTCTATGTAGTTGCCGAAGAATAAGTTGCGCAGATGAGCGGGGCCGAGAGTTTCGCCCTCGGGAACGAGATCTGCGCACACTTTATCCATATGCTGTCTGAAGTTAGAGTAGGTCGAGTCTTTGACGATTTGAAACAAAAGTCTCCTGTCGTCTTCGTCGATCAAGCGGTCGTGGAAAACCCTGTAACTTTCGTGGATCCAGAGTCGGATGAACTTTTCAGGATCAGACATGCGGTTTGGCGGAGTCAGCATTACTCCGTTGACGACTCTTGAAAAGTCGCGCAACGAAAACGTGTAGTGTGACTTGGCCGGAGTCGGGAGGAACTGAAGAATTGCTTGTTTGTACACGTCCATGGTGGCACCGACACACCATTTGTGCATCCTGTATATGGCCTCGTCGTAGCCTTTCGAAAAGTGCCAGTCCAGGATTGTGGTGAAGATTTTACTGAGAGTTATGTCGTCGAAAGAGTCGATCGCCATAATTTGCATGTGGCGAAGAAAACGTTCGGTGACTTCGTTTCTGCCCCCGCCGGGAGGTCCCATCGCGGCCACAAAGTTCTAAATCATCGGATACAACTCTTTTCCTCATTCAATAAACGCATACTAACTATGTCAACCAACTGAAGCACCGTAGTGTCTTTGTCGAACCAATGGCCGTGGTCGATCCACTGCCTCAGCAGCTCGACAGGAGGTTGAGCGCCCCACGCTTCTTTCTGCGGCATTCCCAAGTCATCTACAAAAAGAGCGCACGTCTTGCCCATGGCCGGGCCGTACACTCCTCGTCTACGCTTGTCCAGTTTTGACATCACCATTTCTTGCGTCTGGTAATCAGATTTTAAGTCATCGAGACCAATACAACGCCAAAATAAAATTTCAGATTTTTCAGCATTATTTTTTTGCACCTCTGTTTTACTATACACAGTGAGCCAATAATAATTTTTACAAAAAATGGAAACATTTTGACAAAAAATTTGTCAAATTGGATTAAAAATGGCAATTTTTTTTCTAACACTTAGACTCGCAATGACAATAAATCCTAAAATTGTGAGAAAAAATGCTAAATTTTTGTCAAACAATTTTTTAAATAATTTTTGAATAACCAATTGCCAATTTATTTCTTATAATAGTCAAACACTTTGGGAAAAAATGATCAAATATTGACTAGAAATGGCCAATTTTTTTCTGAAAATGGTAATAGAGTGTGGAACAAAATGAATTTCATCTAGTTATCTTTGCAAAAATATGAAGTGCCGCTCTACAAAAAAAGGAAGGCGGTATCCAACTTCAAAAAATACATTAAAATTTCAAACTATGCGTCCAGATCGAAAATACGCCTCAATGATGAAAGTGTTCTCTTGCACGGTATACATTTTTAGTCTTTGTTAATTCAACTGACTTCAATAAATTGTTATAACTGTCAATTTGACTGATGTCATTTATTGACTTTGAACTATGAACTTTAAAAATAACGTGCGTTCAAAAAAAAACGAGGCTGCGTTGGCCATGGAATTTATCGGCTTTCCAGTGTAGAAACCATAGAAAACATATACATAGATTTGGCAATTGACAAGATCTGTCAGTTTAAAATTTACCATCGAAATAAAACGGTCCAAACGCTAGGACAGTTTAATTTTATATTTAATGAACATTTTTAATAATCATTGGTTTTTAAACCTTCGAATCCAAATAAATCCGAACCTTTTTTTCTAATGTATATTGTGTAATTTATAACTCACTAGTGGTCAACGTTCGTGTTTAACTATGTACACAACGATTGATAGGTCACAAACATATTATTATTATTATTATTACTTAAATGATGGGGAAAACAAATTTGGTACTTTAAATAAAATGTAAAAAAAAATATGTAAACTTTAATGAAAGACAATCCGTAATTAAACTCCAAAAACAAACAACATTTATTGATAGGCATTGAGAAAGTGGTCCAGATTAAATGTCCTCACTAGTCACGCAATTGCTTTCGATTTTTTGCCGTAGCCCGTCCAAATTTTTTGGTCTATTAAAATAATAAACCTTCGAAGCTTCGATTCCAAGCAAACCCGAACCTTTTTTTTCTAATGTATATTGTGTAATATAACTCCCTAGCGGTCGACGTCCGTGTTTAACTATATATACAACGATTTTTGAAATATTAATTGAGAATGCAGTTGCTCTTAAACTGAATTGGTAGGTCTCGAGTTGCGCATAGAGACTGATGACCCATGAAGGTTGACGGGTAGCTGAGTGCTGCCAAATATTCTCAAGACATTTTTCGGTTTTGAGACTGATTCTTCTTCATCGATCTATTCACGACTTACAGTTATATCAAATTAATGACCGTCCTGGTCGTGCCGATATTCTCCTCAACAGAGGAGAAGTTGTAACAATGAATAGATTGATGTTTGGATTCACAACGATACCGGGAAATGTTTTGCACTTTTTTTATCCCATTGTCAACAAGGAAGCTAACCTAAACATGAACAGACTCGAACTGTCACTTTGAAATTTTGCTACACTAAATTGATGCACAAAGATTTTCTATGGCCAACGCAGCCTCGTTTTTTTTTTGAACGCACGTTAGTAGAGCGGCGCAGGAAAATTTACATGTAAAAAGATTCCAAAGGTAACTAGATGATAATCATTTTGTTCCACACTGTATTTGTAGCCGAAATTACTACATTAGACTCATAAATGCAAAAATTTTAAGAAAAAATGCAAAAATGTCAACATTTTGATCAAAAATGGCTTAATATTGGTATGATTGTGCGGATGCAAGTCTAATCTGGCAAAATTTTTGGTGTTACTGAAGAACCAAATTTAGGCGCAGCAATAATAATTTTTTGAAAAATTGGACAAAAAAAAGTGCGTATAAATAAAAAAAAGAATCGTTATTTATTTGTACGCACGTTATAATTCTATGCTACTCACCATCATTGAAGTGGTCCTCGCGCTGAAATTGACAACATTTGGCAAAAACTTATCTTTGGATAAGTTAACCAGGTGATCCAACACCACCGCAGTTTTCCCCGTTCCCGTCGGCCCCACAAACAACAATGGCAATTTGTTGGTCTGATACAGCTTCAGAAAGAACCTCTGACAGCAGGATTGATTGGTTTGTATTATTAGCTCGGAGGGTTTGGCATTTGGTGGGATCTGCTGGACCTTGTCGACGGTGTCCAACCAACTTATCCAAGTTCCATTGTTGCGTTTATCGTAGATCCATTCGAAAACGACAGCGCGCTCGGGAAACAGTTGGGCTTTGTTGAGTTTGAACGATTTTGGCTTGGGGTAATACTTTGAGTCGCCGTTCAAGACTTTCCGGAAGAAAATGTCAAAGCTCTGCTGCCCCTCCAGCGTTAACGTCGACCCCAAACCCCAGACCAAGCAGAAGAGGAAGACGCTCTGGAGCCATATCGTACTGACTTGTTGTTCTCCGGCCAACATGCACGTGAAGAGTCTTGTAAAACTCTACAAAACAGTTGTTGCCTCTACAAGCGTATTCCAGTCGGTGACTTACAAAAAAGAGGTGACTTTCAGACGTTTCCACAAACACCTTACACTTGTGTTTGATGTGGTGGAAGCATGCTGGAACTAGCCAGTCGATCAGCTCGACCAGTAACTCTAACTGCTCCACAAGAAGAAATTTCTGCAACGTAACCATGTAGGAATCTAAAAGAGGACGCCATCCCAGCAAATTGGGTTCCATATAGATCATCCCGCATCGTGACACCGTTGCCGGAGAGGCTTGCTCCAAGTCGGCCGGTTCGAAAATGAGATTCATCGACGGCGACATTTGGATGATCTCGCCAGACATGAGGCACAGCTTCTTGTTGTCGTCCAACACGGTATTCATATTTTCGATCCAAACCGCATCGACGGGACCGTCGAAGAGAATCCATTTCCGATCTCTGGTGGGGGCAGTCGCAAACTCACGAAACGTATTAGCCAAGACCCCATCCGACCATTCGTGACTCGCCGGATCGAATTGTCCGTACAGCTGGCCCATGGTGATAGCTTTCGGGTTGATTATCCTGTAGACGACTTGGTGCTCGCGCAAGCTTGCTCTTGCATCCGTGGCCAGGACTTTCAAGCCTTCGGCCAGCGACTGATACGCACACGTTTTCCCGCCCATGGGACGTCCCACAATCATCAAACCGTGCCTCACCAGAATCATCTCGTAAATCTGCATGCACTTCTCTATAAACCACGGCGTAGGCTGCAGATTCTTCTTCTTGATCTCCTGAGTGAGATAGTCGATCAGCTCCTGGCGTTCGAAATTCGGAATGCTCACGCCGGGAAACAGGTCCGAGTAGATCCCCGCAAAGAGCGGAATGTCCTGCGCTAGAAACTTGGGCAAGTTGACGTCGATGATGGCCCGCAGAACCAACTGCGCCTCGGAGGTTTTGGGGTAGGCGCGTTTGAGTGCGCCCGCAGCTAACAAAACAGACTTAACGGCGCGCATTCCGTAGTCGTAGTGATTCTGCGAGGAAAGCTGCTCCGAACAGAGCTTGTAAGTGTGGACAATCTTCTGGGATAAACTGCTGGCCTCGACGAATCCGTACGAATACAAAGAAATCTCGCCGATCATCGCATAGTCGGGCACCATCATCGCAACGGTCCTAAAGAGCACCTTCAAGTTATCCGGCAGCTCCTGGCGTCCGGCGTAGCCCGGATTCATGGTGATGAAAACGGTGCAGGTGGGATTGAGCGTGATTTCCGTTCCCTCGAACACGAACTTCTTCAGTTTCGCCGCCACCGCCATTTGAATGCTCAAGATTTGCTGCGCCACCACCGACAGCACCTCCAGTTCGATTCGATTGAACTCGTCGAAGCAAGCCCACGCCCCTGCTTGTGCCAGTCCCTTGAAGAACTTGCCCAAAGCCTTGTAGTCCAGACCGTCCGAACAATTAAATACCACGCACTTTTTAGCGACCGCTTTGGCCAAATCTTTGCAGGTTTCTGTTTTACCGGTGCCGGCCGGTCCCTCGGGAGCTCCTCCTAGGTTCAGTTTTAGAGCACCCATCAAGGTTCTGTAGCAGCGATCGGTGAGAGGAGTCGCAACAAGTCGCCCGGTATTTCCCAGATACTCAAATCCGTACAGGACTTCTGTCGTGATCATTGCAACCGTAACCACAGCATCGTTCCAATAATATCGCAACTGCGATATCCAATTAAAGTCGCTGACCAATTTCACATTGAGTTCGTAAAGCTTCTTGACGATGTCGCGTCCATGGACGTCTATTACTATGAGCGCTTCTACTGTGGCTTGAGTTCCTGCCGAAAGACGTCCTTGAACCATTCGAACACTGGTGTCAATTTGCTTAGTGCAGAGTTTTATTTGGTCCTTTAACACTCCATTGATTATAGCCTCGTTCACGTCGGTGGTCCATTGAATGCAGTTGCAACATTGGACAATCTAAAATACGAGTACAATCAAATGAAGAACAAATTTAGGACTGAACCTGTCCAGGCCACTGTTTGATCCAATCCCAGCGGTTTGCAGTCGCAGCCGCTTGTAGAGCTTCACCAGTTATGTCTTTCAAAGACTGAATCATCATGGACTCGACTTGAACCAGCCACTTTTCCACCATGCCCTAAAAAGACTTTTCACAAAACTCACCAACTAAAATCGTACTTACTTTAGCCTCAGCCGGTACGATTTTGCCGCTGAACGGAACGCACTCTCTTTCCACACTTAACATCCCCAGAATCTCCTCATCATCGGTAAAGTCCAACGTGTTGATGCCTTCAAAGCACTTTTTAAGATGCGGCTGCACTCTGAATGGATCTTTGGTTTCGGAAAGAATCTCCAGCAACTCGTCGTTTGATAAAAAGAAGAATCTAAAAAAAACACTAGATTGTATCAAACTCAAGACGATTTACCTTGGAAAGAAGAGTCGTTTCTTCTCTAGGTAGTCGTTCAAGCCCTTCTGAATGTCGTCCAAAAGTCGATTGTTGTCTCTTAAAGCGTTCAACATGTTTTTGTAATCTGTTGCCTCCAAGACTTTCGGGTGCTTGACCGTGTAGTTTTGAATGGCACGCCACACCTTGTCAACTTGTTTAAAGTTGCGGGCTTCCGCTGGCATTTGTCTCATTATGTCCTCCGAACTGAAGATTGGCTCCAGATACATCCAAGTCGCTTGACACTGAATCAATTCAGTGACGATATGGATGAAAAAGAAAAACTATTGAACTTGCCATCAACCAAGCTTCCATGATATCCTGCATGGATATCAGCTTCTGTTCCCAAGTGTGCATCTCTTCTTCGAACGGCTTGACATACGGAGATCCTCTCATGGTTTGCGCTTTCAAAATATGATCGTCCATCAGCAACTGTATCTCGTCTATGGACGTTAATATATTCACGCCGGTTTCGCGATACGGAATCAGCTCGAACTTGATGTCCGCCCATTCCTCTTTCATTTTTTTCAGATTCTTCTCCAGTTCGTATTCTTTGGTGGCGGCAGCGCTGATGTCTTCAAGTTGCGAGCTGAACTTGGGCAATCCGATTTCGATCATGTCGTTGAGTGTGAGCTCTGGGGTGACTACGATTTCCGTTCCAACGAGAGCACCGATGCCGTCCCAATGCCTCTTCTGCAAGCCTCTGTTGCAAACTGTTTGCAGCACTGGAATGAACTGTCTGAATTTTTCCACTTTGGCCCGCACCATTTCCGCGATTCGTCTTGCCGCTGGATTGTCGTGCAACGTCTTCGCCAGTTTATACAGCACCTTCCAGGCGTTCTCCACGTAGTCGCTTATCGCTTCGGCGTCCAAATTTGCAAAAGGTCCGTAGTACCAAATGTCGTACTGCTTGTGATAGTCGAAAACTGTGTGCCACAACTTGTCGTAGGGTTCCACCACCGTCAGCATTTTCTGCAAGTTGAGGAAAGGTGAAGGGTCAAAGTCCAGCAGCTGTTCCTCCTCGTTGATCTGATCCGCTTCTTCTTTGTCTTCCTGCAGCTTCTGCATCAGATCTTCAACGGCGGTAACGCACTCTTCCATCTCTTCCAAAGTCAAGATCGGAGGATCTTTCTTTTTGAACCCCACAAGCATCTTCTCGTGACGCTTGAGTTTCGTCTCAAACGCCACTCGCTTGCTCTTCAGCTGCACCTCCGCTTGTTCCCGTTTCATGTTAAGTCTTTGGATGGCAAGCTCGATCACGTTCTCCATGTCTTTGGGCCACAAAAACACCCTCGAGTTAAGTGTAATATCTTCAACTGCAAAATACGGCTAGAATTTACAAGTCAACAGGTGCGGCATACAAGTGAGATGCGCGTGGTCCATGAGAAAACTGACGTCTTCAGCGGTTTTTCTAATTTGCTCGCGCAGATTGTACATGGTGACTTCTCTGCATTCCATCACGTAATTGTAAAGAGAAACCAGTTCGGCAACAGTATCGGTTCCCACGCTGACTTTCTGCGACATTTCGTCGAAGACGTCGCAAATTCTGCAAGCACAGACTCAAATCGTCCATCGGACAAAATAAAACTTGGCTCACTTTCTGTTGTGGTCGTGGTTCTCTGTGACGAAATAGTTGACAGTGTACGTTCTCAAACCGTCGATTATATTATACAAAGTGTCGTTGAGTTCGCCACATTCCAAACTGATAAAGTTGAGCGGAATCGAGCGTCTCAAGAAAATCAACTCTTTCTTCAGCTCTTCGTAGTGCTGTATCCTCTTGGAGAAATCACGAAGGAACGGGAACGGAATCGTTTCGAAAAAGCTCATCAAATCCTTTTCGGCTTCGCCATTTAAAATATAAAAGTACTGCTCGTAGTTGTCGAGATACTTCAAAGGTCCTGATAGATTCGTCTCGAAACATGCCAAACCCTTCTTGTAGATTTCGTCCACTGGAATTTCGTCGCGCGCTACCGAAAACAAACAACTGACATTTTTTGAAAACTCTGGAAACATTATGTTTTCGATCTGTCGTATGTTTTCATTGACCCGAAGAATTTTATCAAAGCAGCGCTCCAGACAATCTGTGATGTCGGTGAGTGGAGGATGAAAGACGATCTCCTCGGAGCCGGGTTCAAGAACTTGCGGCGTCACTTTGATCACCGGTAGATTTATCAGAGCCAAGTCGTAGTATTCCTCACCATAGTCGTTACCTCCCTGCAAGAGCTGCTACCGAATGAACTTTAAACTGGCACCAATTACCTTAAATTGGTCCAGGAAGGCTAGGAAGTGACGCAAGGAACGCATGACAAGTCCTCTGAGCTGCATCGACAGCAAACCGTTTACACAGCTGAAGAAGCGACGCACTAAAACGGGCGAATCCGAAGGTTTAATTGGGATGAATTGCTTCCACGCCATCTTGTTCTTGAGAAAGATGTCGGCGCAAGCTGGCAGCCATTCATTTAGTAGGATATTCCTCGAATCCTCGCAAATGCGATCAATGTGCTTTTCTAACACGTCCATTTCTAGTGGGAATTGTCCAACATCTTCCAGGCGACTAATCGGAAGGATAAACATGTTTGCATATTTCTCCTCCCACAAATCTCTTATTTGAATAACTACAATGTTGCCGTTGTAAAAATGCTTCTCCATTAGTTGTTGGGAGATGCAGAAGGTGTTGTGCCACGGAACCGGCGCTCTTACGACTAGCGAAGGATAGTCGAAGGGTAGTTTTTGAATATTGAGCCTTTTTCTCTCTTTCGGATCTTTCAAAATGTAGTGAAGCAAATTCTTACGGATGAATTCGTAATAAAACTGTTCGATCTCCTTTTCGTGACTTGTCACCATTGCTTTGTAACGAACCAACAGCTTGTATTTACCAGGAATCTTCTTTAAAGCTGCCATAATGTATATTCTGTTAAACGGCGAAAGATCAGACTCTTTGATTCCATCGGTCAAATAGTAGTGGTAGCGTTTTTGGTTTTCTTCGTTGATATAAACAGCCATGTCGTTCTCGGCCTGAGCGATAAGAATACATTTCTGTTCGTCTGGATGCTTAGGAAGCACGGCTTGTAGCTTCTTCAGTTCTCTTAAGCACAATGTTAGAAGAGGCGTGAACTGGAAGAAGTTACCTACTTGCGATCGGTTGGAATATAATCGATTTCAACTCGTGAAACTTTTTTCTTCATCGCCCTCTCCTTTTTCTTGATCATGGCTTGTTCCTCCTTCATTCTTCTGTACTTACCAGTTAGCAAATCTTCCAAGTCTATTATTCCCCCAACTTCGTACTTTTTCTTCTTCTCCAGCTCTTTCGCAGCCCGTATTTTATCATCTTCATCTTTCATATATTTGTACTTCTTGGGCGGATAGCACAGGCGTCCGTCTGGACCAATCGGGTTCCAGGCGGGATCGCTCTTCTTTTTTCCTTTCCTCAAAGCCTGAATTCGTAGTTTCTGGGCAGATGGTGTGAACGCCGCCCCTGGACTTGCGATCACGTTTTTGTTTAGGGTTTTTGTTTTGCTTACCAATCGTCTCACTAGGTTTGTAGTACTGTTGTGAGAATTTGTCGGACACGGTTTTGGTCCACGACTGAGGCGCAATCAGTGGAGGATATCTCGTGCCCTCCTTGACCCGAACGACGAGTAACCTGCACGGATTTTCTTCATCGTCGGATTCGATCTCCGGAAGAGGAGGAATCTTAGGTAACTCCTCCACGTCTTCGTCCATGGTGAGCAACGAATCAGGTTTTTGGAGAAAGTCAATTTGTTTGTTTACAGCGTTGTCATGGGATGGGTTTTGTTTAGTGTCATGGTAACTTATGGGGCGATAGTGGCTGGGTGTAAATTTCGCACGAAATTAACACGGCCGACAACTTTGCTTCAGCCAGTGCTACCACCACACTAAATGCTTGTCGAAGAAAAAATAACTGCGTATTACTAACTTCAACTTTATTATCCAATTCGTACGATGTCTACAATTTGATACAACACATCTATTCTTACAAAATTAAAGTTCTATATGTTACAGGGCCGTAACCAGCGCTAAATATGTATGTCAATATTATTGCCAACATTTGAAAATACTCCTCAGTCTGTATAGAAACAAGCCGAACGTGTGTTATTGTTTATATATTTTGATTTTGTCAAGTTCGCCTCCGATATGTATAACTAGAATTAAAAAGTTGTTGTTTATATACAGAGTGATCGTATAATATTTGGATCGGGCTGATATACAGTTTGTTTATTAAAATTGGCCGTACAAGCATTTTTAAATATTCATAATATAGTAGCGATAAGTAAAAGTCTAAGAGGATTAACAAGAAGAGGGGAGATGTCAGGCTAAGAGGGCTAAAAACATCGATTTCGTCTACGACTCTATCATCAAACCAAGGGATGGTTGTTTCGTTACTTCTCTTGCAAATTATTAAACGACTCCCAAATTGACTAATCTAATTGACTAATTTATTTGCCCTCTTGAAGAACTCAACAGCGGATTAAGGGTTATTCGCTTTTATAGCCTGGCATCTTTTATTGAACATTTTTTCTCTTCGAGTTTTTGCTTCCCCTTCATTTCCATGTGTCTCTCGGTGAGTTCGTTCTTTTTATTATCAATCTTCTCCTCGTTCTTTGATCGATCCGACCACCATTTTCGATCCTTTTTAACTTCTTCGTCAAAGTCTTCCTGCGATAGCTTCTCGTACTTGTTTCGATTTTTTCCAAGGAGAGGAACCGACTCCAGCTGCGTTACGATTTTCTGGGCACACCTGCAACAACATCTTTTAGCTTTGACATTGATGTGAGACTAGTACTTCGTACCTGATTCTGGTAGAAGCTGGAGGAGTGTTATGACTGGGACTTTGTCCTGGCAACTCCCTAATCGGTGGCAATCTATTGATGTTTCCTTTTTCCGGATGGCAGTATTCCTGCAATCTGATCTTCATAGAATGCTGCTGCGACCTTCTAATCGCTCCAGTAGCCGGTTGTCTCGGATACGCTCCCATGCATCTACCACCGCAGCATGCCGACGATTTTCTGCTACCTTCGGAAGAGCAAGAAGTGGAAGAAACCGAAGAACCGCCGCTGCTAACACTGTACAAGCTGTCAGATTGGGGCACAGATGACGCTCTTGAGTTTACTGAATAACCGCTAGCTGAGGAAGGCAGCATGGGTCCTGTCTGCAAACATATTGAAGTGGAAGTCATAAGTTGCAAGTGCTTACTTTTAATCGGAGTATCTTCGCTCGGCAGATGACGCATCTCAAGGGGAGGAGGCGTTGGGAGACTGCGATTTGAATGGTTTTCACGAAGCATTTTCTGCAGACCACTTGATGGCCGCATGGAGCGGTTTGCATGGTGGCTTTCGCGTTTATGCAGATTACGCACTGAAAATGATGTTAAATTGGTTTGCTAAGTTTCATTAAGCGAGTACCTCGTCCTCTTGGCAGGTGGCCAGTTCAGGTTCGCTCTCTTCCAGCTTGTTCAGAAGCTTATCCTGGAACAAACGACGAATTGTACTGCAGCAATCAATACCATTAAAAAAATAAGTTTTAAGACTCACAACAGCGTTTATGTAACTTTTTACTTCTCCAGTTTTCGCTAACGAAGACGTAAAGTAATCTAAACTAAAAGCATAATAAACTAGTCTCAGGAGTAAGTGGAAGCGCCAAAGTTAAATATTTCCAATTGATTAGACCGATGCTTCAGTTCCACTGATATTTTCAAACATCTTAATATAAAAGCAAGTTTCAAAGTAAACTTATTTATGACCGGAGTTCAAACCTCTAAGTAGAAACGTCAGAGGCGAGCTCCCCCAATTGATTAATCCGATGCTTCGGTTCGAGCTTAACACACCTCTTTTTTTGTATCATTTCTGATCGAAATAAATCAAGACATGGAAAAGATCGATACGTGTACATGGAAAAATGAATAAAAAAACTAACACAAAGAACTTGGGCCGAACTAACGTGTGTCCAAAAAGGAAACGAGGCTGCGTTGGCCATGGAAAAACTTTGTGCATCAATTTAGTGTAGCAAAATTTCAGTTCGAGTCTGTTAGGTTACGTTTCGTATACGATGCATTTAGTGTTTTCTTTAACAAATTCCGCCAATTTGGACTTCTCGGCATTCATCTGCACTAAATATGACCGAACAGTCGGTTCGGTCGAGTGCGTAGCAGAGATTTTCAATTTTTTTTGAATTTGGAACGAATTTCTTTTTGGCATAATGAATTAATCCTATAATATTTTATTTGTAATCAAAATGGTTTTTATTATGAGATAAAAAAGTGCAAAACATTTCCCGGTATCGTTGTGAATCCAAACATCAATCTATTCATTGTTACAGCTTCTCCTCTGTTGAGGAGAATATCGTCACGACCAGGACGGTCATTAATTTGATATAACTGTAAGTCGTGAATAGATCGATGAAGAAGAATCAGTCTCAAAACCGAAAAATGTCTTGAGAATATTTGGCAGCACTCAGTTGCCCGTCAACCTTCATGGGTCATCAGTCTCTATGCGCAACTCGAGACCTACCAATTCAGTTTAAGAGCAACTGCATTCTCAATTAATATTTCAAAAATCGTTGTATATATAGTTAAACACGGACGTCGACCGCTAGGGAGTTGTATTACACAATTTACATTAGAAAAAAAAAAGGTTCGGGTTTGCTTGGATTCGAAGGTTTATTATTTTAGTAGGCCAAAAAATTTAGAGGAGTTACGGCAAAAAATCGAAAGCAATTGCGATAAATGTTGTTTGTTTTTGGAGTTTAATTACGGATTGTCTTTCATTAAAGTTTATTTTTTTTACATGCTTACATTTTATTTCCATATTGATATTGATATTGATATTGATATTGATATTGATATTGATATTGATATTGATATTGATATTGATATTGATATTGATATTGATATTGATATTGATATTGATATTGATATTGATATTGATATTGATATTGATATTGATATTGATATTGATATTGATATTGATATTGATATTGATATTGATATTGATATTGATATTGATATTGATATTGATATTGATATTGATATTGATATTGATATTGATATTGATATTGATATTGATATTGATATTGATATTGATATTGATATTGATATTGATATTGATATTGATATTGATATTGATATTGATATTGATATTGATATTGATATTGATATTGATATTGATATTGATATTGATATTGATATTGATATTGATATTGATATTGATATTGATATTGATATTGATATTGATATTGATATTGATATTGATATTGATATTGATATTGATATTGATATTGATATTGATATTGATATTGATATTGATATTGATTAAGAGCGATGTGTACAACCGTGGACAGTCAAGAATAACACTTTAGACGGCGGGTGTGATGCAAATACCGACTCAATGACCATATCTCATAGAGTCGGTATTTGCATAACACGGGTGTTATTCTTGACTGTCCATGGCTGTACATGTCCCTGCCTTTATTATAAACAATTTTAATAAAATTTATTTGTTTTATTTTGATGGTAAATTAGAAACTGACAGATCTTGAGATTTGTCAAATCTACATGTTTATGTTTTCTATGGTTTCTACACTGGGAGCCGATAATTTGCCTCGTTTTATTTTTGAACGCACGTTATAAGTTTGCAGATTGGTTGGCAAAGTAAAAGCTCTGCTTTGTTATTTATCTCCTAAGAGAAATCGGTTTGCTCTGACACTTGTTATCTTGCAACAGAAGCTTTTGCTGAAAGTTAACATTATTCGTTTTTTTTTAATAACCAGCTAAAAAGCGTAAGAACTCACTCGGATTCTAGGAAATTAATAAGCGGATCATCAACATGTTTAGAAGCTCTAGAAGCAAAGCGAAATTTCGTTGCGTTGCGTCGCATTAAACTTTTTGTACTAATTTCAGCTCTATTGGAATATTATGTAACATTAATGTTTTGTTCTTGAACTACCTTCTCCCGACAATAACCCATTAACCCCCACATGTAATAGAATAATAGTGTAACCCATCCTTCTATTATAATTGGTGCTCGGCCTAGCAAGCAAGCCGAGCTCGTTGCAGTGGAACTTTTTAATCCGAAATTGGGGCACGAATTATTCCAACAACAATAATTTCGTTTCCGGTGAAATACGGTTATTTTTGTCGAATAAAAGTGGCGCGTTGACACGCCTGATGAATTATTGTTATGAAAGAGGATTCTAATTTGTTGCAAGGTGAAACGTGGTCGGTGATTATGTGTTTGAGCGATGATGATGATTGATAACAGAGGATGGGATAATGTAACGTATTTTCAAATCAATTAGAAACATGGGAAGAAGTTATGATATAATGGTAGAGTGGAGTAATATTGGTTTTGATAAAATACAGGCATCGGCAATGTAAATCGTTTTCAATGTCAGCACGTGCTTTAAAAAGGACACGGACACGTAACTTTCTCTTAATAGTGCTCTTATCGCTTACTGAATTAACAGAAAAATGTGATACATTTGTTATCAATTTTTATGGATTGGGGAAGCGTCTCGCCACGATATCAAGCCTGGAGCATTTATTTCACTTGTGAGAATTTTATTAAAAAATCTACAGTAGGTACATTCCTGTTAATTTGCATAAAATTTTGCTCGATTTATTTTTCGGCTAAGAAAATTGTACAAAAAATCAAAACACAAAAACAGCAACTTCTTCTTCCAGTATTAAAATTTAATTACTAAAGCAGGCAAGAACGTTTTGATGCAAATTGAACAAGACCGCAATTTTCAACCACAGCCCAGAGCAACATGTAAAATTTTAAAGCATTTACCACAAGCATCATTTGCCAGAGGGAGTTAACTTTCACATAGAAAAATTACCGGAGGACTTGACGACAGCATTATGAAAACTAATCCGTGAAAGCCTTTATCGTTACAATCTTGGATTAACTCAACAATTTCTGGGGAAGCAAAATTTCAGGGTTCAGACGCAGATGGCATTTTTAATAAACAATTGTAATAAGTAAAATATGAACACAGAGGTGAAAAAAATTGTGAAAGAAAAAAATACATTTTTGCCCGATCAAATAAATATTATTGCATAAATAATATGTGCATGAGCTTGACATTTTTTTCAAATTATTCTTATACAAGCACCATCATTGACAATTGACCAAACAAAAGAATTTGTGCAATTTTTATTGAAATCGGAAACGCAATTAAGGTGCTCAGCGTTGTCACAAAACGCAAGGTTTAGTTAACTGAAATGAGCAGTAAAAGTGTTGTTGGATTAATCTCACATTAACTGTACAATTTCAAACGTTGTACTTATTTATTGGCATATATCTGCTGGGATCAATAAACTATCATACTTAAATGATTCTGTTTACTTATTTACACATCAATCCATCACATGAATTACCAAAATGACGTAAAACATATTTGATTTTCTCCAAAGTCGGAAAATGCACAGCCATAAAATGTGATTTTTATCGTTCCGTTGGAAATTTATTTCAGCGTGGTTGAAACCTCACCGAAATTCTAACTTTGCTTTAAAAATTCATTGCAACGGAAATTTACAAGATATTCGTAAATGTAAATTTTGTAAATTCTTATTTCCTTGCAGTTTTATTTGTTTCAGAAGTAAAGTACTCGAGAGAAATGATTGCAGCTTGATTGTTTCAAATTAAAAAAAAAATTATTCATAGAGAACAAAGCGAATAGTTATTTTACTGTTTCAACCGTAACTTGTATGCTTTTGAACTTCTGCTCATATTTTGTTATTCATTGCCTGAAAATTGTGTTTTATGCCCCAGTTGAAATATATTGGTTTCTTTTCGCTTTTTTAAGCTTTCAAAAGAATTGATAACTGAAAATAAAACAAGAAATGATTACGTCTTGGAAAAATACTTCCCATAATTTATACAAAGGAACGAAGGGAAAGTTCAGATTTCAAAGAAACAATTTAGTTTGTTATCTTTCAGGTAATTGGTGAAAATTTCAATAAAGCTCTTCCATTTCACGTGGGTGGTTTGTTATTTGTTAAAATGCTTCAGACTACTGACGGGAATTGTATTAATAAAATAAATGTGTAAGGTAAGAAGCACGCGGTTAAATAGTCAAGTCAAACTGTTCAGTTTGACAACGAATTAGTTATTAATAAATAACAACAATCGCAGCCTTGATTGTCCGAACACAAACTGCCGAATTTTAACAATCAAAGAGCAAAGAACTGTTACTTAATCGACGCTCGCATAATTTCAATGATCAATTCGCACAAGCTCCCTTAACCGGTCGACATTGACATAGACTCGTAAACTGTCAATGTCAAGCGATTTACCCTTCCACCACTAAAGCTAATTGAGGAGTCGAAAAGTCCGCGTTGCTTTCTAAATTTCATGGCAAAAGCGTCCACGCAAAATGATGGGGACTCAGTTTTGTGGAAACGACGGATGAGGATGAAAGTGTTCGTGAAAAGATGAACAACGTATTGACACAAGTCTTCGGGGTTGCCATTAATTTGCTGATGATGCCATTCAATCCTTCGGCTCCGATTAGGCGCTATATTGTTAGCGAAAGTACCTGCAGTCCCAGGACATTTATCATTGGTGAGTGCTGGACACACATTTTTAATTAAATCCTCTCGTTTTGCAAACAAAAAAAACCTATATTTTACATCTCGTATCGCATTGGATTAAATGTTCACCAGAGTCTGAACCACCGATTGCGTTTAATTAATTTTACACATAATTCCACCTAATGAAATTTCCGATAATTTACACCTAGTGGGATATTGGTTCCTTTCCACTAATTGCTCCTGAATTTCTGCGTATGTATTTGGATTAAACTTGCTTGCCTTGTTTATTTTTATAGCCGATTTGTTTTTCTCTTGTAGGCGTGCTTGGACGTTGAACTTAAAAAAATATATTATTATGTTTATGAACTTCCAGTCAAGGGAAGATAGCGGACGGGACATTTATATTTAAGACACATTTTCACAATTGTTATTCGCAATACATTTCCCCGACACCTGACCTTTTCCATCTACCCTTCGACCTTTCCCGAAACGACCCCCATCCTCCTCAACAAATGTCAGGAACCGGGACCCGTTTCCGTTTGAAAGCGAACCGGATCGATATTTTAATTTTGCAAATTAATCCGGTACTTGGATCGAGTGGGACCGTTTCGTCCGAAAAACGAAGCCTTCGAGTGATTTTACAAGGATTTTAAATCGTCCAACAGGTGGAAGGCGACTGCTCTATTTACACCGGAATTTAATTAGTGCCGTCATCATATTCGTAATCTGATTTGGCGAGCGCCGGCACGAAAATGGAACGATGGGCCGCGAACATTGCATCATTTCCCGATGAGTTGGGGCTTTGCGACGAAAATTGGCGGAAAATGCGGAAAATGAAAATCGTTGCGAACTACAATTACATTATTTAATGACAATGAAGAAGACAACTCATTTTAATTCCTATTCATGCGTACGGTACGGTAACAACGTTCACAAGACATTTCAATGCATGGATTAATTGAACTCTTTATAAAAAGTGCTTGCAAATATTTATATACTAAAATACCAATCTGGCTATATTCACGTAAAGTATGTTAATTTTTGTTTTTGAATTGAGATATAATCGACTTTTAATCAACTGAATTTTTATATTTCTTTAAAATATGTACTTTTAGAGAATTTTTAGCATCCAAACTGATTAAAACTGATTAAAATTTTTCAGTTTAATTTTCATTATTTAATACTGAACCAACGATTTCTTGAGATTTTAGAAAATTAAATCAGTTATTGGTCAGTTTATAATTATTTTAATTTTTAGAATTTGTATTATTTTTTAAGTTGATCGTTTTTTAATATTATTTCTTGTCGTGACGCCACAATAACGTATTTCCCGCTGCTGCTCCGAAACAAAAGATGCTTCTCCTAAGGGTTTTCTACATTACACATGTTTCAAGCGGAGATGGCTCAAAAGAATCCAACAATTCATACTTGTCCCAAAGGCCGACAAGAGTTACAAACCCCCGAGTTTATGACAGACTCATTTCTTTTATACTTTTTCCATTCCAAACGAGTAAAATTTCGTCGCTTCTCGCTGCCTCGTTACTAAATCACAAAGCATCTAATAATAATAATAATAAAATAGTAAAAACACAAAATCTGCCCTGCAAACCCATTTAAGGAATTCCCGTCGTGGAAGCGCCAAAGTAATGAATAGCAGTCGATTTGGATGCAAAACGCAAAACAAGAAAATCGAAAATTGGCGTCGCAGGACTTGCTTGAAATCATTGATAAAGGCCGTAAATTTTTGCTGCGATTAAACGTAACCGAAATTGCAGACATTGTTTTGATCATTAGATACGTTACATACTTAGGTATACCTGTGCTTAATTTCGCATTCTATTTTTATTTTTTATTTATAAATTTTTTCCAAACATTTCGTTTATACAGAGCGTAACAAGTTAATGACACATCATCCTTTTTTTCTGTAATTTTCAAGATAACTCTTTCAGATTTTACTCATCACACGTCATTTGTCACTCTTTGTCATACAAAGCAATTTTTTCAACTTTCGGTTTCTCTGAAAATTACACCAATTTTTCATTTTGAAATAGAATTTAAATGAAATATTTTATTTAATATCTAGATTCTAATTGTTTTTCTGAATCTTTAAAAATGGTCGTTAATTAAGGGATATTAAAGAAATTTTATATTACATTGTCAAAATAAAAAATTGCTACTTAAGACCGTCTGACACGATGTCAAATTTTATATAAAATCTTATACAAAAAAATGTTTGTACAGATTTTAAATTAAAAAAATGTATTTCACGTACAGATTTTATATAAATTTTTTTATTTCAAAGTATCTCACGTACACATTTTATATACAATTTTATATATTTTTTAAATAAGATTTTATATGTATAAAAAAGTACTCTGAAATAAAAAAAATTATATAAAATCTGTATGTAAAGTACTCTCAAATAAAAAAAATTGTATTATTATTGTGATGCAGCATTCCAAATTTCTGTACTGATTTTAAGTAAAAAATTTTATTTCAGAGATTTTTACGCACAGATTTTATATAAAATTTTAAATACGATTTTATATAAATATTGACATAGTGTCAGACGGCCTTTATACACAAATACATAACTATACCATTAAATACGTAGTTGGTTAAAAAAAATATCCCCATTCTTTTTGAACTACATGTTATATTATCTTATGGTATCTGAATATTCATATGGTATGTACAGCCATGGACAGTCAAGAATAACACCCGTGTTATGCAAATACCGACTCTATGAGATATTGTCATTGAGTCGGTATTTGTATCACACCCGCCGGCTAAAGTGTTATTCTTGACTGTCCACGGTTGTACCATTTAAAAAAATTAAAATTTGACAAAATTAAATTGTCCTCAAAACAGGTACCCTGATTAGTTTTTTAAAAATTTCTATCATTTGTAGGGTTGCTGATGTCAAGAAGAATTTAATGCAAATGTCACTTTTGTGGGATCTTTCTATTAAAAAAACCTTTTCACTGCAAGTTTGTAACAGGCATAGATCGAATTTTGAAATCATCCAATCACAGAGTTTTGAATAAAAATGAAGAAACGTAGACAACTTTCATAAAATATAATAACGCTTAAAATAAAAATACTTTAATTAGTTCAGTGTCATAAGCACAATTATCTAATGCTTACTATAATTACGACTTTGATCTTGGAAAGTCGATTACAGTGTGCGTACATTTTTGCATTCATTAATAACAAAAAAATATATATTACGCCTTTCATCTTGTCTTTTCGTCTTCGTCTGGATTATATTTATTTATTATTTGATTACCGATCTTACATTAATCCACAAGAAATATGAAGTCGGCAAGTGTAATAATAATTATTTATAACATAAATTGTTCCAACTGCCTGAAAAGTAAGGATCAAAAGTAATAACACTTACATAAAAATAGTCAGATGAAAAACGTGGTATTTCCTTTCCCGTTTCGATGCACATTTTTCCAATTAGACTAAAAAGTGTGCATTCAGTGTTTTGCAAGTCACTGAGTAAAGAAATAAATACCAACCCCGCAATTATGCAAATATTTATTATGTATACAATTTCACTAAAAAATTAATTAAGTATATATTTTGAAATATGTAATTTTCACGTTTATTAATTTATTTAAGCACTCATTGTGGGGCTTGTGGCTTGCATTTAAATATTATTTCAAAGCGCTTCGTCTGCATCTTGTAAGAGTATCAAAAAAATTTGGACAAAGTTCAATCAAGAAGCCGAGATTACAAAAAGAGGTCCTCGAAAATTCAAATGAGTAGGTAAATTACGACGAATCGATCGAAAAAAATCAAAAATGTTGAACTAGTGCTGGATTAGAAATACCTCAAAGGAATGGAAAAATTTAAAAATCTTAGAATTAAAATGAAATGCTCTTCGTTGGTAAGGGCATCACTTGAGAAGAGGTGGACCGATTTGACAATTTTTTTTTCGTAATACTCGGAATAAGGTTTTTAGGAAAAGAACTGACAATGTTTTTATGGTCCGTTTAAATGCAAGTTCTTGCAGCGACTTAGGTCCATGAAATGCAAACACATTGTAACTTATTTATCTCTAGTGATGATTTGATGGTCGCTTGCGTGATTTTTCATCCAAACACTCCGTTCGCGTGTGAATATTTCATTTGATTCGTTCCCGACTTGCACTGTACTAATTGAAAGAGCGTCCACCGAATGAAATCCTCCTCCTTGTCAATTCTAGGTGAAAACGAGCTGAAAGTGAGCCTCGCCCCCAGAGGACCATGTCCGAACTGCTGTCCGATCAAATCCGGCAGCGACGTCCGTTTCAGGGTGTACACCAGGTCCAATCGCGATAAAGGCGCAATTATCGAACCGCATATTCCAGGGGCGGCGCAAAAAACCGGTCTCGATCCCACTGCCCCCACGGTCATATTCATCCACGGCTTCACCGAACCGTCCCCAGGGAAAAGCGGTCGTGAAATAATTGACGGTACAAACAGCTGGTCCCGGAATTGTTATAAAATGCAAGATTGCAGCCTATCTCAGCCGGAAGGACACTTTCAACGTCATCCTGCTCGATTGGTCCGACTTGTCTGCCTTCCCGTGGTATATTCCGGCCGTGCAGAACGTCAAAATGGTGTCGGAGAAGTTGCGCAAGTTTCTTGAAGTCTTCAATGATAGCGGAGAAATACCGATCGGGAATGTGCACGTGATCGGGTTCAGTTTGGGGTCGCACATTGCTGGATTTGCGGGGAAGGGGTTGAGGAAGGGAATGAAAATACCAAGAATCACTGCTCTGGATCCTGCATTTCCCGAATATTCCATCAAAGGTATCCCATTCAGTATCATCCAAAACTGTCACTGTACTTGTTACATCAACACGCGAACCAATATTTCAATAGAAAACAGTTAATACACCCTTGCCATCTATTCATTAGTGTACAAAGTTGCATCAAAGCCAAACAGTGTGGTAAAAAACTCAAAAAAATTCAAAAAGATTATCTTTTTTGGATATTATGTTCCCAACTATTCCGAGAATGTTTTTTTTGGTCTACCATGTTGAAGTTTTGCTCATTTTCAATCCATTTTTATTTTAGGATCAGTAGTTTTTTTATTAAATATAATTTATAACTTTCCCCTTATCTACTAGCCGTTCCACCAATTTTTTTTTTAAACTCCTAGAGTTGTCAGCAATCTGCCTGGTGGGCAATAAGCGTTCCACCAAATGGAATAAAATAAATAAATTTGAAGTTTTAAAGAATGCAGAAGAAACTGGATGTCGGGCCTTAGATTTTTAGTACAATTTACGGACAACCTTTCTTAATCATCACATTTACATGAAAATTTTGGTTTCCGTTTTCTCACTAGTTCAAACTGTTAGATCCCACAAGACGCCTGACCAAAACCGACGCCCACTACATCGACGTCATCCACACAGACGCCGGAATTCTTGGTCTTCCAATTTCGGTAGGTCACGCTGACTTTTACCCAAACGGAGGTCGCGCCCTTCAACCTGGCTGCCAACCGAGTTACCTGATCCAAATCAGACTTGCAGATCAAGTTTGTAAGAAATCCACATTTAACACCCACCCTCATTTTTCAGTGTTATCATTTCAGTGGCATGCAGTCACGTAAGAGCGTGGCAACTGTACGCAGAATCCGTTAGAAATCCGGAAGCATTTCCGGCAACAAAGTGCCACGTGTGGAGAGGACCGAACAAGAAATGCAACTTTACGAGTGACGCGCTCATGGGATTTGGAAATGCCAAGTTAGGAGAGGCCCATTATTGATTTGTTTTGGTGATTTTAGTGATTTTTCAGCCGCACCCGTGGACAGTTCTATCTCGTGACGGACTACAAAGCTCCGTTCGCAAAGACTGAAGTCCAACAACGAACCGACTGATTAGATTAGGATTGTATTATTTATTAAACGTTTTCTAGATTTTAATCGTTGTTGTCTGATTTACTCCAATTAAGTTTTGACACGCACTTGAACCCCAAGAAATTGAAACTGCGAAAATACGAACACAATGAACAAAATAGAGAGTCATTAACACAATGCAAACACGAAGCAATGTTATAATGGACAAATTTAGGTGTGGCAGTATGAGGGAATCATAATGGATGGAGTATAAGAAATTGAGACGTTGTAATGTGAATTTTATATAAGAAGACATGAAAATTTATCATAATAAAATGCGACACGATTTCCTCAAGGTTTGAACCTAACAAGTAGTTCAGGGAGAAACGAATTATATATTTGCTTGATGTATTTTTTACAATGCACAATTGCCAATGCGCATATCTCAAAGTTGAACAATAAAAATGTAGATTTTGGAAATAATGGAAGCAAGCACAATTCACAAAATCCACCTCATCGCGTGCAATTCGCATGCAAATTTAATTACAACATTTCACCAGTTTATACTAACTGGATTCTTCCACTTTCGGTACTAAGAATTATAATGGACTATATCGATTGTGCAAGTAACAATACAATTCAAATTTTAAACATTCGGCCTTCACTGGCACAAGAGACTTGCTCAAAAATCAAGAAAATTGTGAAATGGGCAAATATTTTTATGTGCTGTTAATAAGAAAATAAAAACAATATAGCAATTTACCAGTTTATACTAACTGGATTCTTCCACTTTCTCTGCTGAGGATTATAATGGGATATATCGATTGTGCAGGTCACAATGCAATTCAAATTTTAATAACATTCGGCTTTCATTAGCACAAAAGTTGCTGCATACTTCTGGCGAGTCTATTATAAAAACAAATTGGGTTCGTACATTATGATCTATTTTGGTAAATTCGAAACATATCTCTGACAAAAAACATTATTTCAAAGCTGCTTTTACTTTACCCTAACTAACATTAAATAAACCAGGTCGTAATCGTGATTATAAAATCGAAAAAAGTCAGTCAAACATTTTGACAATGACGGCTCTCAAACATTCGCTAAAAATTCCCCGCCAATTTTGCTCAACGAACCGATTTGAAAGACACATTCAAGTATGTATTCTTGGCGCGGACACCGCCCTTGGAGAATCCCTTGCTTTTCTCCTTAAACAAAACCCTACAATATCAGGACTACATCTTCAGGGAACGGCTCGAGTGGAATCCCTAGCTCTAGACCTCAACCATTTTGACACGAGAAGTAAAGTTTACTCCTATTTTGACATGGACAGCGCTACAAACTCCGTCAAGGTACTGGTCCTTTTTCTGTCCAAACCTTGACAAGTTTAGCATTTTAATAGGGAGCGGACATTGTCGTCATGTTGGGTCTTAACTCGTGCACCAACAAAATGTCGTTGGCCAAATTAGTCATGGCGGAAGGTCCACGAGTCATGAAATTGGCAGAGACTTGTTCAAAATACGCCCCGAAAGCGTACATTTTAGTCGCTGTTAGTCCCATTTCGGTGACCTTACCAATAGTGGCTGAGGTTTACAAGAAGTCGGATTGGTACCATCCTGGACGACTTCTGGGCTCTGCCGCTTTGCCTCAACTCAAAGCTAACTCTTTGGCGGGGCATTATCAAACTTTGGATCCTCAAATGGTCCACGTTCCAGTCGTCGGAGGTCCAGATATTGATTGCGCAGTTCCTCTATTTACTGAAACTAGTCCGGTTGGGATGTCTTTAAAAGACTCGGAAAAACTGAGAGAAAAGTTTAAGCAACAAATCGTTAATCCCGCGGCAAGTCATGCCACAGCACTTAATAGAATGATAACGGGAATAGCGTCGGGGATTAACGGAGATTTGAACGCCAACGTTTTAGCTTTCCTCCGCTCCAAAATCGTTGGACTTTGCAAGTCAGCTCCGACACTTTACAATTTAGAAAAGTACAATTTGCTTTCAGCTATATCGCGTGTATTGTGAAAATCGGAAAAACAGGAGTCGTACACAACTACGGCCTGCAGACGCTTCCCAAAACCGAACTCGCCCTATTCGAGGAAGCCTGCTTGGAATTAAAATCGCGCGAAAAAATGGCCCACGAACTGGTGAACCGACAAGACAAAAATGCCCTGCCAGAATTCATGATCAGAGAAATGGAACAGGAGAAAAGTGAGAAGGTCGGCATCATTCGCTGATAGAAGACTTCAACTCCGGCCATAAATAATAAAAATCCCTCCACCTCCCGCACGTTAATTCTGCAAAGTGCGTCCGCTAAATCCCAACTTCGTAAAAATTTTACGTCGTACGTGGTGTTAACTTAGCGCCGTAAATTTCATTTCTGCTTGTCAGGATGTACACGCTTTTGGCATAAAAATAAACATTTCAGAACTTACGATTTTGTTGTTGAGGTGCTGGAGTTCGCGTTCGGTGAGGCGGCGCTTTGCGTTTTCCTTCCGTCGACGTTTGTATTGGTTGTATTTGTAGAAGAGATACATTCCCGGAAGGGCCAACACCACGAATGGTTTCATCAAAGGGCTAGACATTGGGCCTTGGGGCATTGTGAATGATCTGTAAAAAATACAATTGTGTGTCACAACTATTTATTAACAGTTTCCGAAATCCACAAATTGCACATTATTAAATATTATAAGTCAGAATTTACGAAAACGGAATGTGACAAAATTGGTGGATGCGCCGGGCAAATATGGGATTATATTTGTTTGTGTTGCAACTAATTACTATTTCCGAATGAAAAACTATAAAAAACAAACAAATCCAATATAATACAGGACAAAAACCGTTTGGTGCTTAATTTGCTGATTTATTATCTCATTTGGATAAATGATCATACATTAAATGAAATCGTTTCAAAAACACTTCCACATAATCTGAACTACTATTTTGTCAGTCAGCTTTATTTTTTCAAATTACATTGTATATCATCGGTGAAATAACAAAACCACGTATCTGCAAAAAGTAAAATTTTACATCGAACAAAAATGTCTTTAATTCGCCATATTTGGACTTTTTATGCCAATTTTTTTTTAATTATCAAAATTAAATTATACACACCGGTCTTATGTTGATTACAAATTGTTTAGCATGCAGAATACATCTGTGAGACCCGTGGAATTAAAACTCAAATTTAAATATTTTATCAGTTACGTAGTTTTACCATTACATCGACGATATATTTTTTACTTCTTTTTATAGTTAGAACACGGAAGTATTAAGAAAAAAACGAAAAAGGGACTTTAATTGGAAAGAAATTTCAAAATTAAGTGAAAATCAAATAAGAATAAATCTAAGCTAGGTACTCAAAATTATCATTTCCAAAAATGTCTCCAATTTTTTTTACTTAAAGTACCAATAAGCGTTTCTAGAAGATGTCGACAGTGTTTGAAATATATTTACCTAACATTATTAAAATTCAGACGCTTCAAGTGCTTCTAAAAAAAATCCACGAATAAAATTAGTGGCGTTGATAAATAAATTTAATTTTTGAGAGAATTAATGAGCAATGTTTTTAAATTAAAATTGAATATTTTTAAAAAGAATGTGATATTAAATTATGCTAAATTAAAATTTTCCTGTCTGAATTTTGGTAAACGAGTTGAATAAATCAATTTTTGCGCTACAATTTTTCAGCAATTTAAATAATATTTTGGAGACCAGAGAAAATATATAAGGATAAAGGCATAAAATTAATAACATTTTACATCTAGTTTAAAGTAACATTTTTTGAAAATAAATTTATTTTTATAGTGATTTTAATATTGTTCTTTTGTGAATTATTTCTTATTAAACAATATATTATGTTGTAATGAATGTAAAAAAATCATTCCCAGCTTCACTAATAACTTTAATAGCCACTTCGTAAAATGGTGGATGCGCCGGGCAAATACATACTTTTAAATTTTATTAGTTCTTATTTATATTTTATAACATTATTAATTATTCGATATACCAATTAAAATTTTGCAAAATAAAATATAACAGAAAACTGGATAAAATTTAACTTTTTGTGTTTTAATGCTGCACCCTCACTCCTTACCGAACACGCAGGTTCTATTAGCAACCAAAATGTCGCGTGACATCCGATTATGACTCACAACATTTGAGTGACACGTTGTTTGAAAGTAAATTTCATTAGAGTCTAAGAATGCACCTTCGATGTAATCCCTCGTTTGACATCAGTGAATAAAAAAGAGTTCGTGTTTCCAAATGTAACACAAATTGTGTCACGATTACTTCCGATTTGATTACTGATCAAGTGACTTTAAATTGTTCCAACTCGGAACGTGATTAACTTTTCCAACGTTTTGCAAGATCCGAATCAATTTTTTTTATTATGGTAATGGCTTAGTGCTAAGTTTAGCTTAATATTAAACACTCTAACTTTTGCATTTGAAATTAAGTGCTTCTTAGACTTCTGCTGTATTTCCATTGGGCGTTGAAATGTTGCATAAAGTAAAAAAATCGATTGATTTTTATTGTTGGTGTGACCTAAATTATAAAATTTTGCGTGATTGTGTTACGTAGACCTCAACGTGTTTAACCAAATTCAAGTCAATTACAGGTCGATTAAAGTAATTACTGGTTTTACCACAAACTACACACAACAATTTAATAAATAAAAAAATGTACACTAATTTTAACTGGTTTATCATTGGCGTCCTTTCGTCACAAATTGACTAATCTTAATTACATATTAAAACAAAGTCTATGACTTATTTAATTTAAGTACTAAAAGTACAAATTATAAAATAAATTTTTTTATGCAATTCCTTTTTTTTCCTACCACATTTCTTTTGTTTCCTACCACAATTTTACTCCAAAAAAACCTACAAATACAAATAGTTTATAACCATAGTATTACTAAAAGTAGAAGAATGAAATATGAATTTTTTTCAGATATAATATATACCGTATGACTTCTTATTGTTTAATTGTTGCAAAATACAACTGGCGCTGATTGTGTATTATGATTTGAACGACCCATCAACGAGCTCACGTGAGTCAAACGACAAAAAATCGCGTGCTCAGTTGTAAGTTGAATCGGTGAATTTCATCAGAGATGTTTGGAGGATCGCAATTTACCTGTGGTAGAAAAGTCGAAGGTAGAAAAGCGAAGAGATCGAAATGGAGGCTTTCTTTATATTTGGCACAGGGCGACAGAAATAGCTCGGTTCGAGGGTGCGTAAGAGACGGATGACGGTATTGTCGTGCACATTGCCACGGTACGCCCACCGTACGCGAAAAAGCAGCGCGACGCCGACGTCGCGACGCTCAACGTACACTGCAGCTTGCCGTTCGATAGAAAGCGGCGCGAATTGGGAGCATGCGCTGCCGGCGGCGCGTCTCTTTTACCAATTTCAATTCGCTTGCAGATTTGAGTGTTTGTTTTTTGTGGGTGGATGGTTGGAAATTTGGGGTTGTGGTTGTAACGATGCATTTGCAGATGACCCAATTTCGTATATTTCATCCTTCTTAAGTTTACCGCTTTTAGTACAATATCAGCTGGTTTTTGTAATAGTTGCGGATCAGAAATTAAATTAATCTAATTTACATTTGCTTAATTTGATCTTTGTTTTTTGTATCTTTTTTCCAATATTTACTAGTTTTCAAATTTTCCTACTTCATTCTTTTCGCTTTTCCTACTTTTATTTCCATCCTCTGAAAGCATTTTCGAACAATAATTATTTCATGAAAGTATGTAGGCTTTCACGGTCGGTGTTATTAATTATAACGATTTATATATAATGGAACTTCAAAAGGAACACGGTCAAAAATTCCGACAAAGATCGTTACAATTAATAATTATTTTATTTCTCATCTTCAATCATTCATAACTACGTATACTACTCGCTATACACAGCTTCAAAACGTGTAACATAATATTGAAAACTACTCCACGAAATTATTAACCCATCACCCATCGAACTATTTCTATTCGTGTTATCTTTATTACACAGTTTAATAATGATTTTATTGAACCAAACTCTATACAAAATTTAATTCGTCTGTTGAGTTTTTATTACTTGGACAAAATGCAACATGATTCACATAAATTGTCATAAAGTTTATGTTACATAAATCATAATCATTGTGACTGCCCAAAATATGTATATATGACAAAACAGAATGAAAAAAAACGTATTAATATTAATTTTTCTATAAACATTTTTTTGTTAAATGAAAATTACTATTATAGTAGGAGAAGTGCCATATTCAGTTATTTTGATTGGTGCTTGTCTCACCGTTTTTGAAGAAACTTTAAATCAGTTATACTTTTTATTGAAATAGTTTTTATGCCTCCGGTAATATAATTACATTTATTTTACGATTTAGAATTGAGAAAAATTAAAATAAATTATGATTTATTTTAGATTTTCAAATTTCAACACTAATCATTACACATACATACATACATCAATCAACGCTCAAAGACTAGGTCCCTGTCCTCGCCTCTATTATTCTTCATAATTATTGTTATGCTAAAATGGTTGCATTATATTTAATAGAGCCCAAAACGGTTCTCAAGATTAACCATTTTCTACCCTCCAACAAATTCCAAAGATTTCAAGACAATAATTTTTAGTCTGTATTTACGCTAGATAAATAGCTTGTTTAAAAAAAATAAAAATCTTGCCAAACAAGTACGTCCTGGAACTACACTGAGTTTTAATATTTAAAAAAAGTTCTTTGATTCGTTTACCAAAAATTATCATCTACGAAACACGTTGACTTTTTTAATATTGTTCTGGTCGCAGGTTAATTTATAATTTCTACGAGCCGTTATCAAATACCACGAATTGAATGATTCGGGCCAATTGTTTGATTTCTCCCAAATATCATTACCTCCCAATTACCAATTAATTAGGGCTCGTAAACAGTAAATCATCAAATAAAGTCAGCATGACTTAATTCTCATTTCAACAACAAACATCAATTCATTATTTTTAAATGCCCCACAAAATTAAATTTGCTCGCATTTCCTGTAATCTCTGGAGAATTGAGAACGCGACTAAATCCGGTTCGTATTTATTGTATAATAGTTCGGAGTCCCAAACTGTTTTATTTCATTTTTTAAAATTTATTAACAGCGAAATGAAACTAAAATTTCAACATATCGGTATTGTGCTTCCAGTATAATGAAATTTTAATAGAATTTATGGACATGTTCTAATTGTTTCCACTTAGCGTTTTGTATAATTTTCCTTCCATTGTTAAATATTTGGTATGGGCGGAATGACTAAGACCGAGCAGATCCAAAAGCAGTTGTTCGTAGGTGGAGTTTAGAATGAAATAATACAAATAAGTCGGCACAAATTTGTACAATGCTCGTAATTTCCGATAATTTAAGTATTGCTGATAATTTCCCGACGTGAAAGCAATTTTACCTAATAAGTGTTTCAGAAAGCTGACGAATACATATTAATAGCAAAGCGGACATGTATTGGTTTTAAATTTTGCTCTAAATATGGGCAGTTTTTCCTATTTTTTTCTCCAACACTTTTCACAGAAGCGATGAAAGCGGTGCCGATTTATCAGTTTCAATAACACAACATTTGAAACGTTCAAGGCTTGACACTTGTTAACGGAACAAAAGTTGAACGATGACTTAACAAAAGCAAATTAGTGACACCATTATTCGCATATTTATTGCAGCTAAATAGATCTCGAAATTCCTGGTCCCAACCTAGAACCGGTTTAAAAAATAGTTAATAGGTACAACGTAAAATGACATAATTCTGGCCACAAAACGTTTTGATCGCCGATTAAAGCGGCAATTCCTAAAATTATTGTCACTTAATTTTGGCTTGAGTTGCTCCTGTCATGAAGATGTAAAAGAGTGATAAATTCCAACAAGTACTTTATTAAGATGAGCACTCCTTGGTAGTCTTACAGCTATGGCCATGAAATATTTAATGGTGTTCTTAGACTTACCTAAGGCAGGTAAATTAAAAAAAAATATTTTTTTTTCAATTGTTTGTAAAAGCACTGATCTGTAACAATAAACATAGAAACCTAAAATGTAATTAAAAGTTACAAGTCATTAGAAACAATCATAATTAAAAACAACAATATGTGATATTAAAAAATACAATCAAACAAACAAAGAACGATCTAAAAAAATTGCAGTAAAATAATATTTTCATTATAACAACTCAAATATGTAAAATTTTAAAGAAAATTAAAAAGAAGTGCTTTAATTGTTTTTTCCAGTATATTATTAATTTTATTAGGAGTAATTTAAACAGAAAAAATATTGATAGCTAAAAATTAAAATGTGGACTGCACGTATGTAAAATTTAGACTATACTATGAAATTATTGAATTTTTACAACTCATTTTGTAATACATAAAAATGTTAGTACACAGTGTACGCTGTGCACTTTACGTTTAAAAACTAGAATGGCGAGTGTAAACAAAATAAACATTTTGGAACCCGATTTAAAAATACACCACCCCCTTTAAAGTCTGCATCAATCGATTTGAATTTCTAGGTAACAAATACAACCCCCACAGGTCATTGCCCACAATCGCATGATAAAGCACCCTACTCCCGTCACCTCCCACGCACCGTCATCGACAAATTATCTCAGCATTTTTTTCTGGAAACCCATCTCGCATTGAACGCCGCCCCCAACAACGAAACAAAAGCCATTATATCTCCCCGCCGTCTTTTTTGTCTCCAAATGAAGCTGTTTCTTGCGAAGTCGAGCGAAAAAATCGCGTGTTCAAGCCCCGTCATAAACAAAACGAAATCGTAGAACGTGGGAGGAAGATGCTGAGGATTCCCATAGGGCAAATTCAATACGCGGGGGTGGCAGTCACGTGCCGTCTTACTCCCGCAGTCGTGACGTCATTGGATTTATGTGTTACAGAGTGGATTTTATTATCGGGGTTGAGTTGATTGGCGATTTATTTTTAATGTAATGGAGAGTGTAAATATCGCGGCAGATACTGAGGCGTGTGAGTATACAATATGTGTTTAAAACTTTCCAACAGCTTTCTACAAGTTTACAAAAGGATTTGAAGAGATTTTATGGATGCGGGAATAGGGAATTAAATCATTTTTAGAGTTTAAAACATTTTATTATTTACTATTACATTTAGACATGACACGAAAAAATTAAATTTCTCATCCTCGGTTGGATGAAACATATCTCTGGCAATAAACGACAGTTTGGAGGCCAGAAATCACAATGTGAATTACCTACTGATAATTCACTCAACATAAATATTAATTTTTAGCTTTAGATACAAATAATCATAGGCAAAAAACTGTGCTGTCCGAAATTCTTTTCAATTTCACTTAGATTTCAACAAAATAACTTTTTGGTAAAATTTAATAACGGGCGTACAAGCAATTGATTTAGAGTAAGCCGTGGAATCGAGTTTTTGTTTTATTTTTCATTATTTATTTTTAGTTGTCATTGATATTTGACAGAAACTGTCAACCAAGAACTTGATCAGAATACGTCTAAACCGATGCCCAAAGATGGAATTTGCAAAAAAAACTATTAGACGAGTCTTATAAAAAAAATGGAGGATGCGTTGGCCCTGGAATAACTTTGACTTTGGAAAGAGTTTGGCAATATTTCGACCTTGAGTTGGATAATTTGAAATTAAGTTCTTTGTTGATAACAAGCTAAGGTACATACATTTTAGGCATTCTTCGCAAATGTTTTAATGACAGCTTACGTCAAATGTCATCATTTGACAGTTTCAAACGTCTACATTTGAAAAAATAAAACAAAAGCAAGATTACATAGCCTCCTGAACCACCGTTTTTTTTAACGCTCTTTTTATTGTTGTACCCCAAACGGGTCAAACATTTTCTACCCTCTAACGAATTCGAAAGTGGCCTACTCTGAATCATTTTTTATTTGTACGCACGTTTTTTTTTCTCTGGCAGTCATCTGAATATTAAGAACCCAAAAGATTTCATCTGGTTTCAAAAATTATTGAAGCAGTTACTAAAAACAAAATAAACTTTCTATATTGCAAAACATTAAGTATAAAACTTCTACTAAAGATGATGATGTCTAACAAAGGCAAATTGAATTTAAATGCACGTCGTAAACACGATTTTTGTAAATTTAACACCAAAATTATTTATACCTTTAGTTTGATATTAAAAGACAAAAAGAAAGACATAAAGTTAAAAAAAAATTGGTCGCTGCGGACAGGATTCGAACCTGTGCGGGCAGAACCCAATGGATTTCAAGTCCATCTCCTTAACCACTCGGACACCGCAGCTCGTTCTTGTTACTAATTTTGTATCAATTGGCACACCTGTTCAAGTAATTTGTATTTCGTCGGTAAAATAGCAAAACCAAGTAACTGATAAAAGAATTAAATTTAAGATTTTAATGCCAAGAGTCTCATTGATGTATTGCGCATGCTAAACAATCCGTAATCAACATAAAACCGGTTTGTATAATTTAATTTATTATAATTTAAAAAAAATTGACACAAAAACTCCAATATGATAAATCAGAGACTTTTTTGTGTCTCCTGTAAAATATTACTTTTCGTAGATACCGAGGATTTATATAATATAAATTAGAAAATACATATATCCTATGATACGTATATAAATTTCTTTTAAATTTTATATTTTTATAACAATTTTAATTTTAATTTCCTAAAAAAAATTTCTTAGACAAAATTCATACTCAGACAGAAATGGAAGAAAAAGTAACAGAGTGAATTTATCACACACCATTATATTAAACAACTCAATAGTCTACGTCTAAAATTAACTAATTTCTAAGTAATTTGTATATTATATTTCATATTTTTAATATGCAATGTGTTTAAATATTATTAAACACCAGAATAAATGACTTTCGATAAAATAATAAAAACGCAGCGGCCGGAAATTATTAACGAACCACGTTACCTCAGACTGTACCTAATTAAAAATGTCGCAATTCTTCCACTTTGTGGCAACAATTGTAGCAAATTTCTAGCATTGAGAAAACTGTCATTAGCGTTCAAAGCCCCCAAGAGTCGCATCTTTCACGTCAAAACACCTAAATCATCCCGAGTTCGTTTACATCAATTCCCCAAAACACACCAATTACACCTCGACTTGACGACGATGATTATTCCAAATTGGTTGTCCCCCTAATAATTTTCGTCAGAAAGGTTGTGACGATAAAATGACAGGTAGTCAGCTAGCACTAGACGACGAGCTATAAATCGCATCCAGACAATAAACGTCCCTTATCTCCGAGGAGGGGGCTTAGCCCCAAGTCCAAAAACCCAACGGCTCCGCTGCAGTGTCCCACTCGTCGTCGTACTATTCACAACAATCACAGTTCCCAGTTCAGTTACTTTAGTACTGACGATCGCGCGCGAGAGTACGAATCGTGAAAGTCGCACCGGATAAACAATGGCCATAACGAGAGTGAAATGGATGGTTGTGCTGTGAATCGTTTGGAAAATGTTGGTTGCAACCCCCTTCAGACAGTTCGAACCACCCCCGAGGGTGATTTCCGAGGTTAGGAAGAGTTACGCCAGCAATAATTTGATCGACTTCAGACCGAAGCTTGCAGGTAATTCGCACAGGGGTGAACCAACAAAGTAACGGACGTAAAAGGTAACAAAGTCGGATTGCAAACTAATTGGGACTTCAATCACCGGTTTTTAATTGTTGTACAAAAAATAATTCGAAGTGCAACAACTTTGCACTCAAACCAAGTTGATTATGCGATTTTCTGTAATTGTTTTCCCATCTTAAAACATTTATCGTACTGAAATTTTGAGTCCATGATACGATTTCTATAATTATTTATACTAAACTGTTTAATAGCTGTACATTTGCTTTGTTTAGTTTACAGGGCAAAGTGGTAAATGGTTTACCCAATCGTTTGGATTAAAGTAAACTAAGATAAATCAGAATTTCACGTAATAGTTTGTGCAATAATTGATTAAAAACATGTACCTATCTATAGTAAATAAAAATATCTCTTGAATACAGAATTGAAGAAATCGATTATTTACTTACTTATCTTAGATAGGGATATACATATATTTTAATTGTTGATTAATTTTTCGATTAATTTTACCTTTACGAAGTTTATAGTTTTATATCTGTCTCATGCATAAATTCTATCTGTCTGTATTAAAATTTTGATTTTCGCTTTCTAATGTAATTAAATTGTTAGAATTGCAAGCTTACCTCACTCAAAGCTTTGGAATTCAAATAAAATTTTATTTGTTGAGTTTCTCAAAACTCAGTGATTATATATTTATCAAGAACAGCGTAGCCGAAGAGTGAATGTTTTAATAATTTAAAAAAATACTTGTTATTAATTTTTGCTAGAATTTGCACTATTATATTTTCATCATTTCCTATTTTGGGCCCATGATACGATTTTTAGAATCATTTATTTAAATAAACTGAATTATTTAATAACTGCATGTTTGCTTTGTTTAGTTTACAGGGCAAAGTGGTAAATGCTTTACCTAATCGTTTGGATTAAGGTAAACTAAGATAATTCAGAATTTCACGTAATATTTTGTGCAATAATTGATTAAAAACAAGTACCTACAGTAAATTAAAATATCTCTTGAATACAGGATTGAAGAAATCGATTATTTACCTACTTACTAATCTTAGAGAGGGAGATACATAAATTTAAATTGTTGATTAATTTTACCTTTACGAAGTTTATAATTTTATATCTGTCACATGCATAAATTCTATATTTCTGTATTAAAATTTTAAGTTTCGTCTTCTAATGTAATTAAATTGTTAGAATTGCAAGCTTACTTCACAGCAAAGCTTTGGAATTAAAACGAAATTTGTTTTCTGAGTTTCTCAAAACTCAGTGATTAAATATTTCTCAAGACCAGCGTAGCTGAAGATGCATGTTTTAATAATTTAAAAAAATTACTTGTTTTATTAGTTTTTGCTAAAATGTGCACTGTGTACTACTATGTAGACTTTTTATCTTTTCCTATAAGTTTCAGTTATATTTCAACATTCTTGGACTTCACCTTGTTCTTTCTCTTATTTTGTATATATTTGTAACATTGAAACTTGATTCATCGACTATTAAATAAAATAAAAAAAATATTAAATTGTGGTCCTAATCCTGCTTTTTGTACAATTTTACTGTTTTTTAAACACGATTCCGTTAGAATAAAAAATAAAAGTATTAAAAGAAGGTTTGGGTTATAATCGCTGCTACAAAAATAATGAATCTCTAGGATTGGAAAAATGTTTATTTTAATAGACACGCATTTGATGTTGCTACATTTAACGGCAAGCAAATGCCTCGTTAAAATTGAAGAATAAATAAACAAATCCATGATGTAATTGTACAAGAATTGTTTTTTGCATATAATTCTCAATTGGCTTTGAACTGTTTCCATGTTTGCCTTATTTCCAAAATGCGTACAAGTCGTATACACTAATTGCGAGTCTTTCTCGACGACACTTCGCAGATTTTGTTGTTCGTTATGCTCTCGTCTGAAAACATTTAATTGGTGCTCACGTCAATTGAACGTCATAATCCCCTCGTAACGAGAGTCAAGAAAAACAAACCCCTTATTGTTCAATGCTCGACTAAGATTAGGTCTGGAATGTAAAAGTTAATTGATGGGAGGAATACTGATCATAGGCCAGATCAATGTTTTATGAATTCGTTCCATTGGAACGATCAATTAGACGGAAGTTATGCGCGCGTTTTGAAATAACGACCCAGTTACGAGATGGGAGAAATTTGAAATTTTATAATAATAAATCCGAACATGTACAAATTTACGGATTTAATCTTCCAAGTATCGTCGTTCTGGAAAGTTGGCGAACGAAAATACTTGCATCACCTGTCGTAGAAACGATAAGATAAACGCGCGCTTCGATTACGGTAATTGACGCAATTTGTGCAATTTTATGAATTGTAGTAGTATTTAGAATTAAAATTTCGTAATGTCGGTGAAAGCGGCTGAGTTGATGAGGGCTGGTGCATTATTTTGTTATTACTGTCCAACTTGAAATCTGATTCTATTGTACTGAGAAATGTCAAATTTGTAAGAACAACGACCAATACAGAAGGGTTCATGAGTCATGTAATTGACTATTAAATTTAAAACGTCGAGCATTTCCAACGTTGACATCTGTTACGATAAAACAAATGTTTGGTCTCTTCTTATTTCCTCCAGCTATTTTATCGCAAAAAATGCCAGTGCCATTTGATAAACAACAAACAACGAATATTTGCAGTTGCTCGTGATAAGTTATCAGGTAGTGGAGTTAAAAAATTTCTGAAACATTCAAAAGATGCACTTTAAAAAAATCAGTTGTGTATGGAATTTTATATTCTATAATTCATTAATTTTAATTATATTCTAATTATCTATGATCGGAAACGAAATAAAAATTTAATTTGATAACACTTTTTCCAGTTTAACATTAGCAAAGTACAGTTGGATGCGTCATTTTGTAGAGGCAGGAATTTGTCACGCTTTTACTCATCACATCATAAAACCGCATCTCAATTATAATTTACAAAACATTCCGAACGAGCACAATTTTAAAATGTGTTATAATTACACAACAAACAAGTACCACACTGTTATCAATTATAAAGGAGCGGCAACTCAAATACACTAATCAGTGTTGCGTACGAGCAAATATGGAACCAAAAATCAGGCAAACAATGCTTATCTAAAAAAAATGTATGTACTCATTAAACTTGTAAAAAAATAAATTAACATTAGTAAATTACTCGGACATGTCTTATTAGAAAAGGTGTGTATAATCTGTTTTGGCAGTTAATTTGTTTACAAAACAATCATTCGATGACCGGTTCATAAGGCTTCAAGTGATCGAACAAATTTCACATATTCTGCAAAACATTTTAAATTTACACTCTTCTAACTGGTGAATGGAATACACACAATCAGACCGCTCAATGTGTAATTATTTTTTAATTGAACCGAAAACGCCGTGACTAACAAGAAACACAACATTGTATTTAAATGACAACAGCGAGGCTAGGCTCTTTTTTTAGTGCAATCCTGATGCATCCTCTAATTACAATAGATAACCATCGGTATTTGTTTTTACAGTGTTAGATTCGTTCCGTTTCAGACAAAAACAATCCTTTGATAAATTATGCTAAATATCCATTGCTCATGTCCTTCACCGGACCGGACTGGCGATTATTGTTATTAAATATTTTTTATAATTGTCGTTATTTTACGCGCTGCCGCCAAGTTAAAATGACCCTTTCGTCAGCTAATTAAGCGTGGACCATGCTTTTTAATAACAAGCTCATTTCCTGAGTACCTGACATTGTGCGGTTATCAGTGTAAAAATAGTGTTCTGGAAATGTATGAATCACAATCGAACGAACCAATAGTGAGTCGAAGCTTTTGAATTTAGAAAACAAATTCTAAAATTAATATGTGTGAAGCTGACTACATTTAAAACGACTTCGATAAATGCAGTAGTAGAGTCGGAGATAAAACTTGAAGGACATTTTATAAGCATCTGGCGTTTTTCAAGTAAGTACTAAAGTTGACGTAGTTAGCGGTAGGTCATTATTGAAAATTAAAATTCCTGATGGTAATTTCTCTTTCCATATGGATGTGCAGGTGGGTGTTTAAAACAAAATGTTGTTAAGAAAATTATGTGGATGGTAACGTCGTAAATTAATGTTTTATTAAAGAGCTTTGAAGATTGTTACTGGTTTTGCAACACCATTGTGTAATTTTTTAGTGTCTCTTCATTTCTTGTCATTACACGTATCGGTACTTTATGTTTCTATAAATTGTATATTTTCTTGTCGCTTGGTTGCGCATATTTTTACAAATTCAAGCAATAAAATCTGAATGCAACAACAACATTTTACTATATATTTAAGTTTTATAATTGTTTTACATTTTGTCAGACTTTACCAGTGGGTTCTAACTTCTACAGCTTTGACTTTTTATTGCAAAAGAAGCAAATCGACACAAGTTGTGTTCACTTTTAAATGTATTCGAATGAAAGGATTTTGAAAACAAATTTTTTACAAAGTTGTAAAATTTGGGCGTTGCTTGACTTTTTTGCACCTCATAATTATCCATTGATTTCTTTGAATTATTTACAAATAACCATACTGATACTTATTTTGCACCACTTTAATTATATAAAATTACAACGTTACATGAAACCAATAATAATGGCCAATTATGACATTTCGATATTGTTGCATAAAATTGAAGAGATTTAACAGCGTGCGGCTTGATAATTAAATAGACAATGGAACAGCATGACTAATACCATCCTCACAAATAAATTAGAATAAAATTAATCGTTTTGGGAATTTTTCTTCCGTTGAAAGCTATCCTCCAACCCGCACGATTCTCGCAATATTTTGTTCAATTAATTAATTAATTCCCAAGCCGGACCTTTCGCATCTTCCGCATACGGCCCGAAATCCTTGAATCCAAATTGCTCAACACCGAATGCAATCGTCATTGAACACTTCTTCTGCAAAAGACGCGGATTTGAATGTTCTCATGCGGAGAAAAAAATCATCGTTGCTGATTCTCCTCGAGTTTCTATTATACAACTGGTAACGGCATGCATTATTGATGTAATGATTATGTGGGTACGTGTGTGTGTAGTAGTGTAAGAGATGCCATTAAAAAATTAAAGAAACGAGCCGCACCTATCTACGCTTTCAACAACAACCATTTAAACCTAAACAATGGATTAGGCCGCGATCTGTGTTTCTCAATCCATGAAAAAAACGACGTTTCCTAATCGAATTAAGTGGTCGAATGCACAAATCGCACAAATTATCCCGCATTTCGAAATCATCGAACGGGTCTTCAGGATTTGCGCGCGGGTGAACGGTGTGCTTTTGAACGTCAAAATATGAGGGAAACGCAACAATTTCTCCTTCAATCTTTTATGTATAAACAGCCGGAAGTGCAGCTTTTACACAACGACAAGCAAATGGAAAATCGACTCGTATTTTGTAATATTTACATAAACTGATAAGAGAACAAATGTCTAGTTAGGACAACGTTCTTTGAGAGGAGCCGGAGTCTTCCTCCACGCGCGGTGATAGGGTTCTTATCATATTTTTTGACACATGCTTAAATTATGCGAGCCTTATCTCCGATTCAATGTGTACCAAAAAGCTCAGGAATGTGGGCCGCTATTTTATTAGTTGCGTACAGAAAGAACATGGATCAAATAAAAAAAGTCAAGTTGCAATAAATACAAAACAGAGAAATAATAATTGTGGAATTGTGATGAAATGATGGAAATCTTTAAAGGTTAAACGATCCAGCACAAACAAAGAGTTTATTACAATTTATTGAAAAACATTGAACCTGCAAGAAAGTTTTGATTTGTAAATCATTGAACATGCAAGGCAACAATACAGAAAAATATTGATAAGATCAAATAAATACATTACATTATCAAAAACGAAGCCTACAAAGGAAAATGAGAGAAAACTCAGTAATAAAAATAAAAATCATTTTTTAACAAAAATGTTTTTAAATAATGAAAAATTTAAATGTATCACTAAAGTAAAAACCAACATGTGAATTATCTATGAATAACTAGAAAGTGTATTTCTGAGCATAGAAACTGAAACCCCATAGGGAGAAATAACATTAAGAACAAAATGGAACAAAAACAAAGAATGGAAGTCCAATGATAATAATAATAATGAATGTTGGAATAATAATGAAAGATAAAAATAAAATCAGTTTTGCAAGAGATTTTTTAGTATGACGAAAAAAACTAAAGAATTTTCAATTCACAAGAGCTATAACCAAAAATTTAACGCGGTGTAAGAATGAAAAAAATATATATTGGACTCTAGAAATGCAAGAAATTAACATGGAGTTAACTGAGTTTAAATTCATACACATTGTCAGTTTGTATAATTTTCGTTTGATTTGCGTAACGAGCGGAAATGCAAATTTCGTCTTGGAAATGTAAACATCTCCCAACTTCTCTCATCGAGCTGATTTCACACCTGAGAAATTACGTAACCGGCCACTTGAGGACCGACACTTAACATAGGCGACTCGTTTAATTTTAATTAGGGCCACGCCCTTGTTAGCCGCAAAGCGACAATGACAAAGAATCGTCGACTCAGTGATTGTGCAAGTAGACATAAATAGAACGAACGATAACACAAGACAAGCATCTTATTGCCGGTTATCATATTTCATTGAAGCGTTGATCTTGTGAATGAAGCTACCGTCTACTGTAAAGATGTCGGATGTCGATATTTTCTCTTTTGTCCAAGCATTTGTGCCACTTGTTGCAACTAACTGAAAAACACAATTAAATCGCAACCGACTTTGAGCGATTTCCGGTTGATCTTTAGCGCAGCCTTATCAGTCTTAAATAAACGGCAAATAACGCACGGATTATTTATTGCAGGCACATAAATATTGTGTTTACAAGCGCTTTTTCCTCATCGATACACATTAACCTTCCTTGAAATGCGTCCAGATAACTACGATTTTGGCGCCAGTACTTTTTTGGGTTTTGTTTATGACGACGACGTCCCAATTTCCGGTCATGGGTCTATATTTCAGGTAAAGCGAACTTTCGACCATCGCCGGTCCGGTAATTGTAGTAATTGTTGGCACGACTGTCCCGTTTTTCCCTTGTTATATTATCGTGTGGAAAGCGAAACAATCGCAGGTTTCAATGCATAAACTAGAAATCGACGGTGTTTTACCGGAAAATGTTGGCGGCACCGAACTGTGACCATCAAACGTTTCGGTCGCAATATGTGAATGTTAACACGCACGGTTTTTGAAATTGCATCTAAAACTCTTGAAATTATAGCGAATTTTCAAATCACATGTATTAAAATAGTAAGTATATTAAAGAACTAGTTTTATAAGACAGTGTTTTACAAAATTGTAAAAGGACGAGTGCAGGAATGTATTATGAAACAAGTTCTTTATCGTACTTTTTCTATTTGCGAAAAATTTGGAATAATTATTGAAATTACAATGAGGAAAGTGGTCATGGGACTTGAAAGTTGGCAGGATCATGGCACTGAATGCAACTTGTTCTTTTTTTGTACATTTTTGTTTATTTCTGTTAGTTTCCTTAAAAAGTGGGAATAATGACGCTAATATTGATCTGGTATGTAACTCACTGTCTGGTATCAAAATGTTTTAACGAACGGATGAAATTACTTTGGTCCCAAAATTAAAAAAACAGACAAATCAAAGATATATCATTTCAATAAAAATTTTGTTTTAAGATAACAACAATATAAAGTAGTTGAAAAAATAAATAGCAGATGCATGATTCAAAAAAATAAAATAACAAACAAATTCCAAAAAATAGTTTATTTAAAAGTAATTTGAGAATTGTAAAAACCGAAAACTAAGAATATAATAACAAAATTCTGAAGCGGAACAATGTGATTGGTTGAATAAATGTATCTAGAAACGGGAAGTCTAGAATGTAGGAAGTCATGACTTTATAACTCTCGTTGACAACATCACATCTTACATCACCTCGTCAAATAAATAGGTGCATTAGAACGGTGGCGGAACCACTCATTCCTAACAGCTTCTTGTTACATTTCCTTCATTGTCTTCGCATAAAATAGCGCAGCTTTCCCGAAATTATAATACGACAACAGCCTCCAGTGCCGGACTATTTGAATGGATTTCTCGTAACCTTCGACGTACTCGTATGATCTTTGAAATTATTAGTTTCTCTGAGAGAATTTACGTAACGCGGAGACTGTGTAAAGGCCATTAAAAGGGTTGGGGTGGAATGCGACTCGTCTGTCGGAACTAAATCCTATTAGTCACCCCAAAATGTAAAGTCCTGTTAAAGTTGGCTCCCAAATGGTGTTTGTGACAAAAATCACGTAGCTGCCATAATAGCCGGCCATAGACACACACTTTTTCCCAGCGTTTTAACCGCCACACTTTTTCCCAGGGTTTTGCGCGTGGCGTTCCTCTTAACGACCTCGGCCACTAACACACAGTTAAAACTGCCGGTTTTGCGCGCCACACGCAAAAGTGTGTGTTTATGGGCGACATCCAGCGTTTTAACCGACGGTTTTGCGTGGCGCGTGGAACGTTTAAAATTTTAAAACGCCACTCCGCACGCCGATCCACAACACAGTTCACAATTTGTAGCGAGCGTTGAAATGTCGGTTAGAAATGAAAAACGGAAACTAGCTATTGTTAGTTGGTTAATATATTCGGAAGTGATTATAAATAAGAAGAAAAGAAGAAAGCATTTCGAGCTAAATAAATATATACATTTTTATTTTATTTTGTATAAATTGCAATGAGAAAATCTCTAATCGTAAACCCAGCTATTCGCACGTTATATCGCCTATATTTTAAAATTATTATATACGCCGAATAACAAATAAATTCGATCTATTTAATAAAGGAAAATAACGGCCCACACGGACCGCCAATTCTTAACGCAGCGACAACACCGCTACACACAGATGGAGGATTTAACTATATTGTGCGTGGCGGTTAAAACCCTGGGAAAAAGTGTGTGTTTGTGGCCGGCTAAATTTTGCCTCGCGCAAGAGAAAACTGTGGTGTGGCGCGCTGGTGGCCACTAACACACAGTTTTAACCGTAGAAATTGCGCGTGGCGGTTAAAACCCTGGGAAAAAGTGTGTGTCTATGGCCACCTAATGGCTTTATCGAAATGACGTTTATCACGTGGACAAACATGGTTGCGATGGTCTGAGCGTCCATGTTTACCTAAAGAACTCAAATTCCGATCGGTTCCTATCAGTTTGGCGTCGAAATATACTTATCTCGGTTTCTTGTTTGTTAGAAGATTGACGTACGCCTCACTTAACACCGACGAATTTGTTAAGTAAGCAGTGTGTAATTACGCGCGTCTGTCCATTCTATTTTGGAGATTATCTTCCGATTGCTTTGATTGATTTCGTTTAATTAGCATAAAGTGGCGATAACAATAATTAATTACAGCTATCAGTATTTGTAAAAACAAATTGCTACCGACATTGGAAACTTTAAATATGTTTTTATCGCCTATCCGGCGCCAATTTTAATCAATCGTGCTAATTTTGCAACAAATGGAATTAATCGCGAATAATGCATTCAATTTGGGTTTCGGTTGTCACACATTTGTGTCACTGTTACGTTTGCGCTAAGTTTGGCAGCTCGTACTCGCAAATGCCCTCCTCCGCTCCGAATAAGTCCCGAAGAAGCTTCGCTTTGAAATTTTAATAGCCCTGTGACCCCTTCGAGTCGCCAACCTGAATTTCAGTTAACACATACAAAGTTGTCCGCAACGACTCAATCGGTTGCAATTTGCAATCATTACAAAGTCTGCTCCGGTAATGGTAAAATAATGAGAACGGCTTCGAGCTGTATGCAGGCCATTAACGAAATTCCACAAGAACACGTGTTCACCAACCCTAAAGACCCATTTGGAATAACAACAATTCAGTGGGTCTTGTTTGTCGGTAGAAAATGTTCCAAGCTGCGTAATATCTATTTGATCCCAACACCTGTGGTCGCTGCAAATCACGGACGAAGGAGAAAAAACACATATCAAGGTCAATGTCGAAGGATTCGTCTATTATTTTAATGGCCTCATTTGCGCAATTGTTCGTGATTTGTTCAACAAACATCCGACGACTTTTACTTTCAATCGGCGAAGACATTTCCACGTTTGAGGGAATTTTTAAGATAAGCCCATCTATGAGTTGAATTCGGCTTCGGTGGAATTCCAAAAAAATTTGAATACATAGAATACAAATTACTGTGGTACGAAAAATTTGGCTTGTAGAAATTGATCTGTTTCTAGTCCGTTCCACTTGGGCGTTGTCGGCGATTATTTAACTTCCTGTGTTTACTAAACGACTTTGTTGTTTTTGTTAAAGGCGACCTTCTGGTTCGGACCGCCAACGAGAAGCAGTGGTGGCCGAGGAGAGCCGTGGTAAAAAATGGTCAGCTCCAGATTTCCGGCGCTCACGGCGACGGTGCTCCCACAGCTCTTCGTCTTCCGTTGAGACATCTGAGTCTGCAGGCCGGAGCCCTACCTAACAGCCTCTCTCTGTGTAGAGGCCAGAGCGTCGTTTTGACATTACAGGTAAAGAACGTGTGCGATTTTTCGCGATTGTTATGCAACAAGTGTCATCCTACGACATTTCTAGCATTCTGGCGTGCTTGGTTAGTTCCAAGGCCACGTGCTTGCACAATTTACTTGTACTTTCGTTGAAAATGTTCCAAATGTTGGAGCGGCCAGACCACCACATGTTTTCAATTGGGTCGAAATCTGCATTTCGCATTTATTTCCTGACCTAAAATCCCAATTGCCGAGCTTAAGAAAGCAGGTAAAGCTATAAACCGACGCGTGGAAATTGTTTCTTTAGATAATCGATCGATCTGAACTTTAGCATTGAAATTGTGGTAAAAATATGGTGAATGGTAATGAAATTACGTACGTGCACGTTGGGAGTATGTAATACAACATAAATTACGATATAATGGCAGTTATCATACCCGGATTGGTTTCCAACGTTTTAATGATATTTTCATAACATTTCTTAGCGTGTCACAACTCCGGTATGTAAAGTAAATGAAATTAATTAGTCAAAATGGTAAAAAATTGTAACACATTATGCATATGCAAAAAAAGGAAAAGTGTTTAGTAAAAGTTGCGCCAAAATTAAGGAAGCAGTGCAAGATAAAACAAACTATTTATTAAACACATTAAGGTTGAAGTGAATGGACACAGGAAACAGGAAATTTTCTTTAAAACAGAAAGTTGTAAAATCGGCTAATAAATGACAGCATCAGAATCGTGATTTTCGCCGTAATGTGCGTTTTTCGTTTTCTTGGAATATCTAAAACTATTTTTTTTCGATAAGTAATATGAGTTGGTTAGATATAAACATATTTGTATTTTGTATATTTGGCAATATGGTAATTTGACAAATGACTAAAGAAACAATTACGCTTATACATCGTTCGAATTGTGAGTTGTGATCTTGAGTTCAAAAATCCTATAGAAAAAAGCACCTTCACTTTGTCCCGAATTTTCAAATTTTCCGGGCAACTTTTCCAATTTTTCTTTCCCAAAAAACCTTATTGGGCCTATTACGAACATTAAAAAAAAGCCAAACGAACAGCATTTAATTTTTATTTATGTGGATTAACTTATGGTCATTCTGTTTATGCTTTTTGAATTATTTCAACAAATATCTCAGTCTATTTTTTCCTCACCCGACTCAATTCTGCATTGTTTTCCACCTCCCCTTTTATGTTTTTCATAAGTCGTTTCACGTACTTACTTTACATTTTTATGTTTACTTTTGAGTGATGCAACTTCATTATACATATATTTCTCATTTTGGTGTACATTACATTATCATCTTGTTTATTATCAGTTCACCTCTGCTGGGTTTCGTAACAGGAACAATAAATTCCTTTCTCCTTTCTGAATTATTGTTCTTCAACCGCCACTCATTTTCAGTTTTCATAAATTACGTGCGATGCATTTCCACAAGCAACAAACGTCACATGAATATGTATATTTTGCTGTGGTGACATTAGAGCCGAGTGGTGCGGTTAGATTGGAATGTTAAATTTCAAGAATGTACACATTATCACTCATCGTGCAAACGTTTGTTTTAAAATATGGCAACTTAAAATTTCCATAAAGTAAATCATAAAAAAATGTACGGCGATTTGGTTAAAATTATGACATATAAAAGTTTATTATGTAAAGTCGTGATGGGGAAAAAATGATAAAAACAATTAAACGCGTACTAAAACTTTATGTTAATGGCATCGCTTTATTGTAATCGTTTCAATAATTTCTTGTTTCAGACTGCCAACGAGAGTTTGTTTGAGATTTGGGTGAAGACCATAGCCATCGAACTCATCCGCCAAACGCCGCTCGATGACGTAAAGTACCTGGATATTTTCACCCTAGCCAACTGCTGGGGCCAAAAACCACAAAACAAAGACTGCAACTCCAATTACATCGAAGCAACAAGTGTGCAATGTTCGGCGTGCGACGCTAACAACGCCGAAGAAGTGCACATCGAAAACCTCCTCAAGAAATGTCAAAATCCCGAAAGCTACGTCCCAGTTAAGGAAAAACTGATTCTTTTTGAATCGTTGTGCAAATTTGGGCGCAAGGTACGAAGTACTGAAGATGTATCATGCAAAAGTGTCGCGGCGGGGACGAAACGGGCACGATCCATGCACGACCTTTCCAACTTAACTCCGCACAGTGCCGTTCGAGAAATTTGCAAATACTTTGAAATCAAAAGCGAGGCAAATGTAAATAGTATACATAATTATGGAACGATTGCTAGGTTTAATCGGTCAGATTCGCAACTTCACAGTGTTAAGTTATAAGGAACGTTTTGTTATATTTGTAATAAAGATTAAATGATTTTAAATTTTTGGTTCTTCATTTTTATAATAAAATGTTTATTTGAGGTGAAGTCAGTTTTCTTTCAATATTGGACAACACCATACAAATTCTAAAAAACACAAATAATTGGAAGCAAAGGACAATTGATACCTTGTTTCGGGCTGCACATATCTCAAACAGTTATGGTCTGAAACCATCGCGCAAAAAATTTAATAAAAAATTCACAATACTTTATTTATAAATTTAGTACAGAGAGTCGGGTTGTGTTGATCGGGGCCTCTTCAGCTTGTCCAAATTCTTTAAAAACACATCATGCATGATAGAGTATTCGTTTCTAATTTCCATCATCACCGTACACATCGAAATGTACTCGGTTTCGTCCAGCTCCCGCATGGCTTGCTTAAAATCCTCGACCTCGGGATGCTTGAGGATGCTCTTCACAATGTCAGCTCTGGTAGAAAAATATTTAGAGATATTTTCATAGAAGCGAGCGGCTGAGTTTTCAATTGCTTGCACCAATAAAAGAGTCTCTTCTTGAATTTCCACACCAAAGTTATTCCCATCCTCCATTTTGGGAATCATCAACGAAATCCACATCTTCATCACCTTGGCATCTTCGACGAGTTTAACCATGTGTGGTTTGACAGTTTCGATGAGGTCTACCAAACATTTGTTGGATTGCAAAATCAGTGACGAAGTTTGTGAGGAAATAGTGTATTTAACTGTTTTGACAGGAGGAAGGATTGAATCTCCATTGTCCAAAACAGAGTCGCTGGGTTCTGGTTTCAAAGTGAGATGAATGTCGCTAAAGCTGCGACGTCTGAATTTCGGAGTGGCAAGCAAAGTGTTCAGTTTCAAGATCGTTGATGGAAACCCTGTAAGGAGGAGTTCCTCGGCTTCGTCTTTGAAGCGGTTCTTGTATTGCAACACTTTCTTTGCTTGCGGAACTTGCAATGACATTTTATCGAGAGTCAGCTACCAAATCGCCTAAACAGAGTTTCTTATAAATTGTACTGTAATTTTTTGGCATTTGTGTAAAAAAATGGCACAATGTCAAACTAAATCAATTATTCTGTAGTTTTTGTTGTGACTTGTTTAATAATCACCTGAATTATTACTAAATTTGAAATCGACAATGACAAATTAATGTTGCATCACGTAAGAAGAATTGAAGGAGCAGAGTACAAATTGTTCACGCCCAAATTTTCCCATTCAGTAACGAAATTCTTCCTTTATTTAATACATTTTATCCTTGGCTTCAAATCGTTTTTTTTTTCTATATTGCATTAATTCGCACGATATGCGACTTTCTTTAACTTTTAACAATGTTTAAAATCATTTTTTGTCTTCAGTATTTCTTCTCGGTTTGTCGACTTATCTAAAATGTGTGAAAATATTTCACGGGACCGTGCCTTTACCATTTGAGTAGTTTTTATTTGTTGTGGCAGAAACAGCACTAAATGTTTACGAAATTGCATCTTATTTTTTATTATCCCAACAACGATTTAAAAAAACAGACGTGCTCTAATTAGGAAATAAATAAAATTGGCACGCTTGATTGGTCCTATTCGATGTGCAATCTTCTCTATATACATAAAACACATGCTCGGTAACGATAAAAACTTCTTACAAATCTAAGTACCAATTACCCTAACCTGAGCTTTAAAAATACAAAATTAGAAACAAACTATAAGAAAAATGTATCACGTTTTTTATCTGCAAAGAGAGACAATCCAGATCTAGCACCTAACTTCGCGGCGAACCGCGTCTAACTGTCTTTCTCGATCAAATCGGACTGCTCCAGCGAGTCCAAAGTATCATTAGAGCTCGAATGTGTCAAATCAGTCAGTTCGTCCAAGTGCTTCTGGCGCTTCCTAACGTTCCAATGCAAACACTCCGCCAGCGAATCGAACCAGTCTGAGATTTGGTCCTGGGCGCAGATACTCGGCACTGGATAGATCGAAGTGGTCACTCTTAAACTGGAAAGATTGTTAAGAGGAAAAATCGACACAACTCGCATTCCCAACATCACCAGCCACCGTCAAAGCGCCCTAACCACCAAAAAAACACCAACAAACACAACACACCTATCACCGGGTTTCAGTTCTTGATGGTGCCTTCCGTCGAAGCAAACATACGACGAACTTCTCGCCTCCGGATTCGGTGCTATCTGAAAACAGAACACAGTGCTCGTTTGGTGGACAAGACAAGTGGCAGGGGCGCTCTGGGGGGTGGTGGTGATGGTAGGTTTCAAACCCACCTGTCACCGTGCAAAAGTTCTTGGCGATTTCTGCCGTCAAATGACACCCACGATGTATTGCGGCTATCCGGCGACACCGATATCTAAATTCATGGATATTACTGCTTTTCTATATCAAAGACTTTCCTTTATTTTACGTAAAAACTAAAAATTATAGGTCGGTTTGAAACTATACATAAATTCGACGCTCGAATTCATGAAGAATACTCAAAAGTTCTGGAATTGATTACAACAAATAAGCTACATCTAAACCAAGAAAAAATAATTCTTCATCCTTGATGTATAATTTATAACATAAGGTAGCTCAGATCATTAATTTAAACAAACACTTTTCCAATTAATTATTACGTGTATTTAAATATTTATTTCCAAACCTTACATCTTCAGTAGCCATCTCAATGGATTTGATCATTGATCTGCTAGACCTTCAATGGATAAGTAGTGTTGTAATATTCATATGCTTTATCTCTATTTCCATAATAGAAGTTAAAAAATTTAAGTTTGATTTTTATTTATTTTTTATAATTTTATCCTTTCATTACAAGAGTTTGTAAGAAAATTGTTGTTCATTTCCAAACCTTACATCTTCAGTAGCCATCTCAATAGATTTGGACATTGATTTGCTAGCACTTCAAAGGATAAACGGTGTTGTAATATTCGTAATTTCCATAATAGAAGTTAAAAAATTTCAGTTTGATTTTTATTTTTATTTTATAATTTTATCCTTTCATTACAAGAGTTTGTAAGAAAATTGTTGTTCATTTCCAAACCTTACAACTTCAGTAGCCACCTCAATAGATTTGGACATTGATCTGCTAGCCTTTCAATGGATAAGCAGTGTTGTAATATTCATATACTTTATCTCTATTTCCATAATAGAAGTTAAAAAAATTCAGTTTGATTTTATTTTTGTTATAATTTTATCCTTTCATTACAGGAGTTTGTAAGAAAATTGTTGTTCAATTCTACCGGGGATTCTTGTAACTTTGTAACCTATTTTATGGCATTCCTCCACTTCTTTAAGCAGTGGAATGTGGAAACCTAGTTTAGTTACCTTAAGTTCGACGCCTGCAGGAACGACAATCGGCCTGAAACTCAGCGAATGTGGACAGATCGGTGTCACCATGATAGCAGGAACGCTGGGATGTATCATGGATGCTCCCGCCGCCACCGCGTAAGCCGTACTCCCCGTGGGAGTGCTCACAATCAACCCATCTCCTTGAACGGAGGTTATGTGTTTCCCGTCCAGGAACAAATCAATGTTTGAGAGATACGGCGACGGTCCCCTGTCCACAACGACCTCATTCAACACCAAAAGATTCGTCGGTTGCTTATTAGTCTTGCTCTCGTCGTCCCCTTTCCTCATAATGATACAGCGCAGCCTGCTGCGGAGTGTCAAGGCGGCGTTACCTTCCAGTACGTTGTTGACCTGTTCCTGAAAGTTGTCGAACTGGAACGGTGTAAGGAAACCCAAAGAGCCGAGATGGAAGGCCATGACTGGTGGAACGGATTGCTGAAAGAGATGGCTGGCGTAGAGGAGGGTGCCGTCGCCTCCGAGACAGATGATGAAGTCGATTTTGTCGGTAAGATCGTCTTTGCCGTCGCGGAACGTCATTAGTTTGCCTTTGATGCTGGTGAAGGCGTTGTACTGGTCGAGGAGGGTGTCGTCTAAAACCGCCGCTTCCACGTACACCAGCATGCGTTTTTCCTAAGAAAGTAATTTAATAATGTCGATTAAGCCAGGAAAAAAATTGTGAAACAAATATTTTGTTGACTAGTTGGTTTATTTTAACCGCTTTTTTACCGCTTCGAATGCGCATGCGCTTGGATAGAGGGGAAAACATCAATAGATGGCGCTATGACCAAAATTCGCTTTTTAATAATTTTAAAAGAAACAGTATCATTATGAATTGTTTGTTTATTTTTCGTAGATAGCGGTAAAGGTAATTATCAAAATGATGACTCAATCATCGGTTTTTATGAATTATTAAGGGAGATATGTCGTACCGACAAAAACCCCTTTGAGAAATAATATGTAGGTTAGCAAAAATTTAAAAATAGAGTAGAATAGGATACATTCCTTCCAAAGTACATTTTCTCTATATAATAACCAAAAGAGCAAAAAAATATCTTTTCACTCACCCACTCACAATAATTATTTCGACTGGAAGCTCAAGAGAGCCCCAAACATTTCGAATTGTTCATCCTATATTTTTTAAGCACTGATTTGTAAATATAAACATTGGGCTCAACTTCCACCAACTTTCCAATCATTCATAAGATAATTGTTTTTATAAGAAATGAAAAAGATGGCTTCGTTAACAAAGAATTTCTAAACGATTTCAATGCTTTTATAATTAGATAATTGGCGCTCGGCCGAATACGACAAAAAGATTAGCGCTTTAGCCTTTATAGTTTCTCAATCGAATTAGACGATTTTTGTTTTGGAATACTGCTTGTATAAACTGTACCTTTTTATTACACCAAATTGCATGTCAATGACTTTGTCCATCGCATACAATGTAAATTATAATACAATCGTGGCTATGTAATTAAATTTCAAGCTAAACACGACCCGCAATATTCATACTTTATCTTTTTACAGCTCTAAGGTAAGTAAAAAACCTGAATAACTGACCTGACGTCAACTCTGGTAACGTAACAACAAAAACACCATTCGCCATGAGACTAATTTTTTTCAGAATATATCTAATATAAATTGCTTCAAATAACTGAAAAATGCTCAGTTTAAAAAATTTTCGATACGCGAAATTTTAATAGCGAATCGAAGGTGATTAAATGATACGTCGGATATCAGGTTGCGTCATTACATAATAATTGAAAAGGGCAATATCGTGACTAGGCGAAACTCAAATTTCAGTTAATGGTTCAGTTAAATTACAAGTGTTTGAAGTTAATACTCGTTTGACACACCCAGATGCAGTAAAAATCCATCCTCTTTATTTTGAATAATATTTTCTTTATTTCCAGGTACAACTGTACACGACTATAAATATGCATTTAAATCGTTTTTTATATCACACTGAATTTTCAATATTTTCTAATTGATGGGTAATGTTCTAAAAGAAGTAGAAATCATATGAATGAATGTTCTAAAATCATCCCCGCAATATTTAAATCGATAGAAATGAAGAGCGTCCACCAAATTAAAATGTTCATAGTTTATATTCGTTATGTATCGTTAAATAAACGTTTAAAATACAAACAACAAGAAATCGAACGAAATCTAAAAAATATGTTAATTTCAGCAATAAGCAACACTAACTACCTGACCAGAAAACACTGGAAGTTTTGTTATTCAATGAAAATTTTCGCAAATCATTCAGCTCGAGTCGATGACGTCGCTAATTTTGAATATCACAGCCATGTTACCTTCACGTAATATTATTCCCTACAATTTGTTCAACACCAAAAAATTAGATTTGCAAGTAAAATGTTTGGAGTTATGTCTTGGGCCTTGTCGAATACAAAACTTCTTGCAGCCAACAATCCAATCGCTATCTAAGGTTCATGTTTATATATTTTCCGATAACACCGATCACAATGCAGGCCACAAAAACAACGAAAGCAAAACATTTACCTCAATCAGCCACTGAACCAACTGCACAAATGGCAAATGCACCGACGCATCCCTCACTTTCTTTATCACCAAAACCGTGAGGGGCGGTTTGTACCAAGTCAGCCTTTGACTCGCCGGATCCTGGATGGTCCTGGAAAAGAAAAAACACACGCATTCAAGGACGATCCATCGATCAATTCATCGATCACGCTTATTACAATTACCTGTATTGATACCGTCCCGTGACGTAATTATTACTACTACCATTATGGTTGTTGTTAATTTCGTTTTCGAACGATTCACACACGACATTACCACGCGCGACCATCTCAGACGGAATCTGCACCAACATCTCTTATTTTATCACAGTCTGAATAATACGCTTGTTTTTTGGACTAGATTTGGGAACCAATAGAAAATGGCCCGCTTTTCACGAACGAACCTTTCCCTCGAGCCATTTTACGCGTCCCGTAAGTAGTTTTTAAAATTTTCGTGTTTGGTAGGTTTCGAGAAAGGTGCACGTCGAAATACGAGAACAGCGCAACGATGACTGAGGAGATATGAAATTTATGTTGTAGCGATGAACACACGCACGAACCGCCTGTCAAATGACCTCCACTGATATCGATAAAGAAATTAAATTGTCAGGGACGGAATGAGTGGTTAATTGTATTTATAAAATTTTCAGCTTCAGCATAACGAAAAACGATATTAGCTGCTCTATGAAGTCATGTGTAATGACTGTGCAGTAGTTTATATTATTCACTAATAATAAATTCCTATTGTCTTCAAAATCGACACTTACATGATTTCCGTATTTTACAATTCTCTGATGGTAGTGGTTGCTTGCACGATTTATTCCTAAACAGGTACTTGGTCCAAGGTTGAGTAGCACAACTAAATTCAATTTTCGCTTCAGTTTATATCATTTTTACCGAAGATTAAATGATAACAGAGTAAGTAAAGTACACAGAAATTGCATTGAATTATATGATCTTTATTTTTATAACAATGACAATGCCTCTTATGTAACTAAACTTCGCTTTTGTGGGAATAGTAACGCGACTATTTTCTCAAATAATGCACCAAAACTGACAAAATAGAACGACACTTTGTCGTGAAACGATGAAGTAAAAACAAAGTCTTCCCTTTTTTTATAAGAATACTAACACAACCTAAAGCTTTTAATTTTTTAGTGACTTGTAGCTTTTGACAGAAGCACTCCATAACGAAAACAATACAAAATTCAACAAAAAATAGTTGAGGCAAACAAATGCAGCATTTAATTAGATTTTGGGTAAAAATAAAAATTCCACCAAGTTGGAAATTTTGTTCCAAATAGCTTCAGATTTTGTAAATTTCTCTCAACTCGTCCTAATAAAAAAATTAATCTATAAAACATCTTAAAATTACATTACCGCTTAAAATAAATTTTACGTACAACACATCAATAATATAGTGGTGTAATTAATTTTTACACCTTAATGACGACAAAAATATTAAAATAACGGAAACAACAATATCAAGTACTTTTTATTTCCATATTGCATATCCCGTTCACTTGTCATTTACGTAAAAATAATTACAATACAAATGTAATTAGAAATTTAATATGAACAATCTCAATGAAAATAGTCAGATAAAAATAATCAGAACTGATTTGCTTCGTACAATCAAATCAAAATAATTAAAAACGATAAATAAAACGATCAGGAATAAAAAATGATGTTTTATAATTTTTGCGTTTAAACGATTCCAAATGAAAGAGAACGAAGCTTATTTTTTATAAACAAGAACCGGAACGGAGAACTGTAATGTATGCATTTCATGAAAGTTCAATACATATTATATAATAACCAAATAGCGTGGATTTGAAGAAGAAAAAAGAAGAATTAAAATATCATTTGAATGTGTAATTACGACTAATATTAAAAATACAACAACAAACATTCAGACAATGAATACAGTAAAATTCCACAGATTCAACTTTCCGAAACAGCACAATAGCGTATAAATTTAGACAGGAAATACATTTTTAAGAGAGTATACACAAGGCTGTGGACACTCAATTTACGCAAATATTTGTGTAAGTGGTTATGTCCAAATTGCTCACCTTCACGCTTGTTTCAACCGACTTTAACATAACTTTTCAACCATTTCAATTAACAACTTTCCAACTTTATCTATATATTTATTATTATTATGAAACAAAGTGATTAATATTTTAAAAGCGTTTAAGTTATAAAAAATTAATTAATAAAAAATCGGAAAACTGCTTTAATTTCTTTAAAAATGGCCCTAAAAATGTACAAATTTAAATTTTCGTTCCTTGAAATCGGAGAAAAATTGAGCAAGGCGTATGAGATTTTTTTCTTTAAAAAATAAAGAGCGCACAAACGCGAAAGCTCTAAAAGCGATTCCACAAAATTCGATCTCGTCGAGCCGAATAATAAATTCTACTGGTTAGTACGTTTATTTTAAGAACGATTAACAAGAAACCTAGAAATTTTAATTGAACGAAATTTATCAATTGGAACGGCACACATGGCATTTAAATCGCAAAAATGTAGACGAAATATCTATTGAAGCTGTCCAACTAAATAAACGGCGATTAAAACTTTAAGGAGCACTGCATCTACGTATAAATTTAATAGTTTAATGCGACAACTAAGTTTTTATTGCTCGTAACTTGTGCGGTAAATAGCCATCGTAACGATAACATTGTCAAACACTTACATCATTTAACTTCTGTACTTAATTGCAAAGGATAAATAAAAATATCATTTGCTGTGCTAAAATTTCGAAAAAACGAGTTTCGAAAAAGGAGCAATATCGGCTTCACAGACAGTGAACTTTCAAATTCTGACATTAAAGAGTTTTCCAAAAAGAACTTGCTGCTAAAACTTCTGGCCACTCAGTGGATTGCAAATTATGTCTCTGTGTGAAGAAACGTCATCAAAACATTTATTGTAAAGAGCCTCTTCCGGTTAAAGTAGAACATGGCAGCATTTCAAAATACACAATACAAAGTTTCCAATGACTTGTTTTCTAATGGAAATAGATGATTACTAACATAAAATATTGAATGTTGTCATCAACAACAAAGCAAAGCAATAAAAAAGCATGTAGCATTATAAAAAGTACTTTACAATATTACCTAAAACATGAAACGATATCCTGTTACGAGTCAGACTTAGGTACAAAAACTCTAAATGTTTGAAGATGTTTAAATACAGATGCTGCACTCATTTTGAAAATAATGGAAATTTTGTCTGTTGTGGAAACTAATATAAAAGCAGTCAAATTCAAGCCTCCCAAATGAAACCATTGCCAACAATTTAACAGAACCGAACATTGAGTTGATAGCACGTTCAAAATAACCATGATCTAAACTTATAATTTTTTAAACGGCCCAAAATCAACAATACTTACATGACCATGGCAGAATTCTTCATGATACGGCCGCATGGTCCAAACTGCTGAATGGGAGATGGAGCGTTCAAAGACCTCGTCCTCCTGAAACCGATCACATTATTACGACTAAAACATGCAACGAGGAGTCTTGGAAAAAGCGCAAAACCTCATCGAATCCGAATCCAACAAACTGACGCATCGTGAAAGATTACTGCCCTGCATCTTGCCAACGAAACACTGACTACTGACTGACGGAAAATTGAACTTTGCGGTCGAGTGTTTACTGTGAGTGTCCCGAAATAAACTGCAGCAACGTGTGAGCGCTTACAAGACACAGAACGGTGTGTAACGTTTTACGACTTCTCCGAACCGACAGGTGACCAATAATTAATTAGAAGAGAAGAAAAAAAAGATTTCCGGTACCGGGAATCGAACCCGAGCCTCCTGGGTGAAAGCCAGGTATCCTAGCCACTAGACCATACCGGATCACGCAAAACTTAACTAACCAAGAACGTTCAGAACTCGCCTCTTCCATCACAACTATCACACTGACGTTTTATTAATTTTCGAAATTTCACACCCAATTGTCTAATAGTAACTTACGGCCAAGTGCCTGACCGTCTCCTCCGTTGCCTCAATTTGTTGTTAATTTCGCCCTCGCACAGTGATTCCGAGCTTGTTACTTTCTGCTTATGCAAACAGGCCAATCTGAATTCTAACCTGTCGGCTGTTCTGCACTGATGCAAAATTGACAAATCCACGTCCGAGCCGGCCCAAAGCGATGCCATCGTCGCACAACACTACACCTTTCTGTTTTGAGACCTATTTCGAAATTAGGTTAAGTCAGAGACGTTGACATTTTGACGGACATTAAGTGCAGAACCGAACTAAGGGGGTTGGCAGAGAGGCTCAAAACATAAAACTCGTTTCTCAACAATCATAGGCCCCGAAATCGCTTATACACCTCATTTTTGCTAACAATACAGTCTGACAGGTGACATATCGATGACATTTAAACAATTTTAACAGTTATTTTGACAGGTGGCAGCGCCAACTCAATTTCGCAACGTTTCAAACTAGGTTGACTCGAATAGTTGAAATTCCTCAATTCTGCTCAGTGTAATTAATTCTGTTGACTTAAACTGAGGCCGATTCTTGTTAGAAAAAATAAATAATAAATGATAAAGTATAGCGTGTTATTTAGCGCGTAAATATATCCTTGAACGAAGAAACAATTCAAAACAGTGATTCGGCCTAGACACACAATTCTGCAATTTACGATTTATAAAAACGTTAAAAAAAAATATGCGATGGCCGGGAATCGAACCCGGATCAACTGCTTGGAAGGCAACTATGCTGACCATTACACCACCATCGCACTTGCTCAAGGTTTCTGTCAAACTGAACAAAATGGCGTCCGTTCCTTAAATAACCTCGATAAATCTGTGTTTTGCTGCGTTCCTGATCAGGAGAAGCTCGATAATACGCCCAACGCTTAAAGATGGGATGAACGAGGGATATGGACCGAGACGCCGTCAGCTTATGAAAGCCTGTTAGCGAAGAATCGAAACATTTTGCCCGAAACTTTGCATTATTACGATTATACAGATATATAAAATTCCAGTTCGGTCTAAAATGATCACTAACAATAAATAACTCGATGCATTTCTTTACAGATACAGCAAGTCCGGTATGGTCTAGTGGCTAGGATACCTGGCTCTCACCCAGGAGGCTCGGGTTCGATTCCCGGTACCGGAATTTTTTTGTTCTAGTTATTAAAAAAATTTATTTTATTATCTCACACTACACATCTTACTTTTTTGTTTGCTATAAAAGCGGATTCCAGAATTTAACCAGTTATTAGTATGAAATCTTTTATGACATTTGAGTTATACATATTTCTTCTCCCTCTTGTATTATTGAACTTTAACCCATCCTCTTTAGATTATTGCCTTTGGAAATAAATGAGTTATAATTCTGAGATAAATATGAAGTTGATGATTAAATTAAAGGTAACAAAAATGTCTGGAGTTGTGTAATGTATTCTACCTTGACTATACAAACAATATCGAATGAACATGAACAAATATTATTATACTCGTGGATAATAAAATATTAATGATCCGCAACTTATGCTTTAGTAAATCCAGCAATTCGTTAACGAATCAGAATGTGCGGCGAAAATCGAAAGAAACAGTATAAAAAAATCAATCATACTTTACAGTCTGGTAAATGCATTAATTATGACTCAAACGACATCTCGTCATTAATAAATTTAAACTTTACCGATCTGGAAAAGTGAAAAATAATTTGGTACATACCAAATATTACACAAAAAAATCACTTCTGGAACTTATCTTATCAAAACTGATATAGGAAAATTATATGAATATGTTCGATAATAAAATTGAAAGAATTTAAAAATGTTGGTTTAGATGACAGGCAGTTTGAGGTAATAGTTGTATAATTGGTTGCATAGACATAAAAATTTGTTACAGCTGAAATACTGGTAACCGAAATACAAATAACGTTCCTCAATTTTATCGGCAACTGTTTAAATATATTTTCAAAGCACGAAGAACCGCGTATTAAAAATAAACAAAACATAATTTTAAAATTACATAAAGCTGAAACAACAGATACTTTATTTTTATTTATTGAATAGAAGAAAGTATCATATTTGCATACATTTCTGATAGAATTGCATGGGTAGTTTAGGAAATTGTGGTTTTTCACCCGTATTCATGACTGTGCTGAGAGTAACGAGAATCTCTTGTTATTTACTACTTCATAATTGTTTTTGTATTTGAATTTTATTTAGTTGCTTCCACGACTCTGCACCATTCATTTAATACAACAATTTCTAACTTGTAAGTTATTTCTCAAGCGAAATGAAACTTGAATTGTATAAAATTCAAATTTCACACATTTATGTAAAAATATTAGCCATGTAAAGGAAATAATGTCGTCCTATTAGAGCCGATTTACCTACTCACCGGATATATTTTAAACTGGGAAATAAACAAAATAGTCTTTTTGTGTTGTTTATTGCCTCACAATTTGAGTTTTTCTCAGTTTCATTAGTAAAAAAAATTGTGAAACGCCACGTTGTTAAATTAAAATTTTAGGTCGACGAGTAGTAGTCAAGGTGAGCTGTCACAAGAAAAAATGTATCAGTGTGTCTATTAATTAGAAATACTGCTTGACTGATGAAAATGATTTAATTTATTAAAACTGCTTACAAACTACAAGACAGCTGTTGTAAATCAGAAGTAGATAAACACCAAAATGCATTAGCATAAATAAACGTGTTGTTTGTCTTGTTTGTAGACCATGTTCTATATGAAGTTCCTTAGGAGATTATTATTTATATTATTATTTGTTTTCAATTTTAATACTGTTTTGAAAAATCCAATTTTAACTATTTTTAGTTCCTTTTTCTTCTTTTTTTTTGTAATGTTGATCCCGTCTCGTTTGCTGTTCTCTTTTATTATATTCATTTCAATTAATCGACCTTATTTTGCTGTGGAAATGATTTTTTTTCTCGCAGAAGTATGATTTTATTTCTCCTATTCCCTGCTAATTGATGAAGCATAACACTAAACGTACAATAAGCGAAGACTGAATAACTTAATCATCACTTCTCAGATAAGGTAGCGATAATATAAATAAACGTCTATATTATTTTAAATAAATAAAAAAAAATTAATGCACTGCCCGGGAATCGAACCCGGGTCGCAAGAATGGGAATCTTGCATGATACCACTACACCAGCAGTGCTACATGCTCAACCTCAATTTTCAGCGTATTTATTACAAACTTATATTTATTCAAAAAAAGTTGATCAATTGATTTATTTAACAACACGATTAAAATAAAATAATGAATTTACACTTGAAATTTAACCACTGAAAAACTGTGATATTACACTAAAATCGGGTATATCAATTGATTGTACTAATTTGTGATTATATCATATTGAATTATTAAAAATGTGCTTGTACTTGTGCTTTACAAACACATGTTAATTAATTAAACAATAAAAGAAAAAAAATTATAAAAAAGTAATTCCTTCGAGCCGGATTTGAACCAGCGACCTATGGATATCCAACTTTTATGCCTCTACAGTCCACCGCTCTACCAACTGAGCTATCGAAGGTTATTCATTTACTCAATTTTATCGCAATTAGTACAGAACCAGATAAATAATAATAATGTTATGTAATTTATAAAAAATAAAACCAAATTCAATAAACACAACAGGATTCTGTTATTTTAATTCACTCAATACGTCAGTCATCTGTTTTTTCGCCAAATATAATTTAAGAAAATGATATTTAATTAATAAATAGACGATAAATAATTAAGTAAATGCACACTACTGTTTTTATTTTTTGCCATTTACTGAAACTTATTATTAAATTAATTTAAGATAAAAAAAAATTGAAAGAAAAAATTGCAAAAACATAGCCGCCCGAGCAGGGACTTGAACCCTGGACCCTTGGATTAAAAGTCCAATGCTCTACCGACTGAGCTACCCGGGCTTGCAGTTCAGGTTCGGTCAAGCACAAGTAATGACACGCCGCGGCATTTTCATGTAACAGTTAAATTTGCATGAAATTTCACTTACCGGAACGTATTAAGCTTCTCCATAGCTTTACCCACGACGGTTTTCTTCTCCATTGTGGGACTCGTTTTCGGCGAGGCCGCTTTCGCATCGGCAACCATCGCTCTCGCCAGTTGCATATCACTTTCGTTCATTTTTCCCAAACTTCACACACCGACCAGCAACCAATATTCTAATAACCCAAATGCAGTTCGAACTAATAATTGCAAATTGCAACTCTCTCACACACGCCTAACTTTCATAATCGCGGCAAGAACGACCCTGACCGAGATATACGCGCGCTTTTGTTTTGTTAGGGCAGGGTCACGCTTTCTTCACGGAGGGGTCACTTATTTTAAGCTTCGCGCCCTTTCACACTACTAAATCGTAAATGCTTATTGCTTCTGGATACAGGGAACCGGCTTCGGAGGTGCTTCAAGCGCGACTAATGTGAATTCGCCTTAAATCTTTGTTTTTCTGCTTCGGTTGAAATCGAAGCGACGTTAATAAATTGGACTAAAAATCTAGATCGTGGGTGGCTTGAGGCAGTTTTATTGTTATGAAACCAGTTTCGAAAATTATTTATTGTTTTAATGAGGAGAGTTGCGGCTGTTTTGTGTGGTCGGAGCGATGTTGCCAAGTTCGCCAATTTTACTTCCATTTTACGGACAACCCATTTTGTGCCTAACACGAAATATGTAATAGGGTCTCCGTATGCCAATTTCTTTTCTTTCAAGTACTCTTCCATGGTTTCTTCGTTTTTGTAGCATGCTTTGCGGGAGTATAATGATAATTGAATATTGAACGATTTGAATGATAAATGCTTCCGCGCCTTTACATCAGCTGTCAAAAAAGATGGACGAGTTACAGCTGTCAGAAACTTTGCAACGATATTTTTCCGACGTTTTCCTCTGTTGCGACGCCGAAAAATCCGGAAGCGCCTCTTTGACCAAAACCGTCGAATTAATAAAATCTGGGAATGTCCCCGAAGAAGTCATATCGCAAGTAAGTCGGTCAGACTCTCGTCTAACCTAACTCTTTGACGTTTCGCCTGTCAGATTTCAGAGATCTGCTGGGGCCAAAACACGACCAGTTTGACTAAGAAACAATTTTTTTCCGCAATGAAACTGGTGGCGGCGCACCAGGCCAGCATACCCGTACAATCCGAAATCCTCACTTCCAATTTAGAGCTGCCGTTGCCGAGGTTTACGTGGAGCAATCTGGAGAACGAGTCTCAAATTCCTGATTTGATCGAACTGAGGAACGATGCCAACGATTATCGTGAACAAATCGATGCCAACAGTACCGACTCTGAAGTTGACAGTGATACGCTTAGCATAGTTAGGAATGGATCACCGGAGATTTCCAGTACTGCATCAGACAGCCCCACGCCTACAAATAGCGTCCAGGATAGGAGTTGGGCTGTGGGGGGCGCCTGGCAAGGGTTGGTTTCCGAAGAACAAAGACAGCTGTTGGGTGAGTTGTATGCATTTTATTGTCTGAATAAATTACAGTTTATTGCTTGCCATATGTATGAAGTTGCTCAATCCACTTGTAATATTTATTAGTGCCGACTTGACGTGTATTGTTATTTTATATAGGTGTAGACTAAAAAATTAATTAAAAACGACTTGTGGTTGAGTGAAAAAAAATATTTAAGAATCTGCAGATGATTGCAGCAATGAAAGTCGTTAAATTTGACATGGGAGGCCATGGAATTGTTTTATTATGTCATATTATGACATTTGACAGGCGCTGTCATAAAAAATTAATTGAATTTTTAATAAGTATGCAGCATTATTGCTGGTCTGAAAAGTAAAATAAGTGAAGGTAGGAATGTTTCAGGAATTGTAGCTGATTATCACTTTTTCAAGACTGTTTGTGTTTGGTTTTGGCTTAAAAAAATGTCGCCATTTGTTAGGAGTTGGTGGTTGGCTCTGTTTTTGCTCTCTTAAATTTTTCCGTATTGTCTTATGAGGTTTTGAACCAATTTTCAGCCCAGTAAATTAAGCTAGTGACGACTGATTATCTTCCGTAATCTTCAGGAACCGAAGAGGAGTCGAGCGACCGCCACAGCAGCGAAGAAGACACGGAAGTGAGCACCGAGATCTGGACCATAAACCCCGAACAGCGCGACTACTACACCAACCAATTCCGTTCCCTCCAACCCGACACTAACGCCTTACTGCCCGGTCCGGTTGCACGGATGTTCTTCGAAAAATCCCGCCTCCCCGTGCACGAACTCCGCAAGATATGGCAGCTGGCCGACGTGACGAAAGACGGCGCCCTCAGCCTTCAGGAGTTCAACACGGCGATGCACCTCGTGGTGTTGCGACGCAACCACATCGAACTCCCCGACTCCCTTCCGATTACGCTAGTCCCCGGCAACGAAACTCCCCTCTCAGTGAGTCCGGAAACCGAACCTATGCTCTCGCCCCAAACTAAAGACACCGCAAAGGAGTGGACGAAATTCGTGGACAGCCCCACGAGCTCGGTGTCGTCGCCAGGCCCCAAACCCGTCAATTTCGATTTTCAGAAGATCACGCTCGACAAAGACTCGAAAATCTTGCATCCGGTGCCGCTGAGGCTGACGCCCGAGTGCTCGACGGCGCCGGTCCCCGACGATCTGGTGGACGGGATCGAGGCGCACAGTCCGAAGAAGTTCGTAGAAGCGTCGAACAGCAACAACCACAGCGCCATTCAGCGTCCACAACCGAAGAAAATCAGCATGCCGGGACCCGGGGCGATTCCTCCACCTCCCACGACTCAGAATAGCGTGGAGGAGCAGGGGCCGATCAGTCTACCCGCGTTTCCTCCGCCCAAGAAAGAAAAACCGCCGCCTCCGCCTCCACGACCCTTTAAAAGCCACGGCCGGAGTTCGTCCTTGGATCTGAACAGGTTGTCCAAGTTAGGTGCGCCACCCACGGTGCCGCCCAGGATTAGCCCCAACATACAGTCGTCGAGGAAGCTGATAAATCAGCGCTCCGAAGGCGACTCGGGCACGTCCGAGACGAGTTTCGCCGCTAACTTCGACAATTTGGAAAAGTACGAGAACGTGGACGAAGGAATTTTTCCTGGGGATTTGTACGAGGCAGAGAGGAAGAAGTTGTTCGCGAGGTTCACGACCGGAACTAACGAGGTGCCAAGGAAGCACGGGGCGTTCGAAGTGTACAGAAAACCGACAAGGACCCAAGAATCGAGTCCGAGCGGCGAGGACAAAGCGAAATGGGAATTGTTCCAGAAGCTTCAAGAAGAAAACACGGTTCTGTTGAGGATCTGCCAGGAGCTGAGTCAGGAACTGGCCGACATTAGGGAAGAGAAAATGACTTTAAAGCTTAGGTTAGAGAAACAAATGAATATGGGATAGTTCTAGCGTTTCTGAAGCGTCCTCGACCGAATCAAAGATTATGTTTCAGTTGTTAAGTCTGTAGGTATTCATTGAGGCCGACAGTGCCATAAACTGCCTATCGAAAATTGGATTGAATCGTTCAATTATCTAATTTAATTATTGAGTGAAAAAATATTTTTTTAATATAACGTTATCGATGCAAATTTAAAGATCTTCTATTGAGTATACTGTTAATTATTATTCTTTGTTCAGATTTTACGGCTCTATAAGCAGCAAAGTCTTATATTTTTCGTGTAGCTATAGGAAGACTGTATTTTAAAATTAAATAAAAAGCTTAAAATTATTATCTCGCTGATCTCAACCTTCCCAACTTTTTAGATTTCTTTCATTTCCAATTCTTCATATCCGTTTTTATTTAAATATTTTTTAATGTATGTATGGTTTATTAGAGTTCTTCACATTCGATACACTCTTTGAATGCTTTTGGATCTCTTCACATTCTAACTTCAATTCGTCTATAACTGCGATAAACATATTTTATGACGGTAGAGACATGGACGAAACGTCTCGTCACTGTTGATAATACGTACTAACCCTGAAAGTTTTTACTCCTCTCTATTCTGCGTCGAGCAGTTTTTTCGCTTTTAAATAATGTGCGTACAAAAATAAAACGAGGCGTAGGAATAACTTTGACGTTTGATAGAGTATAGCAAAAGTTCGACTTTGAGTTGGAAAAATTTGAAACCGTCTAGCATAGAATACATGACATACATTTTCTGCCTATTTCAACAAATTCCATCTCCAGGACTGCGTAGAGACGTCGTTTGAGCAAATTTTTGAATGGTAGCTCCTGTCAAATGTCACGAATTGACAGTTTCAAAAGGCTACACTTTAAAAAATAAAACAAAAACTAGATTCCATGGTCTACTAAGTCTCCCTTTATATTTGTACGCACTTTAGTCTTCTCAGATAAGAAAAAATAAAATACCAAATTAGACTTGCCAGTATACATATAATATGTAGATTTCAGAATTATTATAAAAAACATGGGAATAAAATAAACTACCGTTGATTCCATGAACGTAACAAAAATGGTTAAAATGTTTACTTCTTACCCCAACCCCAGAGTCCCTTGACAAACCCAGAAATCCCAGCTCCTTTCTGTTTGGGTTGCCCTCCTTCCAGCTTCTCCGTCAAATCCGGCAACTCCACAAAATTCAGCGCTAAATCATAGAAAAGTGGCTTGGCAGGAATCGGCACCATCGCAGGCGGCAAACTAACAAGATTCGGATTTTTACTCAACAACTGAGGCTCCTCCCTAAACTCATCCAAGCGTTCTATAAGCGGTTTCTTGCTCTTGTAGACCTTTTGAGGAACCGGAATACCCTGATCTTCCTGCTGATCCAACACATAGTTGGCTTGCGCGCTTATCTTATCCGTGTCCACACTTTCTTTGACGCTCTTCACTAAATCGTCGAGCTCGCATATAAAATTATTTTTCAACGCGACTTTTCCCAACTCCTTCTCAGCCAAATCGTACAAAACCGCCGCTTCCTTCCATCGCTTCTGCGCGGCTTGACTGCGCCCTAAATAGTAAATTCTGAGCGCCTTGTACGCCTGAAGCTGCCGCTCGTAATAATTCTGCGCGAGTTGAACATCTTTGATTGATTCGTTCTGCGACAACTCGCCCGTCTGCTGAAGGATGATGTCGAGAAGACGTACACGATCCTGCGGCTTGCGTGTTTGTTGCATTAGCAGAAGATGGCGCTGCGAAGTGCGCTCCACTCTAATTGACAACAAATACGAAAGCAAGAGCTGATCCTGCTTCTCGGATCTTACAGCTTCCCTCGCCAATGAAATGATATCGCGCAAGTCAATAAACAAATTCTCCAAAATCTTAATTCTGGCCTGGTTGTTCTCGGCATGGATCAAACTCTCATCCAGCCCTTCAATGCTCAACAAGAACAGCCGCACGCGTTCTATACGAACTGGAATTTTCATTCCAAACCATTGCACTTCGTGCACAACCTGTTCCGTTTCCTGCTTGGACTGCGACACTAGCGCGTCGAAATTCTCCAAAATCCCCTGGCTACGCAACTCCAGCAAATCGACAGCTTTCTCGTCGCCGATGTTATAAGCGCAATAACGCAGACTTGGGGTGATTTCAAGAACGCGCTGCTTATACGGCAACTGCTCGTTCTCCGACAACGTCGACGCGATTTTCTCGTAAATTACTTGCGCCTTCTTTAAGTTTTCCGTAGCTTTGAGCCAGATTTGCAGCTCGAACTGAAGACTTCCCTGGATCCAAGCGACGTAAGCTTGAGACTCGAGTTTAGTACGGGCGTCACAGCGCTCCTGTTTGCACAACTCCTCGAGTTGCAGCGCATAAACGCAAGCCTTGCGCAACTTTTGAACCAAGTGGAACTTTTTGCGAGGTTCCGTGTTGGATTCCTGACGCAGCTGCATGGCATAGGACCAGCATCGTTCGGAGAGCATCAACGGGATTTCCAAGTAACGTTCGTCGGATTTCTTGTCGCCGATGTGGGCGTCGGTGACGTCGCGTTTTTTGAAGTGGCGACGATCGCCTTGGGGGAGTTTTAGGACCTTACGGAGACGACGAATGCGGCGGGAGCAGTAGCCGCGGTAGCGTTGGTAGTCGCTATGGCGTAAACCGTGCTGTTGTTGGGCGTTTTTTATAACTTTCAAAACTGAAATTCGATTTCTTAATAGAGGACTGAGTTCCAGATGTTAAAAAAAAAGTGAGGTTACAATGGCCAAGACTTACTTTCTATGGTAAAGGGTTTTAGAGGCTCGGGTTTGTTGACGGAAGTTTCTTCGTCTGCGGAAGGAGTGTTAAGTTGTTCTTCAGATGCCATTCTTTAGTTTTTAAGTCAAATCTTGTAATTTGAAAATGTATGACGACAGTGACAGGTGACACTTGATATTGACATAGATTGCACGCCATCTATCATTGCCGCTTTTCCTTAGATTTATAACGTGTGTTCAAAAAAAGTCAAGGAAAAACTTTGTGCATCAATTTAGTGTAGCAAAATTTCAAAGTGTCAGTTCGAGTCTGTTCATGTTAGCTTCCTTGTTGAAAATGGGATAAAAAAAGTGCAAAACATTTCCCGGTATCGTTGTGAATCCAAACATCAATCTATTCATTGTTACAGCTTCTCCTCTGTTGAGGAGAATATCGTCACGACCAGGACGGTCATTAATTTGATATAACTGTAAGTCGTGAATAGATCGATGAAGAAGAATCAGTCTCAAAACCGAAAAATGTCTTGAGAATATTTGGCAGCACTCAGTTGCCCGTCAACCTTCATGGGTCATCAGTCTCTATGCGCAACTCGAGACCTACCAATTCAGTTTAAGAGCAACTGCATTCTCAATTAATATTTCAAAAATCGTTGTATATATAGTTAAACAAGGACGTCGACCGTTAGGGAATTGTATTACACAATATGCATTAGAAAAATAAGGTTCGGGTTTGCTTGGATTCGAAGGTTCGAAGGTTTATTATTTTAGTGGGCCAAAAAATTTAGACGAGTTACGGCAAAAAATCGAAAGCAATTGCGATAAATGTTGTTTGTTTTTGTAGTTTAATTACGGATTGTCTTTCATTAAAGTTTACATTAATTTTTTTTACATGTTTACATTTTATTTAAAGTACCAATTTTTTTACCCCATTATTTAAGTAATAATAATAATTATAATAATAGCAATTTAAAAATAATATGTTTGTGACCTACCAATCGTTGTAATTATAGTTAAACACGAACGATGACCACTAGTGAGTTATAAATTACACAATATACATTAGAAAAAACGGTTCGGATTTGCTTGGATTCGAAGGTTCAAAAACCAATGATTATTAAAAATGCTCATTAAAAAATAAAATTATACTGTCCTAGCGTTTGGGCCGTTTTATTTCGATGGTAAATTTTAAACTGACAGATCTTGACACTTGTCAAATCTATGTTTATGTTTTCTATGGTTTCTACACTGGAAAGCCGATAAATTCCATGGCCAACGCGAGTAATCTGTGGCCAACGCAGCCTAGTTTTATTTTGAACGCACGTTAATAAATATTTTATTTTTTGCTCATCATTATAACTAAAATGCAATAAATAATAATGTATTTTACATGTAATACAGATTAAAATTATATAATTATAAATTAAAAAATACAGGTGTCACATATACCGGAAGAAAACAACAAAGGAAGCTCAAAAAGCAACGGAATTTAGTATTTGTTTTTTAATTTACAGCGTAGACTTTTGACATTAATCCACTTATCAATTATTTACGAAATTAAATGAGGCAATGCTCAGATGAATAGCCGCCTTAAAACGGACGCTTTGCCATGGAATCGAATTTGTCTAAAATTTCTCCAACCCAATCACTCTAATCAATTTCAAAGCGATTTCATGACGCACACACTGCCCATAGTAATCTACAAAATATTTGTGATGGCCTAGAAAAATTTAAATCACCTCAAAATATAAAGTTTTCTATGCGGATATTTAATCCTCTATTTAAGGGGCGTACAAATAAAAAAAGATTATTTTCTATCGTTAAACGAACTTCAAACTAATTCCATTCCATGGCCCACTGTGAACCCTTTTTTTGATACGAGTCCGTCAATGTCACTTCTTCGCAACTTGCAACAATATTTTTTTTAATTAATAAAAACACAGTAGGGAGCAAAGTGAAGTCATGGACAAAAGCAGCGTCGTCTTCCTAGACAGAGGCAGCGAAACCACGTGCACCGTCAACTTGCACGGCGCCACTGTGGTATCGTGGAGGGTGAAGAATCAAGAACAATTATTCGTCAGCAAACTGGCAGTTTTTGATGGAAAAAAGCCTATTCGAGGCGGAGTTCCAATTGTATTTCCTCGGTTTGGTGCATGGTCGTTCGGTCCTCATCATGGGTTCGCACAAATCGTGCGTTGGACTCTCGACAAGCCTCCACAAGTATTGGCTAATGGAAATGTTGAAGCTATTCTGTCGCTAAAAGACTCAGATTACACTCTTTCGATGTGGAGTTTCCCTTTCGAATTGACGTACAAATTAACTTTGCACGAGAAAGAGTTGCATTTTAACATAACAGTGAACAATCCAAGTCAAGACTGGACTTTTAGCTTCAACTTGTTGCTGCACACGTACTTTAAAGTTACCGACTTGCAGAAGTGTCAAATAACAGGATTACAAGGTTGTACTTATCTGGACAAGACGCTGGAAGGCGCTCTTTGTCAAGAGACTCGCGACATGGTTACAATAAACGGATGCACTGATAGGATTTATATAGACGCAAATAATGAACTTTTAATCGTAAACGCTGTTTCCGGGCGTAAGATCCATATTGAAAAGTACAATTTCCCCGACAGCGTTGTTTGGAATCCTTGGATTGACAAAGCAATGGAGATGAAAGATTTTGACGACGACGAGTACCAGAAAATGGTTTGTGTTGCATCTGGACATGTGTCAAGTCCAGTTAGTCTTTTGCCTGGAACGACTTTTGAAGCCAGACAAATCTTAAAAGTTATATGAAGATGTGGCTTTCCACTAACAATTATTTTAGTTTTGGTACAGTTTTGGCTCCTATAGTTCTTCAGCTCTTTCATGTTTTTTCGATACTTCTGATAATTAAAATATGTATTTCATTTATGTACATACATAATTGTATTTTATAATTTTCCTATATTACATTTTTTAAATTCTACTTTGTGTGGCAGTTTACCGGTACACTATAATTATTATACACAGTAACCCATTAGGAAGCGGGCCACCTCTGTAAAATTATTATTTGTTAGTCGCTTTAAACTATTTTTTTTTAAATAGTAGAGCTACTATGGTGCCAAATATCAGAATAAAAATGTTTAAGGCCAACTATGAATTTTTTTCAATGCCAAAAATATTATAGGAAATAAATATTGGCAATTTTTTATATTCTAATCTGACTACGCCACTGAATTTAGAATATTTACAAATGGGTGTCACTGAAATTTCACAAAAAAAGATCGTTGATAACAGAAATCTAGCATAATTCAAATTTATTTATATTATCAAAATTGTTTACACCGTTATTAGTTGAACCAACAGTTATTCATAATATTGTTACTCTTATTTGTTTTATTTCAACATGTTTTAATTAGATAGATACAGCTCCGTTTTGATAAAAATCATGTTTAATAGCAAATTTTGTGATTATTTTTGTTATAAAAGCTTCCCTGGTCCGATATGATAATAACAGGAACCTAAATTTATTTATACCTTATAAGAATACAATATTAAGAACATTTTTATTATTAAGCAATATTTTTTACAAAATTGTGAATTATATGACGAGTATTCGAGATATTTTGATAAAATATATAAATCTGAGTTTTTATATTTCTGTTAGCAAGTAACATTTTTTTGTAAAATTTTGATTACACTCTTTTGGAAATATTCTAAATTCAATAGCTTAGTCAGATTAGAGATAAAAAAAATTAATATTCTTATTTTTGACATTGAAAAAAAATCGTAGGCTTTAAAAACCGTTAATTTACGATTTCTGTCTTTCCTCACTTGTAGTACGATAATTTAATAAAATCAAGTCGGGTACGATTTACAGTGTTGGATTTAAGTGTAATACGAAACGGTAAAAACCATTTAAGACATATGAAGCCGTTAAGTCATTTCTTATTGTCGTTTTTTTGTCGATGCATTCATCTGCTGTTATCCTACATTGCATTCGAAATTTCCCTCGAACAACATAACTGTAACATAACTATAAACATTTGTTCATTTACCGTACCATTTCCAATATATTATATTATAATGTAATCGATTACTGTGTTGCTGATTACCACAATTACTAAAATTAATAATAAAAATTCAAATAAATTGCATTCAAGCATTCATTATCGTACACTTTCTGTAACAAGATAGAAATTAGGTGTAAAAATGCGATTTGAACATCCCAATCATTACGTGCATCAAGTGAACGCAAGACATCTTTTTTGCTTTCAATTGCTGCAATTAAAACGTTGGCATATTAATTATAATTGACCACCAACATCATTCGCTCTGCCTTATTTAAGAAAGCTAATTGCTTGATCAATTATGTATCAAATTGAAATATTTATCTGTTTCCTTACGACAAATTGCACAATTTGTTAATTTGACCAATTCTTCGACGTTCCCACAAAAGTAAAATATTAATAAAACAGTTTAATATGTTCCATTTCGTTTTCTTTGTCTCCCACAAACCAACATTTAGATAAATCTTAAACCACTTAACATTTTTGAATATTTTATCATCACAAGTCGAACCCATTAGTGTTTGCAGATTTGGCAGCAATAAAAAAGATCGTTTAAATGGTAATTCTTGTGGGAAGATTTAACCGTTGGACGCGACGACCGAGTCTACACCTCCAAAGATGACGTAATCCTGTCACCGTCTGGGAAAAGAGGTAAGAGGAATGGAAGTAAAATATTTGATTCCTTCACTCAATCCGCAACGTTTACTGAATCTAGTGTTATGACCAACAAATCAGTATATCTTTTTCTCGCAGCTTGTGCTTTGATTTTTTGCGGCTACTCTAGCTTATTGGGCCAAGCCGGAAAGAAGAAACCGGAGCGTGTGAATGTGATAAGTGGCGGCGAAATAGTTGCGTTTTCATTGATGAAACAAATAGAGATCGAAAGTCAAGAGTTTCGGTGCCAAAATATTTTTATAAAGGGTCCAAAACGAACGATTGGTGCCGAAAAAAGTGGACAGTGGACGAAAGTGGATGGCACTAACATTTACATTTATTCAATTTATCGTGATTTGAGATTATTTCCCCACGAGTATGTGAGGATCATTGCTGTAGTGGAAGGTAAGTGACTTTTATTTAATTTTTTTTCTAAAACTGAAAACATTGATGTATCTCACTTTATAAATTAAATTTATATATAAATCAATCGGTAATGTTTCGTTTATAATCAAACGTGTCGATTAATTCTCATAAAAAATGATTGACGGCATGAACCGACACTAATTACCAAAACGCTTTAGCTAATAACTACCTTAACATTTTAATCTTATAGAACACAGTGAAAGGCACATTGAAATTCCAAAATACTAACTCAGTCACGAAATGTAAAAATGCCATACAATCCGATAGAGGAAAGACTAGACCGCCTCCTCTCGGCAGATTACATGGTAATAATTTTTTTCAATGAAATTTTTATTGTTCGTTATTTCCGGGTATTGTACACGAACTTTTTAAATCCAACAAAGGAGATACGCTCTATTCATCCATCATTATAAAAGCTCGTATTCTCACGTACATTGGGACAAAATGTGTCTAAACAACAAAAGACACGAACGTGTGGTAATGGAAAAATAATGACACGTTTTAGTTGTTAGAAACTGATCAAGACGGATCAGATAAAAGTTTCAATACGAAGCAGCACAAACGAAAATGTTATTTGCATAACTCAAAATCAACAAAATCAGCTGACAGCAACGTAAATGAAGTGACGAAGAAGTGAACTTTGCCGAGACTCAAAAATTTCCAGTTGATTAAGCTGAATCAGCAAAAAAATAACAACTCAAAAACGAGAACGTCACATGACAATGTAAAAGAAAATAACTAACGGCTAAATAAAAGAATGTCAAGCATAACTCTCCCAATAAATAGCTGTAAAATAAATGAATCAAATTTTAAAATAAATTACTAGAATTTAGAACAAAACTAGTTGGCCCGTGCGAATAATTCGCATCGCAATCATGTTTGTTTTACCTTTTTGCGCTTTTAGAGTAGGAGATGTTTTTAAATAAACAGATTGTCAATAGATGGCGCTATGACCAAAATACGATTTTTAAGAAACAATTAATTTGGAATTGTTTCATTAATTTTTTGTGTACTCGTATTTTACGTCATTAGCGGTGAAATAATGGCTGACTCATTGGTTTTGATAACGTTTTAAAAGAGATACGGTCGTCCCGACAAAAAAAAAGTCTCAGAGATAATAAATAGATATTGTGCACATTTTAATGTGTAATGTGTTCTTGTAATTATTATTTCTAATCTGCAGTTGAGCCAAAATTGAATAAAATATTCGGTTTAGGTTCGTGGAACACAACTCTCTTCTGCCAGACGTCATCATCAAGCGGACGCTATCACATCACCAAAGCACTTCCAACCCCAATTTGGGCGAAATCGTGGAATCTAAACGACACTTACTCCTACTATAACCCCTACCTCATATCATGTCACGTTCCTTTAAAAACGACCCCATTCCCCATTTTATTAAGTACAAATCCTTGCCGCTTAGGCCACCAAAAATTTAATCCGACAACTCCCCAAACCCAGTCCAATAATTTTACAATTTGCGTCAAACCGCTAAATTTTTCGGAAGACATCTCCGATCGACTTCTGCAGTGGATTGCCATAAATCGAGTCTTGGGAGCTGGACGTTTCCACTTTTACTTTGCTACTTTGCATTACAAAACTCTACGCGTTTTAAAACACCTGGAAGAAAATTCAAATAACAGTATTTTCCTCCATGACCATCACTCAGTCTCGTCGGAAGGAATTGGCCACGAAATAACACGAGTTTGGCAGAAACGACGCTACGAAATCATCACCTACAACGATTGCCTTTACCGCAATCTTCACTCGTCACAGTACATAATTCCCATCGACGTCGACGAAATAATTGTCCCAAGACAGGTGTTTACGTGGGCGGAACTGTTACGACCGGAGGGTGTTGATAATTTCGCCTCGTTCACTGTTAGGAATGCGTACTATTTACGCCAGTTCAACGAGAAGAAGTCAAAAGAAAAGGTTTTCTTCCTGAAGAACGTGGTGAGGAGCGAGCTCAGTCCCGAGGGAGAATCGGGTAAAAGTTTTGTTGTGACTAAAAATGCACTGACTGTGTTCAATCATTACGCGCTGAAGACGTTGAAGCCCGGAGTTGGGAAGATCAAATTTTTGAATAAGGGAGCGGCGCAGATGAATCATTACAGGAGTGGATGTGATGTGGCGATGTTGCCTCAGTGTGCCAAATATTTGTCTAGTCTTGTTAGGGTTGTTGATGATGTGATTGTAAAGTACAAAAAATCGTTTTATTTGGAGTATAAACATGTAATGAAACGTGTAATGCATCAAAATAGATTCTAATTTTTTTTATATTGTATAATGTAATGTAATAAAAAATTAAAAATATAATAGTTTTTAATTTGCCATTAAACATTTGCTGTATAAAAAATTTCACCTTATGTAAAACATTTTATTAATCTTACATAATTTATCATCTTGTAAATACATAAAAAATTTTAGTTGTACCTACTAAATATGGTACAAAAAGTATGTACAGCAAAGCATTTTATACATTAAAAAAAAGTCTAAATAAAATATTTATATAATTATTTAATAAAAAAAATGTGTCATTTGAATGTCTTTGTCAGTAAATTTCATATTTTATCAATCACAATTTGTAAAGCTATCACTTAGATGTCAAAGTATTAATTCTTAACTTACAACTGTAATATCTACTTTCATAAATTAATTGTTATGTTGCAAATCTTCTTGGAGGCGAATCTAAAATATTTTGTATGTAGCTGTTTGATCCCTCACTACAACTCTCCACACTTGTTCCTGCTTCAACAAGTTCGCTCTTATGGGCATGCAAATCAAACAACTTAACTTTCTTCGGCACTGAATAATCACCCTCCTCTAGTAACTCGTGAATATTCTCATAAATTTCATCTTTTCTGTCCCTCACCAAAACATTGGGCTCAATTTTTTTGGGCCGTAAAAACTTTACTAGCGCGACGATTTCTTCATAAGAAGCGTGCGTTGAATAACAGACTAGATGCCTCCCGTTTCCATCTTCACAAATTCCGCTCTGCAACTTATCCGAGTTCCAGCGCATCGCGGACAATTTTATTGTCCTGATTTTGTGCTCTGACTGATTGCGACAAATGAATTTGTAGTAAGAGCCACAAGCGCAGTGGATTTGAGTAGAAGTTCCCTTGAGAGTAACTGCTTGATCCAGTTCGGGGACTCTTCTGTAGAAGTCGTAGATATCCTTGTTGACGTGTATCGGCATTTTAAATTTTTTGTAAATTTCCAAAAAGACATATTCGTATCCGTACTTGGCTTGTGTTTCCAATTCGATCACGTGCTTATCATTGATTACGATCCAGTCCGACACCAGCTTGCAGATTGTGTCCAAACTTTCCGTTCTTCCCGGGAATGTTGCATAGTCTTTAAAGAAGAACGTGGTGTCCAAATAGATAGCATCGATTCGCTTCAAAACGCCCAGGCTGTTGTAAAAAGCCTTGATCTTATGTACATCTCTAGGATTTATGCGGAAATCTCCAGTGTAAAGAACTGTCTTATCGCATTCGAATAGGAACATCACCGAGCCTGGACAATGTCCGGCAGGAATCGGAGTCACCTCGATCGTCTTATCTTTGAGTACTATCACAGTAGGAGTATACATGTCGAGTTGCCTCAAATTGTTTGCAAGTGTGGGATGCGTGAACTTGATAATATCGGCAGAAATGTGAGATAAATACAAAAAACGATCATTGGAAACAATTCCATTTCTAACATTTTCGTGCTGCAGTCCATGCATATGGTCTGTATGACAGTGCGAGAGGAAAAATGCCTCGGACTGAGTGTTATCACCTTCGAAGCAGTCGATGCTAATTTCCGGTATTTCGGTCATTTTACCTGCGAATGTGCTCATTTTTTTTATTTCAGCTCATCAATCAACTTTTCAGTACAATTTCTTGTTGTCGCTTTTATACCTAGTCGCACATATATTTTTATTTTAGAATGAAGTCATCGTCAAGTGTTGATATGACATTCAAGGTCGTTAAGTTATCGTTAACCATAAACTTCCTCTGAATCGTGATAATCGTGAATATCTCAGTCAATGTTGGTCAAAGTTGGGTTATCTCCGTCGTCTTCTGCTTATGTGTAATATAAGACAAAATACCAATGTTAGTATAAAGTTGTCGTTGGGTGTTTGCCAAATGTCACTTTTCCCGTAGTCACTAACTTTATAAAGAACACTTAATTGGGTTCACGTGTAATGTTAAACTCTGACACTGAAAGCGTGCAACGCTCGCGACAGTCTTCAAACTATGAATAACCCATTGATAAATCAAAGATAAGAATCATAGCTTAGTCCGTTTGAGAAGATAAGAATAGAACACTAGAGAACAAACCCAAGAACATTCTTCCTACACTATAGAGAGGGGACTGGCGTACATGCGCACTTCGCGAAGGAACTATATTGAATTCCATTCTTTGGTTGTCTATCCATCGCTAAGTTGATGGTTGCGTGAAATATGCGAAGCAGGAACTCTGTTATGAAAATCTGTTCACGACTCCCACCTCCAAAAACCTAAACGCAAATAGTGACATCTTCTAACGAGCGCCGCAAGCTCTAGCTGATATAAGAACCAGCCATGAAAGTAGCTTACGAGCTCCATTAAATAATAATAGTAATGACAACGTCTGTTGGTAAAAATAACAGCAGGGAGACAATATTGGAAATAGGACAAGGATTATATTTCGGGAAAAAAATTAAATAACAAGACAATTGCTAAAACCGACAGTAACGACAAGTAACAACAAATAAAAACGGAGGCCCAGGAGGCCGTTGGAACCAGTTTTTGTTTTATTTTTTACAGTGTAGACATTTGCCAGGAGCTGGCTTTCAAAAATTTGCTCAAACGTTTAAACTGAATCCTGGAGATGGAATTGTGTACGATACAATTATTAACAAAGAACAAAACATTAAATTTCTCCAGTTCAAAGCCGACATTTTTTACACTCTATCGAACGTTAGAGTTTTTCCATGGACGAGGCAGCCTGTTTTTTTGTACTACATACTTGCAATTTATGTTAATCGATTAATTTGAATAAAATGACGTGCAGTCAAATGACTACAAATGAAAACGGCTGGATTTAAAGCACATCCCTATTTTTAAATTGAAATAGCACTGCCGTATATCTATACACCGTCTTCATTAGCTAAAAAATTTAAAACATTTTAAATACAGTAAGACTGAGGATCTTTACCGATAATGCCAAGGCGTGGTTTAGAGGCATGTATCCAAGAATTGTTATTCCAGTCGGTTCATATGAGTTCAGTAGAAGGACTTGCAAAATTTTCACATTCCTCGTCTTCCAAATGTACCAAGGACAATTTACAGCAGCGTCAAATACACGACCTGTCTAAATCATTAAAAATAACATGATCTATATTGATAGCAGCATTTTTACTTCGTTGTAAAGATCTTGGCCTCCGCTAGCAAAAAACATTAGACAACAAACACTGCAAAATAGTAATGAAGATGTTCGCATTTTGAAAAAAAAACTTCCAGCGTAGTTGCTCTAGAACGTACTCGTATTTTAAATTTGTGGTTTTTTTATTCGATGTTTTTTTTACCTCAACAAGCATAAAAGACAAGCTGATGAGCATAAGACCTCCAAGAACAAAGTACACCACTATCACAATATAAACAACTTTTCGAAGTAATGTGATAATACTGAAAAAAATAAACAGTTAAAGCGGTAGATGTAAATATAAATATAAACATTCATACTTTTTAATAAGAATGTGATGCTTAACACAAATTACCAACCGTTTATACATTTCGTTCTGGTAACGTAAATCGTGTTTGAGATTTCGAAGGGCAATTCCTGTAAAGTCCTCTGAAATAAACTCAAGATATCGACTGAGAAGAAACAGTTGTATTTTAAAGTGAGCTACAAAATAATAGAAATTGTAGAATTGCACAAGTAATGCATATGTAGTGACAGGAATTGACAACTGCAACATGACTAGTGGAATCATGCTCCATTCACCGAAGTACTCTTCAAAGACTGTATCGTTTAAACTAAATTCATGCCAATTTTCGATAAATGGCGACATAATGATTGCGGTAAACACTATAAAACACATATAAGCGTAATGCAATAGCAACACTTTTTTTGATTTTTTCAAAATTGCATCTTCTACCGACTTTCCTGCACTTTTAATAGACCAACATTGTGTTTCTATGATGTTGAGTATTTTCTTTAAATTTCTATTTTTGTAGAGAATCATATTAAAAATCATTGTTAATAGCATCTAAAACTTGCAATATATCTATCGACTAAAGGCAGGTGCTACTTACCAAGATTGCTCCTACGTCGAATGAACAATACTGCAATACAAAATTCATACTGAATTGATCTGTGATGTAATACATTTTTAGAAACGCGAGCATAACGTGAAAAATCACGAATATCTTGTTGATTATCCGATTTAGCTTGTGAACAGCCAAATAGAAGAATATTTTTTTCCAAATTAGAAACGGATCTTCTGAAATCATTTTATTGTTGCAGGAATTTGTATATTTTTCCGCCTACCGTCCATTTGTGTGCCTTTTCCACAATTTAAAAAATATGTTATGAAGTAATGCAGAGTCAGCAAAAGCCGTACAGCTCACTGAAAGAAATTAAATGTAATTGTAAAACCAACGCGCGGTGTGTTTTTAATTCAAAATCAATGAACCTAAGTAAAAAAGTTTTAAAATGGATTTCATGGAAACATAAAAAATGTACGACCAAAAACAGAAATAACTCTAACTTTTATAAAGTGTCATTTGAAATAGAACGTTAGTTTCTTAGATTTGGGTGTACACTTAGCACATTTCTTAGATTTACTGCAGGCTTTGCAAAAAAGTTCCAACTGCGACGCTTCGACGCTATAAATATGAAAAAATAAATAAAAAATGTAAATGACCAAATTTATTTCTTTAGCTTACTTCAGGTTTATGCTGAAAAAATTTTTACATTATTCATACTCAAAATGGCTTAAATTTAAAATATTTATAAAATTAAAATATTAATTATACCGGATGGTCCATTTAACCGGATAAAGAATGATATCTCCAAAACAAAGAATTGTAATTTTTTTTTAAATAAAAATTATTTGGCTTTAAGAGATAGGGTAAATTGTACTCGTAGTATTTTCAAGATCATCCGAAGATTACTGTAATTTTTTAAATGTAAACTTTTATTTTTTATTCTTATTCCTTGTACAAAAATGGACAACTCTTATTTGAAATTTTTTTTTTGACATTTTTGGAGTTTGGACATTAACAATCAAAATTCATATTATTTAATATAGAATTGAAATTAAATATATAAAAATTATTTTGTTTTTTTTTCACCAGAATACTTTTTTTAAAGAAGGAATTTAATTTTCTACTTTTCTCATTACAGATATGTCAGTAGCGTAACTCGAAATTCATGGAATATAATCAGAGATTTAATTCGAATATCTCTGAAAGTTATGAGTAAAAAAGCAAGTTTCAAATAAAAGTAAGCTATTTAGGCTGTCTTTGGGAAATAGGAAAAAACTCAAAAGTGTCCAATTTGGGATACCTGTACACTATAAAATTTGATAGTCGTAAAGGTTTGCTTTTGACAACTAAATTCATTCTTTTTAGTGTTCATCTTTGTTGTAGGTTTGTAGGAAATTTGTACACAAGTCGACACGCGTTATTTCAAGTACAAAAATTCAAAATTAAAAATACTTGTGCAATTTTATTCAATATGGTTTAAATGAATGACTTGCGATTATTTTTCTACTTCATATATCTAAAAGTCGTTTGAACCAACGAAACGGACCAGTATAATGCATTTGCTGTAAATAACCGCTGAAGCTTTGTGATAACGATAAGTTCCAGTACATTTCCACGAAGCAGGAATTTTGCACGTCTATTTATCTATTTATTTCATTGCCAGTCATGGATCATATAATGTTGCTTTTTAGAATCGGTTTAAACCACTTATTGCATAAGTTTTCACAAGTGTGTCTGTTATCAATTTCTAACGTTATCAATAATTCGTTGCCTATCGACGCAGGTGAAATGTACTCGCAACCGGTGGATATAAATAACGAGATGGGTACCAAGGTCTATCATTAATCACCCATCTTCGTTCTAAGCAGAGCTGCGTTGATAAAACTTTGTTTGTGTGCTATTGTTTCAATCAGTCCAACATGTCTAAAGTGCCGACAGTTAAGTTCAACAATGGTCAACAATTTCCTCTTTTCGGACTAGGCACGTGGAAGGTAAAAAACATGATTATTTATTTCCTGTATATCAGTGTCAATGTCGAATGTGTCATTATTAGCAATTGTAATTAATGTCGGTTGTGTTTGGTGTAGGTTTCACCAAGTAGATGTCAAACCGAATTTTTCAAAGCTGTAAATTGTTACTTTGTTTGCAGTCCAAACCAGGTGAAGTAACGCAAGCTGTGAAGGACGCCATCGACATTGGATACCGCCACATTGATTGCGCCCATGTTTACGCAAACGAAAAAGAAGTTGGAGAAGCACTGCGCGCTAAAATCGCCGAAGGAACTGTCAAGCGAGAAGACTTGTATATCACAAGCAAACTTTGGAACACTTTTCACAGACAAGATTTGGTGGAACCCGCTCTGAAAACCACTCTCAAAAATTTGGGCTTGGACTATTTGGACTTGTACTTAATCCACTGGCCTTTTGGCTTCAAGGTTCACAATTCATTACATATTTGTACCACGAGAATGTTATTGACTTATAAATTTAGGAAGGTGACAATCTGTTCCCGACGACTCCAGACGGCAAGAACATACCCAGCGATGTAGATTATATCGATACCTGGAAGGCCCTGGAAGCGGTGTATGAGAAAGGACTCACAAAATCGATCGGTGTTTCTAATTTCAACAAAAGACAAATAGAACGACTTCTGGAAAACACCACTGTCGTTCCCGTAACCAATCAAGTTAGTAATTGATTGGCGATAATTGATAAGTAGATATATAACGATGATGTTTGGTTATAGGTCGAGTGTCACCCTTACTTGACTCAAGTCAAACTCTCTGACTTCTGTAAAAGTAGGGGAATTGCGATTACAGCGTACAGTCCATTGGGTTCGCCCGACAGACCTTGGGCCAAACCCGACGACCCAAAACTATTGGACGATCCAAAAATTCTCAAAATCGCACAACAGTACAAGAAGACCCCGGCTCAAGTCGTTTTGAAATATCAAGTCCAAAGAGGACACATCACAATCCCGAAATCGGTGACGAAATCGCGAATTGCTGAAAATTTTGATATTTTTGATTTTCAGCTGACCCCCGAGGATATCGAAACGATCAACTCGTTTGATTGTAACGGGCGGGTATGCTTTTTTGAAAGGTGAGCATTTGTTAATTATGTAAACAAAGATGTGATAACAATGTTTGGTTTCAGTGCGGCCACCCATAAATATCATCCTTTTGCTAACGACGAATACTAAAAATACATGTTTTAAGATGTGTTTATTGTTTACACGAAGTAGTTAATAAAAAGCACTTTGAAAAGCAGCGCATGAAGTAGTTTTATTTGATTTAAAATACAGACAGGTAAGTTTAACTGGAATAAATTCAGTATACCTCGAATACAAATGATTTTGCGAGAAATTAACTGACTAATTATTTATCAAATAAAAGGTGAAAACTTTTTGTTTGTAAAGAGAATTAAATTTCTTGCAAAAATTGGCGATAAAATAATAATTATATAAAAGTTCTGGAACATAACCCCCCGAGTAAAAAAAAAGAAAAACTGAGTAGACCGAAAAACAACAAGTTAAAAATAAAAATCGACGTGTTTCAGGAATTTTTTGCAAAATTATTTGTCTTTATCATATTGCATTTATTTCAGTTAAAGTTTCCACTCTGTATATTTCCCCTTGTTCTGGTGACCAACGATTAGAGCCCAACACAACACATCTTCTGCAACATCTAAATAGAAGCAATAAAAGCAAAATATAATTTTTGTCGGGCTGCATTAAAGTTTTGCAGTTTGCATATTACTAAATTTTGTATTTTTTTTGTTTTATTATTTAATTCTGGAAATAATCTTATTGGACGTCCTTATACCTCCTGTATGTCTCCTAACATAAATAAAATATTATGTATGTACATGAAAGCAATAGAAGCGGAACGAATACAGTTTAATTTTACAAATGTTTTGTTCTTGCAACTATTACCGTAAAGTAAATATTTCACAATAGTCGCATACTGGTTTTAGTGTTTTTTAATATTGTAAAGAGCCTCACATTACGTGTAACTACCCAATATTAATAAAACAGTAATTTAAAAATTTCCTTCAACTTCCAGGAATTGAGAATACCTACAATTAAGAAATGTTAATCGTCAACTGGCTTTATTAAAACTTTAAACGTTTCATCATGCAGTCCTTCATAATATGATGGCTAATTATATGTTCTAGTTCTACAACTCCCACTTTACAATATTATTCCTATAATCAGTATTTTACAGTCACTTTGTGTATAATCTTGCCTAAATATGTTTTGTAGAAACGCTAAGTAATTAGTAAATAATACCGAGTGCTCGTTTCCAGTCGGAACTTAAAAGCAAGTTTCAGGAGATTAAGAAGTAAGAACGAAAAGAAATAATTCAGGTTTGGAACTTGGTTCTTCCGATGCAAAACTAAATGTTTAAATACCAATGATTTATTGTTAAATTAATTAATATTATAATCACTGATTTATTTAAACTGCACAAGAAAAATCAATTCTGATGGTGATATCTGCAGGAATTCTTTCAAAGCATCTTCATCCAAACAAAACGACTTAGTCATAATTTATTAATGGCAAACAGGAAAGTCAATATCTTACAAAAAGTGCACAATTAAAATCGTAATCAACGAGTTTGTTAGAATCGTTCAGATTCCGTATACGTCTCCACCTTTTCTATGGTCGGCATTGGCATAGATGTATTCTGAAGCTTTGAGAAGAGCGCAAATTACCGATCCTGCATATCTGTAGCGTTTAGTCTTGTGACCCATCGCTTCGAGTCCTTCCACCACTTGCTGCAAGAAAAACCATTATTTGAAAAAATACAGAAGAGTAAACGAATTTTTCAGCTCTTACTTGTAAGGTTCCATATTCGTATTCAACTTCCATGGGGAAGAGTTGGTGGTGAAGTCGTGGTGCATCTACTGCTTCTTTGATGTTTTGTTCAAACCAAATGGTTCGCATTATGACCTGAAACAAGTATAACTGATTGCCTTTAATTGCCTTTTTCAAATTCACTTAAATTTATCAGTTTCAGTTTTTAATAGCCAAGATATCTTTAACAGATGTATGTAGGTGAAATATACAGATCGAAAATTATAGTTAAATCGTAGTTGTCCTTATTTAATTTAAGACAAACATTTTATATAATGAAATGTTTTTTGGCATGGATTAGGCAATTTGTGAGCAATCAACAATCATGGATAAGAAATAGAAAGTGGGCCAGAAAAACACAAACAATCATAAGAAAGTAAACAAGATAATAAAAAATAAAAAAGTATAAACATGTTGTTTGAACCAACATTAACAAGATGCCATTTCTAAAAACTGGCTAAAAAAAAGTAACGTTACAAATTTTCTTTTAAATCAACCATAAATATTTAGCAGGATCAAGCCATAAGTAAATAAATAATTTTTGAAATATGTATCTTGGAGTAACGCAAGATAAGACGACAAAATAACTGTAATACAGATATAGATTGGAATAGTAAAGAAATGAACACAAATTGAAAACATTGAGGATAATTTGTAACACCAAATCTAAAAGCGTGTCAGCCGTTACAGAAGCAAAAATAGAGAATAAAAACAAAAAGTAAATCGACTATAAGAGAGCAAAAACTACAAATAGAATTATATAAATGAAATAAACACTGCAATTTTGATAAAATTAAAAACTAATTTTCAAAAGTAACGTAATGTATTATTGATCTAGAAACACGTACCATGGCCACAGCTGTCGTAATTTTGGTACCACCTGATGCCCCAATCACCAACTTAACATCTCCATCCCCATCCACCAAAATACTGGGACTCATCGACGACAGCGGCCTCTTTCCAGGTTGCAACCCATTGTTGGGCGAACCAGGAAGATTGAAAAAGTTTTTAAAATAAGGGAACGAAAAGTCGTCCATCACACTGTTCAAAATGATTCCCGTCTGTTCCGAAGTCAAGCCAGCCCCAAAGCTAAAATCCCCAATATCGTTCATCTCACAAACACCGAGAAAAATTGCACGACTTACTAAAGATTTACCGAACTGGTTGCCGAAACCGCATCACCGTTCTCAGCAAGAACCGAAATGTGAGCGGTGCCGTGATCGTCCTTGCTGTAAAACACGGCACCATAGTCTTTGGCATTCAAGCTGGTGGAGTTATCTTTAATTTGCTTGCGGACATTTTCCGCATAAAGTGGTGACGTTAAATTGTGCAACAACTAAAACTGGACGTTAGAGTTCAATCGCGACTATGTGGTAACATACGCTTGTGATGTTAACAAAAGAGGTGTCTCCGAGCTCGGTTCGTCTGGCATAGGCGTGCTTGAAAGCTTCTATTATTTTGTGGTAGGTGTGTACTGTGTTTTCGATTCCGTCGATGTCTTCCGGTTTGAACCTAAACCCGTCGAGAATTTTCATAATAAATCCCAGGAGAATACCAGATCCGGGAGGCGGGACTGAGTATAGAGTTTGTCGATGACGTAGTTCCACAGTTATGGGGTCCATCCAAGTTGCGCGATAACTCTCCAAGTCTTCTTTGCTAATAATACTACCCATTTGTCTGAGATCTTGTAAAAGTAGTCGGCTTAAGGTTCCATTGTACAGATCGTCTCCTCCGTTCTTGGCAATCAATTTCAAAGTCTCACACAACTGCGTCGGAACAATTACTGATCCGACTTTTTTCATGGAGCCGTTGTCTTCGAAGAACCAATCTCTGTAACAAATTTTAGTTAAATAAGACACTGATTAATTTGAGTGTTGTACTGAAAATTGCTGTCGTTGCGCATTTCCGCTTTGATCAGAGAATCGTATTGATGTTGCGACATTTGATAGCCTTTCTCGCAGAGTTGGACTGATGGTTCCACGATTTCCTTCCATGGTAATTTACCGAAGCGATCGTGTGCGGTTTTGTAGCCACGCAGTTCGCCTGGGACAGCAATTGCTAGAGGTCCTACAATTTCATAAATTATACCCAGAAGTAAAAACCAACAGTTACCTTTTCGAGACGTGTACTTGTCATCTTTGTAAAGTTCAGGTTTTGCTCTTAGTGGGGCTTTTTCGCGTGCGTTTAATGTGTGGGCAGTTCGGTTCTCTCTGATGTAAATGGTCATAAGAAAACCTCCACCGAGACCCATGCTTTGCATGGTGTAGACTCCGTTGCAAAACATCGTCGCGATAGTGGCGTCCACTGCGCTGCCATTTTTTTCAAGAATTGATCTGTAAAACGATTTTTATTTAATTTTTTTGAGAATAATGTACCTTTTGTAACTATTTTTATAGGGACGCAAATCAAAAGCAAACAATCACTAAAAGAATAACCCTAAACCGGAAGAAAATTGTATAATAATGAATAATAAAACTGCAGTAACGTAACGTGCAGTAACACGTATCGCAAAAAATTATTGAACTCTCACGTATTTGATAAATAAGGCAAGATAATAAAAAGATGTTGGATTTGCTATACAAAATTTGCTTCAGAAATGTTTATAGTGAAACAACACTAAACCATGTAGACAATGCTTCTTATATTTAGCAAAAAAATTGGCTTCAATTTTGGGAAAAAAATTAAATAGAAATTGAATGTATTTGAAAATAGTGAAAATCAATCAAAACATAATCCTTCATCTCAGCTCCCGTCTTCTGGGGCTCAGTTATTACTTAAGTTGGAATTTTGATATTTTGCAGACTTGCATTGCATTTTAGGACGCATTTGAGGAAAATATTTTTGATTATACAGATTGTCCCAAAAATTTTTCATAATGTTATATTTTTAAATTGCATGCTATGCCTATATTTTTTGTGTCTATTAGGCTGTATTTTTGTTTGCTGACATTTTCCCAATAAATTTCAATTCGGTTCAGAGATAACTGTAAAAAATAAAATAAAATATACGGAATGTCCCAAAAATGTTTCATAATGATATATTTTTAAATTGCATGCTATATGTTTTTTGTGTCTATTAGGCTGCTTTTTTATTTGCTTACATTTTCCCAAATAAATTTCACACCGGCTCAGAGATAACTGTAAAAAATAAAATAAAAACCGAAAAAAAATTGTTACCAATCCATCTCCAGTTTTCAAAATGTATAAAAAATACAAATAGTGCCCCTTGATAAAATTAGTACCAAGTAATTATTAAATAATGCCTAACAATGCAGTTTGATTGATCCTGAGTGTGTGCAAAATTTACTGTCAAACTTTTCACAGTTCAAAGCCTTTTATTTTTCTTATTTTAAATGGGAACCCCCGACTCTTTTTTGACCATTTGTTGCTAAATAAAAAAAAACAATTACATTTCTATCGCTAATCCTAACCCATACAAAGTTATTCGCCAAAATCTCGTTTTGGAAACTATTTCAATAGCAATTTTAACAAATAAACGATGGCTTAAAAGACAATTGTTGACATGAAATATATAAAATAGTTCTTTAACGTAGCTCCACATAAAAAAATATAATTTAGTTAAGTCGGTTGATCGGAGAGGCGATATAATAATAAAATAATTACATTATTAAAATAATAATTAAATAACCAAACCTCATGATATGTCAATGTCAAAGATCTACACTATAAAAATTAAAACCAAAGCTAGATTCCATTGGCTACTCTGAATCCTTTTTTTATTTGTACGCACATTAAAGACAAATCGAATAATTCATTGTTCAAGCACTTTATTGATAAAATACAAACAATATGTTTTTATTTCCACCCCAAAACGGTCAAAAATTGAAGAACTGAAGAGTAATTCAAATATTGCTGGTTATAACTGAATCAGTTAGGAAGACAAGACTGAAACACTGACTTGTGAAAGCTAGAATGCTATTGAAATGCAAAATTATTTTTTAAACGGCTCTAAACTAATAAACTTATTTATTAATGCGATGAACTTGTTTTGATTGCTGCGCAAAAGTGACAGCTTATAATGGCTTAGTAAGTTATAAATTGATAAGACTTGCAGGTAAATACAAACAATTGCTTATCACTCAAGTTGGCGCAAGGTAAACGTACCGGTTCAAATTATTCTTATGTGCGTAATTATAGAAATATTTAAATATACCAATATTTATAAAAATAAAATAACTTCCGTACGTTAGGTCTGGTTTAGGTAATTATAGAATAGGTAATGTTGGGGTGTTGGTTTCTATTTAAAGATCAAGTGCGATGACTGTTCTAGAACAACCAATCGCAAGTTAATCTGAACAGGTTTGTGGTCGAATTAATTATAAAATGGTAATGAATCGTTGATGGTGAACGGTACCGAGCGAATACGATGCCCACTCGCGCGCACCTCGTCGCTTTTTCCCCTCCAATCGATCCAATCAAATTAAACCTTAGACTCCTTGGAGTTTCTGGAAAGTTTCGATTTTGCCGATTCGAGGTTTCAAGGAGGAATACAATAAGAAAATCATTTAACGCACAATGGTTTATTGTGAATTATTATTATTACAAAACACATAATCATAATTTATCTATCGTCGATCCTCTAATCGGTAGGTATCACACGTCAAGTTGACATTTTCAAACCAAAAATCACAATCCTCTAAACTTCGCACGGAACGTCTTTGGGTATCGCAAAAATCACGGAAATGGAGGTCATTGCTTGGCCTTCCTATTGCTTTCGGTGTTCATCATCTTTGTGACGATCTTCCTCGAGTGGCCGCTGGGGTCGAAGTGATTCGTATGCTCACTCACCTCCTTCTTGGACCTTTGCTTGCCGCTGTGGCCGGTGAAGATGTGCTTGTCGTATTGGAAGTTGTAGTGCTCGTATTCGTCGAAATGCGCTTCGGACATCTTGTTGACTACTTCGTTCACTCGTTCACAATTTGCTCGCAGTTTGACTTTTTCCAAACAACTGTTGGAAACGCACGCAGGCCACCTCGTATTATAGACGGACTAACGCATGCGTGGCAACGATACAGAGCTAGTTTTTCTTTCGTTGGAGATATCCTTTTGTGTCTGTTCGTTTGTTATCCGCGTTCGATTGCCACTGTCACCATCACAAGGACCATGATAAGTAAATATTCATTTTATTACAGCTTACAAACATTTTTCTAGAACGTCTAGAACATTGGAACAACTCCCCCCTCCCCTTTAATTCGTCCTTGATATTTGTGTTTGTTTATTTACTTGTTACGTTTGTTTATTTACTTTCAGAGACCGTGTAAAATTACTCAGATTAGACGGGGAAGTTAAAAAATTTCCGGTGTTAAATTTAGACTGACCAAGGCAATTTTTGTTAGTTGCTGTTTTAAGCCTGAGCTCACCACACATTTTTATTTGGAACTTTTATCTTGTGCGCACTAAAAAAATAACAAAGGTGATGACCGCCATTCTGCTGACTAGTCTGTCTGTGTTGACGATATATCTATAAAGATATTTTCCAGATAAGTTTGTTTTTGTGCAACTTTGTAAGTGTTTTGATTATTACTAATATTTTTTGTTTCTCTGGAACCATGATAATGTCATATGGAATACGCACATGATTTATAATGGAGGTTGTAAAAGGATATGAGATTTTGGAAAAACCACGGACATAATTTTCTGAAAAACGTATTACGAAAGCCATATAAATAAAATATTCATGAAATGTACTGTAATAAATGTATTTTAAAAATATCAGATAAATAAACAATGACGACAGTTGTGTGGGAAATTATGTAAATACATATGCAAAAAATTCTTCTAACGTAAAAAATGTGTTTTGTTTTAAAAACAATACAAAATGATTGCCCACTTGCAAATATTCATGACACGTCAATATTAAATTATAATCCCTTCATGTATTTACATAGAGTTTACTGAAAACACTAGTGTAGTTGTAGTTGTATAGTCCCTTCAAATAAAAACAAAGGATCTCGAATATAGCTTTTATTTTACAAATAATGACATAAATTGTCGATAAAAAGTTCAGCGAAACGACGTCCAAATCCGTTAAAAAACTAAACGATTGTCACAACGAATTGACCTGGAATTTCTCCAACCCAAGATCGAAAACTTGTTACACTCTAATCAGCGTGATGGCCTCTTTTTTTTCGCATTTTGCCACTTTGTTTAAACAAAACCAACGCGATAGAATGCTGATTGGCTGTATGTAGCAAAATAACAAACAATGCGCTCAATTAACGAACAGCCTACATTTTTAAATCACATCTTAATATCAACATGAATTTCAAAGTTTTGAACTACATAGGTACCTATTATAATTGCGTTGAAATCACTAATCATATTTTTATAATCACCACGTGTTCTAGTTTTTGCTGCTATTTCTGCTGATGTCATTCTGTAATAATTCGACTCAAAAAACACTAATAATAATTATAACAATATGTGATTACTCCTAAAGTAAAAAATATATTAAAGAAGTCAATAAATTTACACATGTTGCCATTTGAAAATATATGTGCGAGTTATTTGTCCTTTTAAGGCGTTGCTCGTTCTCACTTATCTCATGGAAAACTCGTTCCCTCATATAAATTTATGACTTGTACAACACTTTCCTTCATAAATGTTTCATTACAATTCATTTGCCATATTTTTTTCCATATTAGGTGTGTATTAATTACAAATACATAAACTCTGGATTTAAATTAGATCGACGAAGATTCCATTTTATTCTTATAAGTATAGAAATTGATATCTAAAACTAATATCAACGATTTTATTAAACCTAATCACGCATTATTTTATCATTTTGTGATGTTTGGATTTTGAATTCTGTACGTTTGAGTTGCTGGTTGATTCAAAATTCGCAATAAAGTGGTAATTTTTACTTTTCGACTGGAATTATGTAAAATAAGAGTAAAACATGAATTCCATGGCTACGAGGACGAATTGTAATGTAAATTAACCTGCTTCGGCAAGATAAAAGCCCACACAGCCCTGGAAAAATGGAAAAATATGTTTAAATATAATATTATTTATTTTAGAATCAAAATCTTGTATAAAGTAGTTGTATTTAATAAAATATGAATAAAATTTGGTAGATATATATTCAAATGTCACAGTGGCATATCAATATCAATCGACATCAGTGATTCAACAAAAAGTTTTTTTTACCGTGTATTCGGTCCTCAAATTTGAATATTATGCCCATATTGAATCCCCTATGTTATGAATGCTTAATATAAATCTGAGTAAATCGACTTATTTTTCAACTTTCTTTGTGTTATTATCGGTTGCTAAAGTCACACAAGCTTGAAACGATCTTTTATTCATCTTAAAGTGCTGGAATCTAGTTTCTAGAGCCGCGATGGATGAAATCTCATCACCTAATGGTTTGTTGAATTGTTTTCGGCAGATAAAATATTGTAAATGAAAAGTCCCGAAAACTCGCTGTATATATAGCAGAATCAACACTTGTATAATTCCTCTCGTAGCTAGAATGAGCGTATAAACTGTTGCATATGCTTGGGTTTTTTATGGGCACTATTTATTAAGAATTAGACACGGCAATCAATTGATTTAATTGCTTTAGTTATTTAACTAGCCATTACATTACATAGTAATTGCTGAAGTTACCTTCTCATTGTATTCCAACGTCTTATTTTTTCTAAGGAAATTAGAATTGGATAATTAGTGATTAATGATGTGCATGAAATAATATCGTTGTTTAGTAAATAATTGTGGACATATTAATACAATGACATAGTGGCTAATAATTATAACATTACTGTAAAATTTGTACAACAAAAACAAAAAAAATTTGTAAATTAATTCCCAAATTATTTTTTATAATAAAAAATATATACACTGTCAAATATACGATCTTTAAGTTTTGGTTACTGCAAATTATAAATTAAATAAGGGTTGATGGGAAGCAAAAGAAAAATAAAATGAAGATGCTGTACAATAAAGGATATGCAATGCAATTTTAGAACACGCAATTCGATCGCAATTTTTATCATAAAATAATGTTATTTAAAATCAAAATATTTGTTATTGAGTAACACCACAATATTTACTATTAAATAATGGCCTCTTATCTGACATATACAAGATTTTTAAAATGATGAGACTAAAGTTCAATGAAAAATGTTTCAAAATTAATTTTCCGTCAAATTTAGATGTTGCAGTTTGTGGAAAATTGTAAGATGCAAATGCATGAGGATATTGGAAAAAAAGTCATATTTGTTTAATTGATGGGTATTGTAATTTGAACTATATAATTAATATTAATTGTGATATTTTTTATACATTGTTAATAATTTACATGCCTCGCTTGAATAATTTGTTGTAAGATAATAATAATGGAAACTGGAAATAACTGAACGGACCTGAACGTAACGCAAAATGTGCAAAACATTTAATTAATTGCGCGAAAGACAAATTTATTTGTTGTACAGAAATTTGTATAATTAGCACGAGCTATTCGTCGATTACCTTTTTAATTATAACATTAGTGTCGAAATTTTTGATTTGTTTATGTAAGCTGTAAAATTGATTTTATGTTAATTATTAAATACACATCATAAGAAATGAGAAATAATATGCAAAATGTATCAGATTTGACGGAACGGAATTTTTTCAACGTTTTTTCCCCGACGTGTGGAACTTTATCAAAATAAATATTTGTTTGAATAATAAATTATAACAATGGAAAAATCTCATAAACCCTTTCACGCCGTGTATAAAAATGCGAATTATCGATGAAATTATCGTTGCTATCATCCACTAGAAGCACAACTAGTTCAATGACAAATTTCGGCAGCTGTTAATCAACGAAATTATTAACAATTATTATCATTAGAACTTGTCATCGTCGTTCATGCAATAAATTGAAATTTTTAAGTGGCTGAACAAATTCAAAATTTTTGGAAGACTAGAAATAAAAATTATGTAGGTACAGCAAGTGCATTTTGCACAATGTATAAGAAGGGTTGATGACCTCGTATACATATTATATAATAATGAAGAGATTAGATCTGGTCCGCGTACAAGGTTGACAGCTTTCTCAGAACGAGTTATTAAAAATATTAGTGGAATTCAGAACAAAGTATGGATCATTTTGTATTGCCGATTTTCTCGTTGCAAATTTATGTTTTTCGCTGGTATTGTTCAAACTCAGGTGATGTTGCAACTATTTTTTTCAATATTGCTCCTGTACACATTTTATATTAAGAATCATTGAACTCTATAGAATATGACGCACCTTAAGCGACTTAAGGCGCGTTCATACGTTCCTTTTATTCAAATTCATATCAAAGTAGTGAATAAGCATATTTCAATGGTAACCATCCCAAGATCGCATAATGAGTATTATCAATTTCAATACTTATCAATAGCAACTTTTTGACTTTCAACACTTTTTCGAAATGAGTTACTTACTTGCCAATTTCCGCACATATTGCTCCATCGGCGCAAACCGCCGCTTTTTTGAATCGATGCAAAGTCGACGGTGAGGATGGCAAGTCCTTCGAAGGATTAGGCGGAATAAGCTCTTCTTCCTTTTTGCTTTTGCTGAACAAACCGTAGTGGTAAGCGAACCCGATGCAGGCGCAGAGAATGACGATGATGACGGCGAAGATGAGGAATCGTTTTTTGATTTGTGGACTGAAACCAAATTCAATTTTGTTACTCTTCCAGATTTTCAGTCTACAAGTCACATACGTTATATCATATGGATTGCGATCGATGGGAATTCGTTCGGTTTTGCGCACTTTATCGGATTTTCGACGGCCTTTTCGCTGAACCAGAACCGACTTTTTTCCATCGATCGAATGGTTTAGGAAGGATTTGAAATCTACCATTTTATTTACTACATTTCTGGTGTCAAATGGGGACCGAGATCGGTACTTTTGCTGCTACATCGTGACTGAGGTAGCGAATCGATTCGAGGGCGAGTGTGGTCCTGCGCCCTTCGATTTGGCGCCAAAATTTACAAAACAGCGCACCAATTGCGAAAATAACTTAATTACAGAAAATAATATAAAAATTTACGAAGCAATCGGAGGTTCAGTGAGTTGGCGCCAGGATTTACTAGGCCCTGTACAAAAAGTTTAACTTTAACTTACTGCTATTGGAAAAGGATTGCATCTTTAATAATGTGGCAGAAATCTGCCACAGAACGGAGCAAATTGAAAAAATCAAATCATGAACACATGCCATAGAGCAGCAATAGAATAATTGTTTATAACTTTCTAAACAGCGAAGCGAATCTGAAAATTGAAGGATTAAATGTTTAAAAATAATGTTTTTGGGGCTGCAGAATTTATAAACAGCTCACGTAATTAAAACATAACATTTATTTTCTAAAGAAACTTTATTTCAACAAAACGACAAATAACGGCGCACTAAAATTTGGAATGAATAGGCAATTATGATAAAAAACTACAAAATTGTGGTACAAAAAGACATTAAGCTGCAAGAAATCTAAAAATTTTTTATCTACTTATGGCAAACTACAAAAAATTAAATGTTACAGATATTGAAATTCTACAAATATAGGCATGCACAGTCAGTGATTAAAACGGTTAAAATTGCATTTTTCGTTTTTTTATTTTATGGTCATATTAATATTTTCTTTACTCGGTTATAAGTCTTGTAATTTTACAGTGTTTCGCTGTTGTGTGTTCAATTAAGCATATCTTTATAAGTAGATATTTTTAAACAGTTGGTTTTTTAGACATAACCTACAATCTCCGCCATTGTTTGACATGGCGCCCAAGTCAAATTCCATATTTTACCACATATTAAATGGATAATGCCTTACAATGGTTCAATTACTTGAGAGAAAAACTGATAATTATATAGCAATTAGAACACCATGCACCAACAATTTAGCCTTCACTTGCACAACTCTAATTATACCCTTCGTCCACGTTGCATAAGACATAAATGATGTAACAAGAGTCAAAAATTTTTTCGACCATCCGAACGAAGAAACCTACCGTGTGAACCCATGACCGACCACCCTATATTGATCGCGCACTTCCGTCATCTTAAACAATGACCACGAAATAATGTAAAACCGTTCCTCACCGTCGCCGACAGCCACTTTAATGGCATTTCGTCGCGATTGTCGTCAGGAGTTAACGCACCGGTGATAAAAATCAGAGTCAACAATCACACTCAACAGCTGATTAGAGGAAAGTACTACTTACAATCGTGTCCTTCCGACGGTGCCGTCGGCGATGTCGAGCGACGTTATGGTCATGGTTCTGGAAGACAAGCACCACCGCCGTTCCCTAACGCTCTATCAATCAATTAAGACCGGTCCCATTACTTTTCCAGCGGTGCTAAATCGGGACCGCGTGGTACCGTACACTGTACGCGCTGACCACGACTACCACCGCTTTACCTTTACGAAGATTCATTTGTGTCCTTCGACATGTGCTCCTCGACAAGAGAATGTGGCGGAGGTGAGTCCACACGTGAATGATTTGTTTTAGAGCGCCATGTGTTTAAAATTTGTTGGTTTTGTGCGGTTTTGACGGCGAAAGTGTTGAAAAGGAAGGTCAGAAAAGAAAGCGTTGACGATAAAATGTGGGGCAGATGGCAACCGGTACAGATTTGAGGTTATTGCAAACAATAATTACCCATCAAAATACTTAATAAACACATATTCATCCTCCTTCTGTCATATATTTTTGGTTTGATTCGGTCCAATTTTGCAGATCTTGTGGATTTATCTTACTTCCATTTATTAATTTCCTTTGAACTTTGTGAAATTTATTTATTACCTATTATTCACATATACCTTATTTTAGACAAATTTTTTTGTGAATTGTGATTCTTTCATATTTTCTGAAATTTATTTGAACTTGTTGTAACCCCTATATGTACTTAGATAGATTTAATTTTTTAATGTAATTTAGAGGCTTTTGTGTCTACTGATAGGTATTCTTTTATTTTTTTAGCTTTTTGTTATTTTTTATCATTTCATATCTTGCAATTTTTTTTTCAATTTTTTTAAATTTTGTTATTTTCGTTATTAAATATTAAGAAATATTATTTCCATTTCTGTATTTATGCCATTTTCATTTAAGAGTAGGTATTATTTAACTTATCCGTCTGATCTATTCCTCATTGAAAATTAATTTCAAGCTACACATATCTAACGGAAATTTTTATTATCACTATCACTAACGCGATATTTGTTATCTTGATTTAGTAACAGGTACACCTTTATTTTTCCACCTATAGCATAAACAATGAATGATTCATTAGCATTACGCACCGATCACCTCACTTAAGATTACAAAGAACTAAACGTGTTTTATGTAAGAGGTCATGAATAATATGCGAGATGGAAAAATTACAAAGTACTGTACGTCTTAAACAAATAAATTATCGATCAACTTGTTCTCTTCATTATCAGTCAAATGCACCCACAAAAAACGGAACACGTTTTTAATTTCACGGTTAATGCGGTGTAATCTGCGTCTTATCAGTATCGCTGGCGTTCGTAAATACCTAGTACTACCTTGAATTTTCTTCACGCATTTAGTTTTGTGTTTTTGAACGTTTCAACACGATTCCAAAAATAGGTAATCACGAATCCAACCCCACAACTTGTTACTCCGTTAATCCTGTGTATTTATTAACAGGTGAGTGGACTTATTATTATAAATTCTCTCAGTGATTTCAATGATTTCCTTGTAAAAAATTTACTTGTAATTTTAGCTCATGTTTGAGCTTCGGTCAGCGTCTTAACATCATTTCCTGTATGCATTTACGTCCTCATATTTCTACTCACGTTAGAAAATATTTGTTTCCATACACGTGGATAGATTTACGGTGTCATTTTACTGTTAAAAAGTGTGAAATGTTAAAAAAAAATTGAGGTCAACTGACCATAAAAGAAATAACTTATTTGTCATATTCGATTGGGGCCAATCAAGTTTTAGTAACCATTCAAATGCAGTGATAAATAATAGTTTATTTGTAAGCCCAGCCGGATGTAGTTTTTTTACATAGAAAATGAGAAAAAAAATGCTCGGGTTGTATTGTTGGTTGCGTGAGATGTCGTGTTCATGTTTAGGTATACGAAATTTGTATAAAATTTGTTTGTTTGTCTATTTGTTTCTTGGTTGTCTAGAGCATGTTTGCAATTGTTTTTGCATGATTTCTACAGTTTTTTTAGGAAATAAGCTGATAACCGGTCCATACTGTTTTCAGCTGGTTGTCCAACTGAAACCTTCCTTTGTTTTTTATTTTTAAATAAAAACTTAGAATGTATATCTATCGCCGTTTATTCGAAAGATGACATTAAATTACAAAGAAAAGCCACTTTTTTGTTTTCGACTGCTTGTTTTTTACTAATTGTTGTCTTGCTTCGAAATTTTAAATTCTCTGAATTAAATGAAACCGCATTTGTACAAGACAATAAAATATAAATTGACCGTTCCCTACTTTAACAAGTTTATTGCAGTTGAACTTTTTAACTTTGTGCATTCATAGGATTGCATTCGGTAAATACCAACCTTTTCCGCCACAAAACACCGGAATACTTTTCAAAGCCACATGTCATGTTTTTCTTACACTATAAAATTAATATTTGTATAAACACACAAAATTCCACAAATAAATGAAAGGCAAATTGTGAACACTAAGTATACAAGTACATTGTATTTCTCCAACTCAAAATAAGAAAATGTCTACACTCTAACGAATTGTGCTTCATACATGGCTACGGAGCCGCTTCAGTTTATTTTTTAAGGCACATAATAAGAGCAAAAAGTTACACTGCAAGTACAAGATAGTGAACGCAGAAATTGTTCATAATATCGCGGATACAGTTTTTTTAAACAATATTTTGTTTTATAATTTTTCAACCGTTGCTTAATGATTTTATGATAAAAGTGCTTGTCAATTGTTAATTATTCTAACCTGGGATTCGGCTGCCCCGTCACTTCTTCTAACAGTTTCGTCCTTTCTGTTTCCATCGTCGGCCGTTTTTTGTTTCTGAACCAACGATGGTTTATTACTTATGGTAAATGTTATACAGTGCACTATTAATTTTAAGCATTTTCTATCAATTCAAATCGCGTCAATCATTTTTGACACTTCATTCACCGATTATCCTCCGAGCCGGAAACGTGCGCATCCAACTCGTTTATAAAATATTTGTTCTATTAATCAATTCTTTTCCTTTTGCGGCAATCAATACCAACCGGGCGCCCAGTTCAATAAAGACAACGTTTATTTATTTTAACATTTATTTAGGAAAACTATATTCATATACACGTTTCAATTAAAAAAATAACAAATTAATAAATGTACTCTAAAAACGACTAGATAAAGACTAGAACGATAATTGCCGATGCCTAGTATTTCTATTTACTTTTATATAATACACAACAAATTTAAAATAAGACAAAATGTGAAACGATCAGTTTCGAATAATACTGATAGGTATCATTAGATGAAGATATGCTTGGTTTTTTTATTATCATACAAAATCGATTGTATTAGTACCCTGTGATTTAGCAAAAAATAATCGAAGGCGTAATCTATTCAGCTTTATCAAAGCACTGGGAATGTGTAAGTGAGTAACTAAAATTCCAACCGCTTTTAAAAAACATTTAAAACCTCAAAGAACGTTCGCGTTTTAACAGGTGATTCTAACAAGCCAACAGTAATAAAATATTTGCCCCCCTTGTACATTAATCGCTAATTATTATCACATTCAGACATCACATAGAGCTAGACAAAGATTCTAGAATATTAATGCAAAACAATGGTGCGCTTGCTCTATTATTTAGTTGAAAGCACAAATTGCATCTCCACTATCAGACCACGTGAGCAAGAGTTGTTCTCATTGGTGTCGTTCGGCGTTTAAGGTTATAAAGATCATTGCGTTCGACCAATGCTAGGGAGAGATTAGAGACCGCGTGACGACTTCGCAAGGCCATGAAGAGTTGTCCATTCGATGAATCGTTGCATTTTCACTTCTTTACAAACATCCGCTTGTAATAGGGTAAAATTCAGAAACAGCGAAATATGCTCTTTTTGCACTTTTTTTACAAAATTCGTTAAAGGTATTTTCATAGATAAAAGCAAAAATCGTACGATTGGTGCAGGCAAACTTTCACTTCACTTGCTAGTTACGCACGAGTTTCTTTTGCAACGTGTGAGTTATGTAAAAATTTGGTAACAAATGAAGCATTAGTGGTGGCAGCTATTACGACGAGTATGCCATTTTGAATATTAATTCAATACAATATCGTGAGTCTCTTGTATGGTTTTCTGTTTTAAAAGCAGGGGGCGGTTACGCCCCCCACCATGCGTCCACGCAAGCAACGCTTGGTTCTCATTGGCGTCTTGCTTCGTATCCAAGGCCATAAAGATCTTGCCGCTTGACGTTTCTGACGTTTCCGACGAATCGCTTCCGTTGCTGAAGTTATCGAGAAGAGGTTTAATAGGGGGAACGTTCTTATCGTCGCCCTCTCGCAACTGTCGCCATTTTCGCTCCAACAGCGTCGTGTTTGATAAAGAATGCTTGCGACTGATAACTTCCTTCCGTGTCGATTCGCTCTCTTCGGAGCACGTCCTCGTGATTGTGATTCTTGGCGAGCGTTTCGGAGTGCCGTCCAAGATATTTTGGACGGCTTCCGTTCGTTTGTCTCCGTTACCGAAGAATTTCTGCAGGATTAGGTTAGCTGGATGGAGTCGATTTGGAGTTTTTGGAATAGACTTTCCGTTGGTGTCGTCTTCGGCAATGACGGAGATTTCGGTGTCGCTGATCGGAACTTGTAAAGTGTTGCAGCTGGAGGTCTGCTTCATTCTGCTGCCGTTATCTTCGCGCGATAACAAATTGAGACTGTTGGCCGAAGCAGGCCGCCACGACAACTCCGTACTGATTCGTTTTATTCTGTTTTTGTGCGGACTGTTTACTGCTTTTTGAACATCAAGCAGTGCTTCGGAAAGACGGGATTGTAAGTTGGTTTTGGTGAGGAAACCCAACGGAGTTAGTGATGGTCTTCGTGACCCACACGTGGACGGCGTCCTTGCTTGGATCTCCTGGTTGACTTCGCTCTTCGTCTGCTTTTTCCTCCAGTAGTTCTTGAATGTTTTCCTCAGCTGTTTGCTTTTTACTCCGTATAAAAAACCGTTGATTGGAGGGGAGCAAATGAGCAACGCCATGGCGGTGGTGAAGAAGTGAGGGTGGATCCGTTTGGAGAAGCGATCGAACGAATTACTTGTTGCTTCCCAAAGAATTATGCTATAATAGGGCAGATAGAGGACTGCGAGAGAACCCACTAGTTGCAAAACGGAGTAGATGGCGCTGCGTCCTTTAAATTTAGGTCCTCCGGAGTTAGGAGCCGTGACTGTTGGGACAAAGAACGGATTTCTCTGGTGGGTTATTGTCACTTGAGCTGATAGAGTCACTTCGTAGATTGCTGAAGCGATTCGATGGCGGTGGTATCGAGCAATCATTAAAATCTGCAACAGTTATGTGTTGGGATTGTTGATGAGTCTTAAAGTCAAGTGTATACCTTGAGATTGCAACAAATGATGAGGGTGGCTGGAAGAAGAAGAGTGAAAGCTGTGTAAAGTGTTGAGTACCACAGAGTGCCTGTTCCGAGGGAGAAGTCAGGAGCGCACGTCTCCAATCCATGGACGTACGAGTAAGGAGCTACCGTAAAAAGAGGCGGGAGGCACAAGACGAAGGAGATGGTCCAACCAACTCCCAGCCCCACTAGAACCTAGAAGAACTGACTTGAATCCGTAACACGTCCAGTGGACTAAGAAAAAATAAACACCATTTGGAATGTACTAATTTATCTGCTAATCAGCAGTTTGGGTAATAAACTAATAGTATTTAACTTTGACAAACAAAGTTCGCCTCGTTTATCAGCCCCGCAAGTGTTTGCACAATTAATAATGCAAATCAAAAAAAAAAGTTGCTTATTTCAACATCGATCTCCTTTTGATGTCATTACTGGGAGCTATTTTGGGCGACTATTATGTAAATGGTTCGCGTATACCAACATTATTATTGAATGAAAGCAGGCAATTTGGTTGCGTGATAAACATCCACTTTATCTTTGCGAATATCGACAAGGCCTAGTTTGGCCTCTTAAGACAATTTACCTTTTTGGCATTGACGATGTGGCTGTAATGTAAAGGAGCGGCTATTGCGTAGTATCTGTCACAATTTAAACCGCAAATTGTCCACAATGCGACAGGATGTAGGAGGTTGTAAATGAAACCGTGCAGGATGCATGGGAGTCCTTCGGATAACCATGACGATCGGGATAGTCCTGGAATCGAGAAGACCAAAAAGAGGACGCCGAGCAGAACGTCGATTGCTCCAAGGTGTAACAAAAGGATGTTGTTGGCGCTCGTCACCTATTAAATAAAATGCCATTTTAAACACTAGTACTTTTTTTGAGGCAAAATTTTTGCCCCGAGCTAAGACATTGAGGTTGTGCTTAATTGGCGCAAGAACTGTATTGAAAATTGACAAAAAGTACCGTACAATTTATATTTTTTATAGAAAAAACCGGCGGCGCCCTTGGTTACCTTAATAATAGCAAAATGAGGTAACATCGTTATTAATGATTCGTTTTGAACCAGATTTTATTATAATCCTTATTAATGCAAATTTCAATACAACTAATAGGAATTAAATTATAATTTCCCCCCCGAACTAATTCCGATAAATTAGACGATGCTGAAAACACCTGCGCCTGAAAATTTTATGCCAGAAATTGTGTCTTTTAAAACATTACCCCCGCAAATTGGATCTTTATTAAGCCTTCGAGCTTAATGGTTTTAGAGGTTTAATTAGCATTGAAACTCAATTTCCAGTGCCAAACTTGGGACGACGTACGAATAACAAAGTAACAAACCAAAACTTGTTCTTATCGTGGAAATGATTTATTTTACAATAATTGTCTTTTCTAGCTAACAGAGCTGAAAAAAGCCTACACTTTCATAACAGAGCTGAAGTTTTATTTGTTATTTTTTATATGTGTTTGAATTGACACACTGACAAGAGCAAGGTATTTTTTATATTAAAATTTTATACAAAATACAAATTATAAAAAGTGGAATTGAAATAAATAATCATAACATTTTTAAGTCAAGTGTGTTTATAATGAATCTCTAGTAAGGAGATTTGAAATTTCATCAAACCAAACAGTTCTCTCCAATTGTTAATGATGAATACTTCGTAAAGTCGCGCTTCCTAAATTAACCTCCGAGCCAAATGACAGCGTCCTTTCCTCCTCGGGAGTAGTAAACTACGGCTCGCAAACCTAATAGTTTGAAATTCCGTTCCGTTCGCTCGATTACACCGTAAAAGCCTATTAATAACCTGCAATGTACCAAGTAATCAGAGTGCGACATAATTAATTTCCGAACGAGTTTTCTCTTCTGGTGTAGTTTTTAAAACATTTACCTGTCGGGTGAGGAGGACTGCGGTCACGATGTATCCGTTGAAAATTATTCCCAACGTCGAAATCAGTATCAGCGGGACGTTGAGGAACATAGATGTCATTCCGGACCCGGATTCCGGTCTACTTGACGACTTCCATGGTGTGCAATTTTTCTAGTTGCTACATCTGCGAGAAGCACTTAGTCGTTTAGTATTCATAAAAGTTGACACAACGTTGCGTTTGTAGAGTTTCGAGGATTAAGTGCGCATTAAAAAGAATGTGAGTAAAAGCTTTCGCTCATGGCGTCGTGCTTCGAGCATGAGCTTTCGCCCCCTTTTAAACAATTATGTGAGTTGCTGCGACAAAGAAACTTTTGTTTGTTTTGTATGTGCTCCATAAATAGTTCATCTGGACTTTATGATGCTCACAAGAACAGTATTATTAGGTTCAAGACGCTCAAGTTTTCAAATTTGAAATTTTCCAAAATGTATGTTTGTGATAGTCACAGAAATGAAATAAAACTCAAGTTTCCATCCATGAGTGTTTTTTTTCAACAAGCGGTATATCCACACCCAAATTTTACGTTACTTTACATTATATTTTCCCATCTTATTTAGTACGACTGATGGTTGTGGGTACGTCGTAAAATTCCTACAAATTTGGCGGAGGCGCCGGGCAAAATATGTCTTAATTTTACATTTTATTCAACAGAACGAAATCTAAATCAATTTTATATATTTAGCTTGGAACACGGCCAGACTAATAATTTTGTTATAGTTTCCAGGAATATTAATATGTATAAATTATTATTAATAATGCCGTCTCTTGTTCTCTCAATTTTACGCAAATTCCGTTCCAGGAACTATTATTATCATTAGTTAACCTGCCGGTATATTTCCGACAGTATAATTTAGTGCAAAATTTTACAATGCATTTTAAACAATTAGTTAGCTGGAAATACATGTCTAATTTATAATATTCCTTTGTTGCCCTTTACCTTGCTAAATTAGAGTTTGTCAAGGTTATTTAATTAATTGCAACAATTTTATAAATTAGCGTGGCGTCTCTACATGACCATGATATCGAACACGAGAAGAAATTTCCTATAGTAAGACGTAAAAAACTTAGGAGAAGCTACATCTGTTTGCTTGCCAGTTACAGAGTTCAAGATATTTGACGTTTTGTTATCTTAAACTGTATGTTCTATTTTTCTTGAAACCGTCTTGATGAGAAGAAGCCCGAGTTTAAACGGATATTTAAGGAATTTGTGGTGCAAATAACGCAGCTAAAAATTGAAGACGTTGGGACTAGTGGCATAAATAAAAGATAAAGCTGTAATAGCAGCCGTAAAAACACAACACGACAACATGTCGAGAAGCATTATTTTCCATTTATAATAATATTTAACAGCTTTACATTTCCCCATCATAATCTTGCAAATTTGGTGGATGCGCCGGGCAAGTTATGTCTGATGTGAATTTTTCTGTATTCAATTTTTATTTATTTAGATTGCAATTACGGCGGTATATAGTATAGTATATTAACGTGTATTGGCTCACTAAGAATATTTTTTTATTAATAATGATTAAAAAATCAATTTGTCACAAATAGCGCAAAGTGGAGAGAAAAAATATTCACGCTATTGGCTTGTCGATAGAGAATTTATGCAAATATTTACACCTGTGGCTGGTCAAAACGTCACCAAGTACCTTCCCAGAGCAGAGCCACAAAACTTGTTTGAAGTCGATGGAAATTTATTTAAATAACAGACATTGAGAACAGCTATTTACTGTGTTGCTCTTATGCCCAAAAACGTTAACGTTAAAAATTAATTTCAACTGAAACATATGTACAATAATTAGAATCGTGCACGATACATTTCATGTCTTCATAGAATATGCACTGAAATCGTTTTTTTGGCAATCGATAAGCATCCTTGACCTGTTCGTGCTTTCGTGTCATCGATTCATCTATTTTCTCTAATTCCCGATTTGGTTCAATGACGTCACATTGTGGGATAGTGACGTTTTTAACGTTTCCTTACATAATTGATTAAGTTTGGCGGGTTGTTAATTGCTACCCGATTTAGCACCACCGGAGCTAATCTAATCAGTTACTGAAATCTGATTACAATTAAGATCGCCTCAAATTAGACCTGAATCTCACGTCTTGTTACAATATTAATTTGTGGGGAATAAATTATGACTGAATGCTTTAACTGAAACGGGTCTGATACAAATCAAAAGAGTGATAGCAGGAAATTAGTGTGTGGAAAAATGTGTCGGTAATAGATGGAATTGTTGAGGAATCATTTCAGAGGTCAAAGAATTAATTTCCATTGATTTGTTGATCAATATATCTGAAATATGTCGGCAATGTAGCTTTTATATTATCACAAAACCAGACTAAGCGTTTGAAGTCTTGAGTGTTGGGAGCTATCGGAGTGGATGAGAATTCACTTTGCTGAAATTACACTAATTGGATTTTGTGGCCAAATGAATTTTTTTAAGATCGCCTGTTAAATACAAATACTGAAGGGACCGCAGATTCTTTTCTTAAAATAAAAGAAACTTGGGCATATTACGTCCAATTTTTTATTTACATTTTTTTATATGGGTGTAGAGATGAATATTTTAAATTTATTATATAAAAAATATTAACTGCTTAATTTTAATTCGATTTATATTTATGAAATTATGAATAGTACCAAAATGTAATGATTGGGAGCACAATCGAGAACCTTTGTTTTGTTATTGCAGGCTCAAGCAAAGCTTCTTACTGTTACGTTAATTATTAACTCGTGGCGCATATACAGATTCAGAATTTAAGTGTATTGTCTGCAAGTTTGCCCAATCCTTTCAAAATAATGAATTGCTATTGTTTAGTGTGAAAATCGAAAACAATTCCACTGTTTTAGAATATTATGAAACGAAAAGAGGTAATACTAAAATTTTATTCAGCTAATGCAGCCAGAGAGAATTTTATGTTTCAAAAAAGCGTCTTGATTATGATAAGACGTTGTTGTAAACACTTTTACATTATTGCTGCAGAAATAAGTTCGGTTTGAATAAAAATATTGACATCCTGAAATCTATTTCTTATCACTCATTCATCTTCTTGATAAATTGCTTATTCGCTTATTCTTAAGCAACCAATACACTTTATTTTATTATCGTTATTTCATTGATTAAAATGCAGCGAATAGATCAATTCCTCGTCATTTCCAGGTCACGCAGCTAAAATATCTTTCATTATTCCTGGCCTCTGAAAAGTTTCCAAATACTTGTAAAACTCGTTTTATTTATTGGCCGGAGAGGGTAGAACGAAAATAAACTTTTTAGGACAAAGTTTCCAAGTGCTTCTTTGTGAGAAGTTAATGCTCTATTTACAAACTTTAGAAGTGATGGTAATTATATGCTCGGATCGTCGAAAGTTAAAGATTAAGACAAAAATATATTTCGAAAGCAGGTTAAGAATTTCTTGTTAATTGTGCGGCAGTGGTTTTAATAAATCGGCAACGATTTACTCACGATCAAGTGAGTTTGGTGAAGATAAACCAGTTTTCAGTGACGAAAAGTTAATTAATTTTTTATTGTTTATTTTGCTTCCTTATATAAATGTAGGTGATGGTCGACTCGAGTAATGAAATTACTCTGCGTGATTCGATATCGTTTCTAAAGCAGAGTACAGTTCTTATTTTTCTTGTTATAAACCTATTGCTCTAATTCACGTCTGAAATGGAACTAATAATTAAAGGAATCAATGAGTGCACTAATAAACAGGCTTGACTGCAGTTTGGATTTTGATCATTTCGACGACACAATTTATTTCACAGTATGACAGAAATAGCCGCAAAAATACAACTTACAAAACTGTCTTGCATTTATCTACACTCTTTCGAGTGTCACTATTTTTCTGGAATTTTTCTTCTAAAAAATGTAAAATTAAAATTATATCCAATTATTTACACATGAAGAAATTGGACCGTGTAATAAATTGAAGGGAAATCAATTACAAACAAATACTCATACTAATTTAAACAAAAACAATAAATTGTGTATGCTTATAATTGTTTCAGGAATACGATACGGTGTAGTATGTATAAATTTAAAAAATTGAGAATGCTGTTGATACATTTTACTAGTTTTAGATGTAACGAAAAATGGCTAATTTTGGGAATAAAACGTAATGAAATAACCAGATTGCTCCTGTCTTTTTACAGAAACAGAAACTAACCGAATTACTTTTTTCATCATTTGCTATACATTTTTTACGGTCGGAGTTAAACAGTTTGTAAACTAGTTCCGTTTGAAACCCGCAGTGAATTCCCGGATTGTTCAAATTTTTAATTCGAGCAAATCCTCCCCAAGTTACAAACACTCGCTGTGGAGACACGAATTTATTAAAAGGAGTTAAGATGATTGTTGTGTTTCGGGCGGTTGACAATTTTTTTAAGGAAGGAGAAAATATGTGCCCATTAGTGAAAAATAATGATAATGCAAGAAAGGTTGGATTAGTTTTTTTTACATTTTATTCATGTACAATTCAATCATAAATTATACGAGTATTTATTTTATAAATACAGCGAGTAGGAAGATTAAATTAATAAAAATTTTTTTATTAGGGTGACTCAAGGGTTGAATTACATTCTGACTATAATGAATAAAATACTTTACATTTTGTGCTTTTTTATGAGTTTGTACTTGTTTTACTCTAATAAACATATTATTCTACTAAAATGAAGTAAGTGGTTCTTTTAAATATTCTTTCCGTGGCAAAAGCGCCTTTTATATCAAAACTGTGTAACTTTTTAAAATCTAAAGTTTTCAATAAATACCTATACTAAAAATATTGCATACCAACATTTATATTTTTCAAACAATTTTTAGATTTTGGGCCGTGGAAAAATCAGACTTTAAGATCGATTTACTCCACTGAAATCCTAAAATACATACAAAAATAACTTTTACTAATTTTTGCAAAATGTTGCCTCTTTGGACTATTTCTCTAAAACGGCCGCAATTTAGGAAGGATCACTTTTTGCTATTTAGTGCACAACAACTGTTGACAAGACTTAAGCGAAAGAACAAATTTGCATTAAATATTTGCTTAGGCTGAAAACCCAACCACACGCTAATAAAAATGTGTTATCTAATATGATAAAAATACTTTCAAATTATGATGTGGCGATTAGTCTATTAGACCGCTAAAAACGTTCGCTGTAAATCAAGCGGAAAATTTACAAAAAGACTGAAGACCCCAAATGTTGAATGTTTAGCTGGTGATAGCAATATTCTGATAATGCACACGTTTTAATATAATTAGTTGTACGGGTTGTTCTGATTGGTTTAATGACATAATAAAACGTGATAAAACCACAACTTATCAATTAGAAAACAAGCCAAACGCGTACATATCAACAAAATATTGCACACATCGAAAACAGCCGCTTCTAACATGACATCCAGATAACATTTATGCCGCAATGCGATCTAGTTTCAATACAGAAATGAATTTAAAACTGTCATGTAGTGTTTTATTTGCAACAGTAATATTCAATTCAATTTTCTGCAAAGGTAAAATGTCGGTTCTCCTTTCATCATTTTATCAGCCACTCGTATTTATTATCTAATCTGACCGACAATTTATATGGAATTAAAGAAAAAACCTGTCGCAGATCGGTTTGTCTGAAATTGTGCTCATGTTTTCCGCAGATCTGACCAGTGAAATGAGACAGCTTTTACTCGATGTCACCCCTAATTTTGACGAGAATCTGAAACGTGTAAGTTTGGGTTTCGTTCGGGTTTATTAGGATGTACCAATTAAATTGGAGCAGGCTTTTAGGAATGAAGCGGTGAGATTGCAGCGAAAACAAGACCACAACAGGCATGTTCATCAATTGGACGACGTGCTCTTATCTATAGATGACACCAAAATGTGAGTAGATAACACGGACAAATAGATTTGTACGAATTGTTATTATACACAGTCCCTTTCAGCGAATTACGCAACTTGAAATTTTTATGGATCCCCGATTTTCGCATCGCCGAAATGTCCTGTAATCTGCCCATGTCCTGTTTGGACCTGGGCCTGAACCTGGGCAATCTCCGAATCGAAGGCGAATACGAAGCCAACAATACAACTCTTAGGAAATGGTTGCCGGTGTCTCACGTCGGTCGAATCGTGTAAGTGATAAGTCTTCATTTACGAGCAAATTTTCACGAAATATTTATAGCATCACCTTCAGCAACGTCCGCGCTAATGGAAAAGTCGGGCTCGTCCTCAAGCAAGATTCTTTCGTTCCTCAAAATTACGACATTAAATATGAACCAACGGAAGTCGAAGTGAGGGTAAGGTATCATTAATAATTCAGAAGCGAAGGGGTGGAAATTGGTTTGGTTCCAGGTTAGCTATCATGTCGATGGCGACAGCAGAGTAGAAAATGAAATTAGCAATTCAGATATGGGTAAGTTTGCACCTACCAAAAAAAAAGAAAAATGAGTTGCGAGTTGGGAAATGAAACGTACTTAAATTTTCAGCACTCATGAATACTATTAGAAAATCGTTTCAAATCCTGTAAACTATCGTAATTTATGCGACTGTTATTCAAATTCGGGAGTCCTCGATAGATATTCTAAATACAAATTTGAATGCACTGTCACACGTTTCAAATTACTTGTTTAATGCCGCCAGATTTGACTCTCGGCAAGACTGTTTGGGTCCAGCTGACTGAAATAATCTCGAACCTGTTGCATCGACAACTGGGAGAAGTAGTGGTGGAATTTTCAGTGACTGAGCTATTATTGGATCGAGACGAAGAGTACAGGTTGCATGGAAACAAATCGAATCTGCACAAACTGTGACAATTTTTTTTAAATGTAGGGAGTACGCCAAAGAACAGTCGTCGCGAGCCAACAAATTCTTGGACTCGTTGCTGTGTTCCGCCAAAGACTATTTAGTGGCCCGCCAGTTGAGACACATAAAAACCCCACCGTTTGATGTAGTATTCAAAGGAAAAGTTTCCGGAGTCCAGCAAGGGTCGTTCGGTACCCAAGAAGGCTATCTCCTGGATCTAGCCACGTTGACTCGACTCAACAGTTTTAGTTTACACGAAGACAGACACAAGCTCACAATTTACGGAAGCATCAGTTTGCGTGATTTTAAAGTAAACCCATGACGGGTTTTCGCGTAATAAACACGTTTTTTGCAGCACGGTTACGAGAGCTATGATGGAGAATTCGAAGGGACCAGCGTAAGTGGGAGCATCAAAGCGGCCGTTTACAAAAATCACATCTTTGTGAAAATTAGCGTGAAAAAGGAAGGCGAAAGGTGCTTCACTCAACTGGATTCGGTTCAGGTCACAGCCGTAAAGTAAGTTGTGTGGAATGTTTTCACGAGTGGTGTTGGTTTTTCATTAAAGTGGAAAATTGAAATGGAAAATAAGCGGGCGCTTCTCAATTTTTGGTTCGTTTTGTAAATAGTCGGATATGAGAAAATATCATTTGGAAACGGATATTTAAAGCGCTTCAAATTTCCTTAAATTCTCTGTTAACATCACTACAACGAGTAATTCGTGGTTTCTAATCATTTGAATGTCATAAATTTTCTTCAAATGTATATTACGTACATTTCTTACAAATCGGTATTCGGTCCACATGTTCCCAAACAACTAATTATAACACCTTTTTGTTGGTTTTTGTAGGAACTCGCACTCGTGAGGAGATCTTCTGTAATTGAACTTTTGTGTCAATTGCGGTCTGTCTCCTTTAAAACTTGGCCCCAAATCAATACACCCTCCAAAACCGATAAGTGAACTCTGGCAGATAACTTTCGCATCGATTTTCTCCGAGCTAAAAACGGGCAGGCTTCGTGAATGCACCTTAATTGTAGTAATTCAGCGGTGAAACACAACCACTGTTGCCAACCGCAACCTAATTACACTGTTTGTACTGAAATTGAATCAAATTATCGTTTTATCAGATTGTCGTATAAAATAAAAAACAGCCTAGCAAATCGGATATGATTGACTCGTATGGGTGTATGGAAATCGGGGAGAAGAAATCTCTTTGATTTATTCGAGCGTGTCCCTCTAGTACCATCGAGGATTGGACACTACGACTCCTTGTTATAGGGTGACGTAATGGGATCCGAGAGAGCTTGAAGATAATTCAGAAAACTATATTGGATTTGACGACTTCTCAGCAATCCTCTGCGAGTGTATCAAACAGATCCTTTGCCTAGTCTCATGCGGGAATAATTGATTACTACGCCATTCCGAAAGCAACGAAAGAATGGCGGAAATCCATCTTGCATGTTTCAAATTCCACTGTGCTATCTTGAGGAGTGAATTTATAAAGTGAAGTAAATTTTCAACGATGCCATTACACTGAAAAGTGGGCCGTTTGTTGTTCGGACGCTTTTAAATATTAATCCATCATCAGCGAATCGATACGGATTGAGTCTTTATATCTTTACAAAAACGACCTCACTTGTCGGTTCTTTACAAATTTAATTTTTTTTACAAAAATGCTTTTGTGTCATATTTCGGCTATAATTAAATTACAACAAAGAGAACTTATAATAAAAATCAATTAATTATTGATTCCTTGGCGTATTCATTTCGTATACATGTTTTTTATTAACTTACATAATGATTTTCGTACTGTAATGAATATTTTTTTTTACTTTTATAGTAATGGATATAAATTCGAATAGTTTGCGACCTAGCACACAGGACGTTTGCACTTTGAAATTCGTTAAGAGTGCAGAAAAATATATATTTTTGGTTAAGTTCTTTGTTAATAGCAGTCTCGGACACAATACATAATAGATAAAGATAAATTTAGGACTCTTTTAACAAATTCAAGCATCGGTTTAAATTATTTCTTAACAAATTCTTGATTGCCAGCTTCTACCAAATTTTATGTCAAAGGTCTACACTGTAAACAATAAAACAACCTCTAGATTATATTTTATTTGTACACAAAGTACAATTCAATCCTGTATTGTGAAAAAAATGAGTGTTTTGAGTGAATTTTTTTTTCATTTGGCGCATTTTCTAGTTAATTCTTTTCGAACCATTTGCCGGGAAATACTAAAATATTCTCGATTTACATATTTGATGCATGATGATTAAAAACTAAATAATTAATTCAAATATTGACACTTTGTGATTGATAAATATTGGAAATGCAATAAATTCCCTATTCTATTATTAATAATTTTTCTAGCGTTTTTCGATCAAAAATAATGTGGCAAGTAAATTTGTATTTCATCGGCGTAAAATGAACGTCGGAATAATATTAATCAGTTCTGAAAAAATGCTGTGGTATCTGAAATTCTGTGAAGAGAGTGTCGTTCAGTTGAGGTTTTTTAAATTACGCAACATTTGTAAGTTTACTGAAATAATATAAATGAATCAAGATTTAGTAAATTTTAAAAATTGGGAATTGCGCAGATTTGATCGCATTCCTGTAATAAAATGTGTATTTACACAATTACACTTTTGTGAGTTTAGGCCATGAAATTATGTAAATAAATCAAATTTTATAAATTCAGAAAATTGGGAAATACACAGATTTGATCGCATTCTTCTAAGAAATTTGGGACATGAATTGCGAATTATTGAATAAACCTGTATAAATTATAAAATCAGGCACCAGTCGTTGATAACTTTTATACTAAAACGAATGGGTTCAATGTTTTTTTCATGTTCAAGAGGAAGCTGTTTATTTTTTTGGGCAAATTGTAATTTTTATAACGAATAAAAATTATAAAACAATATAAAATGAAAAATCGCTCACGCGTTCATCCGATTCCGCTGATTTTGATTTTTAAAATAAGTGTTCGGAACTAGTAAATCGCATTTTATTTAGGCAATCAGTGTAAAATGCAATTCAGTGCTAGCTTTTCACTTTTTTTGTTGACAACAAACGGTCCAAATGCGCCTTTTAAGTTCATTGTATCGCGCAAATGCGCCAACTCGCTATTTTCCATTTTATTCCGCTTCCTGAGACGAACAAAATAAGAGAAGCGACAGCGTTTTATTCGAGAACGAATAGATTAATTGTTGTTTATTTGGGATTTGGGGTTTCATAATATTTTGTGACTATGATGCTGTTTAAAATATAATCAGTCAAAAATGTATCAAGAAATCACTGTTCTTTCTGATTACTGGCGCTTCATAGGTTTTTCATGGGGTTCACTTATTGGAAAAGCCAATTGAGTAAAAGTGATTTTCCTTGACATTTCACGCCTCATTAAAATTTGAAGTTTCGTTCATTGACGACGTATTCAATTATTTCTGCTCTAAAATATTGCTAGTGTTGAACCGGGCATGCAAGTTTTATCACGTTTTGCATTATTTTATAATATTTTAGATAATTAATTCCATTATATGTATTACAAAGCGAAATAAAGGGATGAGATGTAAATTGGTACATGTTTTGCTTGAAAATGAGTTTTGCAACGGCTTCCAAACTGCCAAGAGAATTAAGGTACGCTTTTTGTGCAGAATTTAAGGAGACATAATTAGTTTTACGGCATTTTAGAACATATTGTCGTAAGCTATGATATAAGCAGTTTAAACTCGTCTGACATCTCAGGTATTTTATGTGTTTCAGATGATGAGATGAACATGGGCATTTCAGCAAATATAATTTTGCGTCCTGTACTCATCGTGCAATTTTTAGTTACTTTAGTTTTTATTTATTTAAATTTTAAACTTCTGATTTATTGTGTTCTTCGCTCTATAAGCTTTGTTTATGTTTCACGGTCTCGTAATTTGGATTGACCTGACTGAAGCGATTTCGATGAACAGGGACGAAGCGCGTGCTTTTCTAACGATTTTTAATCAATTAAGCGCTCGATTGCACTCATTTATCAGAGACGTGTGGAAGCCTGACCGTGCGCATTTCCCTCAAAGCTTCCATTCATCATTATATAACGTTGAATGTTTTGTTTTCAGCGACATCGATATCGACATTTCCGGTTTGGCGTCTCTGAGCTGGATGACGAGCAGGCTGAAGTCCTGGGTGATTGGGCACCTGCGTCAGAATGCTTTACCGGTTCTGGAGACCTACGTCAAAGAAGCTTTGCTCCACGCAATCGCCAACACTGACTGTGTCGCTCAACTTGTCGATTAAAGTGCTCATTTTATTTATTTCCTTTTAATACACGTTTTCCCTACAGTTATCCAATATTTTTACTGGCTTCTTATAATTTCTTTTAAAATGGGGGAAGTCGCCGATAAACGGATTATCGAGTAATTGGAAGAAACCAAATTAAAATTCCAAGTCGTAATTTAACGATTAAATAAAACGGAAGCCGTAAAATAAATGCTGATTTAACTTCCGTTTCATTTGAGGATACATTTAACCCGGCGCCTCCACCAAATTTCTGACAATTTTATGGCGCGAGTTGAGCATGTTTACGACCGTTAGACGCACTAAACACGGCGAGGAAATGTAAGACAAAAAAAATGAGAACGTAGTGTTTGCTACTTTGTCAAATTATTGTTTCCCGAACTGATTGCTCCGCTAATAAAATCGGACGTGTAAAAATGTCACGCCGTTTGCAGGGCGGCAGTAATGCCAACGATTCAAATGTCTCTTAAACTTTAAAAGCTTCCGTAATTGAAAACCGTTGTACGGGTCTTTGCTTTTGCCGCATGTGTTGTGAAAAACATTTGCACAACATTTTTTGCGTTGTTCGCGTTCGTTTAAAGTTTTATAACAGCGGATTAAATATGTTTACATGGACTTGTTAGGCAAGAATTTGCACAAGATATCGTTAAAACCCGTCCCACTGAGCTTCAACTCCATGGGAAATGTTCACAAATTGTTCCGCGAACTTGTTTACCTTGTTATATTTTAACCGATTTTGTTTAATTTTTTAAAATTATTCATGCAGTGTTTTATCGTATCAAACAAAATTGTGTTCCCACAACAATAGTCCTCTACGCATTGATTTCAACTTTGTATACATCGACTGCGTTGTAGCTATTAAAATCATTAGTTACGCGATTTGCGATTGGAACTAATTTTCTATTTACAATTTACAATGAATTGGATGCACATTAATAAATGTGGCAGAAGAGACAATTAAGTGTACAACTTTATTACAACCTGTGGCAACGTTAGAGTGATAACAGTACGTCGAGACGCATAAAATTCTCTTATCTTTCATGTCCGCAATTGATTTGCCACCTTTATTAGAAAAGATATTGCTTTTTTTAGAATCGCACTAAACGAGACTTTATAGTTTGGGGCATCGTGAACACTCAACAAGAAGCAGTTTCATTTAGAAAATTTCGTGCGTGCTGTACTGAACACGCAACAGCAAAACTTATAAATTTATTTACATAACGAACAAATCACTCAAAATTTGTTGTTGCGTTTTATTACTCGGTTTCCAAGAATATTTCAGGCCGTTAATTAATCGGTTATTGGCTGTTCAAATTTCATAGTTTGTTTATAATAAATTGAAATAAGGCGATTTTATTAAATAACCATCAAAGCGGCGTTATTAGCATAAAAAGATTGTAAATTTGAATAATAAAACGAGCAAAGAAGAGTAAATTTGATTTTTACAACGAAATATCGGCCGGCGTATAATTTTTTTCCAATTTTAATAAAGACGTAATGAAATGGTTAAAATGCTGCCTCGACTCTGGAAATCTCAGACTAACTTGACAATTGATTTTATGATTTATTATTATTTATTTTCGTTGTTGTATTTAAGATGACTGTAATTTACTTCAACGTCGTTTAGCCTAGAAGCATAATTAAAAAATACACATGTGTTAAAATGTAAATAATGCAAATTTTGCTTTATATTACAATATAAAACTCGGAAATGTTTTTATCGTGAACAAATTAATCATTTGTAAATGACATTTTGTTTACATGTTTAAACAATGAATCGATTTACACTCCTCGCAATATTTGAGTGGGTAGCAACATCATAATATGTACCTATTTAAAAGTCGTTATGAATATTATATTCCGAGTTTATTAGTTCGGAAATTAAAATTCGTTAATTTGCCGTCAATGCAGCACTCGCACCGAATCATCATTTACAAACACATTTTACATAAATCGTGTACTTGTTTAATTGGATATTATAATAGTTTAAAACAACACGAAGATTTGTATTGTCAACTTGGTAATCGATGCGATAGAATCTTGTTGTAAGCCAAGAAAGGCTTAAATTGCTAACGTCGTGCTAAGTGCATCGAGATAAAGAGAAGCACACTTTTTAAACCCTATTGATTTTTGAATCGCATAAATCCTTGTTTGATGTTGGAATTTGCACTCAACTCTCCACGTCAATGAAAAATACGTTTTTGTACTCCAAAATGTCAAATTACGCCCGGACAAGGATAGTGTTAAGTGACGTTTTACAACACGTTTTAAATTATACAGGATGCATAGTTTTTTACAATTACATACGTGATTTTACATTATGCAGAAAGTATATGTTATTTAATTAATACTTATTGCGATTTATGTAATTGTAAGAAATCATTTCGTTCGTCGAGCAAAATTTCAATAAAAAAAATGATGGATGCGCTAGTCAAATTCTTTACACTCGTTGTTGTTTGAAAACATTAATTTTACGTAACAATCGTAAGAGACCTGACGATTTAAAATTCTATTTAAAAAAAAGGTGGATGCGCCGGGCAAATTATTTTCCATAGTTGTTTTCTGAACTTCGATTTGTGAAAGATTTACTATAAACATCGTATCACAATCGCAGTGTTTTTATTGCTACTAACAAGATACAATCCATCTCTTGGTTAAAACACACCGTTTTATCTTGTATCGTTATTATTGTTTAAACTTATCGCGGTGTCGTTATTTTAATCATCCTATTAGTCACTACATTTCAGGTATTTCTCCAGCTTCCATTACAAGATTAAGAAAATAAATCATTACCAAAACAAACACCCATTTCTCAACTCGCCCGATGAAATCGCAAACTGTAACAATAACATGAATGTTTGCTTTAACCTCATCCTCCATGTCTCGTTCCCGCTGAATATAATCGTTTTCAGTTTTTCAAATGAATGAATAAAACCTTAAACTCCTCATTAATTGCGATCGATTCATGAAATGCAGCTATTTTTACGAACAGCGTTAATTAATAAACGAAGTGGCGCGTGGCTTCTTTAATTACTCAAATCAATTATAACGCATTATGTCTGGTATTTAGTACGGAGAAACCTGATCAGTGCTGAAGCCACACATCAAACGCGATGTTTGTATGTAAATTGATGTAGTAATCGTGTTTTGGGAGACGATACGTCCAGTAAAATAAAATAAAAATTGTACGAATGGGGTTCGTGCCTCGAATACGATTCGGAATTTCCATTGCGGAGAAACTTTTCAGAATAATAAGCAGAAGAGGAATAATGATGAAATGTCAATGTTTTCCTGACGTTTCGTAATAAAGATGAAAATTTAATAAGGGTAAAACGTTATTATTGGTTTCAAATCTCTCAGGTGGATTAATTGGGGAATCGACTCGAGTCAACAATTTATAACATTCTCCGTAAATCTGATAAATGACAGGAAGCGATTTTATGCCGGTGCTATTTTCTCCCGGGAAAACTTAAACTCAAAGACGACTGACAAGGGTCTTTGATAATCTCAATCAAAGGACGGAAAACGTATTGATTCAACTGATTAAAGATTTAAGTGCTCTTAATCTAAAGTATTTAAATTGCTGCGATCTATAAATTCCAATTAAAAAACTATCAGAAAAAGGAAACGTAAAAACAACGTCAGTGTACTGTGTTTTTGACACAATTCACAAATCCGGTAAACTTGTCATCATGAAAACAAGCATTAATCTTAGAAAACCAATAAAAATAAATTGTGTGGAAAACAAGTTTTCTTCTTTATATCTATTTCGGAATTGTTCTCAGCAGCAGTCGTAAAGCTTTCAATGTCTGTAAGCCTTCACAATATTGCGTCGGTAACGTTGATATTTTTATTTTACACATCACACAATTTATTATATTTCAATCTTCAATCAACTTTACAAGCTTACGGTGCAGAGCGTTTATTTTCGGAGTGGAATTTTTGTTAATCACTTTTTGAGCATTGTTTGTGTGCTGCGGAAATATGTTTTATGTTATAAGAAAACTATATTTTTAATTCTAAACATTTGAAGTCGATAAAATTGAGTTTTGTTGTTGAAATTGAAAGTGTTAAGTTAGTTAGGACTTGAGAGTTGGCAATACGGACATGGTTGAGTTAGATGAAGACTGAATCAAAGAGTTAGTTGGATGTTTATTGAGTTCCCCAATTTGGCAACGCCACGGCACAGACTACATCGCAGAATGGTGATGATCCAATATACAGCAGATTTCTTACGAATTATGTTATTTGATACAAAACATAAAATCAACGTTTTTAGAAACAACCAATACAACGATTACATAAATCGTAATAAACAAGACAACCGGAAATGACATCACCAAAAATCGGTTTCAACCGGAATAAAACGCCACTATAAATACCGGCGCCCAACAGACCGAAGATCCATTTGGAAGTGAGACCTACACCATTGAGGATGCCTACCGCAGATGTAGGCGAAACGACTGGAGGAGTTTAGAGGTAAAAAACAATATTTTTAAGTCTGGATTTTGTATTGTTTCCAATTTAAATGAATACATAAATTATTTTAATTATGTTTTTTAGGTTCTTTTGCAGTTTCTAAATCTTCAACATTCTCCAGATCCATCAGAATCTTCATATCTCCCAAGTTCTTTATATTTTTATTACCTAAAATAAAAGTTTTTTTGTTTCTAGTTTCGTTTTATTTTCACATCCCAATTTCTATTCTTTTATTATTACACTTGTTTAAATCTTTTCCTCGTTTTATCTAATTTCGATGGGAAAACATAATATATATAGTACATTATAACTGTTACGCAATATATATACGTAACACGTAACGACTTGTTTTCTTGCTATAAAATTATTGTATAATAGAGAAATTGCTGCCGGGGAGTATAAAAAAAAATTATACATTTAAATAATGTACATACATCAAACATTTGTACATCACTTACCTAAGCTATAAAATCGAATCGAATAAATATTTTATAAGACATTGATTACATGTGATATTTTCGAACGATTACTTAATTATTTAGAAAAAGTTACGCAATTTTATTTGCTTTTGTACCGGTTGTGGGTGCAATTGTGTTTCTTTTCTTACAGCTAGAATAAGTATAAGCGTCCGTTCGTTATTTTTCATTTATTTTCACCACTTTTGACTCATTCATCAATCAAGCCTTGCTCTTTAAATAAATTTATAACAGCCGCGCAACATTGTTCATCGATAAAAGCAGACGATTTATACCTTTCACTGTCACTTCAGCACAATCGCTCATTATTAATATTTATCACTCCAGTAATCATTTCATGCTATTTTCAGATTAATTATAACGTCTCTTGCCGGCAGCACGAACAGAAAAATTTAAATAAAGCAGCGTTTAAGACGCTTTAACTTGATGGATCTCATTAGTTGTTATCTCGCTCAAGATAATTAATGTAATTATGTTGGCAATTATGTTTTATGCTCGAAACGCGGAATGTCCCTACTATTTCCGATAACATAACTCTGTCAAGTGATTTTTTTAAACCCATCGACCGACTCGTGTTCATTTATAATTGGTGTCAGCTTCGACACTTCTTTATGTGACTCGTGCATAAACCGATTTGTATAATTTTTCTTGAAATGAAAACATTATACACGAAAAGTTGAAACTTACATCCGTGCAGACGCTGCAGAGCAATTTCCGTTAGTATCACCTTCGCTGAAGATTTCCCAAGCCTGAAAAGCAAGGCACGACTCAATTTCCTCAACATCCAACGCAAAAACACTAACATTACACCGTTTCCTTCATATCTCAGTCCGGGCCAACAAACTAAGATGATACTCCGAGCCTCTTTCTCAGAAATTGGCGTCACCTATTTGCACTTATTCATCACAACCGCTAACATTGTACAGAAATTTTTTGGCGATTTCTTTGTTTACATCGAAATATAACATGATCGTCCTCCAACGGGTCATTTGCAAATTATCACAATGTTACCATTTGATTTGTTAATGTTGCAAAACTTGTAACTGTAATGTGCTTATGGCCTGTTAACAGAACAGTCAAAATAAACGCTTGATATTTATTATAAATGAGTCGTAACATTTTAAAGCCAAAATGTTTATTTTTGGATTTATCCGATTGACACTGAAAACGTGACACAATCATTGTGCTGCCAATTTCTAATGCTAGCTTTGAAAATGTATTATTAAACGATCAAGATTATAAATAGGACGACTTTTTACACTGAGGAATGCGTAAACAATTGTAAAGTTACGCAAATGACGAGCATTGAATGAATAACATAAGACACATGCAAATAGCGTTTCAATTCAAAAATGTTAATGTAAATATACGTTTCTTAATTTTCGTTAAAACAAATAAAATTTTCCTACAATTTGAAATGGTACATACATAAATGCATTAGCTACGAGTATTTATGGAGAGCCAGTTGTGCTGCATATGCTAAAAATATGTTAATAAAAACAAATATCGTAAAAATGTGAAAAGTGAAAAGGGGTTACCTCGTTATTGGATAAATATTATTTCCCCGAAAATATTTTCGGCATTAAACCAATATACTCGAAAACGATATGTCAAGTTTTCACTCAAAATTCAGAATACCAAAAATGTATAAAATGGTAAAGACAATTTGATTTAAAATATATAATTTTATGTTTATAACAAATCGTATTTTGATATCAAGTTTATTATTGAAGAGTGCTGAAAATAGATGATGAATAATAATCTGCATACAATTTGTGTTTACATTTCCGGTATAAAAATGCCAATTATTTGTCAAATAATACCAAAAGCGGGTTTTTTGTGCGGTTTGCGGTTCAATCCAGTAATGTTGTTGTGCGTCTTTATGGAAAATTATAATGAAACCCAAAAAGATGTTATGAGAGCTGTTCGCAAGCCGCTTACGACATGAATTTCAAATACTAAATGATTTATAGACTTCCAAATTGTGTTCATGCAAACCTGGCCATATTGTGCCAGATATGCAAACAATCCTAAAACATTTATTATTAGATTTTAACTTTCATCTCGCTACTTGACAAGAATTTAATTAGTCACAGACACACGAAGTCGAACGATTTTCTCCCATTGCGTGCAGAAGCTTCGATAAGCTTTATTCATAGCACCGATGCAATCCCTTCATAAATTTACAGCTTTGTTTGTGATACAAAAAAGCTTACTTTAAGCGCAACGCAAAATTTACTGTTCGTTGGCAAAGTTGCGGAAATTTGTGCAGACATTTTACGCCCACGGTTCATTCAGGATAAAATGCCTTCCTCTTAATTGTTGTTAATTTAAGTTTATTTCGTGCACCCAGAACGGCTTTTAATCTAATTGCTCCATCTGAATAACTGAAAACACAATTTTAGTATTTTAAGGGCTTAGTTTTTAACTTTACAGCATAATAACACTAGTTCGCCACTTCCCACAACCCAAAATTGTGATTGTAAAAATTCTAGTAACTACAGAACATTGCCAGGAATAGAAACGTAATTAAAGTTTTGAGGAAGCGTCGTAAAGCCGATTGTTTTAATTTTAGTTTAACCTTTAAGCTAATAATACGTCAAGGTTAAATATAACTAACACTTAAGTGAGAATAAAATTGTGTGTGCAAACTTCAACTCGTTCTTATTTTAGATGAGATAAATAATAACGAATTTGATTAATTGGAGGAAACGTGAGCACAAACGCTGACCGTAACGAATTTTCTTTAACGAAGGGTTTACATCAAGTTTAAAGCTCCAAAAATATAATGAGGAGTATGGAGTAATCAGGCATTGTTACAGCTGCATTTCATATTTTTGAGCCACTATAAATTGAAAGTCAGAGTTTGCATTGATAAAAGATATAAATCGCTTCTCTTCTTGTTTACAAAGATGCCTTTTATTTCCGGAAAGTCCCTTGTCAAGCGTCTTTTTGTGTAAAACAACCCCAACTTTCTTATCTCTCATACTCCAAGTACATCAAAGAAGGTGTAATTGCGGTGGAGGAGCCGAGTTAAAACTTTGCACAGTCACGAATTAAAATTCCTTAATTTGCCATATTACGATTATTCATTTGGAAACGACCCGTGCTTGTCACTTATTTTTTGTCTATTTCAAGTTGTAGAAAAGTCGCGTCCGTTCGAAACTCGATTAAGATGCGGAGAAGCGACTGATTTCATTAAGAGACGCCTTTTGACTTTGCTAATTAACAACATTTCAACTAAAAAATGTAAAACGGATGCAAACGAGTTTTGCAACGAAGTCATATGATCTTTATTCTTTTATCAGCCTTTGAACTTTATTTGGAACTGTAACCGTCTTATCAATAATCTAATAATAATAATTTAGTAGTAATAATATTGTAGTTACATGGAGCAAATTTAAGTTATTTAAGATCTTTAGAAACCAGACAGCAATTTAATTTTTGCAGATTTGGTAGCAAAGAAATGGGATGAACACACCTGAAACGCTTACCTGTTCGGTCGTCACCTTAGAAACTAATAGAATTAATTAAATCCCCTATGCGTCTAGACCTCAAGTTAATCCTCACACCTTAATCACGACGTCTGGGCCACTAGCCTCTTAGAAACCCTCCATCGATTCAGAAAACTCTTTTTTACGCTTTTTGTCAAGCTGGAATAATGCGATAAGTAGTGCAGACTGAGGAAAAAAGAATGGCAGCTGAAAACCTGTGCAAATTCGATTTTTATGATCGGGAACCGTGAAATGTGTCATCTTAAGCCGTCTGAATCCTTGAACTTTACAAATTGTCATCGGAGTAGAGAAAGTTTGGCGCGGATATAGTTTTAAAGGAATTACACTCGCTGCAAGTATTATAGAGTGTGAAATGTTAGTGCTCACGTTGCAAATAAAAATATGTTGTTCCTCAAATTAATAGAGCCAATTTATTCTACTTTCCACGAGCTTCAATCAGAGGTTCTTATCATTAATGTTCAATTTTCTGAGTGGCTCTAATTATGTTTTACGGGTATATGAAGGCAATATAATTTGCCCGGCGCATCCACCATTTATCATCCGACAAAAATTGAACACTAATTGTTTCTTTCAAACGTTAATCACTGATAATCTTTTTTTTATTGATTTGTGAGCATATAGTTCCAAAGTTTTTTTTCAATAAACAAGAGTTATATTTTAGCCGAGCTGCAAAGAGAATCTTATGATTTCTATGTTATTTTTACGCAACATTTCACTATTTATTTGTGTTAGAAATGTTACTTTGATAATGACGCTACAAATTGTTACATGTCAGTAGTTTTTCTCCCTCACTTTGTTCATATATCAAAGCTCTTCATATTTCATCCGTGTCGGTGCTTATTACAGACGTACCCGGCAGCCTTTATGATTGAAACACCACATCTCAAGTAAAGATATTCACTCGTGTCTGAACGCTGCAATTATTCGGCCTTCCGTTTCAGTATCTGTGATGATATTAATTTGGTGCTGCCATTGCGGTTCCGGATAAATTACTCCAACAGTCTGGATGTAATTCGGCGCTTGATAACACGTACACTTCCTTGATTATAAATTCCCTTAGCCGCCCACTCGTGTTCTTTGTAAGAAGCAGATATGTTTTGCAATAACTTTGCAATGGTATTTTGGGGGCGAGAAAATTGCGCGTCGATGGTACTACAAAGACGACTTTATTACTATTTAGTAATATGCCAGCAACTATGGGCTGCTTAAATGCCAAAAAGTATTCTGCTTTAATCTCGAAGTATTTCTCGAACTTTTTATAACAAAACCTCCTGCGTAAAAAAGCAAATATTCACAACGATGCGACACTAGCTTTTTGGTGGAAAAAATGTATGCAAATTGGATCACAAACCCGAAATTTCTCCGCCTAATGCCGTATCTTGAAAATTTTCAAGCAGATTACCGTCAACGCAATTACTACAACTCCACTTTCTCATCGAATCGTATCAGTTTTGACAGTTGCGTTAATCTAAACTTTGCCTCATCTGGCACTCAACTCACGATTACCAAACATTTCCATTAATGCAGTTTAGTAGTAAATCATTTATAAGAGCAGAAATCGCAATCTGTTTTCGGTTCCAAATCGGCAAGGCAACTGAGCGTGCGGTATTACTATCGGCAGATAAAAGCGAAATCTAATAGAAATCCTCCTGGGGGAATATAAAAATGGATCAAACTCGGTATAACGAACTGCGACCAAATGGAGTTCATGTCTTTGCATAAAATCGTTGCAAATAGGAAATTTCGTTCTTAGCTTTGAGCTGCAAGAAATCTACACTCAAAATTGCGATAGCCGTTTTTCATATTTTGAACGTGAAAACGCATAAATGTTAATTGTGCAATAAATATGAGCATAAAAGTAAATGTTGCAGGAAAATGAGAACGGCTCAAATACTTCTAAATTGCTTCACGGCCTATCTCCTCTATCTACTGCTGTCTGCAGAATTGTTTTTCTAAGATCCGACAAGAAGCGCTCCCTTGCTGAAATTCGATTGTACATTTTATTATTACACTGCTAGATGGAAGAAATTCATTTTGCAGCTTCAATTTATTTTTATAACAAAACTTAAACCGATAATTTGCATAATAAAGCACAACTGAGACCGGTTCACAAAAAATGCAATTTTGAATCAAGAGAAAATTGGCTATTAAACTGACCGAGTTTGATAAGATATACAAATTTATCAGATGACAAATACAGATAACTAGAATATTAAAATAATTTAATATGGGGTAAACACATTTTACATAACACTCGTGTACTTTACTAGTGGCGGAAATTAATATTTTGGTATATTAAATTATTTTTAACCACAACAAAAAAACAAATTGTTAAAAAGTGTGCTTTAATCGAGCAAATTTGTTAATAGGTATTGTAAACTCAAGACATAGAACAGTCTGCTTAGACTTCGGAGCAAGCAAGACATGATATTATTTCAAAAAAACTCGGTGAAAATAATTAAAAGTTGCAACACCCGTCCACGTATTTTAATGAAGGCATCCGAATTTGTTTATTGAAACAAACACTCATTTGATGCCGATATAAAAAATTACGCGGACAAATAAGCATCGAAACCCGCAGTTTTATGTGAAAAAACCACCAGACGTAATTTGGTTTACTTGAATTATGTTTATTTACAAGTCGTTCAGGTCCGAATCCATTAATAACCGTCAGACGTAACGTCATCTGTCTGGAGAATCAAAGCCGAAATTTATATGTTTAACACATTTGTTGAGAGAACTGCTCTTGACCTCTATATAAACAAGGACTATTAGAGATTTTACCAATTTTTTTGCAACGAAGTTTTGCCACATCTGAATTGTCTGTCATTTACTAGCCTAATTGATGCTGTTAATGAAATTAAGATGGATCAGATAATTTAAAAACGGAGGAAAACAAACAGTTGTTTTAAATTTGTTGTAGCTTTTAGGGTGTAATCAAATTTGTTCGGCCGAAACCTAATAAATCATCAAGTTTAAAATAAATTAAAACTGCGAGAAATAGAGTGAACTAATTTTTGTACCAGCGGAGCAGATTGTAATCAACCCATTTCCTGCCACGATCCTCATTTGGGCATTTCACATTTTTTTGTGTGCTAATTTGTGATACGTGATTTTATTTTTATTTATTTATTCTATATATTATTAGATGTCCATATCACAGCTTTGATATTTTTTCCTATTGCCATTGCCAACTGATAATACCATACTCTTGATTCTAATGAAATAAGGAATTATCTTGATTAGATGTGAAAGAAATGTGGATGCAGGATCATGTTTCAATAGTACTTAATCTTTACTTGTATCTATTTTCTCAAATTACGGGTTTCATCGAAATAAAAAATATTTCCGTTACAAAAGGCCCAATTATTATCAGTATTGATGGGTTTATGAATATAATTTTGCAATTTTTTGGTGTAACTTTTTCTAAACCCAATAGTTTTTCTTAATTTGTTGTATTGTTGATTTTAAGACTAAGTGGTGTGTAATTTTAATTCGTTTTAATAATTGCCTTATATTATGATTATCGTGTAAAAATTGCTTGACAGCTTTAGCTTGATTTTAATTTAATAAATATAAAAATTGTTCCTTAATTTTCAAAAGTTACGAATTTTCTGTCTGTAAAATTTCTGCTCGATTATTATTTAAGAGCTTCAACTTCAATTATTCTATTATGTTGCAGATGTTGCAAAAAATAAAATGTTGTTCATGTTCATATACTATTTTTTCTTATTATTTAAAATGTTTATTTATTTTTATCATCAATCATAATCACCGAACGAATATCCCTGCTGTGTGTGAAGTGTAAGGTTACTTTAAAATGTTGAAATTTTGTACAGTTCACATTTTTATAACTAATGGACTAATTTTTAAATTGCGTACAATTCCCGGCACAAAGGATTTTATTATAAAAACATGATTGTCTCTCCGCACGACGCAAGCAAAAACTCCGGTAAAATTCAGAGCATCCGTCCATCAACCGAATACGTATTTTAAAACATTCCATAATAAATTTGTATATTTTTGGGTCAGTTGGCAAAACCCGCATTGTCCGTAATGCCAACAAATGTTTTCCGTTCCTTTCACTGTCCCGGAATTCCGAAACCAATCGCCAATCCAAATAGTTTCAAAGCCGGGACTTTGCAGCGAAACTGACAAAAAATGGAATGCCTCATATCAAACGGGGCGAGAATTCGGGGAATTTGTGGGAAACTTGCGGCGCGCCTTGAACGGATAAATTAATATGATGCAAGGACTTACTTTAAATTTCGCGCGAGGATACGTAAGGGCGAGGGTCGAGACACCAGACGCCTAACTCCGACAACGCACCGACGCCAACTGAACGCGACTTTGGCGTCGCGCATTCTCACGCAAGAAATACGACGACGTCAAGGACGCCGAGCGCCGAAAATCCAAACGTAATTGAGAGAAGGTGTGCTATTTTGGAACGCTCTCCGAAACTTTTTTCTTTTTCCGTATAATATTTTCGTACACGCTAAACATTGAAAGCCTATTGAAACTAAAATTGCAACTGTCAATATAATAAAAAAAAGATAAAATAAAACAGAGTAGGGCATTAACAATAAAGCGAAAACGGAAGATTAGGCAAAAATTGAAAAAATACCATCAAGAAACAACGAGTCAATTACATAAAATCACAAGGCAAAGAAATAATAAAAGATGCCACAGTAAAAGCAACAAACTCACACGAAAGGCAAAAAAAACGTGAAAGCCTACACTTTTTCACATTGTGTATTTATTTTTGAAAACAAATAATTGAAGGTGGTCGTCTGGATTTAAAATTTCCAAACAATCTGAATCAATTGAATTAAATTGCGGCTAAAGATTAGCACATCAAAGTGAGAAAAACGGGGCTGTATGTTTAAATCTGCTTGATTCGGTTTCCACGTAAAATAAAGAAAAATCGCGTAATTTACAATTTCACTTGCAGAACTGAAAATAAGATCGGATTTTTTTTATCATAAATATTCCAACAATTTTTCTATACGAACTTTTGTTTGAACATATTTATGAACTTTCCGTCATCGCCCGTGCAAAATATAATACGACCCGATCTAATTTTCTTCTGAATGAAAATGAGATGAGTTGAATTTTAAGTGATATCTTCTCCTTTGTATAAATGGAAATTTGAAATTCCACTTTTCAGGATGGATTTGTAAAAATTGCGTTCTGCTTAAAAAAATAAGAAGACAATCGGAAGGGTTTGTAAAAACGTCCAATACCAAACAATTACACAAACTAATAATGAAACAAATTACACTAGGATTTTATTTAAAATTTTATTAAGGGAAATATATTGTATTAGGTTGTCCGGAAAATAATTGCGGTTTTTCGTATTTGTGACTTTGGTGGTTGTTTATAATGTGAAACTTTTTGTATCTCTGAAATATTAAATTCCATTTTGACGTGCGTTTTATGCTCTATCATCCTGCATTCTCAGTTTTATTCTGAAATAGTTTTCAACAATTGCCCAGGACATCAAAGAGAACATGGATAAGAAGCAAATTCGGGCGATTTTCTTTTTCCAAGTCAAATTAGGTCAGAAAGCATCGCAAACAACTCGTGATGTTAACGATACGTTTGGCCCGAGAACCGCAAACGAACGTACTGTACAATGGTGGTTCAAAAATTTTCAGAATGGCAATGAGAGCCTTGAAGGTGAGGATGGTCGGGGGCGCATATCGGAGGTTGACAATGACCAATTAAAGGCGACAGTTGAAGCAAATCCTCGGACAACTGACCGAGAGCTTGCAGAGGAGCTTAGTGTAAATGAAACAATAGCTTTAGAACATCTACGGCACCCTGGACAATCAAAGAAGCTGGACAAATGGGTACCGTTCGAATTGAACAAAAATCATGAAAATCGTCGTTTTGAAGTGCCTTCTGCGCTACTTTTTCACAACAAAAACGATCCTTTTTTTGATCGAATTATAACGTGTAATGAGAAGTGGATTCTGTACGGCAACAGGCGACGTTTAACTCAATGGTTGAACCGCAATGAGGCTCCACGTCATTTTGCAAAGCCGAAGTTGCACCAAAAGAAGGGTATGGTAACTGTTTGGTGGTCTGCAGCAGGACTGATCCACAATACATTCTTAAATCCGGGCGAAACAAATACGGCAAAGAAGTACTGTCAGCAAATTGAAGATATGCACCAGAAACTTCGATAACAGCAGCCCGCATTGGTCATTAGAATAGGACCCATTCTTTTACACGACAACACACGACCACACGTCGCACGAACAACCCTGCAGAAGTTAAACGATTTAGAGCACGAGACTCTGCCTCATCCACCATACTCGCTGGAACTTTCGCCAACCGACTACCACTTCTTTAAGCACCTCGATGACTTCTTGCACGAGAAATGCTTTAAAATCCGAGCCGTTGCCGAAACAGCCTTCAACATCTTTGTTGCTTCCAGATCTTCCGATTTCAACGGTATTGGCATTAATAAACTTATTTCTCGTTGGCAAAAATGTCTAGATTCTAATGGTGCTTATTTCGATTAATATACTTTATTCTGAGTTGAGATATGCGTCTTTTACTTTGACAATTGAAAACCGCAATTATTTTCCGGACAACCTAATATAAATACCCCAATTAAATACAAAAATTATCTTAAAATCTAAACATTATCAACCGGGCACATTATAAAAGAATCATGTAGGTCGTTTGCAAAATACAGAATTTGAAATATTTATGTATAATTTCACGGCCATTATTTAACTGATTTTAATAATTTCCGAATTCGTGTACTGAAATTGTTTTCCAAACGTTTCGTCAACAATTTAGTGAGCATCTTCAGTGAATACCTTTAAAGGTTTCTGATTTAAATGGTTAAATAGCAGAACTATGAGCTAGAATCTTTCAAATTCCCCAGTGTTTCGTACCTTTTAAGTGTGCTCAAGTATACTCGAACGCATGTATATAAAAATTTCAACTCGTTCTAAAACAGAAAATGAATTGTTTTCTCTTCTGGTCAAACATTTATATTGCATATGTATAAAAATTTCATGTTTAATCGGTTGTTACTTACTAGACTATTTATAAATTGAGCACAACTTCTTCGTACGACTCGAATACTGTTACATACATCGATCTTGGAACATTTTTTATATTTTTCTATAATGTAGAACAGACCGAGAAATATTCCGCTTGCGCTGAATCCGTCGCTGAAAATGAAACTGACTGAGCAAAGCTTCATCAAATGTATAAATATTAAAACTAAACGCAGATAGACCATCACTGATACTTACCAACAGATGGTAAGAATTGACGGCGCAGTTTGAGTATTTGTGGTGATATAATGTATGGTATTTAAAATACTATCAATAGACGTATCAGGAAATTTTTGGTGGTCCCAATTTTTCAATTCAACTAAATCAATTCTTCTTACGTTTTTCAATTTCTGAAATTGCAAAAATAGAAATGGAAATATTGTTTTGCTTCAGCCGACCTCAGCTTTGTGATATTTAGAAACTGACAATTTGATTTTGGTAATCGTGCAGTGGTATTTATCATCACTCTCGATCTTTCTAACTTTCACCACTTCGCTCTGATATGTTCCATCAAACGAACACAAATTCAATTTTTTCTAAAAGTGTCGTGAATACAAATTGTTACCACGCGATTCGTCTTACGCTTTTCCTTAACTCGTTCAGAACTACAATATAGTTCACTTCTTCTTTTGCAACTGTTGACCAAAAATTTGCGAACAACTGTTTCGATGGTGGCTTCATTACAACAAATTTCGTGTTGACGTCAAATCCATCGACTGAAAACGGCGTGTTTTTACACGTTTTACACATTTTAATTAAATTATCAACCGTGAATTAGTGAGCAATATTTGCCCGTTTTGCCGACTTCGTTTCGTGGAAATAATGACTGCACGACTTTATCGTGCCAGCACAATTTCTCCAAGAAACTGATTTGTTGATCAATCACTTCGTCGGATGGTGTTTCTTCAATGGGTAAAATGAAAGGATTATTTTCCGCCATCAAACATTCCGAAATAATCAAATGAGCCAATACGTAGTATTCCTAACAATCAAATTAATTTAATGACTGTACAAATTGTATAAAAAACAGTACCTTTTGGTTGAGCATCTGAGGCCGTTGTTCTCTTAACCCCTGTGTTAAGTTAAAAAAATTGACAGTTTTCAACGAATAAATCATTTCCAAAGCGAGGTCGCACAAAATTAAAGCTGCGCACCTTCCCACACCAAACCTAACGTTCGCATTAATTAATGAAGCAATAAGTTTCGTCGCAAATTACCCTGAGTGAAATACAACAGTAGCGTCACTCTCAGCACAAATGATTCGCAAATTTCTGACGAATGGTACGGCATCATTTGGGTAAAACGGCCGTCCCAAGCCCCATCCTAAATGTAAATGTTCTACGACTCTTTTGTTGTAGCGATAGCTTATTTCCAACAATCTTTTTACATAATTTTCTAAATACTCCTCCTCCACTAGTTTTATTTTAAATGTACTGTATTCAGCAACGAAGCCTAGATTTGGTGGCCAGTACTCAGCGCACATTCTCTAAATCACAAATTGATAACCGTTTTGACTACGCGATTACTTACCTCTTCGTTTTCAATAAAATTAGTACACATGACGATGGTTTTAACGTTTTCCTGCCAAACCATTCGCCAGAAATCAGTCACCGTGTTAAATTTAGGTCCTTGACAGGCGATATATGCGTTATTCGTCTCCAACCCCTAAAATATTGATAGTAGTTTGATAATTCGATGATCGCTATAGTTTTTATACATCGATGTAAGTTGCATTTATGTAATCTTCGTTGCTTGGTACGCCCCCAAGTGGTCTCAGGATGACTCTATTGTGGTCGTCTAAAAAATATTTTTTTTATAAAGTCAATCGTCGGTGCTACAAATACATGGAACGTAATCTTTCCTTCTGTTTTTCGCCTTATTGTCGTTTTGCAACGCATCCAGCATCTCGTACTCTTGATGGCGACCTGAAAGTGTCTGAATTGTTTGAATATTAAGACCGTTTTTAAAACCACAAGCTTACTTCAAACTGATGCAATAATTTGTCTGATATTCCCGTGTCTTGCACGTACGATTCAAATTCCGATTTGTGCACATCCAAGCACAGTTCTTTCAATAACAACATTTCCTCGGAAGGGTTTGACTTTGTGGCACAATATTTGTTTCGTCTTATGTATCTTAATTAAAGATAGACAATATTAAGAGTGATCTCAATGCTGTGAATTTTAAATACTTACAACAATAACGCTGCAATAAATAGTGTAGGCACTAGAAATAGCGAAACTATAAATAAAATGTGATGCAGTTCAAAACTACCAGCATGATTTATCCCAACAGAACATAGTGTCAACTTATGATCACTTATATGTATAAGATACATTAATTTATTTTTATTTTTTATCAAAAATGTTCGTCCCGTTTCCTTGTGAAGATCTAAAGATAAATTCGCAATTTTTGCTTTGTCGTACGTGTTTATTATTTCATATTCATTCTCCGAGAAGTCGTCTGTTTTTTGATAACTGTTACACAAATCCAACATCCATTTTTTCCCTCTGTCGACTGAGACTAATTCAAAATTATCGTCTTCATTAACTGGAAACTAAACTCGCTGATAAATAAGCGTCGCCTTTTTATCATGTACCATTAAATAGTGCCCATCTTTGTTCTCGATTACCGAACGATTTTCTTGTGAACGACTCGAAATGATATCCATGTCCATCCGATAAACTGAACCGCAATCGTCGTAACTTGCAACAATCGAAAAAGGTTTTGAATGTAAAGACATCTGTAATTTACGTGCTTCAGTTCTTCCAACTACATAAACCGGATCAGCGTCACGAAGTTGAATCTTTAAAATACATTCTTCAGTTTGCGTACAAAATTAGATTATATTTCCTACAGAAATGTTATAATTTGTGTCACTTTTTAAATGCTTTAACACGGTGCAGGTAAAACCTTTCCAATCTGGGCAAAAGTAACTGTAACTTGAAGGATTCCATTTATTTGGGTCGTCCTGGTACTGAATGGTGTAATTTAAAAATGTTTTCGGTGCTTTCCACCGTATCCACAGTGTGGACTCATTTCGACAGTACACAGAAATTTCTTTGATTTGTTGCTGTACTGTGATTTTCCTAGAGTTACTTGCGCTGAGTTTCTTCGTCTAAAATTCAACGGCTTGTGAGTGATTAATTTTACATAGAATTACATTTATATTTGAATTATAAAATATGGGTCATGTTTATAAAATTATCGTATTATTCATTCTTACTTCCGACTGATCTGAACGATTGAACACGTTTTTTTGTGGGTCCTGTTCTTCATCTGGATATGATGTCCGTTCATCAACATTTTTTTCTATCCCTTTAATGCCTAATTAGTACAATAAATAAGATTTTTTTACAAACTTACTTTGATCACAAGCGTCACCGTTATAACCCCAAGCGCAAGTGCATTGATTGTCGGAACATATTTTGTGATTTTCACATTTTTTATATGCTTTTCCCAAAATATGTGCACAACTTATGTTACACAATGTTCCTAAAAATCCAACTTTCTTGCACAATTTATAATCAGTTCCATTTTTACTGATAATGGTACTGCTTGAGGACAACGTATAATGATAAATGTCTGCCTTAATCGTTTTGTTTTTATTATCTGAAAAACTAAATTTAAAGTGGAAATCAAAGTTTGTAGATTACTTCATACGGTTATATTCAACCTGAAACTGGATCCAAACAGGAATAAAGTCAAAGCTGTGCCTTTTACGAAGTAAACTGGACACATCTACATTCTTCCCTACTTTTGTTAAGGTATAATTTAACCACTTGCATAATGTTAAATTATTGCTCTGATATACGAAAACATACAAAAAAATTGTGCGCATAAATCGCTTTGAATATTTTCTACTTACATTATCTTTACCAGGTTGTATAGACAGTTTCGTACAATGGTCGTGGTTCGAGTTGCAAATACTACACTCTATTTGATCATTTTCAAGCATTGCAAATGATAAAGGCCGTTCCAGAGAGATTTCGACATTGTAAAACTTTGGATTTAATACTATAAAATATAATTTTATTTTAAAGAAATATTTATTAAAACATACCGCGTTGATCAAAATTTTGTCCATTGGATTGTCCCTCTAAAATTAATAACAAATAATTGAGTTAGCAAAGTATTAAAATAAAATCCAACTTCAGAATCTACTATTGCTACTGTTAACAAGAAATAAAAAGACCAACAACTTGAAGTTTTCACCTGCAAGAGGTTTGAGTCAAAATTATAAATGGTTCAATAAAGTGTCGTGATTATTAATTTTAGATACCGAAGAAAGCACACAAAACACGAGCTAGAAGCGAACACCAGATATATATGTATTTTCATGTAAACACGTAAACTGACTTTTGATAACAATTATCTTACCATGATTTAATGATGAAATATAAAGCGGCGAATAAACGGAATCTTCAACAAAGACACACGTAACATTGTTGTTTTTAATTAGTGTTATTATTTCGCACCAGGCGACGCATTGTATTAAAATGCTGTAGTAAATATGTCTCGTTTCCATCATTCTAAATGTACTGAAAGTTGATATGTACCGATAAGATAACATATTATAGGGAAGTTTTTAAAATATTCAATTTGCTCAACTTATTCTCAAAATATGTTGCTATCAGTTGTAACATTTTTGTTGAATTTGTTGATATGAATATAAAATGTATTACACTTTTAGTCCTTTTTTTCAACAAATTCTGCTCGCTTTGGGCAAATGTTTGATTGACAGTTCCTATCATATGTTAAGATTTATCTGTGTCAAAAGTCTACACTATAAAAAATAAAACAGAAGTCAGGTTCTACAGCTTCTCGAGCCTTCGTTTTTTAACCGTTTATACTTCAGTCTCGTACATACCTATTCGTTTCTTTATTACTTGCAATTTTATATATGTTAAAATCACTTTCACAATCAGACAAATTTCGAACGCGAATTGCTTAATACCTCGTTTCAAATTACATTTATTTTTATTATTTACATCAGTATGTCATTAAATATACACAGATAAGTATTATCTTGAGATATGGCCGATTGAAATATTTACGTAGGGACAAATTTTCGATTAATTTTTTCAAGTTTTATCATAAGTTTATAATATTTATAGAGATGCAAACGTTAAGTATTTACTACTGCTTTCTGTTAAACTGTGTTGTTTGGTGTGAAATAATAACACTAATTAAAGATAAAAATGTAACATGTGTCTTAGTGGAGGATTCCGATGATTCACCGCTTTACTTGTGGGCCGGTAAGATTTGGTTAATTAATGAATACAGTTTCAAAAAAATTAATCAATAAGAATTTTTAAATTTTACTAATTTTAATTTGAAAGGCACTGATCGGACTAAAAATTACTCTAAACGAGGTAAGTAACTCTAAAATAAAAATTTTCTGCATAATTTTTTCAGTTATAAACCCTAAGTTCCGTGACAATGTTTCTTCAGCAAATCGTATATCATTTGCTGTACCCTACAATGAAGACGTAAGATTTAACATTATTTTGAACGATACGTCTAAGGAAGAATCTCTAGGGAATAAGTCTAATGCAAACGTAAGCAATCAAAATATATTAATTTGTGGTAATTTTTTTTTAATATTTTAGATTGACACAAAATTATGTATTTGGATACATTACACCGCAGAAATAAAAAATGAAAAAATAGAAATAACTTATGATAATCGTACGAAAGCATTTAATGGGAAATTGATTAATTTTGATGTTAGTGGAAATGGTACATTTCATCTCTCCAGAATCTAACTTAATTAAATCAAATTTTATTTATTAATTTTTCAGGTCGTCTATCTGAAAAACCCAATATTAATGCAGACAATTATAATTATATGTTGCCTTCAAACAGTACCATTATCAAAAATTATGGAACTAATTATAAATTGTGCGACAGAGCTGGATTTTTAGGACAATTCTGTAACATAAGTTGTGCACTTATTTTGGGGGAAGCACATGCATATTGTGAAAATCACAAAATATGTTCCGACAATCAATGCACTTGCGCTTGGGGTTATGACGGTGATGCTTGTGACCAAAGTTAGTTTGTAAAAAAGTCATATTTATTGTACTAATGCGACTTCAAAGGGACTGGAATTAGCGAACAATCTGTGTATTGTCGAAATGAATCCACATTATGGATACGATGGAAAGCCCCGAAAACATTTTTAAATTACACCATTCAATACCATCACGAAGCAAATGAATGGAATAGTTCAAATTACACTTACCCTTGTGAAAATATGGAAAATTTTACATGCACTGTTTTAGAAAATTTAAAAAATGACAGCACTTATAACATAGCGGTGAGAAACATCGTTTGTTTTAGTACATACAAGTTAAATAATATATTTCGAAGATTCGATATCTTAACGCAGCTCCGGTTTATACAGTTGGTAAAACTGAAGCACGAAAATTAAAAATGACTTTACAATCAAAGCCTCTTAAAATTATTGCAAGTTACAATGACTGCGGACCACTTTTTCATATTGACGTAGACGTAATAAGCGATCAAATACACTTGACGGAGAGTAAAAAAGATGTACACCACTTAACGGTAAATAACAGAAAAATAAATTTTTGTATTCTAATTTTTGGTCTTTAGTTTACCAGCAACTATGATGGTAATTTTGAATTATTGTCAGTCAATGGAGAAAAAGATTGGATGCTGAATTTATGTAAAACAAATGGAACTTCTAACAACGATCATATATTAAAAAAATACAACGAATCAGAATTTGCCAATTTTGCATTAAACATTCAGAATTCAACATTATTTATAAGAAATCAGACTCGCTTATTGTATGTTATTCATATAAGTGAACAAAAATTGATAGTGTGCTCTATTAGCAATAATTTTCAATCTCGTGATCCAAACAATATTGTTTACATTCAAAAATGGTTAAAGCTTCTTACTTCCGAACAGAAGTATATAATTTATTCTTGTATTTCAATGGCATTAATTGTGGTTATATTATTACCAGCGGTTTTATTGTAAGTTTTCAAAATGAACAACGTCGCAGTTATCAAGCAATGTTTGTTATTTAGATATCGATCAATTAAACGTAGACGTTCGAAATTTGAAATCAGCACATTTGAAAATGATCTACGTAAGGCGATCATTTCCAACAAATTATTCGATCAGTTTGATGTAAGGAAATAAAAGTACATATCTCTTCTACGTTGATCTAAGTCTGTTCCAGCAAAGAAAAGAAAACAAACGCTTGTAGCGTTACAAAGCGATAACATAGAAAAGAACATCGTCCAAGATTACGTGCCATGTAAGGAAGCAAATTACAAAACACAAATCTTAATTTAGTTTTTAGATGATTTCAATAGAGTTGTTTTAAAAGAAATGAAAGATGTCGAAAGCGGTGATTACATAAATGCAAGTTTCATCAACGTAAGTATAGCTCCGTTTTTGTAACCTGCTAAAATTAATTAGTAAAACTTGTTTTACTAAATTAATTATCATTAGATTGATAGTGATAATGATAATGGGGGACTTGCCGCAATGAAGTGATATTGCGGTGCGCATGTAATACGCTCTCGTCATTTTCATAAGATTTTTATAGCTTGTTATCTATACTCACTTAAACAGTTGCAATTAATTTATAGATTACAATTAGTGTAATATTATTGTCGCCAGGGGTATTCGAAACCAAAAGCTTACATCATCTGTCAAGGGCCACAATATAACACCCTTCAAGATTTCTGGAGAATGATTTGGCAGGAACGCATTGAAACAATTGTAATGTGCACAAATTTTACAGAAAACGGAGAAGTATAACAGTTTTAAAATATTTCGAACATCGTTTATATGAACATTACTTCGTAGATAGTCTGCGAAAAATACTGGCCCCAGAATGTGGAGTCGAGTTTGAAGTTCGGTACAATCTCAATTAAACTAGTGAACGAATTTTTTTTTGAGAACTACACCCGACGCCAATTCGTAGTTTCCTACTTTCGTTATGTAAGACAAGTGGAACATTTTCATTTGAAATGGAACTTACAAGAAGTTATGTTCCCGAACGATATTGTACCATTTGTTTTAAATCTACGGAAAATTTCTGGAAGCAGTGAAAAGACAATTGTGATTCATTCAGGGTAAGCGGAAATAACGCTGACGTGTAATTTTTCCTATTATTTTTTAGATTCGGGATAGACCGAAGCGCTACTTTGATACTGTGCGATATGGCATTGCAAATGGTCGCGGTTTTAAAAAAGATCAATTTTCTTCAATTAGCAAAGATATTAAGAAAACAGAGGTCGCACATGCTTAATAACAAAGCAAGTGACGGAGAAAATAAAGTAAATTTACATAAATGGTCCGTTTTCATTTTAGCAACACTACATATTCGCGCATTTAATAGTTTTGGAATGTTTGATGGAGAAGGAGAACCCTTTTAACATAGCCGAAACGAACATAGCTGAAGAAATTTCGGACAAAGTTATTGATGAGCAGTTTATGTTCCTTGCCAGATTGTCTTGGCACGACACGACGATGCAGCATTGTCTTCCTCACATTAAAACTGATTCAAAAATCTCGGGTTAGTGCCTAACCGCAAAATGAAAATTTCAAATAAAGCGAAATTTTACAGTTAACGGATATGCGCATAATAGAAAATATATCGTTTCAAAACAACCATCGGAAGATCATTTTCTAACATTTTGGACAATGATTTTAAATGAAAACATCGCGTGCATAGTATTTCTGAACCAGTTGATAGAAATAGTAAGAAATCTAATAATTTTCAGGGTCGGGATTTGAAATAACGTTGAGAATTTTTATTATCATTATCACCCTAAATAAAAATACTTTTCAGGAGAAACGAAGATTATTCAGAGATACACAGCCGCACGCGGATTCAAATAATTTAATAAGAGTGGTAGAAGTCGAAAGAAAATCAACAGCTTCTTACACAACAACGCACTTCAAAGTGCTAATTTTTAATACGAGCACTGAGATGGTTTAATATTTAACGTTATAAGTATTTTAAAAATGTCAACATTTTTTTTTTAGTTTGTAAGAGAAACCAAATTTGAATTCATTGAATTAAATGGTTGGGAACCCAATCGGTTTGGCATAACGTGTCTTGAAAATATTGTAAAAGCAGTACGTTATTTTAGTACAAATGTTCCAAAACAGTCATCTGTCATAGTTGCATGTCGGTAAGTTGGTTAAACTAAAATTTTCGCCGTACAAAAATTATAATCACTTGCACTTTTAGTGATGGAATCAGTGAAACTGGTGTTTTTTTGTCTGTATTATATGTGTTGGAAAAATATGAACAAGAACTCAAACTTGATGTTTGTAACAGTATACGCATTCTACGAAGAAACTGCTCACTGTTTATAAATAGTCCGGTAAGTACATCAACAAATATTGCAATTACATATACCTAAACGAATAACTATCAAAAGTTTTTACCTATTGGCAAAAAGTAAGTTACATAATTATTTATATTATTAAAAATTTTAAATTCGATTCAAGTTTTAGTATATTTATTATTTTCTGTTTCAGGAACAGCTGTCATTTATTTATAAACTTATTCAAGAATATTTACACAGTAGGTAAACCCATATCATAACACAATAAAATTCAGCGATGAATTGTTTCTTATCATTTGGTGTAATTTTTTATATTAATATTTAATTTTTTAAATATACAATGCTTATTTATTCTTATTGTATAATAATATATGTATTAATAAATTGATTTCTGTGTGTGGGATATTATTTTACTACTGAACCCTTTCTTATTACATATTTGGCTATTATACAAGTTTAGTATAAAGTCTCGGAACGGTCGAATAACTTTGTTATTTAAGAAGTTTTTTTTTTCAAATTTGCTACGAATATATGGTTGCAAATTACGAAGTTGTTTATAGTATTTTATTTTAATTTTTCACTTTTGGTTTAACAGGAAATGCTTCCTACTTTTGATTTTTAAATGGAATACTCGGTATATTTTATATTTTCGGATGCAGCATAAAGAACTAAAGCATCTTCAGATATGATAGTAAAACATCAATTTTATTTATTTATTTTTTATTAATATATCTAATTCGATTAAAATATAATCGATTCGTGGTACTCCACCTTAATTCCATATTTTTGGACTGTCGGTTGTTCTCTTATACACAAAATTAATGTCAATGTGCCAAATGAGAGGTTATGTTATTTAAATAAAAGCAAATATTTTAATAATACGAAATGAAGGTTTTGGAGCTCTTCAGTGGAATCGGCGGCATGCATTTAGCCCTACAAAGTATTACAAATTACTTTAAAACATTTAAAAAATATATCTTTTTAGCCAGTGGCGTAGAGGGCGAAATCAAAACATCCATAGACATAAATCCCGCAGCAAATTTAGTCTACAAGCACAATTTTCCACACATAAACCTCCTCCACCGGAACATAGACGGCCTCACGGCCGCGACAATTGCAAAAATGGACGTTGATACCATTTTAATGTCACCTCCATGTCAGCCGTTCACAAGAAATGGTTTACAAGCTGACATTGCAGATGAAAGAACTAAATCGTTCCGTCAGATTCTCACCGTGCTGCCCGCACTATCTTCCATTAAACGTGTTCTAGTTGAGAACGTGGTCGGCTTTGAGAAATCACAAATGCGAGATTTGTTTGTGCAATGTTTAACAGATTGTAGTTTCGTGTATCAAGAGTTTATTTTGAGCCCCACTCAGTTTGGAATTCCAAATAGCAGGCGGCGTTATTACTGCATAGCCAAGAAACCTCCACTCACATTTTCATTTGAAGTGGGGACCTTAGTAAGACTGCTATACACTAGAAACTATAGCTAATGAAATTAATTTATAGAAGTACGAGTTTCCAGTCAGTTTGAAACGTGGCGAGGAGAAAAACTGTTTCGTGATTTCACAAATTTTGGAACAAGACACAGACTTGAGTGCGTTTTATTTAGAAGACAAAGTCTTGCTCAACTATTTCAACATTTTAGATATTTGCCATGCAGACTCTAGGAATACTTGTTGTTTTACTAAAGCTTATGGGCGTTATATTGAAGGCTGTGGTAGTGTTTATACTGAAAAAAGTGAGGATTTTGTAAGAAAATTAGGTGAAGAGATTGTCAAATGCACACCAGGTTCTGATGAATTTTTGAAACTGGTGAAACAATGTAACTTGCGATTTTTTACGCCGAGAGAAATATGTAGATTAATGGGATTTCCCGAGCATTTTCGATTTCCAAAAGAAATGACGTTTAGAAAGCAGTGTATGTTGTTAGGGAATAGTTTAAATGTTCATGTTGTTGCTGAACTTGTAAAATTATTATCATGACATACTATTATATTTTTATATGCATTCAAATGATTCGTAATTACAAATTGAAATAATCTACCCTAAAGCAGGAATTCTCTTTCGTAAAAAAAGACACAGAATGTGTTCTGCTTTTAACAATATTCATGCAAGATTTGAGAACAAGATGTGAGTGCTGTGATGCAACCCAAAAAGGAGTCGCGAGATATCAACAATGTGCAAGAAAAACATTTCATTAGTGAAAGAGGACTACTCAAAGGAACTGAGCTCAAGCTGCATCTGAATTGTAGTGCAAACATGGTGACTGCTCAGATCAACAGCAGACATTCTGGAGGTTAAGGTTTCCGCCGAAAGTCTAGACGTTACATTTTTGTGGGCCCAGGAACCCTCGCATATTTCAGTCATGATCCAGTTCTAAAACGTTTTGGACAGATAAGATTTATTTGGGGTCTTTTTTAACAAATTCCATCTCCGTGTGTCGGATTAGACGTTTTTTGAGCAACTTTTTCATAGACAGCTTTTGCCAAATGTAATAATTTGACATTTTAAAAGTCTACACTGTAAAGAATGAACAACCTAGATTCCATGGTCTACTCTGAATACTTTTTTTTCCGTTACAAACAAAATTTGACAGCGAGGTTAGTTCACGCGATGCAATTAGCGCACAATTGTAAAATTCGAAATTGTTTATTGTGAGAAGCTTTACTAGTTGTTCACTTTTTTTATCGTCCAAAAGTTGGTATATCAATTTTTGTGCAATGTTAGTAAAATATTTCACAAAAACGGGCCAAATAAGAAAAAAAGAAATGCGTTCATTGTATGTAGTACCATTGTATATAGACTATTATAGTAAAGCAACGCCAATGGTGAACGATGTAATACCGAAAAGCATCCAGCTGGTGGCGGCATCTCTGGGTCGCTTCATGAGTTTATTTGCGTTCATTTGTATTTCCTCTCAAGGTCAGGGTAATTCTGCTAGTGCAAGAATAAAATTGTAACTTATCACGGAAGAGTAATGTCGATTCATACAATTAGTGCAAATATTTAAAATGCACAATGATGACACTGGGACTGGAACATTATTACAAGAATAATTTGATGTTATTGTTGTAGAAACTATTTCTTTGTTGATTGCTACGGTTAATTAGCAGATTGAATTCGCATACGGATAAAGTTGGTCCGATACTTTTGAATCATCCTGTCTCTTAAAAACAAATAATACATCATATTCTTAATTTTTAAAATATCGTTTATTTGTATTTACATTTTTAAATTTACATTCATTATAAATTCTGTTTCTAATTAATAAATCTAAAATGAAAAGTCGATGCTCATAACAATCAGATGTTTCCTCAATTTTAAAATCAGGGTTTATTTTGTTGACACTGACAACTACCTTTTTTAATAATCTTTTACCTAATTTATATTTTTCAAGATTAGTTATAAAATATTTATTAAAGTACGAACAGCTTTGTTCACAAATTTTTGTCAGAGTATCTGATGGAACTGTTAAACCGAGAGAAGTATTAAGAAGCAATTTGTTATAATTTCTGTATAAAAGTAGCAATTCTTTAGGATCGTTCAAAGTTGAAGATTTTGTGAGTAGTTGTTTACACTCATCGCATTTAAATTTATCAATACATTTTTTTGCCAAGTATCCAGCAAAGTAAACCAAGGCACATTCCTCAAGGCTCGTAGCCTTTATGGAGGCGGTAGTAACAGGATTTTTAGTTCCACTGGAAGAGTGACTTGATGCAGCTTCAGAGTCCGATACATTTTCATTTAATTCGGTAGGCAAAGTTGTGAGCGGAGTTTCTTGATCCCCATTGTCATTTAATTTTGCGAAAGTCGAATATTTAGAATTCTCTGAGACCGGGTTGTCATAATTTAAAATGAAATCATCAAAATTTCAACCTATCAAAAATTTGTATAGACTGCAGAATTTTATCATGAACTTTATCTTTCGCAGTAAAGACTTTCTGTCTCATAGCCAGTGAAAACAGCCAATCAGGCAATTCTTGCAGTTTGCCGTAGACAAAATACAGTGCTTCGGAAACAATTGTTTTCAAGGGAAAATGCTTTCGATTTTTTTGAACTTTATGAAGCAGAAGAGTTGATATGGAATCTAAAATACTCGGTGCATACAAATCTAAATTCAAATAGAGACGGTTGGAATATAACGTGCATTTTCCCTAGAATGCAACAATCAATTATTTAAAAAACGATTTCTTGATAACATCAGGGTGAAAGCATCATCGTATTCGCCGTAAATACATATTTGTTTGTATTCAGTCATAATCGCGGTCTGTGGCCACCTTTAGACGAATTAGAGGATAATTTTGTTTTAAACCCTAACAATTTCTAGTCGTCCCGGAGAATCAGTCTGATTTGGTCAGCCGTCTGTCGGGTATCTTATCATTATATCATTCTTATCTCGTGTTCTCATGACGGCATACCGGCAGCATTCCCCTCCTACTCCGATTTACCTCTCCCAAATCTGCCCAAATATATATATATATATATATATATTATCGGCATTACAGTGTACTACAATTGGTGCATTAGCGCCACCTATGCGGTCGCCCCCACAAGCAGAGCTATTTGGCCCCCAAAACTGATTAACATATTTTACCATAAGGTTGTTTTACTATAATAGTCTATATACAATGGTAGTACATACGACGAGGCAGTGTATTTAAGACAAAAATGGAATTGCAATAAATTTACTCTCAGTTCTTAAGTTACTTAAGTTGTTACTATAATTGATAATTGTAATTTTTTAAATTGTGTTGTATTATATTTGTATTGTATTTGTAAGACAATTAAAAATATTAAACGAGGTAAGTGAATCTACAATGATATTGAAAGTTGTCTGTAGAATTTTTTTATAGTAATAAACCAATGTTTGATTGACAGTTCCTATCATATGTTACGATTTATCTGTGTCAAAAGTCTACACTCTAAACAATAAAACAGATGCCAAGTTCCAAAGCTTCTCGAGCCTTCGTTTTTTAACCGTTTATACTTCGATTTCGTACCTATTCGTTTTTTTATAACTTAAAATTTTATAATATTAAAATAACTTTGTTATGTAAATAAGACAAATTTCGAACGCGAATTGCTTAATACCTCGTCAATTAATTATTTCAAATTACATTTATTTTTATTATTTACATCAGTATGTCATTAAATATACACAGATATGGCCGATTGAAATATTTACGTAGGGACAAATTTTCGATTAATTTTTTCAAGTTCTATCATAAGTTTATAATATTTATAGAGATGCAAACGTTAAGTATTTACTACTGCTTTCTGTTAAACTGTGTTGTTTGGTGTGAAATAATAACACTAATTAAAGATAAAAATGTAACATGTGTCTTAGTGGAGGATTCCGATGATTCACCGCTTTACTTGTGGGCCGGTAAGATTTGGTTAATTAATGAATACAGTTTCAAAAAAATTAATCAATAAGAATTTTTAAATTTTACTAATTTTAATTTGAAAGGCACTGATCGGACTAAAGGTTACTCTAAACGAGGTAAGTAACTCTAAAATAAAAATTTTCTGCATAATTTTTTCAGTTATAAACCCTAAGTTCCGTGACAATGTTTCTTCAGCAAATCGTATATCATTTGCTGTACCCTACAATGAAGACGTAACATTTAACATTATTTTGAACGATACGTCTAAGGAAGAATCTCTAGGGAATAAGTCTAATGCAAACGTAAGCAATCAAAATATATTAATTTGTGGTAATTTTTTTTAAATATTTCAGATTGACACAAAATTATGTATTTGGATACATTACACCGCAGAAATAAAAAATGAAAAAGTAGAAATAACTTATGATAATTGTACGAAAGCATTTAATGGGAAATTGATGAATTTTGATGTTAGTGGAAATGGTACATTTCATCTCTCCAGAATCTAACTTAATTAAATCAAATTTTATTTATTAATTTTTCAGGTCGTCTATCTGAAAAACCCAATATTACTGCAGACAATTATAATTATATGTTGCCTTCAAACAGTACAGTGTTAACAGAAGTAACAGAACATGGATCGAATGTACATAAAAATAATTTTGAATCTTATCTTCACGATATGATAGTTTCTAACAAATTGCTGCATCAGTTTAACGTGAGATTTTAGTTTAAATAATTATATTAATTGTTGTATTGTCCGTAGTCTATTCCAGATATTAAAAGGCATCGGGCCATAACCGGTTTGCAGTACAGTAACGTAATGAAAAACAGGCAGGATGGTTGTATACCCTGTATAATAATTTTCAAATAGGCTTCCTCTTTATTATAAAAGAAAACTTTTTTAGATGATCACAACAGGGTTATTCTAAAACCCATGGATGATTTTAGCAACGAAGATTACATAAATGCAAATTATATTGATGTATTTACTCTAAATATTATTACAGGCACTGAGTTTACAATTGATAAGAATATTGTAGGGGATTGAGAGGAATAGAGCTTATATAGTCTGTCCGGGTCCGAAATTCAATACTGTGATCGATTTTTGGAGAATGGTTTGGCAGGAAAATGTTGAAACAATTGTCATGTGCACTGATTTTATTGAAAACGAAGAGGTAAATGCAATTTTTGTTCCAAGACAATAAATTTTTTTATATTTTAGCGAATGTGTGCCGAATATCGGCCCCAAACTTTGAATATGCTTGCTGAATATGGGGCAATTACAATAAAACTAACAAACGAAGAACATTTGAAAAATCATGTCAGTAGAATATTGGAAATACGTTATCATTACAATAAACGAACCGTAAAACATTTCAAATTACAATGGAGTTTAGGACCGGGGAAGTCATATTTTTCTAATGAAGTTGTACCGCTTGTCATGGACTTGAGAGAAATTGTCAGTAGGAGTATCACTCCTGTTGTAATCCATTCCGGGTAAATTCAATGAATAAAAAATAGTTTCGTAATGGAATTTTATTTTAGGTATGGATTGAACTGATGCGCAGCTTTAATCTTATGTGATTTAGCTTTGGAAATGGCTTCCCTTTCGAAAAGTGTGAATTTTGTTGACTTAACAAAACGACTGAGAGAGCAGAGATTTCACATGCTCAATAAAAAAGTAATAACTCTTTCTTATTAACATTTCCAACATTGTCATTTATAATCTTAGGAGTACTATATTTTGGCCCACATGATTGTTTCGGAATGCCTTATGGCAGAAAACGATCCTTTTAATTTACCAGCAGACGAAATGCCGACCGACGAAGGGATTACTAAACAACTCAAATTCTTAAAAAAACTGTGCTGGCAGGATGGAGTGATTCAGTCATTATTGACACAAAATGAAAACGGCAACAGTAAGAAATGTTCTTCGCCACTTATTTCTGGTTTGTAACAAATTGTTTAAAATTAAATTGTCATTTAAAAACTTAAGTTTTAGTTAATGGATTTGACTTTAACAAGACATTTTTTGTTATGAAACAATCTTCAAAACGATTTCTTGAACAGTTTTGGGCGTCACTTTCTAAAGAGGCGATAAACTGTATTATGCTACTGAATAAATTGCCAAAATCGGTAAGTTAATTTTTACAACACATTGAGGATAAAACATAAGATATATTTCTTTATCTGCTGTCTAGAAAAAACTACAGTTGTGTAATTTTAATGGTATGCGTCAAGATGTTCTGATTACAGTTAAAGAAATCAAAAGTGAAGATAAACCTCACTGTCTCGTTACGACAATAAAATTATCATTTTCTAAAAATGTAAAAACAAAAGTAAAAGCTAAACTACCATTTTCATTTTTATTATAACCGTAATTTCAGATATTTGAAGAAAGAAGAATTGAACTCGTAGAACTGAAGTGTTCGCCGGATAAATTTTTATCGATTAATAATATTTTAAATGCAATAGACGATATTAGAAGTAATAATACTTTAAAGCAATCTATTCTTATTTTAAGTCAGTAAGTAATTTATAGAAATGGTTTATTTTTTTAGATTTTGATATTTGAATATGATGTGCATGTTGTCTCCGCACTTTTTTTATTAATTTTAAATTTTAGCGATGCAATCAGTTCGAGGGGGATTTTTCTTGCACTGTTTTATATAATAGAAATGCATGAACGTTTTTCTAAAATGGAAATCTGTAATAGCATACGTCTTATCCGAAGAAGCGGCATCGAATTCTTAACTAGCCCAGTAAGTAACAAACTAAAACAGAAATTAATATTCAAAGCTTTATATATTTTCAGGAACAGTTGAAATTTCTATATGTGTGTGTTAGAGAATACTGGAATAAGCTTCACCGATACGAAACATTAGAGTCGCGTTACGCTAACCCAATGAAATGGTAGAATACATACAATATAATGTTAATATTATTCTGTAGGTATATAATATTCACCTTTAGTGTCCATCATTAGGGTAACATACGCCAAAATTCTGGCAAAAATGTCCCCTTTTCATGAGAATGGAAAATGGATAGTGTCAGAAAGTCTAGACAAGTTTAGCACATATATTTTTTAATGATTTATGTTAGTATGTATAATAACTTCAAGAATTTTTCAAGGGCCACCGTTGATAATTCAAAACTTATAGAGACAAAGATTTGATCAAATGAGAAATAAGTGACTCTTTTCCATGCTTATTATAAATCTTAAAATAAAATTACCGATACTCCAATTCGTTTTTGTTTTATGAAAATTGCACTACCTAGGATTTATAAAACTGTATTGTAGTTCGATTTAGTTGGACTATGTCAATGGTAAACTGAAATTTTGGTTATTTCTGCGACCTGAAAATACAATACGCTGATCATAAGAAAATATAGTCGTACAAAATCTAAGAGACATATAGAAATAATAGAAAATTATTCTCAACGCAATTCGATAGGCTGCTCTCAAAAACTCAATAGTTTCGTGTATTATGAAGTTTGCATAATCAAAGAGGAGCTATTAAATTTTTACAGAAGAAGGCTGTTTTAGCTTTTTTCCTATTATAAAACAACATCGAACTGACATCGGTGATTTTTTTTACATTTAACATGAAAAGGGTAACTTTGGTTTTGTTTAACCTCTTATAAGTCCCAAGATATCAACGGGCCTTGAACAAGTGATCATCCTCCATAATCAAATGTGTTAAAAAATAAAGGAAGGCCATGGAATTACTTTGTGATTTATTAGTATAGCAAATTTGTGACCACTTTTTATTTTTGGCAAAGGTACGAAACATGTCATGTCTTCTTTAGCAAACTCCATCCCCGGGAGTTGGTTTGGCCGCTTAGGTAAATTTTTAATTACTATTTTTGTCAAACGTCCTGATTTGTCAATGTCAAAAGTCTACAATGTAAAACATAAAACAAAAGCTGGATTCCATGGCCCCTTGAGCCTCCAGTTTTTTAACGCGTACTATATACAGTGTGGGAAACATTAGAAAGGTAGAAATAATTTTACTACAAATTATATAATAAAACATGATTTGCTAAATTATTCCTATAAACTATGACCGTATTAATTATTTGCTTGTTTATTATTGATTATTAATTTAATTGGAATTAATCCAAATTGTATTAATTATAACGTTCTTCTTTGGGATTTTGGACCGTGTTCCATTTGAAGTTCCATTAGGGGGGGTGTAGTGAACGCTCCGAGGAGCTAATTCAACAAGTGACCCCAATGAATCTCCAGACGTTTCATCCACAACTGCGGTGGATTTCATCAGTGGTTTAAGTTGCGATGTGGAAGAGCTCGAAGTGTTCTCTTCGCTGTCACATTCGCGACTGTCACATTTATTTTCTGCGGCGGCGTTGCATAATTTTTGTTGTTATTTGCAGTGTTTGCTTGATTTTCTGGAATAAATGACATTACCCTTCTCGTTGACAGTACCGGTTGCCAAGTTTTGTCCATCTTTAACCCTTCACCCATTCTACACCCTAATTCTACATACTACACCCCCCCTAAAGGAACTTCAAATGGAACACGGTCCAAAATCCCAAAGAAGAACGTTATAATTAATAACACCGACCGTGAAAGCCTACATACAAATTGTATTAATTCGATTATGAAGATGTACAGATTTAATTAGTCTGTGGGTCGTTATAAATGCACTTTGGCGTGCCTCTAGACACTAGAAACAATTGCAACAGCTGATTTTGACAAATTTGACATAAACATCTGTCAATGTCAAACTCCCCAAACAGTGACCCGTTTTTCTCTAAAACAAAAATCAGCTAATTATATCAAAAAATGTCCATTTTACAACACAACACTACGAAAACATGTAAATCTCGTTGCCAAATTTAACGTATGGTGTTTAACAACACGCCAAAAACCTCTGTATAATGTTCCGAAGCAGAAGTTGGTTCGGAGGCGGTTGGGGCCGTCCCAAGAACCCTCACTCGCTCGAACACTTAAAATATCTGTACAATGTGCTTTCACGAAATCAAACCGTGTCGGAACACAACCGCGGCCTCCTCGTCGAGACCCTCCGCTCAATTGCAGAAATCCTGATTTGGGGTGACCAAAACGACTCCTCCGTATTCGAGTAAGTAGAATTTTACCACATCTAATTAGTAAACAATCATCTTGAAGCTTTTTCTTGGAGAAGAACATGTTGTCGTTCTTTTTGCGCATCATGAGACAACGCAGCGGAGGTTCGAGTTTCGTTTGTGTCCAGTTGCTTCAAACGCTTAATATTCTATTCGAAAACATCCGCAACGAGACGTCGCTTTGTAACTATCGCCGCAGTTAACTAACCACGCTTCAATCGAGCTTGTTTTAGACTATTTACTGTCGAACAACCACGTCAACTCCATCATTGTCCACAAGTTCGATTTTTCTGATGAGGAGGTTATGGCGTATTACATTTCGTTCCTGAAGACGTTGAGTCTGAAGCTCAACGCCCACACGATTCACTTCTTCTACAACGAGGTGCCTTATTCGCGATTTTGTTGGAACTCGTACAAATGTCGCTTTTCAGCACACCAACGATTTTCCATTGTATACCGAAGCGATTAAGTTTTTTAATCATCCCGAGTCGATGGTTAGAATCGCCGTGCGCACCTTGACCTTGAACGTGTACAAAGTGGAAGATGCCAGCATGCTCGCTTTTATTAGGGACCGAACGGCAGCTCCGTACTTCTCCAACATCGTCTGGTTCATTGGAAAGCACATCCAAGAGTTGGACGCGTGCGTGCGGAACGATGCAGAGTACGACAATTTCCATAAAAATCGTTTCCTAATTCCCGCATTCAACAGCCACCAGTCGCAAAACCGCCTCTCGGATCTCGTCGCCGAACACTTGGACCATTTGCACTACCTCAACGACATCCTGTGCTTGAACATCACCGATTTGAATCGAGTCCTCACCGACCATCTTCTAAATAAACTTTTAATCCCGCTTTACATTTACTCGCTGACGACGATTAGAAGACCGGGAATCGAGGCCGTCGCCAAACTCCTCAATCAAAAGTTCAGTCTGAACGAATCCAACGGCGGAATTTCGCACGAGCTTTCCGCCGGGAAAGTGTCGTGCGTCGTTGCTTTGTTCCTTCTCTCGCAAGTGTGTCTCATCATCTCACATCCGCCCCTGGTTCAAACCCTCGCTTGGATCGTTTTAAGGACTGATCGAGGAGTTTTTGATAAAGGTGCCGATAAGTTGTTGGAGGCGTACGAGTCGGAAGTGGGGCAGAACGCTCAGAAGGACGAGGCGAGCGGTTCCGAGATTAGTTTTCAGGGAGACGTGGTGGAGGAGCAGAGGAACATTACAGATGAAGAGAAACAGCGTCTGGCGACGACGCCCACCGACGTGGAGAATGTGGCAGAGAAGCCGTTCCTGGAGACGGTCTATAACGCGTTGGATTGCACGGAGAACGACTACGCCGCACTCTTCGCCCTGACCTTGCTTTACGCTATGGCGTACAACAAAGGTAACATAACGTTTTTATTTGCAGCTTCACTATTAATCGTTTGACTTTTATTTTTACTCTTGGGTCTGTGGGATACATACAATCCGCTTGTCTAGAACTAAATAAAAAAGGATTCAGAGTAGGCCATGCAATCTAGCTTTTGTTAAATTTTTTATAGTGTAGACGTTTGACATTGACACATCATGACAAAGTATCATTATGCATCGTATTTCAAACGGTAGTCAACCGAAAACTTTATTTAAAATGTTTCCATTTCATTACATAACCATTTTGTACACTTAATTCGAATTGCAAAGTTATTCACGGCATACTCTGAATAATTTTTTATTAGTACCCACGTTAGTGTAGAGATTGCAAAATAAAAATTACACCTCAAATGGATGATGCTTATTTAAAGGGTACCAAGGGCCAATTTATTGTTTGTAGTAAAGTGATGTTAATGTTTTTGTACTATCAAAAATAAACCTGGGCGTCTAATTTATGCAATTTTAACGTTTTCTAACCAAAAATAGATGCACAATTTACTGATTGGAAATTGCATTAGACAATGACAGTTTTGCATCTTGGTTTTTTAGGCAAAAATGGCGCTTAGTTCCGTTTTGATAATAACGAAAATAAGGGTCTCGTTACACTTTGTCCATGACGTTTCGATGTCTTTAAATAAAGCATAACATTTGTTTTTATGTAAAATTTGGCACTTGAAACTAACGTGCGTTCAAAAAAAAAAACGAGGCTGCGTTGGCCATGGAATTTATCGGCTTTCCAGTGTAGAAACCGTAGAAAACATAAACATGAATTGACAAATGTCAAGATCTGTCAGTTTCAAATTTACCATCGAAATAAAACGGCCCAAACGCTAGGACAGTTTAATTTTATTTTTAATGAGCATTTTTAATAATCATTGGTTTATAAACCTCCGAATCCAAGCAAATCCGAACCTTTTTTTTCTAATGTACATTGTGTAATTTATAACTCACTCGTGGTCAACGTTCGTGTTTAACGATTGGTAGGTCACAAACATATTATTATTATTATTACTTAAATGATGGGGGAAAAAAATTTGGTCCTTTAAATAAAATGTAAACATGTAAAAAAATTAATGTAGACTTTAATGAAAGACAATCCGTAATTAAACTCCAAAAACAAACAACATTTATCGCAATTGCTTTCGATTTTTTGTCGTAACACGTTTAAATTTTTTGGCCTACTAAAATAATAAACCTTCGAATCCAAGCAAACCCGAACCTTTTTTTTTTTCTAATAATGTTATATTGTGTAATACAACTCCCTAACGGTCGACGTCCGTGTTTAACTATATATACAACGATTTTTGAAATATTAATTGAGAATGCAGTTGCTCTTAAACTGAATTGGTAGGTCTCGAGTTGCGCATAGAGACTGATGACCCATGAAGGTTGACGGGTAGCTGAGTGCTGCCAAATATTCTCAAGACATTTTTCGGTTTTGAGACTGATTCTTCTTCATCGATCTATTCACGACTTACAGTTATATCAAATTAATGACCGTCCTGGTCGTGCCGATATTCTCCTCAACAGAGGAGAAGCTGTAACAATGAATAGATTGATGTTTGGATTCACAACGATACCGGGAAATGTTTTGCACTTTTTTTAATCCCATAATGATTTATCCCATTGTCAACAAGGAAGCTAACCTAAACATGAACAGACTCGAACTGACACTTTGAAATTATGCTACACTAAATTGATGCAGAAAGTTTTTCCATGGCCAACGCAGCCTCGTTTTTTTTGAACGCACTTTATTTGGAGGAAATTCATTAGGTAGCATAAATGTGTGAATCCGTGCGTAATTTATTTTAAAGATTGCATAATAAGCAAAGTAAAAGTAACAAAAAAAAATGGTCAAAATTATTATCAATTATTTATTATTAAAAAGTAAATGCCTACAGTCAACTAAACGGATAAGCATTAACACTAATGACATAACATTAAAACTCTGTTTATAAAATTAACGAAAATCGAAACGTATGTATATTTTCAAGTCATATGCATCTACATCAGTTGCAATTAGGTTTCGTTAAAGACACCAAACTTTTATATCGTTTTTTTTCGTTGCCGATATTTCTTTTAGATTAGGATAAAGTTGAAAAAGTTTTGCACTAAAATGGGTGTCGTTGGATGATGGTTGTTTTCTTTGTATTTATTTATGGAATTCAGCGTTTTTATGAGTATTAATAAAAATCGAAAACGGATTATCATTCGTAAGCTTCATAACTCGAGCATTAAGCCAAATAATTTCTCCTCCATGAATATCTCTTTTCTATTAGTTATAGACATTTTTATTTCAGATGTTCCAAAAAAATTATTTTGTCATCTCAAATTTAATACAATTTTTTTTCTTTGAACAAAGCTTGACTATGCTATTAAATTCGTTTAAATTATAGACGCGCAATTGGTGTTTCATTGGTTTTTTCACCCAAAGTCGGTATGGAATAATACTGTGACCAGGAACCAAATATTTTAAATAAATTTCAAAATAGCTTTCTATTGCAAGATAATAATATCAATTTTTCTTCTTCTTCTCTCAAACAAACTCGAATAAATCGTTTAAGGCAGGATCCTACCTCTTATATTTCACTGCCGGCCGTTCCTTCATTCCAAATAAAAAAATATTATGTGTTTGTTGACTTGGATCCTTTAAAAAAAAACAACTATAACAGAGGCACCTTTACAGTCTAAAAAACGCCTCTTGGTCTTAGATAAGCGTCATCCAAGAGAACGGAAAAATTATTTAGTTTCTTGTGTAAGGGGGTTCTAAAATAGCAGATGACTGTATAGGCCATGTAAGCACTTGGAGAAATTTGAGTTTAAGCTATCCGTAAGCCAAAATCCGTATTTTTTTTTGTTCGCTCTTTGATTGTATACAACATTCGGTGAAGCCATTTTGGGTCGTAGGGATAATGCCAGACATCAACGAGCAAGTGCTAAGACCGAAGAAGACCTACTCGTCGAAGACGTCGGCTCGTGACGTGCGATATACGTACAACACGCATTTGGTGGACAAACTTCTGTACATAGTGCTTTTGAGTTGTCAGCCATCGTGTCGTGTGCGTTTGGTAACTCTTGAACTAGCGCTTAAGTTGTTGGTGCAGTTGGTGATGGCGGACGGGAAGAGCGTCCTGCTCGAAACCCACAAACAGTCAATTGATTCGGCAAAGACTCAGAGTACCGCGCTTTTGAGGAACTTCTACAAGAGCGAAGAGATTTTCCTAGATATGTTCGAACACGAATACTGTGATATGTCGAAGAGTTCGTTGAATGTCGAGTGGTTGTGTATGGATAGTGCGATTTTGTTGCCTCCGACGGGGACTCCCATGACTGGAATTGACTTCACGAAGAGGTTGCCATGTGGAGAGGTATGCATAATATTTATTTATATCAGAACTTTTTAATGGTTAATCAAAGTTACTTTTTAATCAATAAAAAATGTCAGCTGACATCGAACCATCGAGTTATATTTTTTTTTCCAAGCCTCCAAATAACTAAACATATTTTCGTTTAAGCTCGTTTATTATACATAACGTGCGTACAAAAATTAAACGAGGCTGCCATTCAAAAGAGTGTCGCAAAATTAAAATAAATAAAGAAAATACTACAAATATTTGTTTCAAAAATTTAAACGTATATCTGTAGTAAATGTGTCTTTGGAGACCCAATAATTTACAAAATATATGCGATGAACGTGAATAAAGTTTGCATATTATTTGTTTCAAAATTTTTGATCTCATTGGGAATGTTTAATTTTTTCTTTATTATTTATGTTTTTTGTAATTTAATAAATAAACAATTTTGAATTGTTATTTGAAAAAAAAATTATTCGTACACCAAATTATTATACTAAGTGTATTTTTGCAATACATCGCAAAATTTACCGCGTGCGGTAAAAGTACCGGATCAGTTTAATATTTCATAAACTGTAGGTACAGCAAAATGTTCTTGACAAAATTTTTTTGATACAATATGTTTTATTATTGTTCGGTAATTGTGAATATTTTTTCCAAGGCCTTCATAAAGTGAAGAATAAGAAAATGTCAACAAATGCAAATTTAGTTTCGTGTATGCGAATACGAAACAGGTGCCAACTGAGTGTTTGCAAAGAAAATAAAACTACAAAAATTTAAAAAATATGTGTGCGGAAAATGTGTCTTTGAAGATCTAATAATTTACAAAATATGCGATGAACGTGAATAAAGTTTGCATATTATTGATTTCTAAATTTTGGATGTCATCGGGAATGTTTAATTTTTTCATCTTACCTATAATAGCAATTTCAAAACCGACAACGGCCGAGATGTTTCCAGACTTTAGTTATTAAATTTTATTTTTAGATATCAATATTTCATGATCATAAAAACAATCGGTTCAAGATCTTAACAGACAAAAAATACTTGTTTAGATGCAATTAAATTGCATAATTTTTAGCTTCTAGTATTAATATTTATTAGATATTAAAATGTTTTAAAACACAGCAGAAAAAAATTTGTTGGATAAAGATGTTTTTCTGATTTTAGTTTGAATACTTAAATGTAATAACATACGAATATTTATAATTATTATAATAACACGCATTGAACGACCACAAAAAAAAGTAGGTGTATTCGTATGAAGGTGTTTTTGCTCCCCTGCAAATTGCTCTTCTGAAATAAACACATCACAATATAACGTCTTTTGATTTTAAAGTACGAACCGAAAAGCCCGTTTTTCAGCTTGTAAAATGTTTGATGATTTAATGTCTTCTTCAACAAATTACATGTACGGGTCTCGGTTTACACGTCGTTTGAGCAAATTTTTGAATGACACCTCCCTGACAGTTTAAAAAGTCTACACTGTAATATTTGTACGCTCGTTACAGTATTGTGACGACTTTCGTTGCTTTTTTAAGTTGGCTACACCATCAACTTTGGAAGGCTTTCCTAAATTTTATTATAATTTAGTTCGTTCCAAGTATTTGCATAAACTAATAACGTCACCTACTTGTATTTTCAACAACCTCTGACATTTCGTAAATAGAATTGTCCCTCATCTAACTCGGCACACATTTGAATTGTTTGAAAATTATAGAATGTCTTCTGTCTTGGTTTGTCAATCATTTCAATTTTTATTACATCAGGTGGAAAGAGCGCGTCGAGCCATCCGAGTCTTTTTCCTCGTCCGAAACGTCGTCCTAATCTTAAACGGCGAAGTGGAAACTCAACTACCTCTTACGAGTCCGCAAAGCTGCGTCCAAATCGATCAAGCCTTGGACCTGAGTATATCTCGTTGTGTGTCACAACTGCACGAATCAAACAATCGTTAAATTGCACTTGTCAAATAAAGCTTTCTCGACTTTCAGGCATTTTATTTGTTTTCTTCTTCTCTCAGTTGTTTTCTTCAATTTCAGCTTGCACTCTTTGCATGCCCGTAACGTGCACTTTCTTGGGGGATTTAACGATTGTCTTGTTCTGCGGTATTTCCACGTGTTAAACATCCTCATGAGACCGCTTTTGTTTGTTGCAGACAATTCCGACTTGATTGCTTGCACGGTGCTGTGGAAGGACGGAGCCAAGACGAGACGGTTCTTGGTGATCGATGTTTTACAGTTGATTTTGGTGGAACCAGACACGAAGAGGTTGGGTTGGGGAGTGGCCAAGTTGGTGGGGTTTTTACAAGACATTGAAGTCACAGGAGATAAAGATGATTCGAGGTGTCTTCATATTACAATTCACAGGCCCTTGTCAGGGACCACCACCAATCGGGTGCCTCTTCTGAGCGCCAAATTCGTCTTTGATGATAATATCAGATGTATGGCGGCGAAGCAAAGATTGTCAAAGGTAGGTAGGCGCTTTTCGTGTAAATTCCTAAATCGATACGGATTGTACGAATTATTGTTTATTATTTTCTTATTATCAGTGTTTCATTAAAATTCATATAAATAATATATTTAGACACATAAATTTAACCTTTAGGACGATAGTGATTAAATTGGAATTTCTAAGAATTCTGAATTGTTTGCGTGTTGCTGCAATTTTATTGTTTTTTCTTTTGACATTTTTTTGTGTTATGGCCCAAACCGACATCTGAGGTGGAATTTCTTTAAAGAAACACAAAATGTTTATTGCAAATGTCTTGTTTTAGGGTCGAATAAAAGCGCGCCAAAAGAAAATGCAAAACATCGCCCGTCTCCTAGAAATCCCGGGTCAGTCCGGTCCCCCAAGTCCCGCGTTCGTCGGAGGCGGCTTATACAACCGCCCCAGCGGGCGTGGCTTGCGCGACCATCGCCCCTTCTCTTTATCTCGTGGTCCCGGCTTTGCCGCCCCTCGCTGGGAGAATCCTCCGGGTGTAACCCATCGTGCAGACCAAACACGTCGTCACCTCGACAACGATTCTAAAGCGGTCTCGAAAAAAGAGGACCGCACGCCAAATCGTTCGCGGGACTCATCGTCGAGTAGGACGAAATCACGAGAGGGATCTCCGCGACTGCCTCGACCACGTTCCGAGGAAATCCCCCTGGAGTTGATTAAGAAGGGACCGAACGCTTTGAGTGAGGCTGCGCCGAAAATTGCGATAGTGCCTCGGCCACAAGTGCAAGAAGTTGTCGAGGGAAGCGAGGAAAAGACCGAAGAAGGTGCTTCAGAAGTGTCTATCAGTTCCGAAGAGACATCGTTCATTGCCAATGAGAGGAAGGCCAAGAAAGGGGGCGATGTGGAGACGGTGTAGTATTCTTATGACGAGAACGAGGGGAGCGGTTTTATTTTGTTGAATTATCAATAAATTAATAGAAAACAACGTCGTTTACTTATTTATTCACCTAAAAACTACACAAAAACAGTGTAAAAGATCAAAATATTTTCACACAGGATGTTTTTGATAAAGCGGCAGGCCCCTAAGATGTTTTATTTAAGGTCCGATTTAAAAAAAATCAAAATCCAGATTAAATCGCTTCTAATTTATTACGAATCGACGATTTTTGAGTTGCCGTGGTACATTTTGTGTATTTTCTTATTTTAAGTTGGGACCCATATTTTTATGATTTCTAAGATATTATTTTTCTTGATGCATCCAGTCTACAGTTTGTTTAATTTTAATAATAATTAACGTCCTTAATCGGGTTTTTTAGTTTTTTGTTCAATATTACTTAATAATTTTTAATTTTAATTAATATTTTTTTTAGTGTTAAAATTATTGTTAACAAAATCTAGATACATCGTGTCAATACAAATCATTCCGATTAACAATAATCTGATTAAAAGTTAGCCCTTTCTTCAAAATTAATAATTTTAATTTATTAACATGACACGTTTATTTTACGAAAAAAATTAAAAAAAACATGACCAACATTTTTATTTCATTATGCGTTATTCCCGGTTTTGAACTACATATTTCAACATAAAAGTTGAAAATTCTTACCGAAGTAATCATGATAATTTTCATTTTCCAGTACCATTGGAGAGAAAACACTTCTTCCTTATAGGAAATTTAATCTAGATTTCAAAAATGCACTCATTTTTAATTATTGATGACCAGAATGTAGAGAAAATTGTGATATAATGTAGAAGTCACAAAAAGTGTTACAAAAAAACACTAAATAAAGTGTATTTTGAGTTTGAGAACGGGTTGAGCAGATATACTTTTTAATTAATTTTGTATGTAATACCTTTTATGACAAAAACGCTAAACTTGCGAAATGCAGATCAGACTACTAACCCCGGCCTTTGACTGATATGAATAACTATACATTCTTACTGCCGAGTAATCTGTGTTCCTGCCTAAATTTTATTTTTATTGAAAATGAGATTAACGTGAAATTATTGTTTGCACTAAAACATACACCGAGTGATCGTTGCAAGCCAAATTTTTGCTTAAGAAGGCCAAAGTAGATTAAAGAAAACGATAAGAAATGTGTTTTAATAAATACTTTTGTGTTTAGCACATTACTGTCTTTCGCTGCCTTATTTACTTTCACAACTCATTGTTTGGTTATCTTGCTAATAGAGATCAGTACAAATTCGTTAAAAGAATTATTTGCCAAGTGCAAACACTTTTAGGAATGACTAAATGGTGTGTAAAGCATGAATAATTTCCTGCGTTGTTGTTGTCAGACCGGTGCTCAAGTTATAAGCTGTAATAAATTTAAAAAAGTAATAGGACGAAAGCAATGGAAGAAATGTTCCTATTTTTTTTCAGTTTAAGCGGCATTTTAATTATCAATTAATGACATACCTGCGAAAATAACTATAACATGTTCTTTCAGTATCTTTGACATCTTGAAAATGAAACCTTCACGTAATAAGTGTCATGAAAGAAACTGAAAGTGATTTTAACTATCTCAGTGTGTCAGTTGGTCAAATGAAAATAATCAAACCCATAAATTTCATCAGACAACCATAAACAGAATGTCGCGGCATCCATCAAACAACCCGGCGTCTTTGATAGTTTCATGTAAAACTTGCATTCGTTACTTCACACCCATTCGTTATTTACCCGGTCACCATTTTCCGTTCATTCTAAATTCTAAATCAAATTCGCCATTAGTGCTGCGATGCACAAAAAATGTTTATTCGTTAATTGCAACATTCGCCACACTTTCGCAACGATAAAACGCATCAAATCGAAAATATTTGCGTTACGAGGTCGCTGAAAAAAAAACGGACGAAAGATGAGCATAGACGACTAATTAATCTAACGTTGGCCAAGTTTGCTCGAATGAGTCACGAAACGTGCTCCACGTTCCAAAACGCAACGTTTTTTCTTCGTACGTCCGTTAACAATGAGAAAACTAGCATTTTTCAAACATCTGCAAATCTGTTACAACATGAGTCACGGTAAAACGGTTGATGCAACAGCTCTTTACATATTTTCTCTTCCAAATATGGAAACGCTTTTAAATGAGTAAAAATCAAGCGTTGCTGTTGATCGATTCGGACTAATTAAATTATATAATTTAAACTTGAGGTTATCGCTGCGGTTTGGGCAATTAACACTTATCACCAACACAGCTGCTGGAACGAATTCAATAAAAAAGGCGCAAAGATACCAAGAAAATAAACAGAACGCGTCGTAATGTTGTTTGGTGCGATTATCTCAGCAGTTGTGACGGTGTCGCAGGAATCTTGGAAATCTGCAAGAAAATTTTTACCACACTGTAGGTGATAAGTTACAGTAGAAGATATTGAGTGTAAATAAAGCTGGATTTACACTATGATTGAGTTGTTGATTTGTTGTGTTTACTTTTAGAAATTCTTGTTGGCATTTATGGTATTTGAAAGCGATTTATGTAAGAAATATAAAACACCGAACATATCAATTGTGGCCGCATAACTCTCCTTGGGAATATCAGAAAATAAACTAAAAGAAAAGGGAATCCACAGTTAGTAATTAAAAACTAACAATTCAGAGCAGAGCTCGTAAGAAAATCAATATGAAATGGAAAGCAATAAAGCATATTTTGACATCTCAATGCATTAATTAAGACGCTCGACAAAATAATAATAAAAAATAACAGAAAAATCGTTAAATACGCTAAAACGGAACCACTAAAATTAGGAGGCGAAGAAACAACAAAATAACATTCAGTACAAGTAAAAATGTGTGGAATTAAAAAAAAACTCTGCAAAAGTGTAAAACTGTGTCAGTTTTCAATGGTGATCTTATTCGAGAATATATAATCGTGTCATGATCCTCTTTGGCGGTCTTATTTATCTCACATTCAGTCATTATCTGCTCCAGAAATGCAAATTATTACAAGGGTCTTGATCTGAAGAGGAATCAAAATGCGTTTCATTTTATAACGTTGTGAATCCTTAAATATTAACTGTTGTCCCGAACAGACACAAATTGTAGATGACTCATTTTATAACGTAAACATGGTACACTTTGTATAGTGAATCACAAGTTTTTGGACAAGAAAAATGTGCAAAAAAATTCTACAAGCTTCAGCTATAAACAAACTGTTGCGAAGATGTATTCAAAACTGCTCCCGATCTTAAACTATGATTATGTGAGTAATGAGAGAAAATAAAAGTAATAGCGGCAGGTGTGGAGCCGTAATAATAAAATTTACACTAATTACGATAGAGCTTTCATAATTTATATTTTATTATGTATTATTTATTACTCTTGTAGTTTTATCTTGTTTGCGGTAATGCGTTAGACTTTGCAAACCATAAATTTGTGATAAGTAGAAAGTCAAATGGTGCCAATTATTAAATTTAAATTTAAAAAAACAGTGAGTTGAATACGGGGCTAAACTTGAATTATTATCTCTAATATCAAATGCAAATTTTCCTTTATTTCCTTTATTGCCACCGAAGAATGATTAATTGGAGTTTTGGAATTGTTCATCTGACGATGGGAATGGGTTGAACGTCCGGTATGACGTCAGTCCTTTTACCTCATGTTTATTATATTACTTCCTTCACAGCTGACCCAATAATGAACGTTCAAACCTTCAAACCACCCCTTTTATTATCGATCGACCGTGCATTAAAGATATAAAATGCAAGGTTTATCGCTTATTGGTCCTTCTATTATTTCTTTTTCCTGAACAATTCATCATTTCGGAATTATTTACCAAATCAATTGGTTCCGAATGTAATTTTTCAAGGCGTACTTTGTCTCATCGAAATTTTATTCCGCTGATAATTTATATTGTTGAGGGTTTGTTTTATGTCAGTGATATTAAAATATTTGCGCCAAGGCATGGGACATCTACAGACAAGTCCTGTGCTTAAATGGTTGAAATAAATGACTAATAATAATAATTTAAATTGTACAGATTGTACAAATTACGAGATGGGTGTGACTGTAAATATAAAATAATAAAAACATAAAATGAACAGAGAAAGCGATGAAATTAGCAGGATCCCGAAAGCATATGGCGCGAAAAAAATATAATTCTTTGATAGGAAATATAAAAAATGTGAACCGCTTACCAAATAGAACAAAAATTGCAACGCAGATAAACAATAATGAAGACAGCAAAATAATTCATAGAACGTAATATTCTCGTCATAATCAAATTAAACTAAAATGTCTAGACGAAAAACGATATACATATTAAAAATAAATCTTAAAATGCTGCAATTGAACAGAGTTGTTGAACGGAGACAAGTAATAATAATCAACGAATAGTAATGAGATAAAAACATAAAATACATTATTTCCCGGCAGACAAATTCATTCAATCTCATCGCATTATCACATCTCCAAAATTGGGCTCAATACGTTTTAAAACGCATTATAGTCAGATTAAAATTGTTGCCAGCTCAATACGTGGGCGAGCAAATTGCGTTAAATTCCAATTAGGTTGGATAAAAACTGTTGAATTTTGAACTGAACTCAAATCGTTGTCTGTTATGATTAATTATTCTTCATTCAAGTCATTTTTTACATAACATCCATTACGACAAAAGCGATAAATCTGGTAATTACGAATACTATATGTGTATTTTTTATATATTTTTAGTTGTTTGGTAGATATGAGGCAGTATTGGCTATTGGATTGTATTTATTAATTGCATAATAACAATATGTTTTGGTAAAAATGATCTGATCTGACCTCACTACATCAAGAATACACAAGAAAAACATCACTTTTGAGCCGTCATGGTTACCAAATATGCAATTGCAAGATGAAATTTACGTGAAATAATATCAATTGCTAAAAAACATTTTGTGCAATTTGATATGCCAACATCTTTTTAATAATAACGTGCTTACAAAAATATAACGAAGCTGCGTGTAAACAAAAAACGTAATTTCAAATTTATCCAAATCGACTTAACTTGTTTATTTATTATGAATCAATATATGTTATCAATAATTTTACTAAATAATACCTAATATAGAATCTTAATTGGAATATAAATATAATACGAGTAATTGCAATTGATTTGAATTGATAGTTATTTTTCAACATTTATAAAATCAATATTTTTTTTTACTTTTATAGAAAATTTACACTTTCTACTTCATCAATCACAATAGTATTTGTTTAGTTATTTTTGTATGCTGGACAACTGTAGTGGAATTTATAAACTAAACTTAAGTTATTCCATGACCTCGTGTTATTTTTGTTTGCACGTCTCTGGAATTACACAAAGTGTCCAACAATTATCCAAATTCACCATTAGATGAATTTACCGTAAAAATAGCTATGGTTTTTGTTAGAAAAGTTACGTCATAGAGTCGCTTCACTTTCGGATGATACGGTTGGCAGCGAATTCAAACATCATTCACCTTGACAGCAATAATATAAAGTCGGAAAAATCGCATCAGCACTTGTCAAAATTTTTGTCATAAACCGCACCATCAAATTACACAAATGTGTTGCGTTATTCGTCTTCTGGATTGAATCGCTTGTCCGCGTTTTAGGTTGGCAACGAGTACGAAGTTGGTGCGAGTCGGCGCCGCCATCGCTCTCCTCTGTCGGTAAATTAGGCGCGGCCCGACCGTTGCAACGATTCGATTCTCCTGTCATTCTCTCAGCAGTCGAGCCGTTAAGTTGACCGGTCGCGTCGTAACGCCTCCACACACATTCTTTTGATTCGGTCCGCAGCCCCCATTTGATGTGCATTTAGTGCCCCCCATCTAAGTGACAGTGACATCGAAGAGGCGTCGAAGCCATGGCGGACGCCGACACCAAGGACCGCTACGACCCCGAACTGAAGTATCTGTGCGTCGATAGGAACAGCTACAACGACCCCGCGACGCAGGCCGAATGGACACAGAAGCGACTTGTGTGGGTGCCCCACGAGAACCAGGGCTTCGTCGCCGCCAGCATCAAGGGCGAGCGCGGCGACGAAGTCGAAGTCGAGATCCAGGAGAACGGCAAAAAGATCACCGTCGCCAAGGACGATATCCAGAAGATGAACCCGCCCAAGTTCGACAAGGTCGAGGACATGGCGGAGCTCACCTGCCTCAACGAGGCCTGCGTCCTCCACAACCTCAAGGACAGATACCATTCGGGTCTCATCTACGTAAGTCGTTCGATCGTACTACAATATTAAGCACGGCTCGGCCTTGAGGCCCGGTATCTCTTTTCTCGCCTTCCGAGAAGACGTGGGAGGAAACGCAGGGTTCGAGTTGCCTTTGCAACTAAATTGTTGCCTCAAATCACGACCCATTGTCGACCGAATCATTTCGGTTAAATAAAGGAAGAGGTTATGTAAGCAAATGTCAATACCAACGGCTTTTTTCTTGTTGCTATAAATCACCGTGATTTATAACTCGATGAATCGTTTTATATATGCCTACCGGTTTTTTTTCTTTATACCGGATTATAGTCATTTTTGTCGTCGGGGATTGGTTGCTTTCCGTCAGTTTCGCCAACGTTTTCATTGGAAAATTGTTGTCATGCTGCCAATATGGCAAAGTTAAATTTGTCTCGATTTTTTTCAACCCACTTGGCTGCATGTAAATATCCTCGCTGTTAAACTGTGTTTTGAGTCATTCGATTAGCGTTATTGTTGTTGTAAAACAACTGTTAATTGTTATTAATTTACGTTCGTTTATTTGATGTGAACGCACTCGCGTATCACTCGCACAAGGAAGACTTTATTTGTGCTGGATAAAGTTTTTTTAAATAACAAGACACTGCTACAAGAAATGAAAATATTTGGTTTCCAGTTTTTCAAAGTGTTTATCACTTTACTAGTAATGCACGATTAAATCACTAAATGGACTTGTTGTATATTTATTGTAGTTTCTATTGACTCAAATTACGGAATATATTGATCCAAGTTCACATTCACATGATTCTTACTTTCGCTACTCCATTCCACTTCGTCAAACTTTTTAAACCGTCTTTTTATGAAATGGAACTGGAAATGGATTTGGCCATTAATTGTAAATGAAACTTTAATTTTGAGGCGTTTATCTAATCGATCACATTAGTAATTACAAAATCTGTCGTAAGGGACAATGACAATGTGAATCAGGAGAGTACGTTATTTAATAATGTGATGAGTGAGCCGATGGAATTATGTGTTTCGGTTAGCTTTTCGATGTCCTTTTTTCGTTTCTGAGTGGCCACAAAAATGATGGCTTTTTATACCGGTGCAAATTAAAATATTCCAGTTGCCAATTTTGGAAACCATAAGACCTAGAAAATTTTGTATTTGTAATTATGTTTATCTCTCGTAATTAGAATTGATGAAAACATTTTCGATATGATTAGATTCCGTATTACTGTCGTCAATTTTTTTTTCCATTTCGAATGTCCCGAATTGACGACTTTATAATACCAAATTGAAATATTCCAGTTGCGAATTTTGGAAAACATAAGAACTACAAAACCTTTGTGTGTTGTGTGTGAGTTGACAAAAAATAACTTAAAATTAATTAATTTACAAAATCATTTAGATTCCGTATTACTGTCGTCAAAATTGGAGAATTGACTAAACAAAACTGGAGGAATTCGGCAGTAGAGGCTGATTTACAAACATCCTATTTAGTGTCTCCAAATTTGCCGGATCGATCGAAAATACGTAATATACCTATCACATTTGAAAATTCTCATAGAGGATTTTTTATCTTGCGCACAATGCACGAAAAATATAACCGACTGAATGATTTTATGCTTATGACGGATTAGAGATAAAATAAATAATTGAAAAAAAAGTAACAGTATTTTATTAATTCAGGAGAAATAAATTTTTCGTATATTTTTCTTATTTTGAACCTAGTGATGGGAGTACTCGAGAATAAAGTATCGACAGTACTCGTTGTTCTCGAGTACTTCTCCAGTAGGACTCGAATACTTAAGTACTCTGATGAGTTCGATACAAAAGACAATAATAAGAATAACAATTAACATACAAAATATCACCAGTCCGGTGCGTCAAAACAACTAAATACATTTTAAAACCTAAAGCAAAAAATGGCTTTTACCTTAATGAATAATTACAAATAAATTACTCTATCCCTATTCATATGAGAACTGGTTGTCAGGTGAGATATCTATTACCCAGTATCGATACTCAGATCGATCGATACATAATACTCGAGTACTACTTTTGATTTTCAGGAGTACTCGATCCTGTTTATCGCTATTTGGAATTCACATTAGCCTGTCCGTTTTCCTGATGCTTGCTTTTAGAGTTTATACGAGTCATTTTTGTAGAAAAATAAAGTCTTAACAAACTTATTTCTCTAGGAGGCATAAAAACGAAAAATTGTATACAGTTATACTAGGGCATTATTTCAAAAACAGAAAAAGAAGCTGATCACATCTGAACTAGTGCACATAATTACATTTTATATGCTTGCTAAAAAATAAGCGGCTGCCGAATACAAATCAGAAGTAGAATACATGCAGAATGTTGTTAAACCAATTGGTGATTTGCTAGTAGGACTTGAACAGTAGAAATTTATCCTGTTCTCAATGCAGCGTCAATTTTACTAAGTATGGTGGTTATCAATCAATCAATTTTATTTACTCAATTTCTCATTGCGGGCTTCTTATTTTTAACTTGTTTTATCTTGAATCAATATATTTTATCAAATATTTTATTAAATAATACCTAATATAGAATCTTAATTGGAATATAAATATAATACGAGTAAATGGAATAGACTTGTAATTGATATTGAATTGATAGTTAATTTTTCAACTTTTATAAAATAAGCTGTTATTTATTTACTTTTAAACGATTTTTACACTTTCTACTTCATCATTCACAATAGTATTTGTTTAATTATTTTTGTGTGCTGTACATCTGCAGTGGAATTAATAAAATATTAATTTTTTTGTCAATGGAGAATTTGTAACCATGCGAGCCTGTTTTACACTGTTATATAAATTATGTCAACTGTTATATTTGCGCCAGGCGATTTTGTTTTTTATATGTTTTTGTGTTCATTAGATAAAATGGTTCGTCTCGATGACGAAAAATCCCACCCGAAAAGTTTTCGCCACGTGCCCGCATCTCGTCGGTGTGGCTTTTGAATAATTAAACGACGACAAAGCGTCGATTTAAATGTGCATATGTTACACTTTGTTAATTGAGCAACAATTGCTTATTTATATATTATGATAAGTGGTGTAAAACCACGAGGCATTGTCGCTTTCGTATTTATCGATATTTATGTCAGGGACCTGAAAATTACAATTGAGACACACGCATATTTCTCTCGTGGAATCGTGGAAATTCTTGGCGATTTCACGCCTAGAGACGGAAACCGCTTGTGTTAATAAACTCTGAATTATTCTGACAAAGCGTACGAGTCATCGCGCCGTTTCCAGGTAAAAACGTTGATAAAACAAATATACACTGTGGTTTTTCATTTCCGTCGTGATAACGCTGCGGATTATGAACATTTTTGGGTTTTAAAAGTTATACTTATTTGGACGCACTTGGCGCTTTCAATATCGTACCAATATCGCCTAACCAAATAAGGGAGGGAGTGCATAACTAATCAGTGATAAGATAATGCATTTTTAAGTGGCATTTTGAAGAGTGGAGGGGGTGTGCTGAGTGTTCACAGAGCAGAAGTGGTTTAGGGTTACGTCCCATTTGTTGCCTTGATTGAGGAGGAGTGTTCACGAAATGTATATTTCTGTATACAGAACATGGGCAGAATCATTACAGCTGTTATACAAGCTGTTTTATGCCGATAGTTAAATAGTATTAGACGTTTCGCCCACCCAGTACTGTAGACTAGTTCCTTTCAATGTTTTTTCGACTTCATCTAAAGTCACGCATTTTCGTCATGAGGACCATTATTGCCATTGGGTATTGTGTCAGTTTTCAGCCTATGACGTATTTGTTTATTAACTTTTAATTCTGTTTACTTTTGTAATTCCTTGCCGATGGTCCTAAACTCGCATGATTTTATTTTGTGATATTCAGGAATTGCATCATCTTTATTTTAATCCTTGTTGACTTTGGCTCCGTTTTCGGATAAAAATGGGTTTGTAAACAAATCCGTACGGTGATGACATTACCAATAAAAATATAATTATAAAAATTCGCATCTTCGCCTCCTATCTTTTCTTGAAGCTATTCACACTTTTGTGTTTTTATATTGAATAAATATCTTCCTAAAAACACCAAAGGTATTTTGTGTTTTCGGTTTTATTACAATTCAGATCGTTTTATCTTTTCATCTGATTTGCAAACTGTTTTAATAGCTTTTCTTTTTGTTCAAAACCCTTTTTAGATCGTCTTTTTTTTATTCTGTTTGTATCGTTCTCCTTGCCTTTTAATTGTAATGTAAAATAAATATTTCCGTTTCATTTGTAAACCATTTGCAGCTCCTAAACATTATACTAGGCGTTTTTAATTCTAGAGATTCCGGGCTTATATCGTTTTTATGCTTTTTCTTATTGCATGTCTGTAGATGTTTAGCCGCATTTTTCTTCAAGTCTAAATTTTTTGATTGTGTTTGAACTCAATGATACGTCTCGATCTTCAGACAGTGTGAACGTTCAAATATTCAGCAAAAACTTCGGAGCTGTATGTTTGATGTTGCCAGTTTTGATGCTGACCTGACTCAAGTCCCTAGTTCTGGTTCAATTTGCGCCAAACCCGACTAGGTGAGGCAAAATGTAGGTGGTTTCATATTTAGCTCGTGACGTCTTTTCGTCGGTGCCACATGTTGCTCGTACGTCCCTCGGGTTTATTTTGATACCGTCGCCGTTTTCCTGGAGAAACGGTTCGTTTCAAGATGACATGACCTTGACAGAGCGGCGACCTCCGAGACCATACACACAGGTCGAAGTCTTCGGGGAACGTACTAAACCGCGACCGGAATTTAAGTTTTGTCATTTTGTTTGCCCGGCATCGAATTCGCCGGTCGGTCTGAAGGAAAATGAAAATCCTGGTGGAGGTCGTCACATGTATAGATTTAAATGTCACAATCAGGAATTTTTATAGTGTTTCGCGAAAGACTGCCGTAAAAATAGGATATTGTTATGTTATATAATTGTGAATGCATAATTACAATGACGAATTGGTAATCTGGGGGTTTTAAATAAAGAGGACGATTTAAATGTTTTGATCCAGTAGTTTTTATCCGTCCTGGGATATTTGTAATTGACATGCTTGTGTTGCCTTCTGTTCTTTCATCTCGGGGATATAACATGTTTCTGGTTCGATTCAATTCTGTGCTTTATGGATTTCAAGAAAAACGAACTTGCAAATATGTAATACAAAATGTGCTAATAAAAGAAACAATAATTGACGGTTTGATAAAATTTATTTTAGTTTAATTTTTTCATTCTCATCATGTGCTTCGTCAACATCTTATCATTTAATCCATATATTGTATTGTCTACATGTAGATAATTTAACAAAATCCTGTAGATGTAGATATTCTTTCTCGAGAAATTTATTTGCGAACCGGAATTTTAATGGGTAGTCCTGTAGTCGTTTCGTGATATTCTTCTCGTCTCGAACCCAGCATTTTCATTTCTCAAGTCAACAGTTCCAGTAGGGGTTTAAAAGTTAATAATTCTTCAGTTGTCTTTGGTGACAAATTGAGAAACACCCACGAGCGTCGATAATGATGCATTGAACGCGCATGGTTAGCAGCGACATTTTCAATGGCGAGGTGTTAATTTTGGGTTCAGTGTCTCCCAGTTCTTGGATATTTTCTTTGTCGACTGCATTCTTGGTGGGGCGCGATCGTGTGTTTATAATAAAACTGGATGCACGCATTCCACGACCGCTCAGCCATTAGAACGAAAAATTCAAAGGATTTTTACTAAATTAGTCATCGGAATAAACGGAGCTCTTATCGAAGAACTCGGAGAGTCACTCCGTATACTTCGGCGATGAAATCATTCTGAGAGTTGTATCAGGCGACCCTGAAAATCGCGCAGCGATCAACAACAACCAAGGAAGGATTCTCAAAATCGGAGGCTTTAAAAAAGTCATTATGTCGTCGTCGCAGATCATTACATTTTGATAGATTGTTGTGGCCATAAAAGCAACTTTTAATGTGTTTTTCTATCTGAAGAGTGCTTCAGGCGGCAGGACGACTCCCGTCCTGTTAACTCAATCTAAACGTCCGTTTTTTACTAGCATGAATAGAAAAAGCGATCCGGAGAATCGAATAATGCGGAGTAGGTCGTCGATTAGATAAGATTAGAGTCATTCAGCTGTGACTTTCCAGAAGTCTTTACTTTAACTTTGTTAAACAAGATGAAAGCACGGCCGCCCTGCACTAAAATCTATAATTTAACGAACACAGAGTAATTTATGTATTTATGTACAAATTAATTAAATGTAAAGTAAGCAGCGGCAAGCGAGCGCTGTAAAACAGTAATTACCTGAAATTCCAACGCCCGCAACCTAAAAATAGAAGCGTATAAATCATCGACAAATAATTTCACATACATTTTTCGATGGCCTAGTACTTTATATCGATGCGGAGGCGTTAATTGAGTTGTCTTCATCGGATGTCTATTTTTAATGTATTTAGGCGAGACGTGCGTTTATAATTCATTAAATTCGGTAAAGTCGGAAAATCGGTTCAGGTACAGTACAAGTTGTGATAAAGTAATGACCGTTGAAATACCAGAATTATGACAAGGCTAGCAGGAATGTGACAGAATGCGGATCAGTTTTGCTTTTCTTTAATTAGTATTTATTATTCATCATGGTAATATTTTTGGATTAAAACAATTTTTCGTCCACTTCTTTAGTATAATAGAAAGCGTCGGTGGTTGCGTTAAAATGTTTTTATTAGTTTTTTTTATACATTTAGTATTTTTATATGAAATTAGGGATGAAATGTGCTTCATAATGTTTCTTTAAGTTTTTAAATGTGTGTACAATTTTTTTAATTGTATGTATGTTATGCTTTTAATAAAAAGTACATAAATATGTAGTCGTCAAGTACGAGTATGGTCTTTTTAAGATAAAAATATGAAATAAAATATTCCAAACAGACCTGAATCCTAAATATTCGAAATTTAAAAGTACCATAGTTTCTCACACAGTCTTTTCTTTCGTCCGTTCAATCGAATGTACAAGAATCGAAATTTCCATTAAAGAATTGTTGTAGTTCTTCATAAGTCAATAATTTTTTTATTTTTTAAATTTTCTGTCAGATGAGCATGTAATCTTTAGAAAATTGCGCTCCGCTTGTGTAATATACATATTGTGTTTGCAACATGCCTATTTCGGCTGAAATTTCTGTTTTCATGATTCATACTAATTGCGGAGATTATGCAGGACGGATTGACCAATTTCTCTTCGCCATAACTTTATGCAAATGATTTTGCCAAGCAAAGAATGGTAAAGTTTACACAATTTTTCCAAAAGGCAGATTCGAGTTTTTCCTTCCGCTGAATTACACAATTAATTTGTAAATATTTGAAATCGATAAATAAACTATATCGTAAATATTGATTAGTTGTTTCATTGATATTTTTTCGTTATATTGTCAATAAACTGATACCGTAATATATGCATGTGTATATATTTTTTAATAATTACACACTGACTGCATTGACTTGAAAATAAATTGTAATCATTAGCGTTAATTGACGTTAAAAAGTGCGCTAACGCCAAACATAAATTATTGTCGGCAGTAGCACGTTTACCAAAAGAGCGACGTGTTTATTTATTTGTACATTTGAAATGTCGGAATTATCTTATCGAATAGGGCGGACACTATTACGGCACTTTTCGCATGCCCAAATCTAAACTAGTTCAATAACGTAAAGCTCATTAGCTTTCGAACGTTCAAATTCGGCATTTGCGGCGGCGGTTCACTTTCGAGCGTCCGTGACCCCATCTCCATCCTATTTCGCCCATTTATGGTGTTCTTTTGCGCCTCTTGGCCCGCGAAATGCGGCTGACTCACTTGATTGAAACCGAATCGCATTCCAAAAACAAATTCATGTAACAGCGCGAACTATAAAGCAATCAAACTACATAAATGCAACGCGTGAAGAACTGAAAAAGGAAATCTGTATGTACGACACCATGTGCGACAAGAACTGAACAAATTAGAATTAAATTTATATATTCTGAAAGCAGGAAGTTAAGTTGTGAATTCTGCTTAAAAATAAATAGTCGGTGTTCAATTTTTGGATTTGGATTAAGCCATTGATCTCGAAATTACAACCTGCTCATCTTAAAGGACCTGTTGATAATGAGGATATCAGTCTTCTGGTCGATACTAGTATTTTATTATTATATTTAATATTTTCGAAAACTAAGCATTGACACCAAAAGATTTTCATCTAAGCGATTTTGATTGATTTGTTGTATAAGTACATTTGTTCAAATGCTCAAACCGTTAACCGAAAAAGTAGAAGCTTCGGATATGTTCTGTCCCTAGGTAAAATTCGCTAATTTTCGGAACGAAACCAACGATCGTAAAGCCAAACAATAATTACTTCATCGCGGCCGCGAGCCGGTCACTTTTTTGCCGATGTTGGGTAACGATTCGTTTGCGCTTTCGCGCACACGTGGGCGTCTCGGGTTCATGCTAAGGGTTGAATGGCCATTTCTCGATAGGGAAAGGTGCACCCTGAGGTCGCTGACGGGGTGAACGAGGCGCGGCTGCAGACGGCGTCTCGACGATATCACGACGCCGGCTTGCAGATCGTCCAAGAGCCCACATCTGCACCAGCTGAGGTCGAATTGATCGACTTTCTCCTCTCGGATGTCGTCGCCGCGACGGGCGGTAATAGATAAGCCAAATAGGGGATTAGAGAGTTGATGAGAACTTAAAGGGTGGACAGTTCCCCGACCCGAAGCTAATTCGGAAATAATTGCGTTTGAAGGAAGATTTCATATATGAGATTGGTTGTGCAATCGAATGATTTTTATCAATTGGAATTTATGTTGTAAGGACATGGAGCGTGTTGGAGATTTCCTTTCATGGAGGAATTAATTCATTTGCGTTTTCTCATGTGTCTTAAGATTTCATGACAACTATTATGTTGTCAACGAACCAAAGTACGGGTTAGAAAGAGTAATAAAAAATTAATATATGTCACGGTTAAAATGTTTATTTGCCTAGTTTATAAATTCGCCGAAATTATGTCGATAAGTTGTAAACTTCATCACTGGTAAAAGAACTATCTGGGTTTTACAAATTCAATTCGATTTCAATTAAAATGTACAATTTAATAATGAATTCTGAACTAAAAATAAAATATTAATATGTCACAGTAGTTGGCCCCCGTGCGAATAATTGGCATAACAATTATTTTTGTTAAATTGGAATGTGCTTGGAGAGTGGGTGATGTTAGTTAAACAGATTGTCAATAGATGGCGAAAATAAGGTTTTTAATAATTTTAAAACAAGAATGTAACATTTTGAATTGTTTGTTTATTGTGCGTATGTATGTACTGACAAAAAACACCTTTGTGCAATAATATATAGTTTACTTTATTTTAAAAAAATACAAGTTCTTGTATACAATTACATAATGTCTATTGTAGGTTTTTAGCAAGTGGTAATAATGTTTATTTGTAGTCAGGTCCACTTTTTCTTATTCTTATAATTAGCATTAAAAACGTCATTGTATTAAATTTTGTGCTTGATCTTGATGAATGTTCACCACCTTTTGGTTTTCGTAACTTTTGTCGCAATGAGTCGTGTGATATGTTTCTGCACTATAATGGAAAGACGAACAGAGTGGAAACTATAACTGGAATAGATTTAGTATTTTGAATACAAATGATTTTGCGAAAAATTCCTGAAACACGTCGATTTTAGTTTTTAATTTGCTACTTTTCAGTTTTTCCTTTTTTTACGCAGGGTGCTGTAACTATTTTTTTAATGGAAGGATATGTCAATTGACACATCATTGCAAAGATCATAAAAAAAGGAGGAACGATGCACTTTTTAACCTTTTCATGTCATGTGTGAAAAATTAAATAAAAACGGTTTTTAAGATGCTTTAATGTTTTTTTTTCTTCGTGGGGTGCAAATGCGGGTTGATTATATTTTATTAGCGCCAATTTTTGCAAGAAATTTAATTCTCTTTGCAAAATTTCTTAGTGTTCACCTTTTATTTGACGAATAAGTGGTGACAGTTAATAAAAATGCGCTATCTCACAGCGAATGTTAGAATTGGAATTTTAATTATGATCGGTTTTGGCGACATAATACGAAACCAAGATAAAAAATAATAAAATGATTAGAAACTTGAATAAAAATACATCGTTGTTCTCCTTCTTTTCTTGAGCTTTGCAATAATGTACCATTTAACGTCTTTCCATTTGGAAAAAAAAGAAGGGTAATTTGAGTAATGAGTAAAAAAAATTAACAACTGTAGTAGCAAGTTAAAAACAAAAAGCGACGTGTTTCAGGATTTTTGCAAAATCACACCCATTCAAGATACTGAATTTATTCCAGTTAAAGCTTTCACTCTGTATATTATTGCTATGTGCGATCTATTAAAACAGCATTTTTTTCTTTCCTCTGTTGGTTGGCAAAATAACTGGCGCGTGTCTATCTTCGGCAGTCTTATTTCCATAATTCGAACATTTGCCTTGGTTCGCCAAGTGACACGAACGTAATTACAAACAGTTCGGTCGTCCTGACACAGTTCGCGTCCCGAAACCATATGGAGGAGGAATTCGGTCGAGATGAAGTTCTAATATGGAAATAATTCTCCGGCTCCGTCGGTGGACGTGCCCACCACGCATAATCGTAATCGTCGGCAGCAGCTAATTTGGTTAGGCTATTATGGCGAATGATGTTTGTATATGTTGAGATTATGTCGATCGGAACCTTGGATTGTAATCGTAAATGGTTGGGAAAGCGTGTCGGCGGGTTGAAAAATGCCAAACGACAAAATTATGTCCTAGACAAAGCGAGGGAGTTGTTGTCGGGGACGATGGAATTTATCATGGACATTCTTCGAACGAGGCGGGTGTTGGTGGTGGAGTAACTGGATGAACGATTGCTAACGTTCACGACAAGAACTGATTTGAATACGCAATTATTAATATCGAAAGCGGCCTTGAGCCTGATTCATTTGAACTTGGAGGGAAATTGGCCAAAAAAGGCGACGGCCGGTTATTGTTATTAAATCGTGTGTTCGCACAATGGAAACTGTTTTTGCCAGAACGTATCGTTTAATGAAATTAATCCGGTGCAACTGAGTTGCGGGCACGATGCATTAAAAAACGACTAGGAAAACTAAAACTGAACTCTTGGCATGCACTAGACGCATTCCTGAAGTTTTTAACACATGTTTTTCGGTATTTTATCGGTGGATCGTGGTAGACCGGAAAAATGTGTCTGCCGGCGTAAATAATGATGTTTTGATTTTTTTGAAGTGAATACACAATGCAATTGTTTTGAGGCTTTGCGACAAATTTTTGACGTTGTCTAATTTGGAACAATTATTCAGTCCTTTTAGTCCTTTAGATTTGTCGAAATTTTTTAATGTGTCCATTTTTCTTTCTAGCTTTTTAATTTCCAAGTATAAAACTATATTGCATATAATTTTTTTACAATTTGTGTTTTTGGTCTTGTACAAATTTGTAGATACATTTTTTATTTCCTACTCTTTGAAACGATTTTGTATTCATTATATTCTTTAAATTATTCTTAAATTACCTATACAGTAATTCTCTATTGAACCTTGTAACAGTTTTTAATCATAAACATTTTAATTTTTTATTAAAAGTACACAACCGTTTTGAATCATATCGTTATTCCGTTATCGATGCTTTATTGCTTCTTATTTCATTGTATTTATTTTCTAAAAAATATTTTATTATCGACTCATTCTTAGGGAGTTTTTTTTTAACTTTTTACGCGTTTTTTTGTTTATGTTTTAAATTATGTAATTTAAATTTATGACTTATTTACTCAACATGTTATGAATATTCGTATTGATATTTTTAAAATATATTTTATCGTTTGTATGCATTTTTACTAAGCCAAGGCAAAACAAATATTGACCGTTGGAGGCCATTTTGGCCAATTGCTTTTTTGGGACAATTGCATGAACTAATCACGACTAAATTCTATTTTTTTAAATATTTTCCAGTTTTGTTATTCTCGAAAATAGCTGTTACACGTCTAAATATTTTTTTTGCAGTGCCTGAACCGTTTTATAATATGTGTTTTCCATTGCAGACCTATTCAGGCCTCTTCTGCGTGGTGGTGAACCCCTACAGGAAGCTTAATATTTATACAGAAAAAATCATGGAACGTTACAAAGGCATCAAAAGACACGAAGTACCGCCGCACGTCTTTGCCATAACCGACACTGCCTACCGATCCATGTTGCAAGGTAATAAACGTATGGACATTGTCAACAAATCGAAGTAACGGTTTCGTTTCCAGAAAGGGAAGATCAATCCATACTGTGCACGGGCGAATCCGGCGCCGGTAAAACGGAAAACACAAAAAAAGTCATTCAGTATTTAGCCTACGTCGCCGCCTCCAAATCGCCCAAAGGAGCAGGAGCGGTAAGTCTTCACCCTAAATTTTGGCATGACAAAACTATAACACGCCATCTTTCATTTTATTTACTGTCAAAGCACGTTTTTTCTAATGTATATTCTTATTTTCTTCTTTTGCATGTTCTTTCGGAGCACAGCAGAAAGACCTTATTGTAAGTAGTTTTTATTTTATTTTACTCCCCCTCGCATAATTCAGTAGATAGACTGTAGCAAAATGTGTACGCGAACGATTTTTATGCTCAAATGTTTAATGTCTTTGTTTCTATTACATGCGTGCGCAGAGTCCCACGAGAGAATTCTCGGTACGTAAGTTGAATGTGTCGAAAACATTGGAACATCACACTAAAACCGTTCAAACTACTAAATTAGACGATTAGTGCGTCGCACTTAACAAGGTTCGATTAATTAAAATCGCTGTCGTCTCTTCATTTTGAGGTGCATAGGTCGAATCGAAAATTTCTGAGCAATAGAACTAATAAAGTAGCAAACGCTCTCAATTGCTAAACTATAAACTCTGCACGTTTGACAAATGATTTGTCGCATTTAAGGGCGAACCCAACGTTGCGTTTAAAAATAATTCGAATGTCTACAGATTTGCTTTAAATTCGATGCATCGCTACAGAATCTTACATAAATCTAAAAAAGTGAGACAGTGAGTTCGTTAGGATGGTTTTCATTCGATTGCGTCTACATTATACTCGTATTCTGCTTGTTTTTGTTAAGTAGTGCTGATCGTTATCTGTCTCTTTGCTATTTTATATTATCGTTCTAAGGTGTCTCCATTTTCTTACTGGGTGTGATCTTCCCAGATGTTTCATCTCTCACTGGAGAGATTTTCACTCATCAACATGGGTCCTGCATTTTAATATTTCACAAGCCGCCACTAATTAAAGTTGTTTCAAATTTGGATGTTTCAACATTCGCTTCAACTGCCAATATCTAAATTTTGTTCGGCAATAAAAACCGATTGACCTGAGATGGTCGGTTTGCAGAAATTTTCGGTGCAATCTACGCAAGATGGGGTTCATTCATTTTAACATTGCTCACTTGTAAAAAATGTCAAACGAAGGATGACGTATGTGTTTATATTTTATCATGGTGTGTACGTCTGGTTCAACATTGTAACGCTGTGGTTTTATATACAGGGCGGTCTCGAACAACAACTCCTCCAAGCCAATCCTATTCTAGAGGCGTTCGGTAACGCCAAAACCATCAAAAACGACAACTCTTCCAGATTTGTAAGTCTTCGCCGACCGCTAGGTTTGGGGTTAAAAAAATCGGTTGTAGGGTAAATTTATCAGGATAAATTTCGATGCCTCTGGTTATATAGCGGGGGCGAATATTGAGACTTATCTTTTGGAGAAATCGCGTGCCATACGACAAGCCAAACAAGAACGTACCTTCCACATCTTTTATCAGTTGCTGTCGGGAGCTTCAGCCGAACAGAAAAGTAATAAGCGCACATTTGCTCTCCTAGCCGGATTGTAAATGGTTTGTTGCAGAGGAATTTATCTTGGAGGATCCTAAATCGTATCCGTTCCTCCGCGATGACAATCACGTAGTTCCGGGCGTCGACGACGCCGCCGAGTTCCAAGCGACCGTCAAAAGTATGAATATCATGGGCATGACCAACGAAGACTTCAGTGCCATCTTCCGCGTCGTTTCTGCCGTCATGCTCTTCGGAACGATCCAATTCAAGCAGGACCGCAACTCCGACCAAGCCACCCTTCCCGACAACACAGTCGCCCAGAAAATCGCCCATCTCTTGGGCCTGTCCGTGACGGACATGACGAAAGCGTTCCTCAAGCCGCGCATCAAGGTCGGAAGAGATTTCGTCACGAAGAGCCAGACCAAAGAGCAGGTCGAGTTCGCCGTCGAAGCCATCTCCAAGGCTTGCTACGAGCGCATGTTCCGCTGGTTGGTGACGCGCATCAACAGATCGCTGGGACGCACCAAGCGCCAGGGTGCCAGCTTCATCGGAATTTTGGACATCGCCGGATTCGAAATTTTCGAACTCAACTCGTTCGAGCAGCTCTGCATCAATTACACGAACGAGAAGCTGCAGCAGCTCTTCAACCACACCATGTTCATTCTGGAGCAGGAAGAGTACCAGCGCGAGGGTATCGAGTGGAAGTTTATCGACTTCGGTTTGGATCTTCAGCCCACGATCGATCTCATCGACAAGCCCATGGGAATAATGGCGCTCCTGGACGAGGAGTGTCTCTTCCCGAAGGCGACCGACAAGACGTTCGTCGATAAATTAGTCAGCGCACACAGCGTCCATCCCAAGTTCAAGAAGAGCGACTTCCGCGGCGTCGCCGATTTCTCCATCATTCACTACGCGGGGAAGGTGGACTACTGCGCGAACCAGTGGCTCATGAAGAACATGGACCCGCAGAACGAGAACGTGGTGTCGCTGCTGCAGGCCTCGCAAGATCCCTTCGTCGTCCACATCTGGAAAGACGCCGAGAGCATCGGACGTGCAAAGGGAATGTTCCGCACCGTCTCCTATCTATACAAAGAACAGCTGGCCAATTTGATGGTCACCCTGCGCAACACCAATCCGAATTTTGTGCGCTGCATCATTCCCAATCACGAGAAGCGCGCCCAAAAGATCGACGCCCCCTTGGTGTTGGACCAGTTGAGGTGCAACGGAGTGCTGGAAGGCATCCGAATCTGCAGACAAGGATTCCCGAATCGAATTCCCTTCCAAGAGTTCAGACAGCGGTACGAGCTGCTCACTCCGAACGTCATCAATAAAGGCTTCATGGACGGAAAGAAGGCGTGCGAGACCATGATTAAGAACCTCGAACTCGACCAGAACTTGTACCGAATCGGTCAGTCCAAGATCTTCTTCAGGGCCGGAGTTTTGGCCCATTTGGAGGAAGAACGCGACTATAAGATCACGGATTTGATCGTCAACTTCCAAGCGTTCTGTCGCGGCTTCCTGTCGCGTAGGAACTACCAAAAGAGGGTGCAGCAACTGAACGCCATTCGAATCATCCAGAGGAATTGCTCCGCATACCTCAAGTTGCGCAACTGGCAGTGGTGGAGGCTTTACACTAAAGTAAAACCACTGCTGGAGGTGACAAAACAAGAAGAGAAGCTCATGCAGAAGGAGGACGAGCTGAAGCAAGTCAAAGATAAATTGGACTTCCACATTAAAACCGCCAGCGAGTACGAGACGAAGTACCAACAAGCGCAGGAAGAGAAACTCGTTTTGCAGGAGCAGCTCCAGGCGGAAGTGGAGCTGTGCGCTGAAGCCGAAGAAACGCGAGCTAGACTAACCGCTCGGAAACAAGAATTGGAGGAGATTCTTCACGATCTGGAGGCTAGGATTGAAGAGGAAGAGGAACGCTCCAACACGCTCACGAACGACAAGAAGAAGCTGCAGCTCGCAATTCAAGATCTAGAGGAGCAGCTGGAAGAAGAAGAAGGTGCCAGACAGAAGCTGCAACTCGAAAAGGTGCAGTGCGACGCCAAAATCAAGAAGCTCGAGGAAGATCTGGCGCTGAGCGACGACACCAACCAGAAACTCGTCAAAGAGAAGAAGATCCTCGAGGAGCGGAGCAACGACTTGAGCCAGACGCTCGCCGAAGAAGAAGAAAAAGCCAAGCACCTGGCCAAGTTGAAGGCGAAGCACGAAGCCACGATTGCCGAGTTGGAGGAGCGCTTGTTGAAGGATCACCAGCAGCGCCAGGAATCCGATCGTTCGAAACGCAAAGTCGAGACCGAAGTCAACGATCTGAAGGAGCAACTCGTGGAGAAGAGGTCGCAGCTCGAGGAGCTCCAGCTGCAACTGGGCAAGCGGGAAGAGGAATTGGCCCAGGCGATGGTGCGCGTCGACGAAGAGGGCGCCCTGAAGGCTCAGGCCCAAAAGGCGCTCCGCGAACTCGAGAGCCAACTGTCCGAGCTTCAGGAAGATTTAGAAGCGGAAAAAGCTGCGCGAAGCAAAGCCGAAAAGCTGAAACGTGACCTCAACGAGGAACTGGAAGCGCTGAAGAACGAACTGTTGGATTCCCTCGACACCACTGCGGCCCAACAGGAATTGAGGTCTAAGCGCGAACTGGAGCTGGCCAACTTGAAGAAGAACCTCGAGGACGAGAACCAAGTGCACGAAGCGACTTTGGCCGACATGCGACACAAACACACCCAAGAACTGGCCACGATAAACGAACAGCTCGAAAATATCAAAAAACAAAAAGTCAGCATCGAGAAAGCGAAGCAGTCTTTGGAAGCTGAAAACGCCGATTTGACGAGTGAATTAAGAAATGTAGGCGCGAGTAGACAGGAGGGAGAAAGACGAAGAAAGCAGGCGGAGAGTCAGCTAGTTGAGGTTCAAGGAAAACTATCCGAGGTGGATAGAGCACGCGCGGAACTTCAAGAAAAAGCGCAAAAGCTGCAGCAGGAAATGGATAACGTGGTGCAGCAGCTCGAAGAAGCTGAACTTAAAGCGTCAGCCGCCATAAAGAACCAAACCACGATCGAGTCGCAATTTGCAGAAGCCCAAAGTGCACTCGAGGAGGAAACTCGTCAGAAGCTGGCTTTGAGCTCCAGGCTGAGACAACTGGAATCCGACAAGGAGAATCTGCAGGAGCAGATCGAAGAAGAAGAGGAAGCGAAAAAGAATTTGGAGAAGCAAGTGAATGCTTTGAGCGTCCAACTCGTCGACGCGAAGAAGAAGGCCGAAGACGAGGCCGAGCAAGCCGCCATCTTGGAAGAGAGCAAGAAGAAGCTCGCCAAGGATCTGGAAGTGTTGCAGCGCCAAGTCGAGGAGCTGACGGCGGCCAACGATAAGTTGGAACGCAGCAAGAAGAAGACCGCCGCGGAATTGGAGGACACCAACATCGACTTGGAGACGCAACGCCAGAAAGTGGCCGAGCTCGAGAAGAAGCAGAAGAACTTCGACAAAGTGTTGGCCGAAGAAAAGCAAGTGAGCGAACTGCTGATGGCGGAGAAAGACGCGGCGGAGCGCGAGGCGCGCGAGAAAGAAACGCGTCTTTTGTCTCTGAGTCGCGAACTCGACGAGTCTAACGTTAAAGTGGAGGAATTGGAAAGAATTAAGAGGCAACTCCAAGCGGAACTGGACGAGTTGGTGAATAATCAAGGCACCGCCGATAAGAACGTGCACGAGTTGGAAAAAGCCAAACGTTCCTTGGAAACCCAGTTGGCCGAGTTGAAGGCGCAGAACGAAGAGTTGGAGGACGAGTTGCAGTTGACCGAAGACGCCAAGTTGAGATTGGAAGTGAACATGCAAGCGTTGAGAACGCAGTTCGAGCGCGACGTCCAAGCCAAGGAAGAGCAAGCAGAAGAGAAGCGTCGGGGAATCGTGAAGCAACTGCGCGACCTCGAGGCCGAGTTGGACGAAGAGCGGAAGCAGAGAGCGGCGGCTGTGGCTGCGAGGAAAAAGCTGGAAGGTACGATTTTGTAAAATTGTGGAATTCCGTTTTTTCTGTCATGTGGCGGTAATGTTGTTATTGAATTTGTGACGTGCTTATTTCAAATATTTCGTAGACGTCTTTATAAGCGCTTCTAAAAAATGATTTCGTTACAACCAACTTAATTCTGTTTCTTTTTGATAATCGGTTTGCAGGCGACCTCAAGGAGTTGGAGGCTCAAATCGAATTGCAGTGTAAGATGAAGGAAGACGCGCTCAAGCAGCTGAAGAAGTCTCAGCAGCAGTGCAAGGAAGCCGCGAGAGATGCGGAGGAAGCGCGTGCTTCGCGCGACGAATTAGCCGCCAGTTGCAAAGAGGCGGAGCGCAAGGTAAAAACTCTAGAGGCCGAAGTAATGCAGCTCAGCGAGGATCATTCCGGGTCTGAGCGCGCCCGACGTGCCGCGGAGGCCGAACGTGATGAACTCCTCGAAGAAGTCAACAATGGCAACAGCAAGAGCGCGCTATTGATCGACGAGAAGCGTCGCCTGGAAGCCAGGATTGCCACTTTAGAGGAAGAGATTGAAGAGGAGCAGAGCAACAACGAGTTGCTGCAGGACAGGGCGCGCAAGGCTCAATTGACAATCGAACAGTTGACGTCGGAATTGGCGACGGAGCGATCGCTGGGCCAGAAACAAGAATCGAGCAAATTGCTTCTGGAAAGACAGAACAAGGAGCTAAAAGCGAAGCTTTCGGAACTGGAGACGGCGCAGCGGACCAAGACGAAAGCAACGATCGCGGCGCTCGAGAGCAAAATCAGTAATCTGGAAGAGCAGTTGGAGGTGGAGGCGAAAGAGAGATTGGCCCAGCAAAAGACCAACAGAAAGCTGGACAAGAGATTGAAGGAGCTAGTCATGCAATTGGAAGATGAACGTCGCCACGCCGATCAGTACAAGGAGCAAGTGGACAAGGCGAATTCGCGGGTGAAGACTTTGAAGAGGCAGTTGGACGAGGCCGAGGAAGAAATCACGCGAGAGAAGGCGCAGAAGAGAAAAGTGCAAAGGGATTATGAAGACATGTTCGAGAGCAACGAGTCCATGACGCGCGAACTCAACAACCTGAAAAACAAGCTGAGGTGAGTGTTTGTTTGATCGCCAATTATCTGCAATTGAAATAGACCAAACGGTTTATTATATATAAGCAATGGGCGTTCGTTTCAATTGCCGAACATTTGTCTCTTTACATTCACACACAAGGCGCCGACGCACTTTCAATGCTTGAACATTTCCAGTGTTAAATGATTCGAGTTGCAATCGACATGATGATGATGGTGGTGATGATGTGGTATGTGGTGTTAACTGGTGTTGGAAACCGCAACGGTATTAACAACGCTTTTTCGCTTTTTTTTGATTACTAAACCGCTGAAAAAAGGGGTGGATTTTTGGAGAGAGATTGAATGTTGTCGGTTTTTAGGCGCGGCACCGGGACCAGCACCGGAATGGGTTTACCTAGACTCAGTGGTCGAGGTTCAATTCAGTCGAGCGGTAACGGATCCGGTGACGATTCGACAATCCAAGACGACGCCATCGACGGCGAAGACGCCCCAAATTAAACACTGTCGTCGCATTTTAAGCCTTCGTTGTAAATATATTTGTATATCCCTTACTAGTACTTAGCAATTTTTTTAATACGCGCCCCTTAAGTCGTTTTATTGTAAAAATTCAAGGAGACAGTTCAGAGAATCAGTATCAGTAATTCTTTAATTTCTATCTATTTATAGTTTATTATTATTATTATATCGTGCTTCATAGTGATTAATTTTGTATTTTTAACAGTTGATTGCATTTATTTATACGAGAGACGAGTTTTGCTTAATTTTTTTTCAATTCTAGGGTTTCCGTCGTACTTTACATATTATATAAATTTAGCGATTAGTTATTTTGAGTTGTTCGCATTTAGTAACAGAAACACACTGATGCATCTAATAATTAATTACGGTAATGCTAACGAATTAAAATGACATTTTTATACACAACATATAGGATACTTGATAAGATAATATATTTTGTAAAAACGCAACCGTTTTGGGATGAAAACACTTTTGATAATCGACATTTTTGTAAAAATTCGCAGTTTTATATGTATATATCCTTTATGTATAAAAATATATACATATTTTTGGGTTCGGGCTCATTTATTTGTACTTTAACGAGTTCAATAAAACCGGAAAAAGCAAACTCCCTTTTTAATAATTGCATTTTTTTGTGTCCGAATTTGGAGAAGTAATAACAGTGCGTTTATTTGCTGTTACATTTATCTCCACCGTTCCGTTTTTTTGATATAAATTTTTTTACAAACTTTCTATTTGTAATAGCGTTCTTAACGGGTTTGTGGTCCACATGTGTTCCATTTGAAGTCCCATTTTTCTATTTTTATTTTGACTGCCTTTGTTATTGTGGGTTTCAATTCTTTGTAAAACATTGCTTTTGTTTCAGTCTGACTTCGATTTGCAGCCTTTTTAATGTGCGTATAAAAATAAAACGGGACTGAGTAGACCATGGAATAACTTTGACGTTTAAATGAATGTATCGGCTTTCCAGTGTAGAAACCATAGAAAACACAAACATATAGATTTGACAAATGTCAAGATCTGTCAGTTTTAATTTTACCATCAAAATAAAACCGTACATAAATAACGTGCGTTCAAAAAAAAAACGAGGCTGCGTTGGCCATGGAAAAACTTTGTGCATCAATTTAGTGTAGCAATACTTCAAAGTGTCAGTTCGAGTCTGTTCATATTTAGGTTAGCTTCCTTGTTGACAATGGGATAAATCATTATGGGATAAAAAAAAAGTGCAAAACATTTCCCGGTATCGTTGTGAATCCAAACATCAATCTATTCATTGTTACAGCTTCTCCTCTGTTGAGGAGAATATCGACACGACCAGGACGGTCATTAATTTGATATAACTGTAAGTCGTGAATAGATCGATGAAGAAGAATCAGTCTCAAAACCGAAAAATGTCTTGAGAATATTTGGCAGCACTCAGCTACCCGTCAACCTTCATGGGTCATCAGTCTCTATGCGCAACTCGAGACCTACCAATTCAGTTTAAGAGCAACTGCATTCTCAATTAATATTTCAAAAATCGTTGTATATATAGTTAAACACGGACGTCGACCGTTAGGGAGTTGTATTACACAATATACATTAGAAAAAAAAGGTTCGGGTTTGCTTGGATTCGAAGGTTCGAAGGTTTATTATTTTAGTAGGCCAAAAAATTTAGACGAGTTACGGCAAAAAATCGAAAGCAATTGCGATAAATGTTGTTTGTTTTTGGAGTTTAATTACGGATTGTCTTTCATTAAAGTTTACATTAATTTTTTTTTATCATGTTTACGTTTTATTTAAAGTACCAAATTTTTTTTCCCCATTATTTTAGTAATAATAATAATAATAATAATATATTTGTGACCTACCAATCGTTGTATACATAGTTAAACACGAACGTTGACCACTAGTGAGTTATAAAATTACACAATATACATTAGAAAAAAAAGGTTCGGATTTGTTTGGATTCGAAGGTTTAAAAACCAATGATTATTAAAAATGTTCATTAAAAATAAAATTAAGCTGTCCTAGCGTTTGGGCCGTTTTATTTCGATGGTAAATTTTAAACTGACAGATCTTGACATTTGTCAAATCTATGTTTATGTTTACTATGGTGTTTACACTGGAAAGCTGATACATTCCATGGCCAACGCAGCCTCGTTTTTTTTTGAACGCACGATACTTACATTTTACACACAACTATTTTAAATTTTGTACAAGATCATATAATTAATGTGTCTCTTTTCAGATCACCTTTTACGCGGAACTCCCCTATGAAGTCATAATGGTTGCATAACTGTGTCACATTTAGACTGACATCTGACTGTGACATAACCCCCAATCTTAATCTCACAATAATATTGCACAAATTTCCATAATTCCAGTCGTCTTCATTAGGGTAAGATCACAACGACTTTTTGTGATTGCTACATAGTTTAATTATTGCAGGTTAGAGTGCGACCATGCTCTCCCTGCTCCAGAAGCCCTTTAAACCTCAATTCATAAAATCCTTAACCACAACAACTACAAAAAATAAAACGAACCAAAATGAGTTCGAAACAGTTTATGTGTTTCCGTACATTCGTGGGCTTAGCTTAATCAATCGAATGAAACTGTATCATACAATTTTAACTGCAACTACAATACCCGGGACAACAATTTCAAACTTATTGGGCCACATTTCTGATGATTATGTGATACTTGTGCTTGCTCTGGGAGTAGCAGGTGTTGTTCCCTTGTATGGATTTGGATACTTTGTTAACAAACTAGTTGGAAGAATATATTTGCACAAACAAGAAGAGTTGGTCAGGTTGTCCTATTTAAATTTCTGGGGCTCACGGAAAGACATAGTAGTGCCAACTAATGACATAGTGCCATTTTCAGAGATGCCAGCATCGTTTATTGACTCTTTGTACATGAAAGTCAAACTGCATTCAAGTAGGGATGTACTAAAGGTGTGTACGCAATATGGTGTAGTTAATAGTAAAGGGTTCAATAAAATATTCCTCCCTTTATTGTTTCATATAATAACAGCGCTTAACTCCATCGATAGTGGGCATAAGCTCTGTTAGCCTCACACTGTTTGTGTAAATCTTGTTTCCGTTTAATGACGCGCCCCTTATTCTTCGCGGCATCCAGCAGCTCCAACGCAAGCTGATAGTGAAACCTCATATTCTTGTCCTTCTCCTGTCCAGCAGCAATCAACCATGTCATTGACAGAAACTGACTTCGCTTCGGTGTGATGGGAACCGGAACTTGATAATTAACTCCACCGCGCTTGATAGGAGTCAGCTCCAAAAGAGGTTTACAATTCTCGACGGCTTGGTGGAAAATAACGCGCGGATCCAATTCGATGGTCGCCTTATCTTCCTCCGTTTTACATTTGTGGTATTTTTCCAATTGGATTCGTTTAATATTTTCGAATGCCTTCTCGAGTAAATTTCGTGCGAGCACTTTTGAGCCGTCCCGCATTACATAATTGACAAAAAGGTTCACTAAATCATCTTGCATGCGTGAGCAAGTTTGGTTATTTAAAGCTGCTCGTGTTGGGATATGCATCAGCTTTTGGACCTCGCCGGATTCAATGAGCGCCTCCTGGGTCTCTTTTTTGTGAACTGGTCTGATGTAATAGGTTGGGTATTGAGACATTCCATGTTTTTGGATATAGCTATAAAAAATTAGGTTAGAAATTTGGCAAAAACGTAACAACGTTTGTAAGTAAAAACCGGCATCAAATGGTAAATTTTAATGCCAACTTACCATGGTAATAAGCGATTTGACCTAATTAATGGGTAATTTTTTACAATATTTCTGATTAAATGCATTGCTGTCAAATGCCACACTGACATTTAAATTTGTCATTTTTGCCAACAGCCACCAACAAATTTTACTAACAATTCAAAAATTCAGGGACGTCCAAAAAACTATTCAGTAGCTATATGTGGTAGTTATGGAATCTAGCTTTTGTCCTATTTTTTTACAGTGTATATGTGTTACATTGACATTATCATGATCAAAAATTGTTCAAAAAACGTCTAATGCAAACATGCAGTTATTTATGGTCTAATGGAATTTGTTAAAAAAACATAACTAAAATGTATCTCAAGTTCAAACATTTTTTACACTTAAGCATATTTCAGAGTGATTCCATTGCCTTCTCTGAATCCTTTTTTTGTACCACGACCATTATTTGTAAATTTTGCAGTCACTATTTAAACAATTTTAGGAACTGAAATAGTTGTTTCCAAATATTCTGTTCGACCGTGTAAATGGCAAACTACCTCAAATTTTTTTAATAGATTATAAAAATTATCACTAACTTGCTAACTATTAATGCGAGTTATCATTAAAATATCAGAGACTCTTTGTATTTGTTTTATTTATTATTAATAAAAACCAATGAAGTTACTAGATTTAGTGAGTTTGGTAATATGGCATCTAATTGAAAAAATAAATTATAAACACGCAGACGCTTGAATGGAATTAAATTGCGGATATAATGAACGGAAGTTAGTGGAAAAATTAACCCGCGGCTATCATGAATGCAATTTTCATTCAAAAAATGCTCAAGTTTGTGAAATTTTCGTGCGTGAGGAAATGAGGATTGGCAGAGCTGCGCGCTTTTAAAATGGCGGAGTTTACATGTCCGCTTCTTGTGTCGAAGATTTTCGATTAAAATCGATGTAAAAAATTTGCATTTACTCTCAATTTTGAGCCCTAAAAACACCATATTATGTCCGAACAAGGATTCGTGATTTAGTGCTAGTGATCGTTGTCGATTTACGTGTGTCAGTGTACATAAATCATTGAAAAAATTCTGGCCAAAATGGCAGATCAGTCCAACCAAGGTATTTTCGATTTTCATGTCATAAAGGCGAAGAGTTTTATTTAAAAACGTTTTACAGTGCGGCGAACGACCCTGAAAATGGATTTTCCCGTCTCCAACAACTCCAATTCAATCGGAGTGTTTCGCCCGCTCCCCAGCCAGCCCGGCCCCAACAGCGAGAAATTTGGGGTCGCCGCTGGCACAAATCGGCCCAAAATGAGCCTACCCGCCGTCCCTAAATCAGCAATCGACCCCACGATCGACCGAACTCGGTTAGCGCGAACGACGCATTTTGCAGTCAAGCCTCTAACGCAGACGGTTTGCAGTGACTCGAGGTTTAAAATCTGCCAGTCGATGAACTCGTCTGGAAAGCTGCAAATCGATGGCAAGAGCTATGACTTCACCTCGGATGATTTGCAAGACATTGGTGAAATCGGCAGGGGTGGATTTGGGACTGTCAATAAAATGGTGCATCGTAAATCAAATACAGTGGTGGCCGTTAAGCGGATAAGATCGACGGTAGACGAGAAGGAACAGAAGCAGTTGTTGATGGATTTGGATGTGGTGATGAAGAGCAATGAGTGTCATTACATTGTGCAGTTCTATGGGGCTCTCTTTAAAGAGGTTAGTTTACTTAGTGGAATAATGGTTATCTTTATCTTTGTATCTAGTATCAGATTTCACAATTAAATATGGGGAGAGTACTCAACATAAAATTAAGTGCATTTCTGATCACAGTTTTGATTTGCATACATAATTAAAATTTTGGTAATGTAATGAACAGATTTGAAATTTTAAATTAACTAGAGCGCAATTACAATGAATCAATAGTCGACCTCATATGTGTTACCTTCATTTGACTTTAAATTAATTATTTGTCTCATTACTTATCTGACTTTATGATCTGTTAAATTGGAAGGTTGAATTATAAATGAACTTATTAAACAATGATCATAATTCTCACCACATTAAACATAATGTGGTGAGTTATAATAATGCATTCACAAACAACTGTTTGATGATGAAACTGGTTACCAATTTGGACTATTTTTAATAACATAGCCAATACAAAGTGTATTTAGTTTTTTATAAGGAAACATACATTTTTATCACAATGCAAATTTATTTCCCCTAATAATTTGTATTCATTTATTAAATTGTTTGTAAGTTTGCTCCATATCTCTTCCATTTAATACTATCCCTGAATTAACTTTCTTTCGCCATCAATTTCCACATTCAATGTTTTAATTTTCGCATAAATTACTACTACTACTAAATTATTACTACTATTGATGAAATTTGAATATTTATTATTCCTTTTGCACTCGTTTATTATTTTTTGCATATGAATAGTAATAAAAGTCAGAATACCGAGTTATAGCAATATAATATAACGTCAACAAAAATTTGAGAGCAGTTCATTACATCCTATAATAACGGTCGTAATTTTAAGCCTTAGAGCGTTTTCACACACACCGACAAAATCGGCTGTCGGTGTCGGGTCCGATTCCGAGCCGGCCAAAGGAGCTTTTCACACACACCGACATTGTCGGTGTCGATTTTAGTACGAGCAGGTTTTTAATCACTTTATGAATTAATTTGATAATTTTGCAGAGTATTTTTTAAGTACTGCGGGGGCCAACTGATGGTTTTATCATCCCAATATTTGATCTTAAAATGTTGACTATTTGAGAAAATTTTCACGTATAATAAATTGTATGTAAACCCTCTGTGTGCAAACAATATTTCGTAATATTAGTGTTGAAAATGTTGCCACTGCCACTGTTGAATCATTTTGTACCTACTTCATCCTTATATTCACAAATAATTGATACAAAATTTAACAAACAGTTCACCGACACCGACTCCTGTGTGAAAGTGTGCATAAGAAAGCATTGAAATCGACAAATCGGAGGTCGGTCCGACATCCGATTTGTCGAGTTCAAGACCGACTGCATTTATCGGTGTCGGAGCCAGCACCGACATTTCTGCCGGATCGGACCGTGTGTGAAAGCACCCATTTGATTACATTGAGCTCGACATCGGTGTCGGAACCGACACCGATTTTGTCGGTGTGTGTGAAAACGCTCTTATATGATACACTGGTTTCTTAGAACAGAGCTTAAAAAATTTAAAAAAATTAGTTATGGTTATGTAGCATTTCATAGAATTGAAAACATTGCAGCAAGCACCATTTTTTTGGGAAAATGATTTTTTATCACCATTTTTCAAGCCCCATCAAATGGTGCAAAAACGATGTATGTACATGAATATTTTGTTGGTTTCCCAGTCCTTACATTTTTAATTTGCCACTCTAAGCATATTGCTGCAAGACCGAATTTTATTCATTTTTCTCAAAAACAAAAAACTGGAAAACAAAATGGAAATCGAATTTTGAATGAAAATGTTTTCTATGTTGTGTATGTTTTTTATTTGGATATGAAAACAAGACAAATCCAACAGTAACCATTTTTTATTAGAAAATGAGGACAGTTTTGATAGTTCAGTAGAACCTCGATTTATCTGTGGCTGGAGCGAAATTCAAGTCTCATTTAAATACAAGAGAAATACAATTTTCAGGAACCAATATAACTCAGGAAAATGAAGTGCTTCATAAGATTGTAAATAGGTTAATAGGTTTTGTGATATGTAATTATATGCAGTTTGCATAAAATATTACATAATCTTTAAAATTAGCAACTTTTTGTGTTGCTCGGATTAACCGTGTTTTCAATTAATCAGACTAATTGAGGTTCTACTGCAGTGAGAAATTGAAATATCAAACATGGAAATAATTTTTTATTGTTTTTCAAGCAATTTGCATTTCAATTTTCGAAATTATCAAATTTTGGTGCTTTTTGACCATTTATGTGGGAGTGATAATGACATTTCACTGAAAATTAGACCCTCTTGCTCTATGATGGAAGTTGCAGGGGGATTGCTGGATCGTGATGGAGCTGATGGACACTTCCCTCGACAAATTCTACAAGTTCATTTACGAACGGTTGAACGATCGGATTCCGGAAGAGATCCTCGGCAAAATCGCCTTAGCGACCGTCAAAGCCTTAAACTATTTAAAAGAGAAACTCAAAATCATACATCGAGACGTCAAACCAAGCAATATTCTATTGGACCGTAACGGAAACATCAAACTCTGCGACTTTGGTATTTCGGGGCAGTTGGTGGATTCGATCGCCAGGACCAGGGATGCGGGATGTCGTCCTTACATGGCCGTAAGTCTTATTCAGTAGTTCTTTTATTTGTACGCTTGAAACCAAATGAGCGAGCAATACGCGTAATATTTCGTTGTAGAAAAAAAAACTGTCGGAATTTATACAATGTATTATTGAGATATCTGCAGAAAAATGTCGTTGTATAATCTCTATTTGGAAAGCAGATTTTGATTTGGACTTGTCATGTTTCATTGCTGTTCTATTTAAACGTTTTTGAAGCTGTAATGTGCTCAAAAGTGAGCGTTAAAAAACGCACCAATGTATGTATAGTAAAAATCATGTTTATCGCATCAAGACACTTGTTTCTCTCTCAAATGCAATTTCGTGTGAAATCCGCTATCATCAAAATAAAGTGCAAGTACTTGCAGCAGACAAAATAATCGGGAAAAACATACTAATTTGATAACAACTGCTCACAACATCTTTAATAGATGTTATTTAATCATCAATTATGAAATAAAAAAAATAATAGAAACGTGCAATTGAACGACGTATTTTATTATGAAATCCAAGAGGCTTTTTGTAGACGCATTTTATTGCTTAGTTAAGTAGTTTTAATATGTTTTCGTTTGGTCATTGTAGCCCGAGCGTATAGATCCTCAAACGGCCAAAGGCTACGACGTGCGGAGCGACGTCTGGTCCTTGGGCATCACTTTGATGGAGGTCGCCACCGGTCACTTCCCCTATCCAAGATGGTCGAGCGTCTTCGATCAGCTGCACCAAGTCGTCAACGGGGAACCCCCGCGCCTTACCATCAACCACAACGCCAATACCTTTACTTCGGAATTTGTTAATTTTGTAAATACTTGGTAAGAGTGGCGTGCGGCCGCAAACGGCGCAGAGTTTAGAAATTGCGCTTTTCAGTTTAATCAAAGACGAACACGCCAGACCAAAGTACAAGCGTCTGCTGGAGGACCCGTTCATTTTGAGGGCGCAGAAGGAGAAAGTGGACGTGGCCGCTTACGTGTCCCGCATCATGGACGAGATGGCCAACAACGGCATAAGTGCATTCACAACAAACCAACAATGAAGCTGATGGAAGCGTCGGACGTGTCTCAGGTGATGTAAGATGTATTAGTAACTTGAACCGAGAGTAATGAGGATTTAGTTAATCGTTTCGTTGTTGTTGAGTTGTGCGTCGCTAAGTCTCTGGTGATAGCTCGTTGTTGAGATTGTTGGCGTTTCGCGCGCAAAGACGAGAGCAAATAGAGCTTTAGTAAATTTAACGTTGCATCTAGGTGAAGCCACTAAAACAGTCCAATTGTATATAATATCATTATTATTATTATTATATTAAGTATTATTATAGTGTGTGTCCCTGAATGTGATGTCTATTTTAGCATTTATTGGGTGCATTGAAGGTGCTTACTGCATTTCCGTTTTTATATCTTGTACTTCATTTCGAAATTGTTACCGATTTTTAAACAATAAAACGTTGCCTGTTCTCCTTGTACCTCGTACGAACTTTGACTGTAAATAGTTAGTGTATGTTGTTAATATTTAATTTTTTACTCGATTGTTTAGGGAATAAGCAAATCGTATGTTTATTTACCAACGACACAATGTTGAGTATGTAAAGTAAAATTGTACAGAGAAAATCGATCCTTTCATCATCACTACTATTCCCATTCCTTTGCGATTTTTTCGTAATCGGCGTCTTCGATGAAGGGTTTGTCTATGTTTCGTATCATATTTTCGCCGCAGAAAAGACATTCGGAAGCGACGATGTTGTCGATTTCAGACTTGACTATTTCTCTCGCCGACATTCCCGAACCGGTGCTTACGTTATCGATGTTGGTTTGGGGGTTTAGCATCTTCAGTTGGCGCTCTAAGTCGGCCAGTTTATTCTTCTTTGCGGGACCTGTGACAAGGAAACGTTTTTTAAAACCACCGAACCGGGTGTTGGTGTTAAAAAAATTAATTAACCGGAAACAATTCCGTTTAAAAAAAAGTATATGTAGTTGAGAACTTTGCTTAGAACTTCAGATAGAATGGAAAAATTCAAATCGATTTCCCATTCTACTCATTTAGATTTTTCTCTGGCTGCTTATATTTTTCTATTTGGTTACATTTTTTGCGTACCACTCACCCAGAAGCGGATTCAACTCGTTCATCAAACAATCGGTGTGAAACTTGTGCTGGCACGGAAACATATAAAACGGCCTGATCATGAGAATGCCGTTGCAAACTTCACAAGTTTCGTTGCTAATAATGAAAGTGAAGCGATTCCTAAACGATTGTATTTCTTCCCGGACCGACTGGGCGGACTTTGTTGCTTCCTCCATTTCGTCCTTCAAGTCCTGAATGTGCTGGTTATATTCCTGAAAAGCGTTCATATATATAAACTTGCTCGAAACTTATCGCCGCTGGTTACTTGCAACGAGTTACAAATTGCTTCCTTGAAATGGTCGATCGTGACAAAGTCCGAGAAGAACGGAAGAATGTCTTCGATTCGGATCAAGTCGCATTGTTGAAGAAATTCCATTGCTTGTTTGATGTCGTTTTTACCGCTAACCACGTGTTGCGCTATAATTATTTTTTTGTAAACTAACGTGCGTTCAAAAATAAAACGAGGCTGCGTTGGCCATGGAATTTATCGGCTTTCCAGTGTATTATAGAAACCATAGGAAACATAAACATAGATTTGACAAATGTCAAGATCTGTCAGTTTAAAATTTACCATCGAAATAAAACGGCCCAAACGCTAGGACAGTTTAATTTTATTTTTAATGAGCATTTTTAATAATCATTGGTTTTTAAACCTTCGAATCCAAGCAAATCCGAACCTTTTTTTCTAATGTATATTGTGTAATTTATAATTCACTAGTGGTCAACGTTCGTGTTTAACTATGTATACAACGATTGGTAGGTCACAAACATATTATTATTATTATTACTTAAATGATGGGGAAAAAAAATTTGGTACTTTAAATAAAATGTAAACATGTAAAAAAAATTAATGTAAACTTTAATTAAAGACAATCCGTAATTAAACTCCAAAAACAAACAATATTTATCGCAATTGATTTCGATTTTTTGCCGTAACTCGTCTAAATTTTTTGGCCCACTAAAATAATAAACCTTCGAATCCAAGCAAACCCGAACCTTTTTTTTCTAATGTATATTGTGTAATACAACTCCCTAACGGTCGACGTCCGTGTTTAACTATATATACAACGATTTTTGAAATATTAATTGAGAATGCAGTTGCTCTTAAGAGTCGTCCTCAGCCAGAGCTCTTATGGAGTTTCTAATGTTAAGCTCCGAAGCGAGAACTCCACGTATGGCCCATCTACTGAAATCAAATTTATACCACCTGAAAGTATATTCAATTCTCTACAATATGACTCTTTTATTTTTCTAAATTTTTGTCTCTAAAGTCATAAAAACACTGATAGAAAAGTTACTGTTTTATAAAGAACAAACAAAATGTAATATCTACCGTTTGAAAACAAATATCAAAAATTTGATCGGTCATATTATAGATTTAGTCATTCTACGTCGATTAAAAAAAAAACGGTTTAAATTGATCGAATAGCAAACGCGTAATCGCGGCGGGCAAATTTTCAATAAATTCAACTTCTGAAATGTGCTGTCCTTCACTGGCTGTCTTTCACTATCAGGTATCAAGTAGCAGGTATGTTTCCCTAAATGTAGACCCGAATCCTATCTTATCGGGAAAAGTGTATTCTTACCAGTAGCATAATTACAAGCAATAAAATATTTAATTTTGGTGAAAAAGTTTATTGGAATCATCAATACTTCGTCTGCAAGCTGGAGTCAAATTTGCCGTTCTCAACCGGAGCTCTTTTGATGTTTCTAATTTAATTTTTTAATAGGTCCATTAGAAATTTCTCGGATTTAAAAAAAAAATTGACACACGGTCATTGTTCCGCGCGATCTTTCTTTCTCAAATACATATTTTGATCAAAATGGCACTTCCGATTATACCGGAAGTAGCCTTCAACCTATTTTATTTAGACTATTTTTTTGACGACGCCGTTACATTCTTTGCTTCACTTTTGATTTTAGTAATGTTTATTTATTTGTTATGGTTACGGAAATATCACAACTCTTTTAGAAAAATGGCTACTTGCTTGGGTTTGTTGGAAAAATCATAACTTTTAAACTGCATTAAAGAAATATGCAATATACAGGATATTTTAGAACTCGCGCCGAGAGAAAATGAGGAAATACGAGATCGCATTCGGATGTGTAATTTTGTAGAAAAAAAAACTAGCTTCAAAGATATTCGAGAAAAGACAACTTAAAATTAACTAATCAGAGATCTACACCTTCAAGGTGTGTTTGTCTTAATTTTACTAGGATTTCATTAAAAAAAACCTCTCTAAAATATGTGTGCGACTGGGGTTTTTGAATGATGTCAGTGTCAAATTAAATTCATATAAAAAAGACAAAATCTTTATTGATTTGGTTAAAATCATGAAAGGGTCTTTACAATCATCTATTCAGCCACTGATTATTTAGCCTAAATTTGTTGACACTGAAAAGTTAAATCTAGTATTTACGGTAAACCAAATATTTTTTGTAGCTGATGGTATTTTTTTTGAAACCTAGTAACTTGCTTTATTTGGTAGAAATAACATTAGACTTCGAGATGCCCAGTAGCATATACTTTTCTTCTATTTTTTGACGACTTATTGACGTCGGCAAGTGCCCATTATTCTGTGCGGCGCGAGTTGTGAAAGCCCCTATATAATGTAATTTAAATGAAATAAAAAATTGTAAATACAATTACACTCAAATCTATTTAAGTCGAATATTTGATATCTCCAACTAAATCCATATTCTCTAGCAAAACAGTATACTTATGTGTTTTTTAACAGCAATGAGGCGAATTTTTTTATATGACAAAGCAGGATTTGATTGCATACAACAGTTTTTTAAAGTAAATTTTTTTCAATAAAACGAGTTTGCGGAAATTCATTAGAACAAGCCCGCAAAAAGCTCATACTCGACATCTTGCAGAATCCGGACGGCCGACACTAACAATTCCATTTTAGTCCTGGTTTTCTTCCAAATTGAGAGGCAGTATTTATGACCGACCGTTGTGTATTTACATTTCGAGAATCCCTCATCCACCGCTATTGCAGATTGCTGCTGACGTCTAGTAAAAATAGTTGGACGTAGAGAGAAATTAAAACAAAAATTAAAACAGGGACCAGATGTTACCACTGAGGACGAGCCTTAAACTGAATTGGTAGGTCTCGAGTTGCGCATAGAGACTGATGACCCATGAAGGTTGACGGGTAACTGAGTGCTGCCAAATATTCTCAAGACATTTTTCGGTTTTGAGACTGATTCTTCTTCATCGATCTATTCACGACTTACAGTTATATCAAATTAATGACCGTCCTGGTCGTGCCGATATTCTCCTCAACAGAGGAGAAGCTGTAACAATGAATAGTTTGATGTTTGGATTCACAACGATACCGGGAAATGTTTTGCACTTTTTTTTAATCCAATAATGATTTATCCCATTGTCAACAAGGAAGCTAACCTAAACATGAACAGACTCAAACTGACATTTCGAAATTTTGCTACACTAAATTGATGCACAAAATTTTTCCATGGCCGCAGCCTCGTTTTCTTTTTGAACACACGTTAGTTTATATAACAATGCGACAACTTGCCGATTTTTAGCCAAAGTTTTTTCCTCAACTCCACGTCATCTTCCGGCGGCATATCAGCCAGCTGCTTTGCCAGTTGTAGATTGATGGTCAGAGCCAAATCAACTGCCGACTCCCACAGACCCAACAATCCAGACAACTGCACGCAGGCTTCTTTCAAATCGGGATTATCCTGGCACAGTCTCAGCGCAAAGTAAACGTCGTAGTTCACCAAACCCAACTCCTGGCCTTGCATGTTCAGATATTGCTTGAGCTTATCTTTGTCGTGCTTCGCATACAGCGATAGGAGAAAATTGTGGATCGATTTGTCCGCGTTATTGAACTTTTCGATGCAAAACTCCAAGTATTTTATGACTTCTTTGGCATGGAATTCTTCTTGGCAAGTCACCAAAGCCGGAAGCAGACGAACCGGATTCAGTTTCTTGCCTTGCTCGATCAGTGCTTTAATCGTGTACTTGGGAACTTCTTGCATTAGAATCGGGGCGAACTGGTAGTAGAGTTCGTATTTATTTTGACTCTTCAGAACTTCTAGTGCTTCGTGGAAGCTGTTCTTGTAGATGTGGTGTCGGATAAGCTGCAACGCAAGTTTGTGGTTGAGGGAGTTGAATTCAGAAAGCACCACCCATATCGCGTATCATACCTGTTCGAAATCCTTGTTGACTATCGTGAGTTTGATCAGATTGTCCTTGTCCCCATGACTGGCCATCAGCTCATAAATCGTCGACTTGTTCTTCCTGATACAATCCGACACCTCATTGAGTGCCAAAAACGCCTCGAACTCTTTCTGTATGTCCAAATAGGCCGCACTCTGCTCCAAACCGGCCAATCTTTTCTCCTCCAACTTGCACAAATACAACTCGACCACCCAAATTACAATCATCGTAATCTGAGTCTTGTCTTGCGCCTTCAACGTATCCAGCTTCCGCCTCAGAAAGATCTTGAGTGAATCTCTTTGGTCGACCTGAATGAACTTCAAGCAAATTTCCTCGAAGCTGGACTGAGTTTCCGCGTATCTTTGCGCGCTCAGTTCGTATTGCTTCTTATCAAACAACATGTCCGCTTCTTTGATCAATACTTGATTGTAGAAGGCTTCATTCCCTCGCGAATACTTTTTCGCTAAATCAAACTGTTGGTTGTCGCAGAATATGCGCCAGACGTTTCTTTCTTCTTTCGTTATCTTAAAACGAAACACCGCGTTTTCGGTGATGGCCCAAATCTCGCCGGTGTTCGCGTCTTTCACCATACTAATCAGCTTCCCAAACGCTTCGTTATAGTTGTCTTCGTAGACGACGTCTTCGTTTAGGAGACACACACCTTTGATTGTGTCGGAGTACGCCAGGAGAATATGAAACTCTGTTAGGGCGATGGCGATTGGAAATTTCGGCGAGACCGAGGAGTCTTCGTAGGGCGGCTTCGGATACTTGATCAATCGCGTCTTGGTCTTCAAGCTGGACATGGAATCGTCCTGTCCCGACTCGAACTGGGCGTAGAAAATTCCCCGCTCCGTCATCCACGCGAAACAATTTGGAACCGTCAAGTTCTCGGACCAGAATTTCAATCTGGAGTACCGAAGATTACTTTCCGTTTTGATGAAAGTACTCTCTTCGGGAATGTTGAGGTAGCGGTTGAACACTTGCTGCAGGACCGGCTTTTCGTCGTGTTCGGCCCGCCCGACGAAGTAGTAAAGACGCGTAGGTGTGGCCGCGAAGATTACGTACTTATCGTCGCTTAATACTTTGTGAAATTCCAAGCCGGTGATTGGTGTGTTCGAGCCTTTGCCGATGTCAAACACCTATGATTGGGTGAATGTTAGTGGTAGGGATGAACAGTGGGCGTGGTTACCAATCCGTCTACCTCCCTGTTTCCGTACAGGGGTAGATAATTCGGCAGCTTGTTTGTGGTGGTTGGAAAATTAACGTTTACTAATTTTCATTAAAAATTAACCACCGCGAAGCCATTAATATTGTATCAACTTTATTATTTTTTTTTAATTTGATTTATTATTCTGTAGCTTTGTTTATTGCATCACAACAGCTTTCATGTGGTTCTACATATTGTCAGAAAGAAAAGTGTATGCACTTACTTGGCGCCAATACTGCTCCAAACCAGAAGAAAATCCTGATGTGAAAAATTTGTCGCCTTCTAGGACAATTTCAGTTTCGAAGATCAAACCTTTGGAGGTTCCTAAATTGAAATAAACACTTTATGTTTGGGCCTAGAAGATAATAGTTGTTTTTAATCGTGTCTTTGTTTGTATTTTTTTATAGAACCAACAAGAGGCCTTACAAAAAAAAATCGACAGAATCAAGAATGTCCTGTGGCAGTCTAATAAGAATCTAATGAGAGTAAACCACAGATTGAGTAAATTATTTTAATTGCGCCAATGAAAAAAACGAAAAGTAGAATATTAACAAGAGTTTAACCACTAAAGGGAATCGAATCGTGTTTAATGTAAGACTTTAAAAAATGTGTGTATCCAATAATACTTTAAGGTGGGAATGCAATTTCAATTGCAATTTTTCCAACCTATTCATTTATTTGACATTTTTGGTATTGCATTCATTGAACATTGCAAACAAAAGCATTTGAGATTTATCCCAATTGTAGTTATTTAATAATTATTTAATGAAACGGCCTTTGCATAACGCTCTAAAAACGATGACCTAAAACAACCCAAAACTGACGATTATAATGAACTTTTATAAAAACAAACCTTGTTTACCTTCTACATAAAGATTAATACCGCAAGTTGCCTAATAAGTGAGAAAAGCTGTAGTTTGTAATGGAAGGAAAATTTAACGAGTTTAAAAAGTGTGCCTAAAGAGAGTGAAATTAATCTAATTTATATTAATATTTTCTAGAAAGAGTTCCACGAATAATATGAGAGGTTTTTTGCAGAAAAAAATTAAGAGCATCAAAAAGTGGTTGGATGAGTCTGAAAAAAATTGCGGCATTTACACCGTGAATTTAATAAAGTTCAAAATTAATTGAAAAAAAAAAGTAAATAGTGACAAATCTTAACGCAAAAACCGTCTAAAGGCACAAAGGATATCTAAAGAATGTCTAAGATGTTACCACCAAACAAATACCTAATAAGATGGGTCCAGTTGTATTCTCTGAATCGTTCATGGTATTCCAAGCAACTTCAGTAAACTCATGTCCCCGAAATTTGGTGGTTGACTTCAACTTGTTGGATTTTTTTGACAAGTACAACAACTCAGGTCCTCCTTCAGGAGACTTTGGTGCAAATGTTAGCAGTAGATGATTACCAGTAGGATCCAAGAACAAATTAGTCAACCGACAAGTTGCAGTATACTTGGACAGCGATATTTCTACATGCAATGAATAAAATAAAAAAAACTCCAACAATAAACTATAGAGTTACTACCATCTTGTTGCTGTGGATTTTGCAAATTCATGCGAAATAAGATGTGGTTTGCCATCGCCACAACTAGTTGCTTATTTGCGATAGCAACGTGTGTAATCTTATTTGAAGGGGTGAAGTCCTTTTTAGCCTTACTAAAAATTGGGTCGTCCTGTTCTAAAGTCATGTTGATGAAACCCAACGAGCTCTGCAAGCTTACTGTTGAAATAGCCTTATCGAGAATGGCAAAAAATTACCATTTCGGCTGTAGAGTAGTTGTTGCGTGTTTTCATCGAGGCTTGCTCGAACTGATCGAATAAAGACGTCATATTTATGATAACTATAGAAGATTTTTAATACACCGAAAGAGAGGTTAGAATGATTGTTAATTTTAAACGCAATTGCACAGTATCCTTAATCGTTGCCAACGATCGCCTAATTTTTGTAACACTGCAAATAAATTGTTAATACATTATTGTAACATTTGTTATTATTTGTTGACGTTAGCTTGTCAGCTGTTGTCTGACATAAATTTGACAGAACAATACAAGTGCCAAGAAAAATGCTGGTTGGTAGTCAATGTAAATATTTCCCACTAAATAACTGTGCTTATTTTATATGTGTGGGACTCAATTTTTTTATGTGCCCATTAGACCCACAACTATGAACTTAAATTCGATAATCACGGAAGCCAACTTCACTCAAATCGGTGGTATTTCTAATTTAGGACATCTAGTGGCTTAATCTCAACTACGTGTGCCCTGTCGGTAAATGAAAATTTTAAATTGCGGCGGAAAATTTAAATGTTCAACTTGAGTGCTTCTCGGGACCATCTTTCTTTTAATGCACGCAGTATAAAATTAAAAGCTTAAAAATGTTGAAAATATTTTACTAAATAAATCGTCAAATGCCTGCCCAATGAGAATCCCGAAACGGTTTATACAGAATCACAGATAATAGTGTGTAAAGCTTTCATGGTCGGTGTTGTCAATAACGGTATTGGTCGGGATTGTGGACCTTTGTTGAGATAGGTGGGTAGATATTATCAGGAGAATAAAACGAATTACAAAGTGTGATACTTGTTAATTGAAGATAGTGCAGCAGCAGTAATCTTAAAAAATTACTGTTTTATGTATCCTATTCATCTTGCTTTTTTCTTTTTTCTATTATCGGATTTTATTTTTATGCTATTTGCTAACAATATTTTTTATATATTATCTTATTTGAAGATTGTTTCGTACGTAGGTACTGTTTTCAGTGGAGACACTTCAATCTCCGCTATCTCTTGCTTTTTTTATAAAACATTTCCATTAATTTATTGGCTTGAACACACATCTATTTCAGTTTAATGATTACACTATTCTGAGAAATCAGTTTCACAATTGCTGATTTCTACAACTATATACTTGGTTTATCCATTTCGAACTCACTTTAGAGTAGCTATATCTGCTTGCATTTACTGAGAAATATCTATTTTCAAAAATTCAGAAAACGAATATGACTGTAACAACATCAATTTGAGGTTCTGTCGACAATAATAGCATCGTGGGTCATAATCCAAAAAAATTATCAGTGTTCAACCAATGACAAATTCCAGCTTTTGCATTCACTTGTATTGTGCAATTTAAGTGAATAATTATGTGCATTAACGGCGTCATTATCGGTTGCTCAACCAATTAAAAAACTGAAGGACGTGAACACGTTTTATTTGTCTCTATATTAAAGAAACTTAATAAAATCTCAATACATACTTAACAGTAACAAGTATGAGTTCTTATTTTTTAATAATACTGATACATATTTCACAACAATTATTAAGTCGATGTTTTAACACGAACGCGCCCAAGAATTTTAGGCTTGCAGTCATACAAGTACACTTGAGTTGTGTAGTATTTTTGATTCGACTAGGCCGCTTCCGTGTCAAATCAAAGACATTTCCAGGACTCCCAACTAAAATCCAATAGTCTAAACGCAGTTACACGGATTTGATTTGAGAACGGATGAAGAGAACGAGTAAGAGAGAACCGTCTTAGCTCTAGCTTTATCAAATGATCTACATCTAACAAGATATTGGTTCCGGTGGTCGTGACTAATATAAAAATTCCTAATATAAAATCACTAGCTCTCGTACATTTTCGCTGGATCCCACTGATTAAGGAAAAACCTACAACTAAGCCGTAAGACACAAATCGATATATTTTCACTGATATGACTAGGGTTGGGGGAGATGTGAGACGAAAAGGCATTTAATGGCAACCAAACAGACACGACTACCCTCCGAGAGTTATCACAAATCCTTTAAACTGCAATCCTTAGAAGACGTCCGACTGACGCGGTCCTGGAGGGCGGTAGTCGTCGTTGATGTCTTCACCGGCCGGGGCGCATTGGTGAGGGAAGCACGAGACTTTACCGCCATGGGCGCAAACGCATTCCACGCAGTTTCCAGTGTCGTGGGGCAACTTGTCCCCGATCTCGTACGTGCGACCTGGAGCAAAAGTCACTCGCTTAATTTGTAGCAGATTGCCCCTTCAAATCATTGACTGTTTGACTTGAGCAAAATTTACGCTTCTGTCGATATACAACGATTTACTTGTGCAAATAAGCGTGCACAAGCCAATTGGTGCAAATTGCATGAGCGTCTAAATCAGTCTTAACGTACCCATTACGACACAAAACCGATTCTGCTCAGTTGTGGGAAACGTCTCTTCCGTCATATTCCCTTCCGACGAGAATGTTGAGTAATCGAGCGAGGATGTGGAGTTCTCGATAGAGGGCTGCGTGTCACTCGTTGACGATTCGGGAGCGGTGGTTTTCAGCGTGGTCGATCCGGGAGTGTTTACTGAAACCGACGCCTAATTGCACCAGCTTGCAAACTACAAGTTCGGGTTCTTACGGCAAGGGGTGAATGGTCCTCGATCCCGACACGGTCCTTCCATTGTTGGGGGACAATCCTGCCACCAGCAAAACATCTCACCATCCAAACACAAACAGAACTCGCAAGGGTCACTTCGGGAGATCTGCAACCACAAAAGACGTCCATTTACTTGCAGAACGAGCCGCAGCACTTGAAAAATGAATACTCAAAATATTCAGACATTTCAATTCCGGTCCCTCCTGTGTCGGTGTCTCGATAAGAGACTGGAAGCGATAAATTTAGCACTAATGCAAATACACCGATCGTAAAACATCTAATCGGACCACACAATATTTCACTGGGCTCTATTTTTCTCGACATGCTGGATTTACGAGCGACATGCCTTAATTTGAACTTTAAATTGAATACAGGTTTTGGGGAAATATTATTAAAACCACGACGAGCGATTATTTCGGACTAATTCCCTTTAAAAACGTCGGGGCTTTGTTTAATTTATTGCCATAATTAAGAGCGTTCATCGTATCAATATGACTTTTTACTCGTTTTTTTTCGGTTACTAAAGGGAGATTTCGCAACAATTCCGATATCACGAATCGGGTTCCGCTCTTAAGAAAACACGACTAACGGCAGCATTATTAATTACGGAAACGAGCTTAATTAAAAGTTTGTGCGAAAACGGATTAAATTGCGAACGGAATTTATCAGATACGAAGTTGCATTATTCTGCGATGATTTTTGTTTCGTTTTGTTGCCACTCCATTAACTGCAACTTGTGGGAATTTGTACATAGTAGCGCTTAGTGAATTATCTAGAGCCGCAGTTTCGTTTAACCTTTATTGGTATGAGTGTGTGGATAAAATGCAAATGAGGGAAGACTTCTTGAAGGGGGAAATCAAATGAAAACCAATGACATTCGTTTAAAAGATGTAAATTTGAGAAGTTGGAGACAGTCGAATACACCGGGGACGCTTCCACTTACTTTTAGTTGAAAACCTACGATCAATTTGCATAATTTGTGGCTCATAATACGTATTAAACTTGCATTCTCAACAGAGATCAGTTTTACTTAGTTTTAACTGACGCGTAATGAGTACTGAATATGTAATAAAATTGATATTCTCAACTTTAGACACAAATAATTATAATCACAACTCCAACAGTCCTTATTTATGCATAATTACTGGTGCTGACAGAAAACGCATTTTTTATTTTTGTCACGACAAAGCAAGAAAACCTTTTGTAGAGAAGTTCGTGTAATTTTGCGTTTAAAATAATAAGAAAAAGTCTATCACAAGAAATATATGACAAACTCTTGGAGTACTACCCCTTTTAACTGAAAAGGAAGCTGCGTAGACCATTAGAAAATTTTTTGGAGAAATTATTAACAACCGTTCCAGATGATAGATTTTGTGTGTGTTTTTTTTAACAAATTGCATTTCCATTCGTCGGTTTGGACCAATTACGAGTAAAAAAATTACAAGAGAAATGTTTGAATGCAATTGGATTAGCAGTTAGATACTGTCAAATAATGGGAATCCGTTTTTATGTACACTCTGTCGAAGGAAGCAAAGAATAGCCAGGAATAGTCCAAAAAACACGTTTGCATTAATGTTTTTGAAAATGAAAATTTAGCAGGAAATATCTTTATAAATCAAACGAGTATAAATCAAACAAATAAAAATTGGCAAAAACAAATGAAAGTCGTTTTTGCAGGTATTTTAGGTATTAACATCCACATCGATTGATCTAAACAGCATAAAATCTTTAATATAATTTCTTTAAAACAATATTTTTTTTCGAATTCATAATTTAGGACAAAAAAGGTATTTTTTTATTAATTATTATTAATTATAACAGATAAAAAACTATGTGTAAAGAATTTTAAGTTTTACGTTTTTACATCTGATAGAATGACCAGACGTTAATCGATCTGGTATGTGCAAGCGGAAGTGAGAGAAAAGGGAGAGAGAAACTAATGGACAATATTGCAGTTTTTAATTTGTCATTTTGATAATTTTTCTGTTATTAAATCCATTCTTATCAAATGCCATTTTTTATAGAAGTAGCTTTATAATAAAAAAAACTCTTTGGAAGTGTCTAAATTACTTCCCAAAACGATAAAACTTTAACGCGTTTTTCTCGGATTGTATAACTTTGACTTGTATTCGTTTGACCACCCACCACAGATATAATTATGTATCCATAATAATTTTTTATCGCGTTGTGGGAGTTAGCCCACCCGAGATTTTGGTTGTAATATTTAAACACTCAGTATATTGCCGAAAGATACACATTGAAAATTTTATGTTGTTGTGTTGGTTGCATTGCGTAAGAAACAACAATAATATAAAAAATTGAGGTTATGCTGAAGTAAACATAACCTTATCTGGAGCGTAACTGCGATATTTTAGGAACGTGAATTACGCTGAAATGGAGGAATTATGTAAAAATCTGTAAGTAAAAACAGTGACTTCTAAGTGCCAAATAATTATTTATGAATAGTGTCATATAACGTCTGAATTGATAGTTGCTTCTTAAATTTATCATTTTATCAGTGAAGTTCATATTACTACTTCTAATAACTGGTCGTTAAAACTGTGTTGTCATTCAGTAGTTTTGGGTAATATTATGTCCAGTGAATGTATTTCATAACTTTTATGTCCAAATTTTGGCTTAACACCTCAATATGTAATTGCCTTAACACCTCAATAATTTATTAAATAGTAGGTCGAAAATTAATTGAAATAAATATCAGGTCCAGAGTCTCCCTGACCGAATTCCACGAACATTTCATGTCTTTCTGCCTATTGGCGGCTCAACGAAGCAAGGACCCGTGTACTCAGGTCGGCGCTTGTATAATCGACCGTCAAGGCAATCTGATCGGTTCCGGCTACAACGGCATGCCCAGGGGCTGCCACGACGACGTCTTTCCCTGGGGTAAAAACTCCCCGGATCCGTTGCAGAACAAACATCTTTATGGTAAGTACCCTCATTTTGATTGAGACACGCTTTTGATAGAAATCTAACAGTTTGTCACGCCGAACTGAACGCCATCACAAACGCCACCGGCCCCATGAAGGATTCCATTATTTATGTTTCTCTATTCCCTTGCAATGAGTGCGCCAAGCTCATCATCCAGGTGGGAATCACCGAAGTGGTGTACTTGTCCGATAAGCACGCACAGAAGAAAAGCACCAATGCCTCGAAACGAATGTTTGACAGCGCCGGCGTTAAATACTGGTAACTAGTTTCAAACACATTCTGCCTTTCCTCGTTTTCGAATAGCTTGCACACTCCGCGATCGTCTTTTTCAATTAACAGTTTCCACACTTTCTGCTTGAAGAGGCCGCAGGCGATTTATAAGATAATGCGCGTTATTCAAAGAAATCAGAACTTCCGAGACCGCCTTATAAATATTTAAGCGCTGCAAGTATTTTTATGTGTTGGGGCTTCTGCTTCCACCAAATAGTAATCTGCGTATTCACAGATTACATAAGCTACCAATTAAATAAAATCAAAACACAGTATTTTAATTAAAAAATTAAAATTATGGACAAATATTGCACTGGTTAAAAAATAAAATATTTACGTGTCTCCTAAATATATCCCGCACCAACTTTTTAATATGTTAGATGTTTGTAAAATTATACAATATGTTCTTTTCCGATTTTTTATTAAAAACTGATAACAGAGTAATTTCATAGCCATTATTCAGGTTCAGTCGGCGGTGAGCATTTACGATGCACGGTTCCCTAATTTAAAATTCAAATGCTGTGCAATATTTATGAAAATTAAATAAAAATCCTATTATTTAATAATTAATTAAAATGTATATTCAATTGGGTACGCAGCTGCATGTTTTTCAAATTTAAAATTGTAAATGTCGGTCCAGTTGGAGTTTTTCAAATTTTCTCAACACAACAGCCAGCCAACTTTCGTGGCCTTTGGATTCAGAAAGCAATTTCCTACCAGTCCAAGTTACAGTGTCATTTAAATAAGAAAGTTGAAGACGCTGATTTGGGCGAAGCAGACGAATAATGTGACTTTAATTTCACGTGCCAGATTGTTTGCTTGACAACAATTTGAACACATTCTGCTTTATTTAGCCTTTTTCAAATAACAATTCCACACCTCACGCCTGGTGATTTGTAAGATAATGCGCCTGTTCAAAGAAATCAAAAACTTCCTCCGAGACCTCGCTTATAAATATTTAAAAGCGTCGGAGCGACGCTGCAAGTGTTTGCAAATAAAACGACGCAGTTTGTCGTTATTTCGTAAATTTGGCGACGATTCGTCTTCCGTTTCGTCAGCGTCGTCGTCCTTTTATTGCGCCTATAAATTTGTGAAGTTTGTAATCTCGACTCTTCATTTTCATTAAGCAGCGCGTGCACATACTAAGTTGTGCCGTAAATAACGTTAAAGCTGCACTTCTTCCACGTTTTGCAGGCGATTCGAGTCGAAGAAGCGAATCACGATCGAATTCCAGGACATCGCCGACCGAACCAACAGCTCCTAGTGCCGGATAAATCGAAAGGACTTGATGATTTCGTTAATCATTAAAGAGGTCTCAGGAACAAAGAGCGTCGCAACGAAGGGAACGGAATGGAATCCGTGTCGAGCGGCTTAGATAACTATTCAACGTTCCGGCGTTCTGTTTACGTTATAATTAATTCGGCGAGTTCGTGCAATCGAACCGCTCCATTCTTGGGACATCTTTAATGCATGAAGCCCGCTTCCAGGGCGGATTGTGCAGGTCGGACGGATCGTGTTTGCGGTTCTTTCACCCCACTTCGGACACGCTTGCACTTGTCACTAATGGCCCAACTAATAACTCAACGCTACACCAGTCACTGCAAACGTCGTCCTGTAATATACTTGTAGTTATATTAATTAATCAGTCTTCGTGGTCTTCTTTATTTGCCGCCGCTTCCCTTTTTCTCTGCATCCGACAAGCTGACAAATGTTCGCCGCCGTAAATATTCCACCCTCACCTGTTACGCTTCCTGCAGGGCGCTAGGTCAATTACGGAGCGAAAAGGGATTGTTGAAGGTGCTTGCTCTGCATGTGTCTGTTATTGATTTGCCTTAATGGGGGCCCGCGACGGCGTTTCATGAAATCGTGTTTGCGAGGCGAACATGCAAATACAGAAATCAACTCTTCAGCACTATCAAACAGTTATTTTTTACCATCGGAAGGCAGTATTTACATCAGCAATCCGCTCAAGCTGTTATTCGCCACGAAATGAAAAAATACCGAGAGATACGTTCTTCTCAAAGTTTTATTCTTCACGGGCTTTCGTCAGAATTAAATGATATGGACAGCAGGCAAAAACTACAAATCGATTTCTTGAATTTAGTTTTTTGACGGGCTGGAACTGCAGCACCCCAACTCAAATATTACAAGAACATTATATTTGTCATAAGGCAGCATTTCTGGGGTCAATACCCAAGAACATGATTTTTAATCGGATAATTTTATTTTTACACGAAAGTTTTGTTGCAACGCATAAAACTTGATATTAAAGGCAAGATAAAATCGCGGCAGTTTTTTTAGCTGGAGCAATTTTGCCTTATGATTTTAATCCAGAGTTTTTCCAAAAGGCAACACAACTTGAGTGAACTAAAAATAAAATTAGCCTGATGAAAATTCAAGCTCGAGCGTATTCTACGGATTAATTCCGCAAAAATATATTTTTTGGCTATGCTACAAAAGCTTTGTTTAAATCATTTTATCAGTTATAAAAATGCTACGTTGTTTTTATCCACTTTCAAAATTTGAAAAGATCATCCCGGTGATTCGCCCAGAGTAGAGGTGGGAAATTTTTTATTTGTTACGATTCACGGCCGCTAGATGTCGCAAAGATCGATTGTTTATCCATCAAAGGCAGGCGGCTAAATTTTAGCATTTTCCCTAGTTTTTTACCTCAAAGATTACGATGAATCGTAGTATTCGTTGTAGAAAGTAGTTTTGGAAATAAGTTTTGCCGACAGTTCATTTAGGAACGAAAAGTTGGTCGGCAGCGACATCTCATTTTCAAATTCAGAACGTAGATTTTACATGAAACACGTTAAAAATAATGCTTAATCTCAGTTATTAGGCAATTTAGGGCATTCATCTTTTGGTAAACTGAGGCATCTTCATCATAATCACATTCCAAAATAATCTCCTTTGGGGTCATCTTTTTAGGCATTATGTAAGGGCCGTTTAATTAATTATTAAATAACTACTATTACGATGAATCTCATATGATGTTAATTTAAATTGCAATGTTCAGTGAATGCAATACTAAAAAATCAGACGATTCTGTTGGAAAATAAGGAAGTAAAACTATCAAAACACTCCTATGTAGAAATTGCATGTTTTTTTTAATAACTACGATTAGGATGAATCTCAAATGGTGTTAATTTCAAGTGCAATGTTCAACGAATGCAATACCAAAAAATCAGACGAATCTGTTGGCAAATTAGGAAATTAAACCTTCAAAACCCTCTTATGGAAAATTTGCATGCTTTTTTCCCACCTTAATAGAGTGTTTTAATCGCCCATGACGCGTCGTTTATTGCATTTATGTTCACGAATTGTTTCAAGCTTATCAGCGTATACTTGACTTTTAATGAAATTCCAAAGAAAGAAGTCATAGGTGTTAGGTCGCACGATCTTGGAGTCAAGTTTAACTCGACAAAACGAGAAATTTCGCGAGCAGCAAACATTTTTTGAAAAAATCCCAGTTTCTTTTGCAGAGTTGGACGCTGCGCCATTCTGCTGATCCATGATTACTTTCCTGTATCTCTACAGTAAGTATACTTAAATTCAAACGTCAATTTTGATTGTGTGATTAATGACGTGCAATTTAAAACAGTCAGTTTCTATTGAAACACACTTTATAAGAGAACAACGCAAATGTAAGAGAAAAGGAAATTTAAAAATTAAATTAAAAAAAATTAAAATTAAATTAGATTAAAAAAAAACGGCAAAGCAATCTTAATCTGAGTCCAGTAATCGTCAGACTGCCCTTCACAGAGTAGAGATACAGAGTATTAATCTATAGGCATACAAATGATTTCGCTTTATGTTTTGAACACAACGTAACATCAAGCTCTTTTCATAATTATCCTGTTCGGCTGTATTTTTAACTTTCAGAGCTCTACTTTGCTGTCAGTCCTGTCGGATTTTCTAGATTTTCTAGAAACGTATCAAGTACAACCGTGGACAGTCAAGAATAACACTTTAGCCGGCGGGTGTGATGCAAATACCGACTCAATGACAATATCTCATAGAGTCGGTATTTGCATAACACGGGTGTTATTCTTGACTGTCCATGGCTGTACATTATTACACGGTAAAGCTTCATAAAAAAGAAAAAAACAAATATAAAATTATACAATACATGAGTACAAAATCGGAGTGTCATAAAAAATGGGGATTTATAATTATATATGCAATACGTGTGTACAAAATCGGAGTGTTATGGTCAGTGTTTGATCTGTAACATAAAGACTCGGACCACAATAACTGAGTGGACAAATACTTGCAGGAATTTGCTCATTCCTTATTTATAGTGAATCATTTTTAATAAATTGGAACATAATACTAAAATGGGAACAGGTAAGATATTATTTTGTTGACAAATTTATGAAAAAAAACAAAATGAAACAGAAAACCAGTTCACAAACATCTGTCGTAAATTAATTAGTCGTTTATGTCGGTGCTTATACGGTTTTACTACAGCTTGTAGTGAAATTTCAATGGTAAATGCAACAAAACAACTAGATGAGGGGCCGATCAATTTTACCCGAGTGAAAACGTTAGTTCGGTGAAGTAAATTGTATCATGTTATTTGTTGAGAGCAAATATTGTTTTCCAGTACAAAAAACCATTCTCGAAAAAGTCGAACGTTACATCAGTTACTCTATTTAATGTATAGAGGGGAATGGGAGAGCGAAATCCATTATGAGTTCCCGAACCGAGTTCGTATTAGAAAAGTTTCACTCTTGACGATCTCGAAAGTGTAATATGTGTTACGATACACTCGACTAGAGGTGAACAGTGTCATCCGGTCCGTGCAACTCTCTGATTAATTCGAAAGAAATTCAATATATTCTCATTAGTTGCAACTTGACGACGCCACCGCCACATAACTTTGTGTACTTTTCATTCATCTTCCGCTTTCTTTTGTCCGTCTTTGCGTTTCGATCCGCCCACAAGCCCTAACGACGCCGCCGTCCAGAAATTGGTTCAAAGATGAGTTTCCCTCCCAATTTATGCAAATGGCGTGAACGTAATTTGCGCATTATTTTTTCGGCGAGCGTCGACTTGTATAGAGAAACTAAATTACGCGTCAACTCTATAACGGGACATCATAAAAGAATAAATAGGAGCGCCGAGCAACGGGATTAAAGGGATTTTTCTGGGGGCGGAACGATTGAAAGCTCGGTGGCTTGTCGCAGACTCATTAATTTAATTAGAGGTGTGCGGAAATGCGGATACAAGCGAAGGGTTAGACGAATAAAATCGCAACTGAGGCGGCAATAGGATAGAGGCGGCGTTAATTAACGATAATATTTCAATTTGCTTCGCTGTGTGGAAGACCAAGCGAAGAACATTTTTTGCCACAGAAGAAGAGCGCACGTCGCCGAGACAAGTACTCTCAGCTGACTCTTTCGTGTTTTCCGGAAAACCAATCTTTTCAACTTTAATATGGTTAACTAGCTGTTTTAAATCGTGGGAGCTATATTTCTGCATTAGGACTACGAGCATTATCACAATCGTGACACTCTAAAATAATAAATAGCCACGTGCTAGTTACTTTGCGGAATATCATATATAATGAACAAGTCATTTTGTAACTGTTTTTCTCCTGATACGAGAGCCACATAATCTTTATTAAATGTATTTTATTGATACTAGTTTTTTTAAACCTAACTTTCTTAATATCTATCGAAATCAAAAACGGTTTTTACTAAAGCACGCATACTGGTACATAAATAAAAAAAAATTCGCTAAAAAACTAAGCGCAAAAATTTGAGCAAGCGTGATTCACAGGAAAATTTTAGATAAAATTACGTGAGTTTTGATAATTTTAAATAAATAAGTCTGGAATTGGTAGAAAATTTCATAATTCGCTTAAAATGCATTAAGTGTTTTTGAATCGAGAGTCCAGTATTATTTGGTAATTAATTATGTAACATGAATTTTCGTCTGCGGGATTTTTTATTTTAGATAGAAATATGTGCAATCTATATATGCATATAAAAATTAATCCCTATTTCCCTTGGTCACGCCATAACTTGAGAAAGACTTAACCGATTTTGATGCAATTTTTTGTTGTGTGTTTGAGTGGGTCCCTGGATGGTTTATATGCACAATTGGACACGGTAACTATACGTATAAAATATAAAATGATGGAAAAATGAATACTGAACATTTTTCGAGTAGTTTGCGTTCATCGTTTGATTGAAATAAAATGCGAAAATGAATATCTAACAATTGAAAGAACAAGACTAATTCCATCATGTGTAATTAAAAAAAAAATTTTTTGCAAAATTAAATCGACATATATTCTTCGTACATAAATAAATAAATAAATCAGATAAATGGCCCTTTTATGGATTTTACCTGTAGTTATTATTTTTCTATGCCGAGAATTATTAACTTTGAAAAATGATGGAAAAATGAATACTGCACCACGTGCTCCGGGGCGCTCAGAATATGCATTTTTAAAGAATTAAATATTGTTTTGTGGTAAACAAAAATTCTGTTCAATTAAGAAAGGAACGATAAAATTAATGAACCATAAATGTCGATGGAAGTTTTCAGCGATTAGGCTTCTGCTTCCGGCAAACCGTTTTCAAAATTACTCCCGTGAGAGAAGAATATGTAATAAGTGACCGTTCGTGCGAAATTTCAAATCTAAACCTAAAATTCATTTGAAACGCCACGATCACAATTCGCTAATGATGATGATTGAATTTGTCTCATACGCTGTGAGTGGCGCAAAGTTTAAACAACTTTCAGCGCACATTTCAGTCCTGAAACAACCCATAGATTTATTTTACACCCAACATTGCGTAGTTAAAATTATACTGTTTTACATAAAAAGACAAATTTCATAAAGGGTGTCGTGTTGGAATTATTTCATCGAACACAAAACTGATTTTGGAACATTCGTTGCAGGCAGGGCAATTGGAATTTTTTACTTTACTTTTTTGAACCAAAATGACGTGTTTGTACAAAGCGAATCAAAAATCAAAACGTCAAGTTTTCTTTATTATTTTAAATGGAGAGACTGTACACCATTACGCAATTGGATAAAGTCTTATATGACTCTAAAGTTGATTGTTTTTATCTGAAAAGTGAGCCATCAATTTTACTTCGCGTCTATAATAGCTTTTTAGGTGTCGTAATAGAAGTAGAATGTCTAATAGTGTGGTAAAAATTATGATAAAAAATGGCATGTGAAACGTCAAAGTAAACACCAAAACAAAATGTTACAATAGATTTAATTTAATTTTTCATTCCCCAATTTTATATACATTAATCGTAACGTTGGATGTGTCTTGAGCACTTAAATTAATTCCAGGTGGGTTGCTTGCCGCAATATTTTGCTGAAAATAATAATATAATAATAATATAATTGTGCTGCCGTCAAATTGCATTTGAAAATACAAATTACAATTTTGAGAGAATCCATGCAAAATTCCCCAAATTGTATATTTTTAAGTAAAAATTGCATAGAAGATGCGATGTGGAAAAAATTGTATAGAATTCGTTCATAAAGTTATTATGGCACTTGTGTATCGCCGGTCGTTTTATCAATTTGGCCTCGTACAATAAAATATGTCTTATGCAACTCGTTCTTTAATATACTGGTTCTGTAGTAGTTTCTAGGGTAAAACATCGATAAACTCCCTAATGACGACAAGACCACAACATCCATAATGCATACCGTGAGATTACATAATTAGAGGGGTGGAAACGTCAGAAACAGAAATGAAACGGCTCAGAAACGTTTTCGTCAAAGCAGAAATCTCGCAAAACTAAGACATTTGTGGCTTTTATAGTTAAACGACGAACGCGCACCCCCATTATATAACATCAAACACACGGTGAAAAATTCAAACATCAGACACACGAAACGTTTTGAAAACTCCTGGGAAATTATTTTGTAACGTCACTACCATTATTTATAAAATAAATACTTGCGTCGACACGATATTTTTCAATAATATAATCGATCGCCGATTGTAACTGTCAGCGAGTCATCGCTCTGGCAGCCAATTATTTCGAAGCTTGCTCCAGGAAATATAATCCATCAAATGAAACGTGAATCCGGGAAACGTACGCAAAAAATGCACGCATTTAAAACTTTGGCAATTTCGCAAAATTCCTTCCATTTAGTATGTTTGCAGTCGTCCACCGACATACAAACATCCTCCATTAGAGCGTAATTAAAATTTCCGGGCGCCGTTCCGAAACCGAAACGAGGGTTTAAACGGACCCTAGGGTCGACTGATCGTCGAAGAAGTGCGGTCGTCGCACAAAGACGCCCTAATTAGCTTAGTTGCGTTGCGGAGGGTGGCCTAGACACTAGACATACAGTTAGTTAGTTACCTGCTGTCCGTGCGTGTACTCTACGCCTGCGACCAAACATGTCGCCGCTGAACTCAGACGCTCCAGGCCGTGCGTTGTGAAGTCGTCGACGATGGGAGCGTCTTCGGCACCGGCGTCGTCGACGCCGTTGGATGCGACGTCGCTTAATGCACTCGATGGTGCTGCAAATGAAGATCGACGTTAATTCGATCCGACGATTTTATTGGTTTAGCTAGACAGGAGTCAGGTTTCAATTAACGCGCAGCGCTACGAATTATCGCATTCTGCAATGTTTAATTGACAGAAAACAAGGCACAATAAACACGAAACAAGAATGAGTAGCAACGCATTCCAATACATGAGGTCACTTCAAAAAATTCAACGTTTCGATTTATATCGATATAAAGTATTATAAAGCTCCTCCTCATTTGAAATTACTTCCATACACAAATATTTTTCTTGTCCGATGGTATTCCCAACAATTATTATCTTGATTTCTAAAATATTTTGAAAAATACGATAGGATTCAATAAATTATCTTTTCTCTGATTGAATTCATGCATTGTTTAAAGTTTAACGAATGAGCGTAAAAATGAATAAATAAGTTTGAGGCGCGATTATTTAAATTTTAAGTCGCCAACCGTGCTATTACTTTATTTTCCAATTCGAATTTTCCAAACATTCAGTTTGCATTAGTAATTCGAACAATTTCTTCAAAGTCCGTGTCTAATTTATAAAACACTAGCGGACCCGACAGACGTTGTCCTGCCCAAACGTTGACTTGCCTGCTATTATGTCGTTCAGTATTTTCTTTTTATTTTATTTTTCGTATTTTATTTCTACTTAAATAAAAAAAATTGCTTAATGTGTCCGCTAGACGTTGTCATGCCTGCTATTATCGTGCAGCATACTTTTTTCCATAATCAAATTTTCTATAAACTATGTACTAAATAACATTTGACATTGAGCTTTACATTTCAATCTATTCGTTTCGTCATTTTTCGATTTGCTGTTGCCTATAGCAAAATAAAAAATGAGTGAAATTTTTTCTAATCGTACGATATTTGTTGCTTGTCATTTGCACATTACCTGGATCGTAAATCTGTAACCCGTGCAAGGCCGGGTACATTTGCTGGTATTTAATGTTGTTGAAGACTAATGAGAAGTGTTTGCAGATCGGTTAATCATTGATGTTGAGAAAGTTATTTTTTTTTATTTTTTGTTAATTATTTAATTTTTTTATTTATATAGATTATTTATTTATGCGATAAATCTAAAAAATGTCAAATTAAAAAAATATCTTACAACCCGATTGCGGCGCCCCCTATCATGTCCAATTGTGTATTAAATTATCCAGGGACCCACTCAAACACCCACACAAAATTTAATCAAAATCGGTCCAGCCGTTTAGAATTATATACTTATATAATATGCTCTTGAATTGTTAAGTCATAAAGTCATTTTCGTATTACATTTTAATCAAAAAACGAACACGAACAACTCGTACATTCTTTAAAATGTTTCCATCATTTAAAAATATTTATAATATTAATAACGAATCTCGACATAAAAAAATTTTAGGAAGAAGCCATGAAAAGTGGGTGGCATATATTCAATATGTGATTTATTTATGTATGTGCGAAGAAGTTGATTGGTCGATGGGATTTTGTAAAAAATATTTTTTTTAAATACAATGATGGAATCGGTCTGGCTCTTTAAATTGTTAACAAGTCATTTTCGTATTTCATTGGTATCAAACAATGAACGCGAACTAAGTTCGATCATTTTTCAGAATTTTTCCAACATTCTTCACAATATTGGAAAGGTCTATTGTCGATGGCTGGCGTCGAAGAGAACTGTCATTTAAGGTGGGAAAAAAGCATGCAAATTTTCCATAAGAGGATTTTGATGAACTTCCTTATTTTCCAACAGAATCGTCTGATTTTTTGGTATTGCATTCACTGAACATTGTACTTGAAATTAACATCATTTGCGATTCATGCTAATAGTAGTTATTTACGAAAAAAAACATGCTATTTTTCCACCTGAGGGTTTTGATAGTTTAACTTCCTTATTTTCCAACAGTCGTCTGATTTTTTGGTATTGCATTTACTGAACATTGCACTTGAAATTAACATCGTTTGAGATTCATCGTAATAGTAGTTATTTAATAATTAATTAATTAAACGGCCCTTACATAATGCTGAAAAAGATGACACCAAAGCAGATTATTTTGGAATGTGATTATGATGAAGATGCCTCAGTTTACCAAAACCTTTTACCAAAAGATGAATGCCCTAAATTGCCTAATAACTGAGATTAAGCATTATTTTTAATGTGTTTCATGTTAAACCTACGTTCTCAATTTGGAAATGAGATGTCACTGCCGATCAACTTTTCGTTCCTAAATGAACAGTCGGCAAAATCTACAACGAATACTACGATTCATCGTAATCTTTGAGGCAAAAAACTAGGGAAAATGCTAAAATAGCTATTGAAAATTCCTCTCTTAATAGAGGTTCCTATGCCAAGGTTTGGAACATAGTTGTTGTCAATTAATAGAACTGTCATGATATGACATTTAATGACAGTCCAAATTTCAAAACACAAAAACACGTCCCCAGCGTATAGTTACCGTGTCCAATTGTGCATATAAATCATTCAGGGACCCACTCAAACACACAAAAAATTTCATCAAAATCGGTTAAGTCGTTCTCAAGTTATGGCGTGACCAGGGGAAATGTATTCATTTTTATATTATATATAGATAGATTATTTCACAAAGTTGTTTTTTTTTGGCGGGCATACTTTACGCCATATCTCGCTTAATACTTCATCAAAACCAATGATTGAGCCATCATTTTGATGATTACCTTCACCGCTATTTGCGAAAAATAAACAAACAATTCAAAATGTTAATATTTATTTTAAATTTAATAAAAACTGTATTTTGGTCATAGTGCCATCTATTGACAATCTGTTTAACTGTTTAACTAACATCTCCCACTCCCCAAGCGGTAAAACAAACATGATCGCGATGCGATGAACCAGTATTTCATTTAATTTTAAATCGAGAATAGAGCGTGCGATTCCAGCCCATCTCCCTATTCGCCTTATCATTAATTCTCGTTCGGCCCGATACGCGAAAAGTGCGAATCCCCCAGTCGATAGTGGCACACGATTAGCATCCCTAAGTTGTCCCCAAATCCAGACTAATTGTTTGGAATTTTCCAAGTCCTCCCTCGGGCGCGTGGTTTTCCGTCCCTTCGACATTTCTCGGAGCTCCAGACGTATAAATCCAAGTTCCCCATAAGCCAGGAGATAAACTTTCGCACAAGTTCGACTCGAAGCAGTGCATTCCGTTGGATGCGTGCCAAACTCTTTTTTTTGTCCCGTCTTCTCGTTTTGATTAACAACAGGAGCTATCGATCATTTGCGCGGGTCGCCGACCACATTCCAAATTCCGCATAACTCGCCCCGGCTTGCGTCATTATTATGCATTCTGACGGGGACGTCAGAGAGCGCGCGACTTAGGTCCCGTCAAAATTTCTGTCTACCGTAATGTACGATGCAGTCCCGTCAAAACTCGAGCTCCGGTTTGTTGATGGTGGGGCCGAATTTTCGCGTCGGCAAGAAAATCGGAAGCGGAAATTTTGGCGAGCTGCGTCTCGGAAAAAATCTCTACAACAACGAGCACGTGGCCATCAAACTGGAGCCCATTAAAACGAAAGCGCCGCAATTGCATCTAGAGTATCGCTTTTACAAAATTCTGGGTCACTACGAAGGTATTCCCAAGGTGTATCATTTGGGGACGTGTGGGGGGCGCTACAATGCCATGGTAATGGAGCTTTTGGGCCCCAGTTTAGAAGACCTGTTCACGCTGTGCAATCGAAGATTTCGCTTGAAAACCGTGCTCATGATTGCCGACCAACTTCTGAACAGGATGGAGTACGTGCATAGCAAGCGCTTGATTTTCAGAGACGTGAAGCCGGAGAACTTCTTGTTGGGGAGGATCAAGACGAAGAAGGAGAAAATCATTCACATTATAGACTTCGGCTTGGCAAAGGAATATCTGGACGAAAATACGAACAAGCACATTCCATACAGGTTGAAAGTGGTCCGCGTTGCTAGCTCATTGTTGCATTTTCATAATTAGGGAGCACAAATCTTTGACGGGGACCGCGCGATATATGAGCATCAACACGCATTTGGGTCGGGAGCAATCACGGAGGGACGATCTAGAAGCAATGGGTCATATGTTTATTTACTTCCTTCGCGGTTCCCTGCCTTGGCAAGGCCTCAAAGCCGACACGCTCAAAGAGCGCTACCAAAAGATCGGCGAGACCAAGAGAACCACCCCCATAGAGTCGTTGTGCGAAGGTCACCCCGAAGAAATCGCAACGTATTTGCGGTACGTCCGCAGGTTGGACTTCTTCGAAACCCCCGACTACGACTACTTGCACAAAATCTTCAAGGATCTGTTCAAGGAGAAAGGTTACGTGGACGACGGCGTCTTCGACTGGTCAGGTGAGGCCTCGTTCGGGTTAGGACTTCATTTCGACTCACTCCCTCGATTCTCACCCCGAACAGACCGATTAATTTGGTTAAGCGGCAGAGAAAGGAAGTTCAGCGATACGAAATACTATTTCAGCAAGCATATTACGCCGAGAGCTCAGAGTAATGTAAGTAGAGCGCATTGATACATTTTTGCTTTGCAGAAATATGCTTGCTGAAATGTTCGTGCGCTTGACGGACGCCAAACTGACCGCCACTCAACTAACGCCGCCTTTTTTAGGGCTGACTCTACCGTCGGCCACTGCACTCGTCAAAGACTGAAAACTACCCACACATTGTAGCAGTTTTTTTGAAGTAAACGACCTAAGAACCATCGCTGTGTGTTTTTGATTTGATAGGTAAAGTACGGCCGCGGCGGACGACCCAAGATGAAGTTCGCGATTTGATTAGTCGTAATCGGACGTTAATTAAAACTGATGGATTCTTGCCAAAAGTGCACATCAAAGCGAGCATCCAACTAATTTGTGCGCGTCAGCGATTTCCTACAAAAATTAAATACCGAAACGAGTTTAGATGTTGAAATCATATCAGGCTCACTACTCGTCCAGGCTCAACCTCACCTTTCATTCTCATGATTCCGTTTCGTTTTAAATTGCACTTTTTACCAATACCGGGACCCCTTTTAAAATTTGCTCTATGTTGTAAGCTGGAAAATTTCTAAAATGATTCAGAAGAGCTACAAGAGTAAGTTTAACGTATTCACTTACATATTTACTTCACTTATTTTCTGATAATTATAAAGAAAACTTTTTCTTTTCAAATAATTCAAAAACAGTCTATTCTAAATATAGGAACATGATACATCATCAGATCGAGAATAAAGTTCTCCATCGAAGGTTTTAATAAAAACATGTGGTTTCAGTTTGAAAACATCGACTTTTATCTTTTTTAATTTATTGCCTTGCAGCCGACTTTTCTTTTTCTCCAGGTAATGTTTATGAAAATGACCTATTTTTTAGAGTTTATTAATTTTTTTATTCCGGTGGATTTTCGCTTTTTTACAAGATAATATTTTTTCTCTCAAACAATGGTGCATAACGTTCATATCATATGACATAATTTTATGCAGAATCTGAAAATACATTAAAAATAGCTAGGTTGTATTTAAAATAACAAAATTGTAAAGCCGTAAGCGGCACAATCATGAAATTATTTTCTGCAGGTAGTTTATATAAGTGTGCAAAGTTTTAGTTCACTTCCGTTCCATTTATATGCCTAATAGGCCTACGTCGTGAAACACCCTGTATAAAAAATAACCCATTTTTGGATATAGTAAAAGTCAATTCTACGTTATGTAGCTAAAAAACATCAGTACCTTTTCAAACACTAAATTTACTGTACTATGACATTCTGGAACAATTGGAATTTTTACATTTTTAAAGGATTGCAGCCCAGACATCGCTACTAGGTATGTATCTAACCATGAATTAACAAAGTTTGTGGTAAATAAATCCCAACCCGATCTGAGGTTTGTCAATCAGATTTATTAATTGTTATGCAAAGAGGCAAGGCCAATGGGAAAATTACGTCTTTAAAAAGCAGGAAGAAGTGTTGTTTGTTTGATAGGGTTAAGACAATTCTGAGAATTAAAACTATTTTACTTAATAGCATAACAATAGTCCGTATTTGTAATTTTTGCATATGTGGCGGCATTGCGCTTATTTCTAAACTATTTACAAATTCAATAGCAAACTAAGAAGTTCATTTTCTTCGTCCGTTATTAAATTGTTTATGCTAGTATATGTTCTTGACGATCCAGGTATACTTTTGAATTATTTAATTTCATCGCATTGTTCTTTTTTGGGAGTAAGAACAGCAAAAGTCGAAAACTCCAAACGTCATCTGGTGCGTCAATTTTTTTCCCATAAATTTCAAAAAACGATATGTTATTATGTAATTATTGTTTATGGTAATTTGATAAACTCTGACATTTCTGATGGGTTCTCATTAAAAGCAGAATACTCGCCGTTACGAATTTGAAGAAGAAAATCAGCATTTCTTCTACATTTTTTCTTATATTTTTCATTTCTTTGTATCCACAAAGAAAAAAATTTGATGCAGTTTTGAATTATTGTTTGACTTGATGCATGTGGAACTTGTGGTAAAACCTGTCTAAAATCTTCTCCAATGACAATTATTTTTCCTCTAAAAGGAACGTTATTTTCCATATATTTCTGCTAATAATAACAAATTTTGATACTCAGTTGCATTATTAATACATTGTATATAACAAAACCCTCATAAAATTCCATTCATTTTTAATAAATACTACTTGCCATTGAATTCCGTTTTTTTAACAAATGCTGTTTGTGAAAGAAACTTCTTATCAATGAAAATGAAAATAAGAAAAACCACCATCTATGACTCATATGTGGGTAAAAAGCTTTAATTTAAAACAAAATTCATTTAAGAAACATTATTTGGCTCGTCCGAATAATTCGCATAGAATGCACGTGGGGAGTAGGAAATGACAATGTATAGCGCTTATAATTAAACTAATAGTCAATAGATGACGCTATGACCAAAATCCTATTTTTAATTAAACAGCTAGATGGCGCTGTGACAAAATATTGTTTTTAATCATTTTTTATTTGTTTGTTTGCATAAAGCGGCTCAATCATTATTTTTAATGAAATATTAAGGGAGATATGGCGTACCTACAAAAAAACACCTATAGATATAATATATAGAGATAGTGTTCATTCATATAATTGGGTTGTTGTTATCATATAAACAAAAATAAGAAAAAACCTTAGGGTGGAAGCAAAACGATTTATTTGTAATATGTTTTCCGGGTACATTTGTTCAATTAAATACATAGATTGCACAAATTGTGTGAATTATCCGAATGGACGTACATTGCCTTCCTTACTGTCACTTGTCTAAATACCAATAGAGGCAATAGTGCGGTTAAGGGTTGCAACAGTCCGTGTCGGATTTTTGGACTGATTTGCGGTATTGCTGATATTAGGCGACCTGACGCTGATGGCGGTGCCAGCCGTCGCCGACACAGATTTATTCTTGCGGCCATTTTTCCAGATGACGTTGCGGATTGCGGATATGCGCCACGTGGAGGATTAACGGCGCCAAATTAGTGCTTTCAGTTCGATTCAAATATTTAAACAGTACTCGGCGCCTAGGATTGCTCGAGTGAGAATGTTTTAGTTCGGTAAAGTTTGCGGGCTTGTCCTCGTCTTATGAATAATGTGCGTCAGCGTGTTCGATCTAATTTAATTGTTTGTCTTTCGGAAAGTCGAATCGGGAAAAACATCCAACTTCGTTAATTCGCTGCGGGAGAGAAGTCGAGGATTAACTTGGGACTTGGTTTTTGCGCCGTGATGGATGCCCGATCGGAGAACTAAAACACCGTTTATGCGGATTATTGCGGATATTTGATGCGAGGGACGGTTATAATGGAATTTTTTGCGAGTTTATATGTTCTTCCGGCGATCGATCAGTCTGGGTTTTAAAGAGGAGAGAAAAACGACTCGCTGCCGAAGTTAAGTCGCTACTTGGTTGCACTAATTCGCAGACAACGGTCACGTCTGTTCACATTTAAATTTCTAACGGAAAGTAATTGAACTTGTTCGAAATTAAACGAACCCGCCCAATTTTACTCACAAATAGACGGTTTCAATTGATACTCGTCACTCAAACGGAGTACCAGTTGATTAATTCGTGCCACGCCTGATTGATTACGTCCTGTTGCTGTCTCCAATTTCAAACAAATATATTCTGGGGATTAAAGTTAGCAGACGTTTAGCCGGTTTAAGGACCGAAACGTGACGTTATTATCTTTACAAACAGAACAATGGTTTGTGTTAATTGTACGCGAGATCCGGACGAAGTTATGTTATGAAAAAGCCGCGGAGAAAATGAACGTCGTTCGCAAGAAAACACACCCTTCCAGTCAGCGTTTCGAACCGAACATAAAAAATGGGAAGAGCCGAAAAACGAATCAATCACACAAAAATACGAACGTCATTTCTTTGATTAATATTACTTGAAAGTGAACGCCCGCCGTATTAATCACCTGGGGAATTTTTACTTTTTACCGTTTGTCAAATTGTGCGTTTTTACCGGTCGATTTGCTACCCTGCCAAGCGCTGCCTAATGCAATCACGTTATCCTCCGATCTCGTCTCATTTTCAACCGGATTTTCACTACTTTGCCTGTTGACATTTCATTCGTTCACGCATATTACGTCCTAAAAATACGCGAATGAAGTGGCGCGGTTTTATTTCGCCGCCTCAGCCATAACTCGACATGTTTTATTCATGCCCGAAGATTATTTGGATTTATAATAGTCGATTACGGAATAATCGCGTCCGCTTAAATCAATCAGGGTCTGGCTGATAAATTGACGCTTTTCTTCCCGATTAATGACAGTAATGCACCGGCTGCGCGTTTGTTTCGTTCCAGCAAACCGGAAAACCGAACGGAATATTTTCCTTGCATTAAAAAACAACCGAAACACGTCCAGCGATGTTATGAAGAATTTGAGTGATGCAACCAACGAGCAGCGGATAATAACAAATAAAAAATGATTTAGAGTTTTATTTTTACAGTGTAGACATTTGAGACTGACTATGACATTTGACAAGAGCTGTCATTCAAAAAGTTTCTAGAAAAGCCCCTAAATCTTGAATCTGTCATAAAGACATTGCCACATTTAATGTTGTGTCCGAAACGATCGTCAACACAAAATTTAACTACAAATTTCATCGCCTCAAGTTCAAATATTTTCTACTCTGTACGCATGCATTTTTACAAATACTTTTCTTTATTTTTTTACAAATCGCTGAGGAGAGTTTGGTAACTGGTCATGCCTTATTTGAGCAACGACCACAATAACAATAACTTCATTATCAAATATTTTTTTTGCACAAGATGCGGAGGTTTATTAATCTCGGTGTGGTTGAGCGACGTCAATAACAGCAACAAAACAAAAATAAAGAACTTTTTAAATAGTGAAGAAGTTGAGTTATGCACCGCTCGCAAATGGCAATTTGCTAGTTTTGTTGGTGGGTGTTTGTCTTGTAGTATACATCCTGTATGTAATATCCATCCGAGCGGAAAATTGGCAGATAAAAACCATCACCGTCACAAACGAGATGCAGGGACCCGTTACGTAAAGCCTCCGGTAACGTCAACGAAGTTGCCGCATTCCTCCACTTCTTAGCTCGTTTGAGACCCGAGAACAACACTAAACTCTCATCCGTCTATCACAAAGTCAATATTTGGTCCACAAACGAGTGGCTTCTCTTGCGGAAATTGTCACCTCCATAAATCTTGCTAATCGTTTCGTTTTAATTGGCGTCGTTCGGTCACGCACCATCCAAATCCGGGAGGTAATGCCGGAAAGACGGCGTCGTCTTTAGATAACACCTGTTCCGTATGCCGGAGGAGAAACGGCACGTGACCTCACTGCGATATGCCCGATTCCATCATCTTCCGTTTATGTTTGCTTTAAGGATTATTCCTCGAAACAATGGATTTCTTCCGATTGTTGCAATTCTAAGCGCGGGAACGTGACCATTGTAAACTCGGAGTTTCACCTTCTTTGTGCAGTTTATCAAACGTCTCTGGCAGAAGCTGACAGGGACGCACGCACGGGACGGATATTCTGTGACGTTGCAATTTCCTCAACTGTCATAATGTATCTCTACTCTTTAAGCTTTTGTAGTGAGGAGACGGTCCAATTAAAAAGCGAAATGTAGTAATTTTGTGTGTCGTACGACTTATAACAGATTCATAAGATTTACCGAATCGTGTGAGGACAATAATTGTTTTTGAAAGATAAAGGTTGCTTTGAGACTTCTGCCAGCTAGCACCGTTAACATCTCTGTCGATTGTAATCGAATTTCGGCAAAATTCTATCTGTACCCCGTTGAGTCGGAAATTTCTCCCTTCATTCATCGTGCACCCACAGCTTCGAGGACGGTTTATTAAATTGCGACGGAAGATTACATTCAACTCATTCAATTCTTTCCTAAGAAGTTTAAACGTAGAAAGCCAATTATCGTGGCGTCTAGGTCGAGGAAAATTCAAATCATTTCGTCGGGTCTATACCTGTGTTAAAATCGGCGTTTTAATGAACTTTCCTAATTCGATTCCTTCCCATTAAAGTCGATCGTCTGTAAATATTTATGCTGCACGTAACGATTGCGATACCGCCTGCAACCCCGTTTCGGGGACGAAGCGAATTAATTTTGCGTATTAAATTATTAGGGGACACTTCCAACACAAAAATTACGTTCCTTTCATGTAGCTCCGCGTGGCTGTAATTAAACGTTACTCCTGTTCTCGACAGGAATTAACGCAGAGTTTCCTAGAGGAATTAGTGGCGATTCGAGCGGAAAATTTACTGTTGGTACCCCTAAAATAATGTCTCATCTCCTTAATTAAGATTCGCTGAGTTATCGGCTCGCCTAAGAGCGTCGACGAAATTTTATTAAAATACATCAATCAGTCGAGACGAATTTGCCCGAGGAATATAGGAAATTTGACAGTTGTCACATTTTCACTCACCGGCGGGAAAAGTGTGACAATAAACGATAAAGCGGTATGAAACGGCACGGCCGGAAAAATTCAATCAAAGGAAAAATAAGCCACTAAATTTAATTGGGGCCGACTGCGAGTGAACATCAAAGCAAGGAGCAGGAGTTGAGTAAACATCACGTTTGCACAAGGAAATTAGAGGATTTAATTTACAAAATTTATCATGTCAGCCAACCACCAATATTACCAGAGGTTGAGGTATGCAACCGGCCACACAGCCGGTTATATAGCTTTCTGTATTAACGACTTTTGCGGCAACGCGTGTGAATCGTGACAAATCGGCAAGCTATATTTCTTTATTCCTTCTAAAACATGCGGCGCCACAAAGGCGACTCCATCGAGCTAAATGAAGATAAAAACGAAAGGAAATTCGTCCGTCGTTTCCATTTATTTTTTCAAGCGCTCTCTACAAAACTCTATATCATTTAATAAAAGCCGGGCGTACAAGTCAAATCCATCAACTTCAATCCGGCCGTGAGAGTCAAGAGCGACATTAATTTACGAACAGGGAGAAAGACCGGCTCGTTCATAATCCGGAGCGCCGTTTCCACATGTGTGCATAAAATTAAATAATAGATGGGAATGGTCCCTTGTCGACAGCGCTTCTTTGATTTTCTATTTATTAAACGCGAGGCAATTTCGCCCGGAAAAACCAACAAAACCGGAAATGATTTATGAATAGAAATTTAATTGGTCGCCGCCTCCCCGAGGAGCGATTTATGTTTATTAGAATTCCAGGCCGGGCAGGTGGTTCGAAAACGCCGAATTAAGCGACTCGATTTAGAAAAGCCTCTTTCCAGCCGCATTAAACGCCTATTAAATATTAATTGCGCTCCGGTGCCTCTATTGCAAAACGAAGCGCTGTAATGGAAGTCGAGGGCGGACACTCACGAAAATTCGTGTTTGTGCGCTCAACTAATAACGTGAAAAATTTTCGCTGTTATCTCTGAAAACAAGCCGCGCTTTAACCGCATTAAGCTGAAACAATAAAAAGGCGCGAATCGACGCTAAACACGTGTCGCGGACTCTAATCTCGCTCATTTGGGCGCTGTTTTCGGGCCAGGAAGCACTTAGACTTGACGGACACAAAATCGATTCGTGAAAATATTGAGGCCGTTTTTCAGCGGTCGCAGCCTTTAAACGCCACGTTTTAAATTTAGACGTCAGCGAAAGCTTTCAGCGCCTCGTTAAATTGGAAAGTTGCGTTTTACTGAAACAGACGATTGTTAGGAATGAACACAATGGACAACAAGGATCCGCAGACAATATTAAACATTTTCGAAATAGATGAGTGCAACTGACACAACGAAGAGATAATGCTTTTTTCATTCCTTGCAGAATTGCTTCTGCCTTCGTTTTGGCGAATCGAGGAGGCGATTAAACAGCGGTTTTTCAAACGTTGAGAGCACATGTAATTTAATAGATAACGTCTCGACTTTAGGACTGCCAAAAATTTGAATCTAGATACTCGAAATCGTAGATTTTTCCATTAAATTTAGTCATGTGTATGAAAATGAAAGAAAAACGTAATTATGCAATCTTATCTTATATAATATGGAGCTATTGCCTTTTATTTCTTTTGTGGGTGGTCAAACGAGTATAAATCTAAATTATGCAAAACGAAAAAACGCCACTAATATTAAATACGCCTACGCCTGCATATCAATTTAAATATTACAATTAAACGCCCACTATACCACACAATATTAAAAATATTTTGTCAAAATTTAAAATGAAAATTCTCATTGTTTGGAAGCAGCGATTTAAAAAAAAGGTCTAGAAAAATAACTGAAGTTAGGGCCATGGAAGGTTATAATTGTTTGATAAGGAATCCGAAAATATTATACAATTTAAAATAACTGATGCGCCACTTTGTATTTTGTACTTTGGACATATTGTTTATAAGCAAATATATGCGTGAAAGCCTACATACTTTCATAAATATCTTCATATCATCTTTAATATTGCAAAAAAATGTAATGTCTTCTATCGGAACCCCTGTAAGGGGTATGTTAAAATTCAGTCTTTTTACTGATTTACAAACTTGCAGTTTATTACAAATAAATACCATTTATAATATAGTTTTTCCAAATATATTATTATTAATTATTTATTTATTAAATTTTTTTATGTTCTTTTAAAACGCTACATTTTACGAAAAAAATTAAAAAGTTTTTGAGTGAGCCAGATTTATAAATGCTATTTTTTACATTGCAAATCTCGGTCTCCTAAAAAGATACAATGCAAAAACCATTAAGGAATGCAATTTTGTACCTTTTGCAAGGATAGCAAATGTTAAAAAAATATTTCTGTAAGAAAGGCTTCGATATTGAAATGGTAAAGTTACATTCCACATTTCATTCTTCTATGAATGTTCAAACTTGAGAAATAAAATAAAAACTTAATTTTAACATAAGATACAATTGTATATTCTTTATTCTTTCTTCTTCTTCTGTCGAAAATCACATCTCGAGAAGGTCCTTAATTTAATTAATTTATTAAAGTAAAGACACTTGGCATTTCAATATCTTTTTTCATTTTGGAGGAATCTTACTTCCCCGCAGCACTGGAACAACCTGCATTTGCTTTTTTGGCGTTATCGTTTTCAAGGTGGTTTTTTTTATTATAAAATGACTATTTTAACCAATGAAAAAATTCGTTTGATAATAGTTTTCAAATAAAAAGGTAAAGGTAACTTACGAATTAGACTAAAATATTATATATTTTAAAGAAATTTATTTACACGGTTTAGACTAGTCGATGTGGAATCCTACAATACCTACAAAAATTATTTATACATAGGTACACATTTTTGCAAAATCTTGAATTGTACTCGTTAATCTGAAATTTTAATAAGATTTGATTATTGTTTGATCTGATAAGATTTTTATATCCGGTGATACGGCTTCGATTTTTTATTATTATGTACCAGCTGATTCGACAGTCGTTGTCCTGTCCAAATTTAGATCAATTTGTTTGTGACCGAAATTCCTTTTTAATTGTCTCGAATTTTTTTCTGAAAAAACTTCCAGGGTTATTACGAACAAAACAAAAAAAGAATTACGCATATCCATCGTTTGAATCGTGAGTTGTGGTCTTGAGTTCAATTAGAAATAAGCAGTTTCAGTTTTTTTCGAATTTTCAACTTTTCCGGGCCAATTTTCTAATTTTTCTTTCGCTAAAAACCTTATTCGGACTATTGCGAACATTAATAGTTTTCAAGTGATGCGCTTACCAACAAACAATGTTTAATTTTTATTTATATATTTAGATTACAGAACTGAATTACTTTGAATAGGAATGTGTCGAGATATGCAACTGGCATCACAGCCGGCATTCTAGCTCCCCGTAATTGGTGGTTAAGTGTGTAGAGGCGTGAAGATCATCGTCTGGCTCTCTACCAGTCGATATTTTTCTCTCTCAGACTTCAAAAACGTGCACAAGTACAAAGAGGACTCCACCGAAGCAAAATAAAATTCGTTCGTTCGTTACCATGTGCCATTTCCTTTTGAATCTTGAATTGTTGAAAGTACAATTATCACGGCACATCCTGCAAAACGATTGTATGCTGTTCTTGAAATAGTAGAGACAAGTCGCGATTTGATGTTCGACTTGTGTGCGGTTTATGACGTATTTGGCAATTGCATGGTTCGATTTCCGCTTTGAAATTATTGGCAACCGCAATACTTAAACGAATTCCGACCGCAAATCTCACTAAAAACAATCTGACGGATCGATGGTCTTAGGTTTCCGTGTTTAGTGGCCGTAGCAATAAAGGTAAAGTCCGATTTTCCGATAGACATATTTCCCACCGCAACAATAAAAGCCATATGGTGTAAATTCCCGGGATTTTATCGGGATTAATTTATTTGCGCGTCCATAAATCAAACTGATAAATTAACTGGACGCCATTGTGTTGCCGAACTTGTAACTCATCATCCGGCAACGTCGGGGCCAACGAAAAATTACCAAACTAAACGACACAGCTTTGGAGGAACAGCGTTTTCCATTATCCCTCCGTCAGAGATACATCCATCTATTACAATCGTCGGCGCGTTTTTTCCGGTTTGTTTCTTCAATTTCCACCACGCCCAGCGATGCTGTTGCACCACTTAAATATGCAGATGAGCGTGCTGTTTAAACAAGAGTCGATCGATTGCAGCTTCTCGCTGTTTATTCAAGGCTGAACCGATGATGAAATGGAATATATTGACGGCAGCAGGCCTCATCAACGAAATTGCCCTTAATCCACCTGAAAGTGGAGAGTACCGACCGGGGACCATCTCCCACCGCCTCTCAGATCGGCTCGAATTCCGCACGTCTTGGAACTATTCGCTTATTCGCTACCGTTCACTACTCCTCTCGGCGGTATTGGCAGCGAAACTTATCTTCAGACGTCAACCCCGTGTCGTCTTAGTATTTCGTTCGATGCCGACTTAAATATTTATTGGTCGGGTAGGGCGCTTAACACTAAACCCACCAAATCTCTTGAAAATTGTTGGAAATGTCGTATGAAAGGGCGTCGAATAAATTGACCTACGGCGACATTTGGCGCACCTTTAAAGGTGACGCCGACTCGGCAAACATAATAAAAAGCGGAACCGTCGACATTAATCAACGCGTTTAACTGCATCGGCGATATCGCGCGTCATTTGCAGATTTTCACTCGTCTGTTCATTGAGCACGGCCCGATTTACAAGCACTAAGTCATCGACTTGATCAGATTCCAAGAAGCAGAGCTTGGAAGAGGAAGCAGCTGCCGGCACTTGTTGAACTGGAAGAAATTGATTCAATCAGGGAAACTCTTCGTCTTCTTGGCGTTCGTCGTCCCACGCAGCTGTCTAATACGATCAGATAGGATAATCCTGGTGTGTGTTCCGAGAGCGTCCTCAGATTCTCCCAACGTGCAGATAATCTGCATCGCCTTGCCGACATCTATCGACTTCTCGACGACTGTTTGGTTTTTTTTTGTATGTATTGCGCTCGTTGCAGCTCGTTGCTTTTTATTCCTCCACTTCCAACAGCAAATGGATGGAGTCCATTAGAGCATGTAATACTTATACCGCTGGAATATCAAGTAAGTCGTACGGTTTGCGCGCGCCACCATTAGTCGCACGTTACATATCAAATCCTCAGAAAATTTAATCGATTCCACGTAAAATGACGATCGGTTCCGGGGACAGAGACTAAAAGGGACGGGCAGAAATGGGACACTCTTATTGAGGCTTAACTCCAAGGGTTTGGGTTCATATTCCACTAAACAAACGACCTAAAGCTACCTCACTAAAACTGTGGGCTCTGTTACATTTTGTTTCTATTTTTATTAACATCCCAGTAGAGCCGTGCGAATAATTCGCAGAGAATTGGCTCGTGGAATGGGCGCTTTTAATTAAACTAATAATCAATAGATGGCGCTATGATCAAAATCAGGTTTTTAATAATTAAAAAAAAACATTAACATTTTGAATTGTTTGTTTATTTTTCGCATATAGCGGTGAAGGTAGGCTTCAAAATTATGACTCAATCATTCGTTTTGACCAAGTATTAAGGGAGATACGGGGAATCGACAAAAAACACCTTATATATAGAATGCAGTATATATAGAGATTATTTATGTTTTTATTAAAGTTACCATTAGAAACACCATAATTATAATTAATTTCACATTTTCTTAGCTCAAATGTTAATTTCGTAAAAGAAGTCCGCACGATTACCTAACACTAACAACTTGTTCTAATTCCAATTAAAGACGCTAAACGAAAATTTGTAACGAGAGTCATATAATGAGACGGTTTCAGATTGAAACCGTTTGCTTCAACTAACGCTCAAAGCTGAAACGTCAGGATATTAAATGACGCTAGAAAGCGAATCGAAATAATTCAATTCGCTTCAGACTTAAATAATATTTTTTTAAACTCCACCGCATCCTCTGTATAATTTATGAGGCAATATCGGCAGACAGAGTTCGATAAATGCCGGAATCAGGCTGAATAGCGTACTAATTAGTGTTTAATATCAGAGTTTCAGTAACAATTTTGATATAATTCGTATTTAGTTTGTCCGCGGGTGTGAAGATAAAGTTTGAGCACCCGAACTGAAGACATTTGTACACCTGATCTCGGCCGAACTCACTCATCTTCATTAATTTAATTTAAACAATGGATTAAAGTGCCTAATTTCCTCTTTTGTGTTTTCATTCATTCACGTGGAGTTCAATAGTATTTCATATTTTGCAAGTACTATTAATCACATTAAAAGGCAATTATAAACGAATACTGTTTGCTCGGTCTGTTGATTGAAATGACAATTTACCAAAATCACAAAAGCCTCATTTTTGCTAATAGAATTTAAAATACAATGGTACAGCACGTAGTCGATTTGGCTTTGTCAGATAGCACAATCCCCTTTAAAATATTGTACAAAACATTAAACATTTGGATGTTTGCACAAGTTGCGCAACAAAACAATGTTATGCGTACAATCGCAATTTTTCTGGTTAAATTCGGAACAATTAAAATTTTAAAATGCACGTTTATTAGGGACTCGCCGAAGAGAAATGCACATACAATTCGGCCAAAAGTACATTTTTTAAGAAACGTATAAAGTCTGTATTGGAAACAAACTTACTTTTATTATAGCAATCGGTAACAAATCACACTATAATTAGATATTTTTTGTGTGTTTTGAACGGGTCAAAAGTTAAGAAATTTGATTTCAATTAAAACAAAAAAAGTGTATTCAATATTATGTTGCATAACCTTTTCTTTCTATTACTTTAACACATCTTCAATGGATATATGCCATAACCTGTCAATGTAGCGTTGCGATTTTTAATACCAAATGATTGTAATTGCATTTAGTAAAGACTCATTTGAAATAAATTTTTTAATAGAATTTTCTTGAATTATGTGAACAATTTCATTGCACACATTCTCAATAGAATTGAGAAGCATCTGTTTTTGTAAAATATCTAGATAGAGAAATATATACATTATCCCATTCCCTTAGCAGAGAAACAGTCAGAAATTCTAACAGTTCCTGCACCTTACTTCACCGTCCCTTTTGTGTATTTTGGCTTGAATCTTTAATTTTTTGTGCGGCGTACCCACGTAATCCCATCCGAATTAGAAGGTATCGTATTTGCTTTCGTCAGAAAACAATACCGTTTCCACTTTTTTTGTACTTTAATTCAGATTATATAAAATATGTAAAATAAATGTTTTCGACCATGTAATCCCACATCGACAAAACGACGTCATGTAGTACGAAGCGACACTATTTTTATTTGAGACCATAATACGAATGGGTTTTAGATGGATATCATTTTAATTCTGCTGTCAGTTGCTGCAGACGTTTTTCGGGGCACTAGATACACTATTTCGTATCTTTTACAATTTAATTAGTTTTGAAATAATATTTCTTTTCATGTTTAGTTGTCGATCTACTTGAATTTGTTTTTCTCTAGAATTTAATTAAATCATTTTAAGTTTACAAGTATATTTTACCTTTAGACATTTTAACTCAATAAAACTCATAAACATTTGAACAACACTTCTACCAGAGGAAATATTTTATCTTCAGTACTATTTGTAAAATGTTTATACTTGTGCCTCAGGTTTAAAATATAAACAACAATAATAAATCAAATAATTATTAAAACTCACTTTGTGTCGTTGGGTATTTGTAGTTAAGTGGAAAAAAAGATTGTTACAATTTCCAATTAATAATAATTTTTTATTAATAAAGTACATTTTTTTCGTTACTTTTGTTCGATACAGTAGGTGTACATTGAAATTAGTCACTATAAGCTATTTTAATTCGGTGCAATGCTTGAAGCGAGTTTTAATTTTGGTGGATGCGCCGGGATAAATCTCCGGATCGATGGCTGTAAGTAGAGGCGAACGCAAGGACTCCATTCTTTATTGTTTTAGTTTGTTGGTGTACTAATTCCCGTTGAATACTCGGATCGAGACTGTTAATTTATGCCTCCGCGAATAGAAACCTTAGGTCGGATTTGCATTTCTCAATGTCGTCGTAATGGCGGCGTTCAAGGTCGTGCAGGCTCTGGTGCATCGATTTCGTGTTGTGCAAAGTGTTATCTCTCGTTTCAGAGAACAATGGAAAGTAGTGCACACGAATCAATGCATTTGGATATTTTATTAACTCCAAGTACCTATGGGAGCGAAACGGGCGCGATTCTGACCGCCTCTGCCCTGCCGAATTGAATTTGATAATCGCCGATCAACGTATCAATAATTTGAACGAAAATGGCGGAAATTTAATTAGGTCGCTGGAATTGTTCACTGAATACTGAGGCGCGATTAGAGTTAATGCCATCCGAATGGGTTAATGGGATGATGGGGGTTTAGAACAAGAACATAACCCTCATTCGTTGTACTTTATTGCTTCTAATTGAATTTACCCACCGGTTCGATTCGAGGGCTTAAAAAAGCGGCATCAATTCACAAAGATGCAAAGTCCGACGACAGATTTATGTGCGGCAATTTGGAGGGCGGTTTTTGCCAAATCCTCGAAACAGATCGGATTCAATTAGAGAGCGAAAGCGGCGAAAGTTGATCAATCACAAAAATGAAACCGTCCGTCTTCCATCGATCGCCTCGAATTGAAAACACGCGCGTTTTTCACCATTATCTTATCGAATTTTCGCATCGTTCACTGAATTTATCGGCGCTGTATTCAGTTTTAAATTAAAATTTAATTAAAATGGATCGGATCAACTACAATTGAAGTAATTTACGGTACGAGTGCTGTCGACGCCTGATAATATATATACGCCACGGCAAACACTTCCAGTTGTCGATGAACGAGAGGAATTAGCTCGCGTGCACCGGACAAATGGACATCGACTTTTCGTCTTTTTCGATTCGTTTCCCGATCGCTACGATTGACGCAAAACCATCGTTCAAACACTCATCGGAGTCGTGACGCGACTATCATATTTCTTGCAGCGATTTTCGCATCATTTCACTCATCTCCGGCATGCATCTGTGAAATATCGCTTGCAATTCCGGAAAATGTGAAATGGAACAGAGAAAAATACTCCCGCCGTAGCCCGATCAAATTTTAACACATGTTCATAAAATGTTTTAGAACACGACGCGTTAAGTGAACGGCTGGTATTTTGCGGGGATTTGAGTTTATAAAATTTGTTGATAAAACAGCATCGCGCGTGCCCATAATGTATCCGTTTTGTTTGCTGCATTAATAATAAAATTACATGACGCTTTAAAATTAGTAATACAAAAACTCCATCCACTGAGTTGCTTAACCGCTAATCCGCTTTGTTGGTTACATCATTTCATAATGGTATCTGAAATAAACGAAATAAACGTTGAGCGATTGCTTTTGTGTGAAATCTTGTCGTAAGCCGAATTCCAATCTCTTGAACACAATCGAAATTTTGTTTGTTGTACGTTAACACTATTAGCACCGTTCGTTTACGATGAGTACACGAAATTCGACGTATTTATTTTCAGGCGTCTGTGTAATTTCAGCACACTTCCATCGCCCCTAAAACGTCTTTTAACTTAATCACACCATCCCTGCGAAACCAAATACATTGTCCTTTCGTAATTCCAAGCGTACGGTTTGAAATTCCTCCCCTTATCTGGGCCGGAAACAACAAAGGCCAACTTACTACCACACACACTCGCACATAATATGTATACATTTCACATATTCACATATTCACAGAGACGTCGCTGGCGTGTGTCTGATAAACTGATATTTGTCGGTCCATGACGTTTTGTTCTTTCGCTTTAATTGTCCAAGAATAGATTGTGTGGGGCTTTGAATTCTTCCCGGCGAAAACTCGCCGCCTTTTCCATTATTCCAATCATTTTTCAATCGCCTCCACTGAAACGACTAGAAACTGAATTCATTAAAAAGTCCAAAAACGTGAATTACACTAATGAGTCGGACGAGCTTCTTCGCTTCGTTTCATTAGTTGCGTTTCGGTCATTAGGCTGAAATAACGAGACACGCGAGCGGCCTTGAAACGTGCCAGAGTCACTACTTAAGCGATTACAGAGATGGCCTGTCCAGATTCGGATTAGGGGATAAAAAACATCTCCCTCTTCTACAGTGTGTCTATAAATGATTGTAACATCGCAGAGGGCTATGAAATATGCCAATTATCGCTGATGATGTGCATTACTATACACTGACTGTCAGTTTAAATCACAAATTAGTACTTATATTATAAATATGAAGCGGCAAAATTAATAAATTTGAAATTTGTATGACTCTCCGGATGACACAATCATTAATACACACTGTATCTTGTACGTACCGAGTTGCCTAACCAGACTAAACACCCGCTGATTTTGTTGTTGTGTGTACCTAAAAAAATTCGCGTCTAACAATGTTCTTCGATGTTTGCGCTTTAAGCGATCTGCGATAGAAAACGGAAAATTAAGACTGCAGCAAGAGTTCGTTTCATATAATTTTCATTAGGATGAATCCGCGCCAACAATTGTAAGTTTCCGAGATGAGGGTTGATCAAAACTTTTAATTGCCTACATTTAACCCTCTCGGTCGCACTGGAGCACTCTAAAAATCCCATCGATTCCGTCACAATTAACCCTCCAAACTGCCAATGCTTCTAACGAGTAAAAAAATTGCACGAGTTTCGTTTCCATTTGCTGTCGTTGTCGTTCGATTCGGGTGCTTAAGAAATAAGTATTACTATTTACATTTTTATATTTCAGCAAGTATCATTGTCACAAGTTTAATTAGGTACATTGTGTGTAATTGACTTCTTCCGCGGCTTGATTTAGACGCCCTTCCAATCATGGGCAGTTTTTATAATCTACTTTTTGTGGCAAGAATCTCAAGAAGCGAGCACTTGCCTCAGTTTTTCTTAAGCATTAGCTTTTCCTGGTTGAGTGACCGCGGCAGAATGGACACTCATGAAGCCTCCATTGTGTCCAAAGCTTTGAATAGTAAAGCGCAACACGTTCAGTCTTCAATCCCGCTTTTTGTGTTAGCAAGTTTCCTTCGAGCGGGGATGATTTATAACCAACTTTGAAATAATGTCAGAGTTGAGAACCGCAAAACACCTGAGACAAATTTATTGTGACAGATCGGAGGATTTTATCCTGTTGCTCGCGCGTCCTAATTTATTTGCAATTTGCAGCAGTGCGAACACTTTATGAGCTTTAATTTCCCGACGTTCGTTTTGACTGAAACAATACGCTTTAAATTGTTTTTGCGATAAAACCCAATTAATGTTCAAACACCAATTTTAATTAAAATTCTCGCGATTGTGCTCACACAAATAATGTTTTAAACATTTCGGAGCTATTCGAATAATTAATCTGTGGGCCTTCCCGCCAGATGCAGCATCATTTTAAAAATCGACCATGAAGGTAAACATTTACCGATAATTGATGTTGTTGGATAAACTTTTAACCGGGCATTTCGTTTCATTAAATCTGTTTGTTAAACACGTTTGGGGCAATAATGCAAATATTAGTAAACTGCCAACATATTTCGTGTTTTTTCTTTTCATCATTTCCCGGAACGAAGCCCGAAGGCGCCGGTTTTTCCACGAAATGTAATCAAAACGGTTTGGAAACAAACCGAACGTTTTTATTACACGTTTTGTGTAGGATTTCGGCAGGTAATTGGGTGAGTGTTCACCTGCAATGGTTCTGGGATTCCTGCAGACAGCGAAGAGAATGACGACGAAGACGAAAGTGTCCATGATGCGGAAGCACACGTCTTTACTACTGGAACATGGACGCACTACTAAAGCTCTACAGGTTTAGAGAGCGTCGCGACGCCGTTTCCGGGACTTGCGCAAGAAAAACGTTTACACTCGAGCTGTTTGGAGGATTGATAACTCGAGGTCGTGGACAGGAAGTAAAAAACAGAGTCCAATCGACAAGAGTGTTAAAGTGACTACGGTAAGATATTTATCAAGGCATTTTAAATTAATAAAGGCAAAGACCCGTGTGCGAGATATAAAACAATTGGTTTTTATTCTAGAAAAATTTGCATTTTACAATAGTTGATTGTGACTAAGATGTTAATGTTTTAACATTCAAAAGTAATTAAAATAGCAATGCTTCAGCAGCATTGCCATCTGACGGTTCTTAAAATAAATTGTTAAGGTTTCTTGTTTTTCACTAATGGCTCGCTGCTAGTACAGAATTTCACCACCACGTGGCGTGACAAAATGAAACAAAGGCAATAAGGAATTTTTTTGTAAATCAACACATCAAATTGCGTTGTATAGTAACATCCACGGAAATTAGTTGGCAAAAAATTCCCCTCTTTCTTACATTTTCCTACTTTATACCTTCCGCTCTTTCCTACCTTCCCCTACTTTTTACTTTTCCCTACTTTTTACCTTTATCGTAATTTCAAGTCTAAATATTATAGTATTTTAGATAAAAATTTTACCATTAAAAAATGACCATTTTTTCTTAAAATTTTACCACCTTCTCCTACCTTCTACCTTCTGCTTTCCCCTCTTTCCTATCTTCCCCTACTTTCTACCTTCCCCTATTTTATACCTTTCCCTCTTTTCTACCTTCCCCTATTTTCTACCTTACCCTCTTTCCTACCTCCCCCTATTTTTTACCTTCCCGTACTTTTTACCTTCCCCTACTTTTTATCTCCCCCTACTTTTTACTTTCCCCTATTTTTATCTTCCCCTCCTTTCTACCTGAGATTTAACAATTTTTTCCCAAAACTTTAGCAATTTGCGATTGAGTCGTTGGCCATTTTTTCCTCTCAATTTTAGCATTTATAGTAATTTTAAGTCTAAATATTGTAGTATTTTAGATAAAAATTTTAACATTAAAAAATGACCATTTTTACTCAAAATTTTACCACCTTCTCCTACTTTCTACCTTCTCCTTCTTTCTGCCTTTCCCTCTTTCCTACCTTCCCCTATTTTCTACCTTCTCCTCCTTCCTACCTTCCCCTTTTTCCTACCTTCCCCGACTTTTAACTTCTCCTACTTTTTACTTTTCCCTACCTTTTATCTTCCCTTACTTTTTACCTTCCACTCCTTCCTACCTGCTTTTTAACAATTTTTTCCAAAAATTTTAGCAATTTGCGATTGAGTCGTTGGCCATTTTTTCCTCCCAATTTTATCATTGATAGTTATTTCAAGTCTAAATATTGTAGTATTTTAGATAAAAATTTTACCAATAAAAAATGACCATTTTTACTCAAAATTTTACCACCTTCCCCTACTTTCTACCTTCTCCTCGTTTCTACCTTTCCCTCTTTCTACCTGCCCTTCTATCTACCTTCCCCTCCTTCCTACCTTTCCCTCTCTCCTACCTTCCCCTACTTTTTACCTTCCCCTCTTTCCTACGTTCCCCTACTACTTATCTTCTCCTACTTTTTACCTTCCCCTACATTTTATCTTTCCCTTCTTCTTACATAATATTTAACAATTTTTTCCCAAAATTTTAGCAATTTGCGATTGAGTCGTTGGCTATTTTTTCCTCCCAATTTTATCATTGATAGTACTTTCAAGTCTAAATATTGTAGTATTTTAGATAAAAAATTTACCATTAAAAAATGATCATTTATACTCAAAATTTTACCACCTTCTCCTCCTTTCTACCTTCCCCTCTTTCCTACATTTCCCTACTTTTACCCTCCCCTACTTTTTACCTTCCCCTACTTTTTACCTTTCCCTACTTTTTACCTTCCCCTACTTTTTATTTTCCCCTCTTTTCTACCTTCCCTCTTTTCTACCTTCCCTTCTTTTCTACCTTCCCCTCTTTCCTACCTTCCCCTACTTTTTACCTTCCCCTATTTTTTATCTTCCCCTACTTTTTACCTTCCCCTACTTTTTACCTTCCCCTACTTTCTACCTTTCCCTATTTTCTACCTTCCCCTCTTTCCTACCTTCTCCTACTTTCTACCTTCCCCTCCTTCCTACCTTCCCCTCTTTTATACCTTTCCCTACTTTTTACCTTCCCTACTTTTTCCCTTTATCGTAATTTCAAGTCTAAATATTGTATTATTTTAGATAAAAAATTTACCATTAAAAAATGACCATTTTTACTCAAAATTTTACCACCTTTCCTTACTTTCTACCTTCCCCTCCTTCCTACCTTCCCCTCTTTTCTACCTTCCCCTATTTTTTAACTTCCCCTACTTTTTACCTTTATCGTAATTTCAAGTTTAAATATTGTATTATTTTAGATAAAAAATTTACCATTAAAAAATGACCATTTTTACTCAAAATTTTACCACCTTTCCCTACTTTCTACCTTCCCCTACTTTCTACCTTCCCCTCCTTCCTACCTTCCCCTCTTTCTTACTTTTCCCTCCTTCCTACCTTCCCCTACTTTTTACCTTCCCCTCTTTTCTACCTTCCCCTCCTATCTACCTTCTCCTCTTTCCTACCTTCCCCTACTTTGTACCTTCCCCTACTTTTATCTTCCCTTACTTTTTACCTTCCCCTCCTTCCTACCTGATATTTAACAATTTTTTCCCAAAATTTTAGCAATTTGCGATTGAGTTGTTGGCCATTTTTTCCTCCCAATTTTATCATTGATAGTAATTTCAAGTCAATATATTGTAGTATTTTAGATGCAAATTTTACCATTAAAAAATGACCATTTTTACTCAAAATTTTACCACCTTTCCCTACTTTCTACCTTCCCCTACTTTCTACCTTCCGCTACTTTCTACCTTCCCCTCCTTCCTACCTTCCCCTCTTTCCTACCTTCCCCTACTTTTTACCTTCCCCTACTTTCTACCTTCCCCTCTTTTCTACCTTCCCCTCCTTCCTACCTTCCCCTATTTTTTATTTTCCCCTACTTTTTACCTTCCCCTCCTTTCTACCTGATATTTAACAATTTTTTCCCAAAATTTTAGCAATTTGCGATTGAGTTGGCCATTTTTTCCTCCCAATTTTAGCATTGATAGTAATTTCAAGTCAATATATTGTAGTATTTTAGATACAAATTTTACCTACCTTCTCCTACTTTCTACCTTCCCCTCCTTCCTACCTACCCCTATTTTCTACCTTCCCCTATTTTTTAACTTCCCCTACTTTTTATCTTCCCTACTTTTTACCTTTATCGTAATTTCAAGTTTAAGTATTCCCCTCTTTAATACCTTCTCCTACTTTATACCTTCTCCTCCTTCCTACCTTCCCCTCTTTCCTACCTTCCCCTACTTTTTACCTTCCCCTACTTTCTACCTTCCCCTCTTTTCTACCTTCCCCTCTTTTCTACCTTCCCCTCTTTTCTACCTTCTCCTCTTTCCTACCTTCCCCTACTGTTTATCTTCGCCTATTTTTTATCTTCCCCTACTTTTTACCTTCCCCTACTTTCTACCTTCCCCTATTTTCTACCTTCCCCTCTTTCCTACCTTCTCCTACTTTCTACCTTCCCCTCCTTCCTACCTACCCCTATTTTCTACCTTCCCCTATTTTTTAACTTCCCCTACTTTTTATCTTCCCTACTTTTTACCTTTATCGTAATTTCAAGTTTAAGTATTCCTCTCTTTAATACCTTCTCCTACTTTATACCTTCTCCTCCTTCCTACCTTCCCCTCTTTCCTACCTTCCCCTACTTTTTACCTTCACCTACTTTCTACCTTCCCCTCTTTTCTACCTTCCCCTCTTTTCTACCTTCCCCTCTTTTCTACCTTCCCCTCCTTTCTACCTTCCCCTCTTTCCTACCTTCCCCTATTTTTTACCTTCCCCTATTTTTTATCTTCCCCTACTTTTTACCTTCCCCTACTTTCTACCTTCCCCTCTTTTCTACCTTCCCCTCTTTTCTACCTTCCCCTCCTTCCTACCTTCCCCTCTTTCCTACCTTCCACTACTTTTTACCTTCCCCTACTTTCTACCTTCCCCTCTTTTCTACCTTCCCCTCTTTTCTACCTTCCCCTCCTTCCTACCTTCCCCTACTTTTTACCTTTCCATATTTTTTATTTTTCCCTACTTTTTACCTTCCCCTCCTTCCTACCTGATATTTAACAATTTTTTCCCAAAATTTTAGCAATTTGCGATTGAGTTGGCCATTTTTTCCTCCCAATTTTAGCATTGATAGTAATTTCAAGTCAATATATTGTAGTATTTTAGATACAAATTTTACCATTAAAAAATGATCATTTTTACTCTAAATTTTACCACCTTTCCCTACTTTCTACCTTCCCCTCTTTTCTACCTTCCCCTCCTTTCTACCTTCCCCTCTTTCCTACCTTCCCCTATTTTTTACCTTCCCCTATTTTTTATCTTCCCCTACTTTTTACCTTCCCCTCCTTCCTACCTTCCCCTCTTTCCTACCTTCCCCTACTTTTTACCTTCCCCTACTTTCTACCTTCCCCTCTTTTCTACCTTCCCCTCTTTTCTACCTTCCCCTCCTTCCTACCTTCCCCTCTTTCCTACCTTCCCCTACTTTTTACCTTCCCCTACTTTCTACCTTCCCCTCTTTTCTACCTTCCCCTCTTTTCTACCTTCCCCTCCTTCCTACCTTCCCCTACTTTTTACCTTTCCATATTTTTTATTTTCCCCTACTTTATACCTTCCCCTCCTTTCTACCTGATATTTAACAATTTTTTTCCCAAAATTTTAGCAATTTGCGATTGAGTTGGCCATTTTTTCCTCCCAATTTTAGCATTGATAGTAATTTCAAGTCAATATATTGTAGTATTTTAGATACAAATTTTACCATTAAAAAATGATCATTTTTACTCTAAATTTTACCACCTTTCCCTACTTTCTACCTTCCCCTACTTTTTACCTTCCCCTCTTTCCTACCTTCCCCTACTTTTTACCTTCCCCTACTTTCTACCTTCCCCTATTTTCTACCTTCCCCTCTTTCCTACCTTCTCCTACTTTCTACCTTCCCCTCCTTCCTACCTACCCCTATTTTCTACCTTCCCCTATTTTTTAACTTCCCCTACTTTTTATCTTCCCTACTTTTTACCTTTATCGTAATTTCAAGTTTAAGTATTCCCCTCTTTAATACCTTCTCCTACTTTATACCTTCTCCTCCTTCCTACCTTCCCCTCTTTCCTACCTTCCCCTACTTTTTACCTTCCCCTACTTTCTACCTTCCCCTCTTTTCTACCTTCCCCTCTTTTTTACCTTCCCCTCTTTTTTACCTTCCCCTCTTTTCTACCTTCCCCTCCTTTCTACCTTCCCCTCTTTCCTACCTTCCCCTATTTTTTACCTTCCCCTATTTTTTATCTTCCCCTACTTTTTACCTTCCCCTACTTTATACCTTCCCCTCTTTTCTACCTTCCCTCCTTCCTACCTTCCCCTCTTTCCTACCTTCCCCTACTTTTTACCTTCCCCTACTTTCTACCTTCCCCTCTTTTCTACCCTCCCCTCTTTTCTACCCTCCCCTCCTTCCTACCTTCCCCTACTTTTTACCTTTCCATATTTTTTATTTTCCCCTACTTTTTACCTTCCCCTCCTTCCTACCTTTCCCTCTTTCCTACTTTCCCCTACTTTTTACCTTCCCCTACTTTCTACCTTCCCCTACTTTCTACCTTCCCCTATTTTCTACCTTCCCCTCTTTCCTACTTTCCCCTACTTTTACCTTCCCCTACTTTCTACCTTCCCCTATTTTCTACCTTCCCCTCTTTCCTACCTTCTCCTACTTTCTACCTTCCCCTGCTTCCCCTTTTTCCTACCTTCCCCTACTTTTTACCTTCCCCTACTTTCTACCTTCCCCTATTTTCTACCTTCTCCTCTTTCCTACTTTCTCCTACTTTTTACCTTCCCCTCCTTCCTACCTCTTCCTCTTTTCTACCTTTCACTACTATTTACCTTCCCTACTTTTTCCCTTTATCGTAATTTCAAGTCTAAATATTGTATTATTTTAGATAAAAAATTTACCATTAAAATATGACCATTTTTACTCAAAATTTTACCGCCTTTCCCTACTTTCTACCTTCCCCTCCTTCCTACCTTCCCCTCTTTCCTACCTTTCCCTGCTTTTTACCTTCCCCTACTTTCTACCTTCCCCTCTTTTCTACCTTCCCCTCTTTTCTACCTTCCCCTCTTTTCTACCTTCCCCTCCTTTCTACCTTCCCCTCTTTCCTACCTTCCCCTCTTTCCTACCTTCCCCTACTTTTTACCTTCCCCTACTTTCTACTTTCCCCTCTTTTCTACCTTCCCCCTTTTCTACCTTCCCCTCTTTTCTACCTTCCCCTCCTTTCTACCTTCCCCTACTTTTTATCTTCCCCTACTTTTTACCTTTCCCTACTTTTTACTTTCCCCTCTTTCCTACCTTTCCCTGCTTTTTACCTTCCCCTACTTTCTACCTTCCCCTCTTTTCTACCTTCCCCTCTTTTCTACCTTCCCCTCTTTTCTACCTTCCCCTCCTTTTTACCTTCCCCTCTTTCCTACCTTCCCCTCTTTCTTACCTTCCCCTACTTTTTACCTTCCCCTACTTTCTACCTTCCCCTCCTTTCTACCTTCCCCTCTTTCCTACCTTCCCCTATTTTTTACCTTCCCCTATTTTTTATCTTCCCCTACTTTTTACCTTCCCCTCCTTCCTACCTGATATTTAACAATTTTTTCCCAAAATTTTAGCAATTTGCGATTGAGTTGTTGGCCATTTTTTCCTCCCAATTTTATCATTTATAGTAATTTCAAGTCTAAATATTGTAGTATTTTAGATAAAAATTTTACCATTAAAAAATGACCATTTTTACTCAAAATTTTACCACTTTTCCCTACTATCTACCTTCCCCTACTTTCTACCTTCCCCTCCTTCCTACCTTCCCCTCTTTCCTACCTTCCCCTACTTTTTACCTTCCCCTACTTTCTACCTTCCCCTCTTTTCTACCTTCCCCTCTTTTCTACCTTCCCCTCCTTCCTACCTTCCCCTCTTTCCTACCTTCCCCTACTTTTTACCTTCCCCTACTTTCTACCTTCCCCTCTTTTCTACCTTCCCCTCTTTTCTACCTTCCCCTCCTTCCTACCTTCCCCTACTTTTTACCTTTCCATATTTTTTATTTTCCCCTACTTTTTACCTTCCCCTCCTTCCTACCTGATATTTAACAATTTTTTTCCCAAAATTTTAGCAATTTGCGATTGAGTTGGCCATTTTTTCCTCCCAATTTTAGCATTGATAGTAATTGCAAGTCAATATATTGTAGTATTTTAGATAACAAATTTTACCATTAAAAAATGATCATTTTTACTCTAAATTTTACCACCTTTCCCTACTTTCTACCTTCCCCTACTTTTTACCTTCCCCTCTTTCCTACCTTCCCCTACTTTTTACCTTCCCCTACTTTCTACCTTCCCCTATTTTCTACCTTCCCCTCTTTCCTACCTTCTCTACTTTCTACCTTCCCCTCCTTCCTACCTACCCCTATTTTCTACCTTCCCCTATTTTTTAACTTCCCCTACTTTTTATCTTCCCTACTTTTTACCTTTATCGTAATTTCAAGTTTAAGTATTCCCCTCTTTAATACCTTCTCCTACTTTATACCTTCTCCTCCTTCCTACCTTCCCCTCTTTCCTACCTTCCCCTACTTTTTACCTTCCCCTACTTTCTACCTTCCCCTATTTTTTATCTTCCCCTACTTTTTACCTTCCCCTACTTTCTACCTTCCCCTCTTTTCTACCTTCCCCTCCTTCCTACCTTCCCCTCTTTCCTACCTTCCCCTACTTTTTACCTTCCCCTACTTTCTACCTTCCCCTCTTTTCTACCTTCCCCTCTTTTCTACCTTCCCCTCCTTCCTACCTTCCCCTACTTTTTACCTTTCCATATTTTTTATTTTCCCCTACTTTTTACCTTCCCCTCCTTCCTACCTGATATTTAACAATTTTTTCCCAAAATTTTAGCAATTTGCGATTGAGTTGGCCATTTTTTCCTCCCAATTTTAGCATTGATAGTAATTTCAAGTCAATATATTGTAGTATTTTAGATACAAATTTTACCATTAAAAAATGATCATTTTTACTCTAAATTTTACCACCTTTCCCTACTTTCTACCTTCCCCTACTTTTTACCTTCCCCTCTTTCCTACCTTCCCCTACTTTTTACCTTCCCCTACTTTCTACCTTCCCCTATTTTCTACCTTCCCCTTTTTCCTACCTTCTCCTACTTTCTACCTTCCCTTCCTTCCTACCTACCCCTATTTTCTACCTTCCCCTATTTTTTAACTTCCCCTACTTTTTATCTTCCCTACTTTTTACCTTTATCGTAATTTCAAGTTTAAGTATTGTATTATTTTAGATAAAAAATTTACCATTAAAAAATGACCATTTTTACTCAAAATTTTACCACCTTTCCCTACTTTCTACCTTCCCCTCCTTCCTACCTTCCCCTCTTTCCTACCTTTCCCTACTTTTTACCTTCCCCTACTTTCTACCTTTCCCTCTTTTCTACCTTCCCCTCCTTTCTACCTTCCCCTCCTTTCTACCTTCCCCTCCTTTCTACCTTCTCCTCTTTCCTACCTTCCCCTACTTTGTACCTTTCCCTATTTTTTATCTTCTCCTACTTTCTACCTTCCCCTCCTTCCTACCTACCCCTATTTTCTACCTTCCCCTACTTTTTATCTTCCCTACTTTTTACCTTTATCGTAATTTCAAGTTTAAGTATTGTATTATTTTAGATAAAAAATTTACCATTAAAAAATGACCATTTTTACTCAAAATTTTACCACCTTTCCCTACTTTCTACCTTCCCCTCCTTCCTACCTTCCCCTCTTTCCTACCTTTCCCTACTTTTTACCTTCCCCTACTTTCTACCTTCCCCTCCTTTCTACCTTCCCCTCCTTTCTACCTTCTCCTCTTTCCTACCTTCCCCTACTTTGTACCTTCCCCTATTTTTTATCTTCCCCTACTTTTTACCTTCCCCCCCTTCCTACCTGATATTTAACAATTTTTTCCCAAAATTTTAGCAATTTGCGATTGAGTTGGCCATTTTTTCCTCCCAATTTTAGCATTGATAGTAATTTCAAGTCAATATATTGTAGTATTTTAGATACAAATTTTACCACTAAAAAATGACCATTTTTACTCAAAATTTTACCACCTTTCCCTACTTTCTACCTTCCCCTACTTCCTACCTTCCCCTCTTTCTTACTTTCCCCTCCTTCCTACCTTCCCCTACTTTTTACCTTCCCCTCTTTTCTACCTTCCCCTCCTTTCTACCTTCTCCTCTTTCCTACCTTCCCCTACTTTCTACCTTCCCCTATTTTCTACCTTCCCCTCTTTCCTACCTTCTCCTACTTTTTACCTTCCCCTCCTTCCTACCTCTTCCTCTTTTCTACCTTTCACTACTATTTACCTTCCATACTTTTTCCCTTTATCGTAATTTCAAGTCTAAATATTGTATTATTTTAGATAAAAAATTTACCATTAAAAAATGACCATTTTTACTCAAAATTTTACCACCTTCCCCTACTTTCTACCTTTCCCTCTTTCCTACTTTCCCCTACTTTTTACCTTCCCCTACTTTCTACCTTCCCCTCTTTCCTACCTTCTCCTACTCTCTACCTTCCCCTGCTTCCCCTTTTTCCTACCTTCCCCTACTTTTTACCTTCCCCTACTTTCTACCTTCCCCTCTTTTCTACCTTCCCCTCTTTTCTACCTTCCCCTCCTTCCTACCTTCCCCTCTTTCCTACCTTCCCCTACTTTTTACCTTCCCCTACTTTCTACCTTCCCCTCTTTTCTACCTTCCCCTCCTTCCTACCTTCCCCTACTTTTTACCTTTCCATATTTTTTATTTTCCCCTACTTTTTACCTTCCCCTCCTTCCTACCTGATATTTAACAATTTTTTTCCCAAAATTTTAGCAATTTGCGATTGAGTTGGCCATTTTTTCCTCCCAATTTTAGCATTGATAGTAATTGCAAGTCAATATATTGTAGTATTTTAGATAACAAATTTTACCATTAAAAAATGATCATTTTTACTCTAAATTTTACCACCTTTCCCTACTTTCTACCTTCCCCTACTTTTTACCTTCCCCTCTTTCCTACCTTCCCCTACTTTTTACCTTCCCCTACTTTCTACCTTCCCCTATTTTCTACCTTCCCCTCTTTCCTACCTTCTCTACTTTCTACCTTCCCCTCCTTCCTACCTACCCCTATTTTCTACCTTCCCCTATTTTTTAACTTCCCCTACTTTTTATCTTCCCTACTTTTTACCTTTATCGTAATTTCAAGTTTAAGTATTCCCCTCTTTAATACCTTCTCCTACTTTATACCTTCTCCTCCTTCCTACCTTCCCCTCTTTCCTACCTTCCCCTACTTTTTACCTTCCCCTACTTTCTACCTTCCCTTCTTTTCTACCTTCCCCTCTTTTCTACCTTCCCCTCCTTTCTACCTTCCCCTCTTTCCTACCTTCCCTTATTTTTTACCTTCCCCTATTTTTTATCTTCCCCTACTTTTTACCTTCCCCTACTTTCTACCTTCCCCTCTTTTCTACCTTCCCCTCCTTCCTACCTTCCCCTCTTTCCTACCTTCCCCTACTTTTTACCTTCCCCTACTTTCTACCTTCCCCTCTTTTCTACCTTCCCCTCTTTTCTACCTTCCCCTCCTTCCTACCTTCCCCTACTTTTTACCTTTCCATATTTTTTATTTTCCCCTACTTTTTACCTTCCCCTCCTTCCTACCTGATATTTAACAATTTTTTCCCAAAATTTTAGCAATTTGCGATTGAGTTGGCCATTTTTTCCTCCCAATTTTAGCATTGATAGTAATTTCAAGTCAATATATTGTAGTATTTTAGATACAAATTTTACCATTAAAAAATGATCATTTTTACTCTAAATTTTACCACCTTTCCCTACTTTCTACCTTCCCCTACTTTTTACCTTCCCCTCTTTCCTACCTTCCCCTACTTTTTACCTTCCCCTACTTTCTACCTTCCCCTATTTTCTACCTTCCCCTTTTTCCTACCTTCTCCTACTTTCTACCTTCCCCTCCTTCCTACCTACCCCTATTTTCTACCTTCCCCTATTTTTTAACTTCCCCTACTTTTTATCTTCCCTACTTTTTACCTTTATCGTAATTTCAAGTTTAAGTATTGTATTATTTTAGATAAAAAATTTACCATTAAAAAATGACCATTTTTACTCAAAATTTTACCACCTTTCCCTACTTTCTACCTTCCCCTCCTTCCTACCTTCCCCTCTTTCCTACCTTTCCCTACTTTTTACCTTCCCCTACTTTCTACCTTTCCCTCTTTTCTACCTTCCCCTCCTTTCTACCTTCCCCTCCTTTCTACCTTCCCCTCCTTTCTACCTTCTCCTCTTTCCTACCTTCCCCTACTTTGTACCTTTCCCTATTTTTTATCTTCTCCTACTTTCTACCTTCCCCTCCTTCCTACCTACCCCTATTTTCTACCTTCCCCTACTTTTTATCTTCCCTACTTTTTACCTTTATCGTAATTTCAAGTTTAAGTATTGTATTATTTTAGATAAAAAATTTACCATTAAAAAATGACCATTTTTACTCAAAATTTTACCACCTTTCCCTACTTTCTACCTTCCCCTCCTTCCTACCTTCCCCTCTTTCCTACCTTTCCCTACTTTTTACCTTCCCCTACTTTCTACCTTCCCCTCCTTTCTACCTTCCCCTCCTTTCTACCTTCTCCTCTTTCCTACCTTCCCCTACTTTGTACCTTCCCCTATTTTTTATCTTCCCCTACTTTTTACCTTCCCCCCCTTCCTACCTGATATTTAACAATTTTTTCCCAAAATTTTAGCAATTTGCGATTGAGTTGGCCATTTTTTCCTCCCAATTTTAGCATTGATAGTAATTTCAAGTCAATATATTGTAGTATTTTAGATACAAATTTTACCACTAAAAAATGACCATTTTTACTCAAAATTTTACCACCTTTCCCTACTTTCTACCTTCCCCTACTTTCTACCTTCCCCTCCTTCCTACCTTCCCCTCTTTCTTACTTTCCCCTCCTTCCTACCTTCCCCTACTTTTTACCTTCCCCTCTTTTCTACCTTCCCCTCCTTTCTACCTTCTCCTCTTTCCTACCTTCCCCTACTTTCTACCTTCCCCTATTTTCTACCTTCCCCTCTTTCCTACCTTCTCCTACTTTTTACCTTCCCCTCCTTCCTACCTCTTCCTCTTTTCTACCTTTCACTACTATTTACCTTCCATACTTTTTCCCTTTATCGTAATTTCAAGTCTAAATATTGTATTATTTTAGATAAAAAATTTACCATTAAAAAATGACCATTTTTACTCAAAATTTTACCACCTTCCCCTACTTTCTACCTTTCCCTCTTTCCTACTTTCCCCTACTTTTTACCTTCCCCTACTTTCTACCTTCCCCTCTTTCCTACCTTCTCCTACTTTCTACCTTCCCCTGCTTCCCCTTTTTCCTACCTTCCCCTACTTTTTACCTTCCCCTATTTTCTACCTTCTCCTCTTTTCTACCTTCCCCTCTTTTCTACCTTCCCATACTTTTTATCTTCCCCTACTTTTTACCTTCCCTTCTTACTACGTCAGCTTTAATAATTTTTTCCAAAAACTATAAATTTGTGATTGACTCGTTGGCCATTTTTTCCTGCCAATTTTAGTATTTATAGTTATTTCGAGTCTAAATATTGTAGTTTTTTCGATAAAAATTTTACCGTTATGCAAAATTTTACCACCCTCCCCTACAGAGCGGCAGGCTCTGTAAAATTAATATTGTTTATTTATTTCAAGAAATCAAAACCTTATCTGACCTGACAGCTGAGAGTTGATGCAATGTGTTTATTTTTAATTGTTCATGACTTATACGGTTTAAACTTCAATCAAAACCTGACCAGACCAAACCAGCGTAATGAGCATCCTGAGGCTCTGACTGCTGAGAGCTGATGGAATCAAGCTTGCTCTTTCAATTGTTAGATATTCATTTTCGTATATTATTTCAATCAAAGAATGAACGTGAAAAACTCGAAGATTTTTTTAAAGGAGAGCATAACTAAATTTCACCGCAATAGTGTCATGTCATTTCCAAATATTTTTGAAAGCCTGCAATTAGAAAGTAAAATGGAAGAAAAATACGCAATTCCGTTACAACTTTATTCTCTGTAACATGATACAATTATAATTCAATTCACTCAATGAAAAAAGCTAGTTTTATGTACAAAGTCAAATATACTACCATAAAGATACTAACTTACAAGATTAAACAATAAAATTTCATTTATGTTTGGACTTCTTCCTCTTTTTCTGCTTCTTCTTGTGTTTCTTCCTCTTCCTGTCCTTTTCATCTTCTGACGAATCCGTCTCCGAATCTGAACTACTCGAACTGGAATCCTTCCGACTCTTCTTTTTCTTATGTTTCTTGTGTTTCTTCTTTTTCTTCTTCTCATCTTCCGAACTAGACTCTGAAGAATCCGAGCTCGAACTCGATTTTTTCTCCTCAACTTTCTTCACTTTCACTTCTTCTTTTTCCGACTCGCTCTCCAGATCGTAATCCGGCTCAAAGGTAGCTTCGTCAATCGTCGGCTTGCGCTTCTCCGCAACGCTCTTAATAATTTTTTGAACTTCTTCGATTTTCACCTCTTCTTTCTTCGCCTCGTCTTCATCTTTATGCCGCTTCGTCTTTTCCTTTTTTTCTTTCTTGTCCTTGCGCCTGCGTTTTCTATCTTCGCTGTCACTGCGCGATTTCGACCGCTTCCGCTTCTCCTTCTCTTCTTCCTGGTGCGTCTTTGTCTTACTCTTGGACCTCTCTCTTTTCTTCTCGTCGCGCCGTCTACTGTCCGGTCGATCTCCTCTTCGATCGCGTCTCGAAAAATCTTCCCGCCGACTCTCTCTGAAATCTCGGCGGTTTCGCGGCGCGTCCCTGTGACGTGATCGCTCTCGTCGCCTCCTATCCACCACCTCCACGCGTCTTTCGCCAAGACCGTAGTTGCGGGAGGTTTCGTTAACGCGACGCGTGAATGGAGAGACACTGCGCGACTTATTCCGATCCAACTTGACAATTCGGTCGATGTCGTCGATCTTCACGCCCAAGCGCTCCTTCACCGACAGCCTAACTGGAGCTGCCTGATTTGGAGCCTCAACTTTTTTGCGTTCCGCGCTCTTTTCTTCCACGGCCAAGTTCACTTCCAATTCCTCGGGCAATTCTTCCTCTTTTTCGCCAGAGTACAACTTCACTCTGTCGGTGCTGATCTTCTTTATTTCAATGGGTCGAATCGCGTTGATCGCCTTGGCGAATATCGCGTTTTCCGCCCTCTTCAACACCTGCGGAGATAACTCCTTATAAGCCGCATAAAATGGCGAGAAAGAAAAAATAGTTACCTCGTTGGTGACCCGACCTGACTTGTCCACTTTCTGGTCCTTGGGGCTTGTTTGTAAATGTGGTAGTGTCGTCATGTCGTCCTCTACCTCCCATTTCGACTTCTCGGGAAGCTGCGCGAGCATTTCGCTTTTCCCATCCAGTTCCGTTTTCAAATCATTGTCGGTCGCATGAATTTCCAATATATCTCGTTCAGAATCGTCGTATTCCTTCTGAGTGTCTTCTTCGGCGGTCACAGCATCGGTTGCTATTTCTTCCAAATCGTCGTTTTCCCCTCTGCTTTCCGTTATTTTACCATAACTTTCCATAACGTTAGTGTCCACACCTTCAGACAACATATCATCGTACAAATCAGTTTTTGGTTGTTCTACTACTTCTTGTGGGGGGTCGGGCGTCCGCTCCTTCGGCTCATGCTTCAGATCAACTTCTTCCACCACCTCCTCTTTATGCTTCTTCTCCTTGTGTTTCTCCTTCTTCTCCTTTCGTTTTTTCTTATCTGAATCCTTCTTGTCCTTCTTCTTTTTACGTTCCTTGCTCTTTTTCGCCTTCTCCTCGTCCGAATTCACCTTCTTGTCCTTCTCAAGCGACGCGTCGCGCTTCTTGCGCTTGTGCTTCTCGGGACTCTCCTTATCCTTCGACTTGGACTTGCGTCGTACCTGCGACGGGCTTGCTTTCCTTTCCGGCGACCGAGTTCGCTTCCTTTCCGGCGACCGACTTCTGCGATCGTGTCTGCGCTTCTCTCTACTCTTCAAACTGTCGTCGCGCTCCTTCACTTTCGGTTCCTTCACCGGACTTTGGAATCGCTCCAATTCGAAACGCGTGTTTTCCAAACCTGGAACCGGCGGTTCCTCGACACCGGGCGGCGCCACGTCGTCGTAGCGTCGCGACGCAATCATCGCCGCCGGCATCACGTGCGGCGGCTCTTTGGGATACTGGCCGTAATCTCTCGCCGGATACCTGAACACACCAAAACATAATTACATAATTACACGGCGCCTAAATAAACCGACTTTAGTTCCTAACTAAGTGCGCACGCACCTAAAACACCGATTCTGCGGGATAAATAAACAGGTGTTCGGTTCAATAGTTTATTTGGTTTCGGTTACAAATCACAGTTCACAGCCTCAGTACAAAAAAATTGCATTCTAATCACAGCATGACTTGACTTTCTTAAAGTACAATGTTTCTTGTAAGAAGTGCGTGACTCTTCCGTACGAAACCGATCGATTAGAATCACCTCCGAATTCTTTGATATAGTCAAGATGAACTGAGAATGATTGGATGCGAACGATTAGAATCACGCCAACTTACAAATGCACCTCCGTCGTAATGCTTAACAACTCAAACAAACCTAACCGGACATTTGTATCGCTCATCTAGTCAGTAACACAAAACGAGAAGAGCGCAAGACTTGGAAACGCTTTCCTCGCCTTTCGCATGTGCACAGTACCTGTTTGGCGGTGGGGCATACGGATGCTGCATCTCTGCCGGTTGATAATAAGCACCGGCGTCGGGTTGAGGAGGCATGCCTCTTGATGCTCCCCATCCTCCTTTGCTTCGATTCCTATCCTCGTAGTTGTCGTAATAGCCATAATCCCGCTCTCTCTCCCTTTCGTGGTGCACGTCCCTGTCGTCCACGCCGCCTCCGCGTCCCCTGTGCTCTCTTTCTCGGCTGTAGCCTCTTTCGTCGCGGCGCTCGTACTCGCGATCGCGGAATTGATGGCTGTCCTTGAATCGGTGTCTGGAACAAGCGAATCACTCATGGTTTCATCTTTAAAACTCGAACAGAATTGACTTTACAAAACGTGTTTCAAGAATGTCTTAAAGGGGCCCACAGACCTTCAACTTGCCATGTTGCAAACAGTGTTAAGTATCTGTAAAATGGTTCAACAATTTCAGTTTGCAGTGAAGCAGTGCAACCTAGTTGCAGGTCTGTGGGCCCCCAGAAAGAAAAAAACGCAAAAGTTGTATGCGGATTTGGACTAGGTAATTATTTTTATTTAGTAACGAGAAAAGTAAAATCAGCAATACCACAGTACAGAAGGAATCAGTAGGTTCACTCCGCGTCGGCACCTTTGATGTCGGTGTTCCAAATCGGTTTCGCGCATGTGGCCTGGCGTCGCCAGTAGCGTCCTAGAACTCATAGGCGTAGGCGCGGAAGGGTCACCGAAGAAATAAACATTGCATCAAATGTTATATTTTATTAAAAGTACAAAATGTATGTTAAAAAATATATTCACTATAATATTCACAAATTATAACGATTTTGGACCGTGTTCCATTTGAAGTTTCATTAGCGGGGGTGTAGTGAATGCTCCGAGGAGTAAAAAAGTTATTACGCGTCGATTTTAACAAGTGCGGAACGTCAAATATATATAATATTCTATGAGTATTGACATAAAAATATGGCCTTTCTGCGGTAACACCTATGGAGTTTGTAAATTTTACAAAATTTGACCCCTGATCAGATACAACACTCAAAACATTCAGACCTATTTTCAATAGACGAGAAATACCATCATCAAGAATGTTTTTTAAGTCAACTACAGAACAAGTGGAATTTAAAAAAAAATTTGCTAGTGGTTGTTTCCAGTCACTGTTGATACCTCTGGCCATTAATGTCAAGACATTATTGGCCGGGAAATATTCCTTCTCTTTACCAGTGTGATGAAAACCAATAATTTCATCCGTCCCTATATTATAATATAAAAATGTTTTCAGGGACATTTCATCTATGCAGATTGTGCAATCCTTTGAATTCTTATCAAGTAGATCCGTTTTCAGCCTTATTACTTCCATCACAAAGTCTGAAAAACCTGCGCCGATTTCCCACTTGCTAGTGATTCTATTTAGAGTGGATTTAGAAGGAAGACGGAATGTGGTCTGCAAAAATTTGTAAACTTTAGGGCCCATAAAATATATAGTAAGTGCGAATTGTTTAAATTCGCTTGAATATCGTGCCCCTTTTGGAGCTTTACTTAGAAGCTCAATTTGGGTGTTTATAAAGGTCGCAATTGTAGGATAATGTTCCGATATGAATACCATAATGCCACTCTTTGTAAGCTCGCTTCTTTCTGATACACTACATTCCGAAAATCGTAGCTTCCTTTGCAAACCCTTCAAACGTTTTTTCAAAGCCACTTTTCGTGGTGTTGAAGCACTTAATCTAACAACTGTTTGCGTTACACTGTCCTGTACAGCCCCAGAGTGAACTTCTTGTGTTTCTGGTGTGTACGAAGTGGATGGAACTGCATCTGGAGAAACTTTGCAGGTCTGTATTTATGAATCTATATATCATGAAACTCACCATCTGCTTGTGGAAACACATTTGGAATAGCGTACTTCTTAAGTCGGTGTCTACCTATGCTTGAAAATTGTTCTGCAGAAAAATGTTGGCTGCAAACACGTAGTCGCTTGTAACACTCTGCTGCAGTTAAATCTTTGCTTCGACGTAATTGAGGTAAGCTCTGCCACATCTTACACCTGCCAAATATCCACTGCTATTATACCAACGTAATTTACTGCTAATCCAACCCAAAACGATGCTATAAACAACCCATTACTTACCGACTAATATCGAGTGGAAATCGAAAAAAACTGTATTGTGGTGCATATCTTAAGTCATTGTTCAAGCACCCCGAAACACAACAAATATGCATTTTGCAACAATAATACCGAAAAACCTAAATAGCAAAAGTAAATAACACAATGTGATCAAATACGATTTGAGGTTATATGCGGTTATGAGCCAAAATCTACAGCGCATGTAGCCTAGAGTCGAACTGGCCTTGGAACACAAAAATCGGAGAGTGAACCTACTGATTCCTTCTGTACTGTGGCAATACGAAATCATAACCTACAAAGCAAAAATTTAAACAAGAAAGGCAATAACAAATATACACACGACGATATCGATTTATGGAAATTTGTGTTCGAATCACAGTTTTTTGGTCGCAATACAGAAATGTTAGCTTTTTGGAAATGGAATATGATTAGATGCACTATTCACATTATCCTTCAACCCAAAGCAAATGTGAGATTTTTTAAATACTAAGTTTAATCAACGTATCCCATAAGAAAATTTCGCAGTATATTCAAACAAATGATCGTTGAAGCATTAGGGCTGATTTAAAAATAATGTGGCTTGAAATCACCGCCTAAGAGGAATAGTACGAGAACTGAAAGGATGCTACAACAAAAATAAATAATAATGGAAGATGACAAAAAAATTAAAAATATGGAAAGCAACTACATAGGTAGAATAATAACCATAAATCAATAAAAAACAAAGAAGACGAACGACAACTATAGTGCACAATTTATCACTGCTAAACCCTATTGTGTCTTGTGTACATTTGTACGCTAATACAATTCAAATTTCGCAATTATCGTTTCGAAGCTAACAGAAGTCTACGCCACCTCAAACAATCCGTCGTGCGTCTACGTCGACCAACGAAAACAAAAACAAAAATGTCGCATACGAAACTGAATCAAAATGTGATTGATAAACTCTTAAAACCACTGTTAATGCCTTGTGTCTGCAACTGACCTTGGAGGCGAGCGAACGGGCGACCTGTAGCGCGAAGGTCCCCTTCGTCTCGGGGGCGAATGTCTGGGGGAGAAGTCCCTAAACGGGGAACCCCTCAAACTGCCCGAGAACGATCTCGAGCGCGACCTATAATAATTACAAACAGATTCAAATTCGACGTTGCGCAATCGACTGTTCGTTTTTTTCGTAATTCGTGGCAAGGAGGAGATTATGGTCCCGATATAAACTAGCTCTAAACAGGGGTGCCATAGTTACTACTAGACCGAGCGTGCACTATATATCGATCATGTTCGGCAAGTGATGTCAATAATGGGCAGAAGCGGATGCGTCATTAAATCTGATCTTGAAGCTGCTACTGATCTACCTAAAAAACGAGGCTTCAACTAAACTAATTCGTTCCAAAAAACTAGCTTATTACATGTTGGACGCAAACGGAAATTTGTCTGATTTTTTAATTATTAATTATTATAAATTATGAAAAAGTTTTTAGGCAAGTAGATCATATAAGTTTATATAAGTGTGCCAAGTTTTAGTTCACTCATAAATTACATATAAAATTTCAATATATTTGTGTCCTATAAAATAATAAAATATATAATACAATATAGAAAATATATAAAAAATATAAAATATACGTTGTGATTGAGTTTTACGTAAACAGGGGGCCAGCCTCGATGAGTAATTGACACGGATATTTACAATTCTTCTGCCCATCCGGTAACCAAGCCGAAACGGGACCTAAAGATCCATAGCGGGGGACACGTTTGAGCTTTGGGTTTTTGCGTGGGCGGACTCGGGAGACGACTCGGAAGGGGATGCGAGGTTTCTTAAGACTCAACGCAACGAATTTTCAACCAGAACTCCATAGAAGAAGTTAAACGAACGACGCCACCGTCTTCGGATCGTGCTGCGGCACCAAGTTTTCTTTTCTTTCAATTGTAATCGTTTCGTTGTTAGTTTTAATTAAGTGTTAGTGTAAAGTTATTTGTTTTTTCAATATAAGTATTAAATCAACCCAGTGTTACATCATTCAAATCCGTGTCGCTGACGCACTACTCAGCTGGTCCTTCGACTTCACCACGAATTCAGACGCACGAAATTCTGCCGTGTGTCGCACAATATACAGTGTGGATCAAACGTTTGGAACTAATTCGACAACTTTTTTATAGGGAGCGACAGAAAAAATCGCTTGGACACGTGAATTGTTAATTTTAAATGCGCCAATTCTGACATAAAAATTTGCTTTGTTATGTCATTTCTTTCAAGGCCGTGACGTCATTTCAATTTGTTTTAAATGGCAACCCTAATTTTAATTGCGTCATTTTAAACAGCATGTTTTTTTGCATATAAAACAATAAAATTTGTAATAGGTTACATAACAATAATTTTGAGAAAAAATTAAAAATGAAAAATTATAATTACTATTACTACTACTAACGTGCGTTCAAAAAAAAAACGAGGCTGCGTTGGCCATGGAATTTATCGGCTTTCCAGTGTAGAAACCATAGAAAACATAAACATAGATTTGACAAATGTCAAGATCTGTCAGCTTAAAATTTACCATCGAAATAAAACGGCCCAAACGCTAGGACAGTTTAATTTTACTTTCAATGAGCATTTTTAATAATCATTGGTTTTTAAACCTTCGAATCCAAGCAAATCCGAGCCTTTTTTTCTAATGTATATTGTGTAATATATAACTCACTAGTGGTCAACGTTCGTGTTTAACTATGTATACAACGATTGGTAGGTCACAAACATATTATTATTATTATTATTACTTAAATAATGGGGAAACAAAAATTTGGTACTTTAAATAAAATGTAAACATGTAAAAAAAATTAATGTAAACTTTAATGAAAGACAATCCGTAATTAAACTCCAAAAACAAACAACATTTATCGCAATTGCTTTCGATTTTTTGCCGTAACTCGTTTAAATTTTTTGGCCTACTAAAATAATAAACCTTCGAATCCAAGCAAACCCGAACCTTTTTTTTCTAATGTATATTGTGTAATATAACTCCCTAGCGGTCGACGTCCGTGTTTAACTATATATACAACGATTTTTGAAATATTAATTGAGAATGCAGTTGTTCTTAAACTGAATTGGTAGGTCTCGAGTTGCGCATAGAGACTGATGACCCATGAAGGTTGACGGGACAAACTGAGTGGTGCCCAAATATTCTCAAGACATTTTTCGGTTTTGAGACTGATTCTTCTTCATCGATCTATTCACGACTTACAGTTATATCAAATTAATGACCGTCCTGGTCGTGTAGATATTCTCTTCAACAGAGGAGAAGCTGTAACAATGAATAGATTGATGTTTGGATTCACAACGATACCGGGAAATGTTTTGCACTTTTTTTATCCCATTTTCAACAAGGAAGCTAACATGAACAGACTCGAACTGACACTTTGAAGTTTTGCTACACTAAATTGATGCACAAAGTTTTTCCATGGCCAACGCAGCCTCGTTTTTTTTTGAACGCACGTTAATTATAATTAAATAATGTCATAAAATAATTTGAACATCGTCTTAGTCATTGTCAACTTGAAGAAGGTAGGCAGTTTGAACATAATCTTATTATTTTGTAAATTTTACTTGTTATTTAAATAAACTGCTATTGTTAAAATCATTAAATTACTAAATAACAAATTTTTTTTCTCAAAAATATTGTTATGGAGCACATTACAAATTTTATTGTTTTATCTGCAAAAACACATGCTCTTTAAAATGACGCAATAAAAAATTGGGGTTGCCATTTAAAAAAAAATTGAAATGACGTCAAGGCCTTGAAAGAAATGACATAACAAATTAAATTTTTATGTCAGAATTAGCGCATTTAAAATTAAAAATTAACGTGTCCGAGCGATTTTTTCTGTCGCTTCCTATAAAAAAGTTATCGAATTAGTTCCAACCTTTTCATCCAAACTGTATAAAAAATATATAGAAAAAAAGGTGAACAATAATGGACACCCTGGAGACGATTGAGTACAGTTTCTTGTTACAACAAAAATAATGGGAAAACTTGTTTTAATAGTCATATTTGCGTATTTGTTGATAACAGTTTTTTCTTTCAGACATTTGAAACAGTCTAAGATCATATGACAAGAAATGATTGTGTGACTAAAACTCATGAGTAACGCGGCGGATATTTATAATGTGGATTTCTCGAAACTATAGTTTATTGCCCATCACCTCACTTTTAGGATCATACGCTCAGTCTAGTGTGATCTTGTCTTTGTCTTTTGTGGTTCCAAAAGGTGAAACTAACTCACCGGCTGATGGAGAACGACCTGGAGCGACTGCGCGACTGGCGTCGTCTCGGCGACCTGCTGCGCAGCCGTCTCGGAGATCGACTGTAGCTCCGACTGCGGCTGCGACTCCTGCTGTAACTCCCACGTCGGTGACGCTTCGCGCGCCGTTCCCGCTCGTCCTTTTCGCGCAGCATGCGATTGAACGCCGTCAAGGGGTCGTCGATCACCCTGCAAGCTCGCCTATTACAAGAGAAAGGTTATCCGTTATTGCATGCACAGAATAACGGGACGAGCGTGGAGGACGTACCCTGAAGGCGTGCGCCCCCTCATCCTGCGGTCGCTCATGTAATCTCTGTGGTGCGAACGCTGGTAGGGCTGGTTGTACATGGGGGGCGGTCCCGTCATCGGCGGCCTGGTCGTGTCGAACATAGGTCGCGGCGGCACCTGGTAGGGACCTGGTGCCATGTACGGCGGCGCCGCACCAGGTGGTGGAAGCCGGAAGTTTGGTGGCGGGCCGTTTGTGGGCGGAAATCCGCCCATTGGTGCTGGAGTGGGCGCATAACCTGGCGGTAGATTAGGTGGTGGACCCTGCATGGGAGGTACCATACCCATCATGGGTGGAGGGTTGTACGCGCGCACGTCTGGTGGTGGGTAGTTCGATGGAGGCGGCGCTCCAGGTTCGTCGACCGTTGGGGTCCCGGCTCTGTCCTCCAAACGCCTGAATTGTATTCAATCGTATTAATTGTTGCACAATGTGAACAGATTTTTTTATTGTTGTATTAACACATAGAAACTGAATGATTTACCCTGAGCTGCGGTACGGTGACGTGCGATGGTTGCGATGGTGCCTCCTTGGCGATTCGTCGCGCAGACGATGCTTACTTTGCCTGGACGACGAGGACCGTTCCCGCGTCGAATTCACCCTCTTGGAAATCGACTGCGTTTTCGGCGATTCCACGGGTGAAACACCTGGAGGACCTTCGGTCAAGATCTCCGGTTCGATTTTCGGCGAACTCTTCAGTTCGCTCGCCTCGACTTCCTTCTCTTCGTTCTTCGAATGCTCCGTCGAATCAGCCTCACTTATAACAGTCTTCTCTTCCGTCTCCACTTTCTGCGGTTCCGTCTTGTCGAGCGCCGCCTCTGTCACCTGGACCTCTTCGCTCCTGGCCGCGCTCTGCCTGTACGTCGGCTTCTTCACGTAGCCGGTGGTGTTCTTAAAAGTCGACACCGAGTTGCGCAGGAACCTGTTGGGAATCAGCGTCGCCGGCGAGATGTCCTTCTCGTGACAGTCGGGACACTCGTGTTCCTCGCTGTCGAGCAAGAAGCTTCGTATGCATTCGTCACAGAACGAATTTCCGCAGCAGGGAATCATCACGGCATCAGTCAGCAGATCCGAACAGATCGAGCACAGGAGATCTTCGGGAATGTCGGGTTTGATTTCTTGGACGGGCGCCGGTGCAGCCGTTTGCTTCTGCGTGTAAGTTTGATGGTCCAAAACTGGAACCGCGTAAGATCCGTTCGGTGTCATCATGGCGCCCTGCACTTGTGGACCTTCCACCGGTACCATAAAACTGAGCGGGATTCCGGTGCTCTTTTTTATTTCTATAGGCTCGGGGCCTTTGCTCAGAGGACAGTCTTTGATCCAGTGGCCGGTTTGGTGGCACTTATAGCAGCGGTAGTTTGGTGGGACCACTCCCATCTGATTCGCGCCACGAATTTTCAGATAACTGAAGCAGAATCGGAACATGAATTTAGAGCGCTCAAAAGGGAAAGATGCACATTTCGGATTGCATTTGAAGTGAGCTAAGACGATGATTTTTGGCAATTCATAAGTTTAAAATAATCATATACGAACTGCCAATTAAAACAACCATTAAAATAAAAGATTACTTGGGTGCTAAATTGAGGAAAGTTCAGGAAATCGACTGGGATTCCACGAATAAAGTGGAAGGGAAAAATTGACTAATTTTTAATGCTTTATTGTAAAACAGAAATGTTTCCAATTAATTTATATAAAAAATAATAAATGCAACGAAATAAATAAACCTAACAACTAAATAAATAAAACAGTACAATGGCAAATTATTACTATCACCTATTATCCAAAATTACAGATACACAAGTACTTAAACGACACTAACGTGCGTTCAAAAAAAAAACGAGGCTGCGTTGGCCATGGAAAAACTTTGTGCATCAATTTAGTGTAGTAAAATTTCGAACTGTCAGTTGTCAGTTGTTGTTGTTGACAATGGTTTCGTAAACGATTATTATGTTGGGAAAAATATCAATAAATGGACGCAAAGGAGGGTGGCATTATGTTTATGAGAGCGATGTACACATGTCCTGGCATTTATTATAAACAATTTACATAAAATTGGTCCGTTTTATTTTGGTGGAAAATTTTACACTGACAGTTCTTGTCATTTGTTTTTTCTACACTGTAAAGCCGATAAATTCCATGGCCAACGCACCCTCGTTTTTTTTTTGAACGCACGTTAGATACTATTGAAAATTCAACTTTACTGCACGTTATATTAGAATGAAGAAAAATACTGGTTAGGTCAAAAAAACTGCTTATAATTAAAATAATACCCGGTTTCAAGTTCATAATATAATTCGGTCCTCATAATATTTTTTCAAATGAATTTTTGCGACACTATCAAATCATTTGATTCGACAATTGTGTGCGTAACTGCGGACTATATGAATTTTGAGAATTTAATACTAAAACTGAGTTCCAGGTTAGATGAAAATGAATGGCAATCACCACAGAAATAACTTAGCATAAAAAAACAAACAAATGCAAGAAACTGCTTGAAAAAACAACTTTTGTTGATTTCTCGACTTAAAGCATAATCAACAAAATAAATAAGAAAAAAGTATAAAATGCAAATGACTGAAAATGCCAATCAAGCAACCTCTAATAATTTCAGCATTTAGATTAGAGTTCATTCCCGATTTAAATATTTCACATATTTCTATTATTTTATACAATACTTAGTATAAGCTCAGTAGTTTAATAATCTTGGACATGAATTAATTCAACAGTATAAAAAGCAAAAATCACAAGACAGTAATTTTTAAAAATGTAAAAAATGCTCAACCTACAAATTGGTGTTAATACAAAAATTCGTTTTTTAAGGAGGATACATTTAGAGTTCAGAAGATTACAGATTATCCAGAAGATGCTGCAAAGTTTAGGAAACTCAAAATTAATCCCTAAAAACTGTTCACAATTAAAAGTATCCAACCATAATCTAGCAATATCTCAGCAAAACTTCAAAACATTGACATTAAATTAAATTCAGTTTTTTTGCTAAAAAATAAAAAGAAGCTAAACCTGAGTGTAGGAAATCTTCGATATTCGGATGGAAGAATGTAATGTTCTGGATATAATTCATGTTGTTTTTTTTAATGAAAAGAAATTTGGACGTCATTTAGATCCATTTTGATTCACAATTTCTGTCAAATAACATAATTTGTGAATGTCAAGTCGAGATTGTAAAATAAAAAACAAAAGCTAGATTAATAGCCTCCTAAGAAGAATGCCTATGTTCCTTCATCACAATTTAAATTGTAAAATAAAACAGGAATGGGAAAATTTCATTTTTTCCATGTAGCAAGTGTTAAATAGCGATACTAAATGCATTTGATTGTACTTTGATGTAATTACTTTTTAATGTATTTGGACTTACTTGCTGGGGTCGTAGTCTTGAGTGGACTGCGACATCATAGCTTTAATCTTGTCATCTTCGGGTGCGTCCAAATTGGACAAATCCACGGCCTTGGCAATGGGCCCCCCTTCGTCGAGTTTTGTAGGCGGCGTTGCATCACCCCCATAACCTTCCCACTGCTTATTTTTCGTCTGCACCAAGGTAGGAATCCTCGCAATCAGAAGTGAAGTATTTTTCGGAATCAAGACGTTCTCATCATCGTAAACTGAAACCACAAATGAGTTAATTATCGTGACCTGATAATATTCTCTCCTCACCTTCTTTCGTCTGCGCGTTGGTCACTTGCAAATCAAAGTCGGTGTTTTTCCCGATCCTCTTCTGCTGGACGATGGCATTCTTCAAGTCCTTCACTGAGATGTGTAACCCATCGAAAGTGACCGTGTCGTATTCTAACGCCGACTTGAACTTATAATGTACAGACATCGCTGGCGGGATATGAAAATAGCAAGAGCTAGTGCCGACTGCACGCAGTTGAGGTTGGGTTAAAGCAAGCACTCGCGAGTTGTGTTACATTTAAGTTTAGTACAGAGTTGGAGAAGAACACAAACTGCGGCTGGTTTAAGTTTTTTTTATTTATATTTGGCCAAATTTACAACACGAAACATTTTCTGCAGATTTATTTACGCTTCTCGAATGACAGTTTGAGCAAAATGGCCGCCGGCTACTTCATAGACAAGAGAGAGAATAGATGTCCACTCTCCCTATTCTTTCTAAAGATTACTTATAGTGTCATCTGTTGGGATTTCCTAAAAGTTTCGTTCAAACTTCCGTATGAGTACAGAAACCTGTACAGCATACAGCGCGCAATTTAATATTTTCGTGCTTTTTGGTTTTTAATTTTTCATTGATTAATATAAAACAATGTACATTTAAAACTGCTTTATTTATAAATTCACCAAAATAGAATTACAGTTCCTTAATATACCGGGAGACTATAAATGATTGACTTAAATTTAGGTGATTGGCAACAGTGAGGAATTGGTACCAGATTAACTGTCGTCGTGATTTATGTTTATTAACTTTTCAGGTTAGAATATTGTTGTCAAAAAGTGTAACTTACTGAATAATAGCGAACGAAAAGTGACAAAGAGTGGAGAAAATGGTTACAGCGAGTGATTGAAAAGATCTTCCAGTTGTAAAAACCATTCTGAAAACAATTCTGACATGAGAAATTTTTAAATTTGACGTTTATTTGACAATTTCAAATTTGAAAATCAGTGTACCCAATGGAAGAGTTAAAAAATATTGCCAACCTAACACAAAAAATGTCAATCATTTACAGTCACCCGGTAGAACATACAAACAAAAACGGAAACTCAAGATGCCCCATTATAACGGCTGTTATACTGTTATAATTATAATACAAAATAACAAAATAAAATATATACACAAACTACTATGCCTTCGAACAAACACAACACCGTTTCATTTTTTTAAATGAAATGATTGTCCGAAATAAATTAAACACTAAACTAAAAAACACTATTTATTAATTATAAAATTATATTATTAAAATATAAACAAATCAAACACCCGAACAAAAGGAAAATCAAATTATACGCTGCGAGTTCACAACGCTAACTCGAATGGTAAGGGATAAAACGAAGTCATAACAAAACCAGGTGAAAATGCTGAATTCGAATTCTCCAAACAGTGCGATTGTGGGTGCGATAGCAAGTTTACTGCAGTCAGCAATCATAGATTATAGGGAATTTGGGTTGGTTGCAAATTAAGGTTGACCACACTGCGTGAACCAGCAGCTCTTGGTGTCATCTGTTGGGATCTCCTGTAGGTTTATTTTATTTAGAAAGATAGTATAGAAATATGTGGTATAGAGTGCGCACCCCATGGCTTTCCAGTGTAGAAGAAACCATAGCAAACATCAACATATAGATTTGACAAATGTCAAGATCTGTCAGTTTAAAAAATTCCATCAAAATAAAACGGACCCCAATTTTATTTACATTGTTTATAATAAATGCCAGGACCTGTATCCATCGCTCTTATGTGAGAAAAATATACAAGATGGTGATAAAGCTATGCGCTATTTAATGTATTCAAGCAAAACGCTAACGACAGTTTAATTTTATATTTCAATGAGCCACCTTATGACATAAAAATGTTACTTACGACGTCATGCATTTTTGCACAATAAAGTCATTATTGGTTTTTGAACCTTCGAATCCAAGCAAATCCGAACCTTTTTTTTCTAATGTAACGTGCGTTCAAAAAAAAAACGAGGCTGCGTTGGCCATGGAAAAACTTTGTGCATCAATTTAGCGTAGCAAAATTCCGAACTGTCAGTTCGAATCTCTCAGATAGTTTTTAGGTTGGGTTCTTTGTTGCCAATGGTTTCGTATACGATTATTATGTTGGGACAAACTTCAATAAATGGATGCGAAGGAGCGTAGCATTATGTTTATGAGAGCGATGTGCAAATGTCCAGGCATTTATTATAAACAATTTACATAAAATTGGTCCGTTTTATTTTGGTGGAAAATTTTAGACTGACATTTCTTGTCATTTGTGGTTTCTACACTGGAAAGCCGATAAATTCCATGGCCAACGCAGCCTCGTTTTTTTTTTGAACGCACGTTATATTCGGTAATATAACTCACTAGTGGTCGACGGTCGAGTTTAACTATATATACAACGATTTTTGAAATATTAATTGAGAATGCAGTTGTTCTTAAACTGAATTGGTAGGTCTCGAGTTGCGCATAGAGACTGATGACCCATGAAGGTTGACGGGCAACTGAGTGCTGCCAAATAATATCAAAACATTTTTCGGTTTTGGGACTGATTCTTCTTCATCTATCAATTCACGACTTACAGTAATATCAAATTAATGACCGTCCTGGTCCTGCAGATATTCTCCTCAACAGAGTAACAGTGAATAGACTAAAACTAAACTACCAAATAATAACAAATCACAAAAATTATAACTAACCTAAGAATAATTTTTGACAGCTTGCGACCATCACCGCCATCTAGTGATGGCTTGAAATGTGCTCTATTAAAAACGTATAACATCTATCCCACGGGAACATTTTTCCGGGATAATAAGTAGCCTATGTGCTATTCCAGATTATGATCTATCTCAGTGCCAAATTTCATCCAGATCCGTTCAGCCGTTCTGGCGTGATTGAGCAACAAACATCCAAACTTTCCCATTTATAATATTATATAGTATATATAGTATAGATTTATTATTAACTTTGAAAAATGATTGAAAAATGATTGAAAAATCTAGAAAAACTTACGACTTGTTCGCGTTCATTGTTTGATTGAAATAAAATATGAAAATGACTCTAACATTGAAAGAGCAAGACTGATTCCATCATGTATAATTTAAAATAATTTTGCAAAATCTCATGGACATATTATCTTCTTCTCCGCACATACATAAATAAATAAATAAATCAGATAAATGGCGCTCCTACCTTTTATGGCTTCTCCTGAAATTTTTCTTTTTTTATGTCGAGATTTGTTATTAACTTTGAAAAATGATGGAAAAATTTTGAAAAACTTTCGACTTGTTCGCGTTCATTGTTTGATTGAAATAAAATACGAAAATGACTCTAACATTGAAAGAGCAAGACTGATTCCATCATGTATAATTTAAAATAATTTTGCAAAATCTCATGGACATATTATCTTCTTCTCCGCACATACATACATAAATAAATAAATCAGATAAATGGCGCTCCTACCTTTTATGGCTTCTCCTGAAATTTTTCTTTTTTTATGTCGAGATTTGTTATTAACTTTGAAAAATGATGGAAAAATTTTGAAAAACTTTTGACTTGTTCGCGTTCATTGTTTGATTGAAATGAAATACGAATTTGAATTTCTAACAATTGAAAGAGCAAGACTGATTCCATCATGTGTAATTTAAAATTGTTTTGCAAAATCTCATCGATATACATAAATAAATCAGATAAATGGCGCTCCTACCTTTTATGGATTCTCCTGAAAATTTTCTTTTTTTATGTCGAGATTTGTTATTAACTTTGAAAAATGATGGAAAAATTTTGAAAAACTTACGACTTGTTCGCGTTCATTGTTTGATTGAAATAAAATATGAAAATGACTCTAACATTGAAAGAGCAAGACTGATTCCATCATGTATAATTTAAAATAATTTTGCAAAATCTCATGGACATATTATCTTCTTCTCCGCACATACATACATACATACATACATAAATAAATCAGATAAATGGCGCTCCTACCTTTTATGGCTTCTCCTGAAATTTTTCTTTTTTTATGTCGAGATTTGTTATTAACTTTGAAAAATGATGGAAAAATTTTGAAAAACTTTCGACTTGTTCGCGTTCATTGTTTGATTGAAATAAAATACGAAAATGACTCTAACATTGAAAGAGCAAGACTGATTCCATCATGTATAATTTAAAATAATTTTGCAAAATCTCATGGACATATTATCTTCTTCTCCGCACATACATAAATAAATAAATAAATCAGATAAATGGCGCTCCTACCTTTTATGGCTTCTCCTGAAATTTTTCTTTTTTTATGTCGAGATTTGTTATTAACTTTGAAAAATGATGGAAAAATTTTGAAAAACTTTCGACTTGTTCGCGTTCATTGTTTGATTGAAATAAAATACGAAAATGACTCTAACATTGAAAGAGCAAGACTGATTCCATCATGTATAATTTAAAATAATTTTGCAAAATCTCATGGACATATTATCTTCATCTCCGCACATACATACATAAATAAATAAATCAGATAAATGGCGCTCCTACCTTTTATGGCTTCTCCTGAAATTTTTCTTTTTTTATGTCGAGATTTGTTATTAACTTTGAAAAATGATGGAAAAATTTTGAAAAACTTTCGACTTGTTCGCGTTCATTGTTTGATTGAAATAAAATACGAAAATGACTCTAACATTGAAAGAGCAAGACTGATTCCATCATGTATAATTTAAAATAATTTTGCAAAATCTCATGGACATATTATCTTCTTCTCCGCACATACATACATAAATAAATAAATCAGATAAATGGCGCTCCTACCTTTTATGGCTTCTCCTGAAATTTTTCTTTTTTTATGTCGAGATTTGTTATTAACTTTGAAAAATGATGGAAAAATTTTGAAAAACTTTTGACTTGTTCGCGTTCATTGTTTGATTGAAATGAAATACGAATTTGAATTTCTAACAATTGAAAGAGCAAGACTGATTCCATCATGTGTAATTTAAAATGGTTTTGCAAAATCTCATCGATATACATAAATAAATAAATAAATCAGATAAATGGCGCTCCTACCTTTTATGGCTTCTCCTGAAAATTTTCTTTTTTTGTCGAGATTTTTTATGTCGAGATTTGTTATTAACTTTGAAAAATGATGGAAAAATTTTGAAAAACTTACGACTTGTTCGCGTTCATTGTTTGATTGAAATAAAATATGAAAATGACTCTAACATTGAAAGAGCAAGACTGATTCCATCATGTATAATTTAAAATAATTTTGCAAAATCTCATGGACATATTATCTTCTTCTCCGCACATACATACATACATACATACATAAATAAATCAGATAAATGGCGCTCCTACCTTTTATGGCTTCTCCTGAAATTTTTCTTTTTTTATGTCGAGATTTGTTATTAACTTTGAAAAATGATGGAAAAATTTTGAAAAACTTTCGACTTGTTCGCGTTCATTGTTTGATTGAAATAAAATACGAAAATGACTCTAACATTGAAAGAGCAAGACTGATTCCATCATGTATAATTTAAAATAATTTTGCAAAATCTCATGGACATATTATCTTCTTCTCCGCACATACATACATAAATAAATAAATCAGATAAATGGCGCTCCTACCTTTTATGGCTTTTCCTGAAATTTTTCTTTTTTTATGTCGAGATTTGTTATTAACTTTGAAAAATGATGGAAAAATTTTGAAAAACTTTCGACTTGTTCGCGTTCATTGTTTGATTGAAATAAAATACGAAAATGACTCTAACATTGAAAGAGCAAGACTGATTCCATCATGTATAATTTAAAATAATTTTGCAAAATCTCATGGACATATTATCTTCTTCTCCGCACATACATACATAAATAAATAAATCAGATAAATGGCGCTCCTACCTTTTATGGCTTCTCCTGAAATTTTTCTTTTTTTATGTCGAGATTTGTTATTAACTTTGAAAAATGATGGAAAAATTTTGAAAAACTTTTGACTTGTTCGCGTTCATTGTTTGATTGAAATGAAATACGAATTTGAATTTCTAACAATTGAAAGAGCAAGACTGATTCCATCATGTGTAATTTAAAATTGTTTTGCAAAATCTCATCGATATACATAAATAAATAAATAAATCAGATAAATGGCGCTCCTACCTTTTATGGCTTCTCCTGAAAATTTTCTTTTTTTATGTCGAGATTTGTTATTAACTTTGAAAAATGATGGAAAAATTTTGAAAAACTTACGACTTGTTCGCGTTCATTGTTTGATTGAAATAAAATATGAAAATGACTCTAACATTGAAAGAGCAAGACTGATTCCATCATGTATAATTTAAAATAATTTTGCAAAATCTCATGGACATATTATCTTCTTCTCCGCACATACATACATACATACATACATAAATAAATCAGATAAATGGCGCTCCTACCTTTTATGGCTTCTCCTGAAATTTTTCTTTTTTTATGTCGAGATTTGTTATTAACTTTGAAAAATGATGGAAAAATTTTGAAAAACTTTCGATTTGTTCGCGTTCATTGTTTGATTGAAATAAAATACGAAAATGACTCTAACATTGAAAGAGCAAGACTGATTCCATCATGTATAATTTAAAATAATTTTGCAAAATCTCATGGACATATTATCTTCTTCTCCGCACATACATAAATAAATAAATAAATCAGATAAATGGCGCTCCTACCTTTTATGGCTTCTCCTGAAATTTTTCTTTTTTTATGTCGAGATTTGTTATTAACTTTGAAAAATGATGGAAAAATTTTGAAAAACTTTCGACTTGTTCGCGTTCATTGTTTGATTGAAATAAAATACGAAAATGACTCTAACATTGAAAGAGCAAGACTGATTCCATCATGTATAATTTAAAATAATTTTGCAAAATCTCATGGACATATTATCTTCTTCTCCGCACATACATACATAAATAAATAAATCAGATAAATGGCGCTCCTACCTTTTATGGCTTCTCCTGAAATTTTTCTTTTTTTATGTCGAGATTTGTTATTAACTTTGAAAAATGATGGAAAAATTTTGAAAAACTTTCGACTTGTTCGCGTTCATTGTTTGATTGAAATAAAATACGAAAATGACTCTAACATTGAAAGAGCAAGACTGATTCCATCATGTATAATTTAAAATAATTTTGCAAAATCTCATGGACATATTATCTTCTTCTCCGCACATACATACATAAATAAATAAATCAGATAAATGGCGCTCCTACCTTTTATGGCTTCTCCTGAAATTTTTCTTTTTTTATGTCGAGATTTGTTATTAACTTTGAAAAATGATGGAAAAATTTTGAAAAACTTTTGACTTGTTCGCGTTCATTGTTTGATTGAAATGAAATACGAATTTGAATTTCTAACAATTGAAAGAGCAAGACTGATTCCATCATGTGTAATTTAAAATTGTTTTGCAAAATCTCATCGATATACATAAATAAATAAATAAATCAGATAAATGGCGCTCCTACCTTTTATGGCTTCTCCTGAAAATTTTCTTTTTTTATGTCGAGATTTTTTATGTCGAGATTTGTTATTAACTTTGAAAAATGATGGAAAAATTTTGAAAAACTTACGACTTGTTCGCGTTCATTGTTTGATTGAAATAAAATATGAAAATGACTCTAACATTGAAAGAGCAAGACTGATTCCATCATGTATAATTTAAAATAATTTTGCAAAATCTCATGGACATATTATCTTCTTCTCCGCACATACATACATACATACATACATACATAAATAAATCAGATAAATGGCGCTCCTACCTTTTATGGCTTCTCCTGAAATTTTTCTTTTTTTATGTCGAGATTTGTTATTAACTTTGAAAAATGATGGAAAAATTTTGAAAAACTTTCGACTTGTTCGCGTTCATTGTTTGATTGAAATAAAATACGAAAATGACTCTAACATTGAAAGAGCAAGACTGATTCCATCATGTATAATTTAAAATAATTTTGCAAAATCTCATGGACATATTATCTTCTTCTCCGCACATACATAAATAAATAAATAAATCAGATAAATGGCGCTCCTACCTTTTATGGCTTCTCCTGAAATTTTTCTTTTTTTATGTCGAGATTTGTTATTAACTTTGAAAAATGATGGAAAAATTTTGAAAAACTTTCGACTTGTTCGCGTTCATTGTTTGATTGAAATAAAATACGAAAATGACTCTAACATTGAAAGAGCAAGACTGATTCCATCATGTATAATTTAAAATAATTTTGCAAAATCTCATGGACATATTCTATTCTTCACCGCACATACATACATAAATAAATAAATCAGATAAATGGCGCTCCTACCTTTTATGGCTTCTCCTGAAATTTTTCTTTTTTTATGTCGAGATTTGTTATTAACTTTGAAAAATGATGGAAAAATTTTGAAAAACTTTCGACTTGTTCGCGTTCATTGTTTGATTGAAATAAAATACGAAAATGACTCTAACATTGAAAGAGCAAGACTGATTCCATCATGTATAATTTAAAATAATTTTGCAAAATCTCATGGACATATTATCTTCTTCTCCGCACATACATACATAAATAAATAAATCAGATAAATGGCGCTCCTACCTTTTATGGCTTCTCCTGAAATTTTTCTTTTTTTATGTCGAGATTTGTTATTAACTTTGAAAAATGATGGAAAAATTTTGAAAAACTTTCGACTTGTTCGCGTTCATTGTTTGATTGAAATAAAATACGAAAATGACTCTAACATTGAAAGAGCAAGACTGATTCCATCATGTATAATTTAAAATAATTTTGCAAAATCTCATGGACATATTATCTTCTTCTCCGCACATACATACATAAATAAATAAATCAGATAAATGGCGCTCCTACCTTTTATGGCTTCTCCTGAAATTTTTCTTTTTTTATGTCGAGATTTGTTATTAACTTTGAAAAATGATGGAAAAATTTTGAAAAACTTTTGACTTGTTCGCGTTCATTGTTTGATTGAAATGAAATACGAATTTGAATTTCTAACAATTGAAAGAGCAAGACTGATTCCATCATGTGTAGTTTAAAATTGTTTTGCAAAATCTCATCGATATACATAAGTAAATAAATAAATCAGATAAATGGCGCTCCTACCTTTTATGGCTTCTCCTGAAAATTTTCTTTTTTTATGTCGAGATTTTTTATGTCGAGATTTGTTATTAACTTTGAAAAATGATGGAAAAATTTTGAAAAACTTTCGACTTGTTCGCGTTCATTGTTTGATTGAAATAAAATATGAAAATGACTCTAACATTGAAAGAGCAAGACTGATTCCATCATGTATAATTTAAAATAATTTTGCAAAATCTCATGGACATATTATCTTCTTCTCCGCACATACATACATACATACATACATAAATAAATCAGATAAATGGCGCTCCTACCTTTTATGGCTTCTCCTGAAATTTTTCTTTTTTTATGTCGAGATTTGTTATTAACTTTGAAAAATGATGGAAAAATTTTGAAAAACTTTCGACTTGTTCGCGTTCATTGTTTGATTGAAATAAAATACGAAAATGACTCTAACATTGAAAGAGCAAGACTGATTCCATCATGTATAATTTAAAATAATTTTGCAAAATCTCATGGACATATTATCTTCTTCTCCGCACATACATACATAAATAAATAAATCAGATAAATGGCGCTCCTACCTTTTATGGCTTCTCCTGAAATTTTTCTTTTTTTATGTCGAGATTTGTTATTAACTTTGAAAAATGATGGAAAAATTTTGAAAAACTTTCGACTTGTTCGCGTTCATTGTTTGATTGAAATAAAATACGAAAATGACTCTAACATTGAAAGAGCAAGACTGATTCCATCATGTATAATTTAAAATAATTTTGCAAAATCTTATGGACATATTATCTTCTTCTCCGCACATACATACATAAATAAATAAATCAGATAAATGGCGCTCCTACCTTTTATAGCTTCTCCTGAAATTTTTCTTTTTTTATGTCGAGATTTGTTATTAACTTTGAAAAATGATGGAAAAATATTGAAAAACTTTTGAGTTGTTCGCGTTCATTGTTTGACTGAAATAAAATACGAAAATTACTCTCTAAGAATTGAAAGAGCAAGACTGATTCCATCATGTGTAATTTAAAATAGTTTTGCAAAATCTCATCGACATATTATCATCTTCTCCGCACATTCATAAATAAATAAATCAGATAATGGCGCTCCTACCTTCTATGGCTTCTCCTAAAATTTTTCTTTTTTTATGTCGAGATTTGTTATTAACTATGAAAAATGATGGAAAAATATTGAAAAACTTTCGAGTTGTTCGCGTTCATTGTTTGACTGAAATAAAATACGAAAATGACTCTCTAAAAATTGAAAAAGCAAGACTGATTCATAATGTGTAATTTAAAATAGTTTTGCAAAATCTCATCGACATATTATCTTCTTCTCCGCACATACATAAATAAATAAATCAGATAATGGCGCTCCTACCTTTTATGGCTTCTCCTAAAATTTTTCTTTTTTTATGTCGAGATTTGTTATTAACTTCGAAAAATGATGGAAAAATATTGAAAAACTTTTGAGTTGTTCGCGTTCATTGTTTGACTGAAATAAAATACGAAAATTACTCTCTAAGAATTGAAAGAGCAAGACTGATTCCATCATGTGTAATTTAAAATAGTTTTGCAAAATCTCATCGACATATTATCATCTTCTCCGCACATTCATAAATAAATAAATCAGATAATGGCGCTCCTACCTTCTATGGCTTCTCCTAAAATTTTTCTTTTTTTATGTCGAGATTTGTTATTAACTATGAAAAATGATGGAAAAATATTGAAAAACTTTCGAGTTGTTCGCGTTCATTGTTTGACTGAAATAAAATACGAAAATGACTCTCTAAAAATTGAAAAAGCAAGACTGATTCATAATGTGTAATTTAAAATAGTTTTGCAAAATCTCATCGACATATTATCTTCTTCTCCGCACATACATAAATAAATAAATCAGATAATGGCGCTCCTACCTTTTATGGCTTCTCCTAAAATTTTTCTTTTTTTATGTCGAGATTTGTTATTAACTTTGAAAAATGATGGAAAAATATTGAAAAACTTTCGAGTTGTTTGCGTACGAATACGAATTTGAATTTCTAACAATTGAAAATGAGCAAGGCTTATCTCATCGACGTACGTAACGGTGGTGTTATTCGGGATTGTTGACCGTGTTCCAAGCGAAGGCCCATAAAGGGGGATGTAGTGAGCGCCACGGGGGGCTAACTCAACAAGTGATCCCAATGAAACTCTGCCAAACGTTTCGCCCACAACTGCGGTGGACATCTTCAGTGGCGGTGTGGTCGTGGTCGAAGTGTTCTTCCAGCAGCCACAATTGCTGCTGCTGCGGTGGTGGTGCTGCTTTAATTTTAGTGTTTTAGTTTTAGTGTTTTAGTTTTAGTGTTTTAGTTTTAGTGTTTTAGTTTTAGTGTTTTAGTTTTAGTGTTTTAGTTTTAGTGTTTTAGTTTTAGTGTTTTAGTTTTAGTGTTTTAGTTTTAGTGTTTTAGTTTTAGTGTTTTAGTTTTAGTGTTTTAGTTTTAGTGTTTTAGTTTTAGTGTTTTAGTTTTAGTATTTTAGTTGTTGGTTATTAGTTAGTGTTTTATTGTTTTAGTTTTAGTGTTTTAGTGGTGTGTTATTGGTTAGTGTTTTAGTGGTGGGTTATTGGTTAGTGTTTTAGTTTTAGTATTTTAGTGGTTGGTTATTGGTTAGTGTTTTAATGTTTTAGTTTTAGTGTTTTAGTGGTGGGTTATTGGTTAGTGTTTTAGTTTTAGTATTTAAGTGGTTGGTTATTGGTTAGTGTTTTATTGTTTTAGATTTAGTGTTTTAGTAGTGAGTTATTTGTTAGTGTTTTATTGTTTTAGTTTTAGTGTTTTAGTGGTGGGTTATTGGTTAGTGTTTTATTGTTTTAGTATTAGTGTTTTAGTGTTTGCTTAGTGGTTAGTGTTTTATTGTTTTAGTTTTAGTGTTTTAGTGGTGGGTTATTGGTTAGTGTTTTATTGTTTTAGTTTTAGTGTTTTAGTGGAGGGTTATTGGTTAGTGTTTTATTGTTTTAGTTTTAGTGTTTTAGTGTTTGCTTAGTGGTTAGTGTTTTATTGTTTTAGTTTTAGTGTTTTAGTAGTGGGTTATTGGTTAGTGTTTTAGTTTTAGTATTTTAGTGGTTGGTTATTGGTTTGTGTGTTATTGTTTTAGTTTTAGTGTTTTAGTGGTGGGTTATTGGTTAGTGTTTTAGTTTTAGTATTTTAGTGGTTGGTTATTGGTTAGTGTTTTATTGTTTTAGTTTTAGTGTTTTAGTGTTTGTTTAGTAGTTAGTGTTTTATTGTATTAGTTTTAGTGTTTTATTGTATTAGTTTTAGTGTTTTATTGTTTTAGTTTTAGTGTTTTAGTGGCGGTTTATTGGTTAGTGTTTTATTGTTTTAGTTTTAGTGTTTTAGTGGTTGGTTATTGGTTAGTGTTTTATTGTTTTAGTTTTAGTGTTTTAGTGGCGGATTATTGGTTAGTGTTTTATTGTTTTAGTTTTAGTGTTTTAGTGGTGGGTTATTGGTTAGTGTGTTATTGTTTTAGTTTTAGTGTTTTAGTGGTGGGTTATTGGTTAGTGTTTTATTGTTTTAGTTTTAGTGTTTTAGTGTTTGCTTAGTGGTTAGTGTTTTATTGTTTTAGTTTTAGTGTTTTAGTGGTGGGTTATTGGTTAGTGTTTTATTGTTTTAGTTTTAGTGTTTTAGTGGTGGGTTATTGGGTAATGTTTTATTGTTTTAGTTTTAGTGTTTTAGTGGTGGGTTATTGGTTAGTGTTTTATTGTTTTAGTTTTAGTGTTTTAGTGGCGGATTATTGGTTAGTGTTTTATTGTTTTAGTTTTAGTGTTTTAGTGGTGAGTTATTGGTTAGTGTTTTAGTTTTAGTATTTTAGTGGTTGGTTATTGGTTAGTGTTTTATTGTTTTAGTTTTAGTGTTTTAGTGTTTGTTTAGTGGTTAGTGTTTTATTGTTTTAGTTTTAGTGTTTTAGTGGCGGATTATTGGTTAGTGTTTTATTGTTTTAGTTTTAGTGTTTTAGTAGTTGGTTATAGGTTAGTGTTTTATTGTTTTAGATTTAGTGTTTTAGTAGTGAGTTATTTGTTAGTGTTTTATTGTTTTAGTTTTAGTGTTTTAGTGGCGGATTATTGGTTAGTGTTTTAGTTTTAGTATTTTAGTGGTTGGTTATTGGTTAGTGTTTTATTGTTTTAGTATTAGTGTTTTAGTGTTTGCTTAGTGGTTAGTGTTTTAGTGGTGGGTTATTGGTTAGTGTTTTATTGTTTTAGTATTAGTGTTTTAGTGTTTGCTTAGTGGTTAGTGTTTTATTGCTTTAGTTTTAGTGTTTTAGTGGTGGGTTATTGGTTAGTGTTTTATTGTTTTAGTATTAGTGTTTTAGTGTTTGCTTAGTGGTTAGTGTTTTATTGTTTTAGTTTTAGTGTTTTAGTGGTGGGTTATTGGTTAGTGTTATATTGTTTTAGTTTTAGTGTTTTAGTGGAGGGTTATTGGTTAGTGTTTTATTGTTTTAGTTTTAGTGTTTTAGTGTTTGCTTAGTGGTTAGTGTTTTATTGTTTTAGTTTTAGTGTTTTAGTGGTTGGGTATTGGTTAGTGTTTTATTGTTTTAGTTTTAGTGTTTTAGTAGTGGGTTATTGGTTAGTGTTTTAGTTTTAGTATTTTAGTGGTTGGTTATTGGTTAGTGTTTTATTGTTTTAGTTTTAGTGTTTTAGTGTTTGTTTAGTAGTTAGTGTTTTATTGTATTAGTTTTAGTGTTTTATTGTATTAGTTTTAGTGTTTTATTGTTTTAGTTTTAGTGTTTTAGTGGCGGTTTATTGGTTAGTGTTTTATTGTTTTAGTTTTAGTGTTTTAGTGGTTGGTTATTGGTTAGTGTTTTATTGTTTTAGTTTTAGTGTTTTAGTGGCGGATTATTGGTTAGTGTTTTATTGTTTTAGTTTTAGTGTTTTAGTGGTGGGTTATTGGTTAGTGTGTTATTGTTTTAGTTTTAGTGTTTTAGTGGTGGGTTATTGGTTAGTGTTTTATTGTTTTAGTTTTAGTGTTTTAGTGTTTGCTTAGTGGTTAGTGTTTTATTGTTTTAGTTTTAGTGTTTTAGTGGTGGGTTATTGGTTAGTGTTTTATTGTTTTAGTTTTAGTGTTTTAGTGGTGGGTTATTGGGTAATGTTTTATTGTTTTAGATTTAGTGTTTTAGTGGTGGGTTATTGGTTAGTGTTTTATTGTTTTAGTTTTAGTGTTTTAGTGGTGGGTTATTGGGTAATGATTTATTGTTTTAGTTTTAGTGTTTTAGTGGTGGGTTATTGGTTAGTGTTTTATTGTTTTAGTTTTAGTGTTTTAGTGGCGGATTATTGGTTAGTGTTTTATTGTTTTAGTTTTAGTGTTTTAGTGGTGAGTTATTGGTTAGTGTTTTAGTTTTAGTATTTTAGTGGTTGGTTATTGGTTAGTGTTTTATTTTTTTAGTTTTAGTGTTTTAGTGTTTGTTTAGTGGTTAGTGTTTTATTGTTTTAGTTTTAGTGTTTTAGTGGCGGATTATTGGTTAGTGTTTTATTGTTTTAGTTTTAGTGTTTTAGTGGTTGGTTATAGGTTAGTGTTTTATTGTTTTAGATTTAGTGTTTTAGTAGTGAGTTATTTGTTAGTGTTTTATTGTTTTAGTTTTAGTGTTTTAGTGGTGGGTTATTGGTTAGTGTTTTATTGTTTTAGTTTTAGTGTTTTAGTGGCGGATTATTGGTTAGTGTTTTAGTTTTAGTATTTTAGTGGTTGGTTATTGGTTAGTGTTTTATTGTTTTAGTATTAGTGTTTTAGTGTTTGCTTAGTGGTTAGTGTTTTATTGTTTTAGTTTTAGTGTTTTAGTAGTGAGTTATTTGTTAGTGTTTTATTGTTTTAGTTTTAGTGTTTTAGTGGTGGGTTATTGGTTAGTGTTTTATTGTTTTAGTATTAGTGTTTTAGTGTTTGCTTAGTGGTTAGTGTTTTATTGTTTTAGTTTTAGTGTTTTAGTGGTGGGTTATTGGTTAGTGTTTTATTGTTTTAGTTTTAGTGTTTTAGTGGAGGGTTATTGGTTAGTGTTTTATTGTTTTAGTTTTAGTGTTTTAGTGTTTGCTTAGTGGTTAGTGTTTTATTGTTTTAGTTTTAGTGTTTTAGTGGTTGGGTATTGGTTAGTGTTTTATTGTTTTAGTTTTAGTGTTTTAGTAGTGGGTTATTGGTTAGTGTTTTAGTTTTAGTATTTTAGTGGTTGGTTATTGGTTAGTGTTTTATTGTTTTAGTTTTAGTGTTTTAGTGTTTGTTTAGTAGTTAGTGTTTTATTGTATTAGTTTTAGTGTTTTATTGTTTTAGTTTTAGTGTTTTAGTGGCGGTTTATTGGTTAGTGTTTTATTGTTTTAGTTTTAGTGTTTTAGTGGTTGGTTATTGGTTAGTGTTTTATTGTTTTAGTTTTAGTGTTTTAGTGGCGGATTATTGGTTAGTGTTTTATTGTTTTAGTTTTAGTGTTTTAGTGGTGGGTTATTGGTTAGTGTGTTATTGTTTTAGTTTTAGTGTTTTAGTGGTGGTTTATTGGTTAGTGTTTTATTGTTTTAGTTTTAGTGTTTTAGTGTTTGCTTAGTGGTTAGTGTTTTATTGTTTTAGTTTTAGTGTTTTAGTGGTGGGTTATTGGTTAGTGTTTTATTGTTTTAGTTTTAGTGTTTTAGTGGTGGGTTATTGGGTAATGTTTTATTGTTTTAGTTTTAGTGTTTTAGTGGTGGGTTATTGGTTAGTGTTTTATTGTTTTAGTTTTAGTGTTTTAGTGGCGGATTATTGGTTAGTGTTTTATTGTTTTAGTTTTAGTGTTTTAGTGGTGAGTTATTGGTTAGTGTTTTAGTTTTAGTATTTTTGTGGTTGGTTATTGGTTAGTGTTTTATTGTTTTAGTTTTAGTGTTTTAGTGTTTGTTTAGTGGTTAGTGTTTTATTGTTTTAGTTTTAGTGTTTTAGTGGCGGATTATTGGTTAGTGTTTTATTGTTTTAGTTTTAGTGTTTTAGTGGTTGGTTATAGGTTAGTGTTTTATTGTTTTAGATTTAGTGTTTTAGTAGTGAGTTATTTGTTAGTGTTTTATTGTTTTAGTTTTAGTGTTTTAGTGGTGGGTTATTGGTTAGTGTTTTATTGTTTTAGTTTTAGTGTTTTAGTGTTTGCTTAGTGGTTAGTGTTTTATTGTTTTAGTTTTAGTGTTTTAGTGGTGGGTTATTGGTTAGTGTTTTATTGTTTTAGTTTTAGTGTTTTAGTAGTGGGTTATTGGTTATTGTTTTATTGTTTTAGTTTTAGTGTTTTAGTGGTGGGTTATTGGTTAGCGTTTTATTGTTTTAGTTTTAGTGTTTTAGTGGTGAGTTATTGGTTAGTGTTTTAGTTTTAGTATTTTAGTGGTTGATTATTGGTTAGTGTTTTATTGTTTTAGTTTTAGTGTTTTAGTGTTTGTTTAGTGATTAGTGTTTTATTGTTTTAGCTTTAGTGTTTTATTGTTTTAGTTTTAGTGTTTTAGTGGCGGATTATTGGTTAGTGTTTTAGTTTTAGTATTTTAGTGGTTGGTTATTGGTTAGTGTTTTATTGCTTTAGTTTTAGTGTTTTAGTGGTGGGTTATTGGTTAGTGTTTTATTGTTTTTGGTTTTAGTGTTTTATTGTTTTAGTTTTAGTGTTTTAGTGTTTGCTTAGTGGTTAGTGTTTTATTGTTTTAATTTTAGTGTTTTAGTGGTTGGGTATTGGTTAGTGTTTTATTGTTTTAGTTTTAGTGTTTTAGTAGTGGGTTATTGGTTATTGTTTTATTGTTTTAGTTTTAGTGTTTTAGTGGTTGGTTATTGGTTAGGGTTTTATTGTTTTAGATTTAGTGTTTTAGTAGTGAGTTATTTATTAGTGTTTTATTGTTTTAGTTTTAGTGTTTTAGTGGTGGGTTATTGGTTAGTGTTTTATTGTTTTAGTTTTAGTGTTTTAGTGGTGGGTTATTGGTTAGTGTTGTATTGTTTTAGTTTTAGTGTTTTAGTGTTTGCTTAGTGGTTAGTGTTTTATTGTTTTAGTTTTAGTGTTTTAGTGGTGGGTTATTGGTTAGTGTTTTATTGTTTTTGGTTTTAGTGTTTTATTGTTTTAGTTTTAGTGTTTTAGTGTTTGCTTAGTGGTTAGTGTTTTATTGTTTTAATTTTAGTGTTTTAGTGGTTGGGTATTGGTTAGTGTTTTATTGTTTTAGTTTTAGTGTTTTAGTAGTGGGTTATTGGTTATTGTTTTATTGTTTTAGTTTTAGTGTTTTAGTGGTTGGTTATTGGTTAGGGTTTTATTGTTTTAGATTTAGTGTTTTAGTAGTGAGTTATTTATTAGTGTTTTATTGTTTTAGTTTTAGTGTTTTAGTGGTGGGTTATTGGTTAGTGTTTTATTGTTTTAGTTTTAGTGTTTTAGTGTTTGCTTAGTGGTTAGTGTTTTATTGTTTTAGTTTTAGTGTTTTAGTGGTGGGTTATTGGTTAGTGTTTTATTGTTTTAGTGGAGAGTTATTGGTTAGTGTTTTATTGTTTTAGTTTTAGTGTTTTAGTGTTTGCTTAGTGGTTAGTGTTTTATTGTTTTAGTTTTAGTGTTTTAGTGGTTGGGTATTGGTTAGTGTTTTATTGTTTTAGTAGTGGGTTATTGGTTATTGTTTTATTGTTTTAGTTTTAGTGTTTTAGTGGTGGGTTATTGGTTAGCGTTTTATTGTTTTAGTTTTAGTGTTTTAGTGGTGAGTTATTGGTTAGTGTTTTAGTTTTAGTATTTTAGTGGTTGATTATTGGTTAGTGTTTTATTGTTTTAGTTTTAGTGTTTTAGTGTTTGTTTAGTGATTAGTGTTTTATTGTTTTAGGTTTAGTGTTTTATTGTTTTAGTTTTAGTGTTTTAGTGGCGGATTATTGGTTAGTGTTTTATTGTTTTACTTTTAGTGTTTTAGTGGCGGATTATTGGTTAGTGTTTTATTGTTTTAGTTTTAGTGTTTTAGTGGTGGGTTATTGGTTAGTGTGTTATTGTTTTAGTTTAAGTGTTTTAGTGGTGGGTTATTGGTTAGTGTTTTATTGTTTTAGTTTTAGTGTTTTAGTGGTGGGTTATTGGTTAGTGTTTTATTGTTTTAGTGTTTGCTTAGTGGTTAGTGTTTTATTGTTTTAGTTTTAGTGTTTTAGTGGTTGGTTATTGGTTAGTGTTTTATTGTTTTAAATTTAGTGTTTTAGTAGTGAGTTATTTGTTAGTGTTTTATTGTTTTAGTTTTAGTGTTTTAGTGGTGGGTTATTGGTTAGTGTTTTATTGTTTTAGTTTTAGTGTTTTATTGTTTTAGTTTTAGTGTTTTAGTGTTTGCTTAGTGGTTAGTGTTTTATTGTTTTAGTTTTAGTGTTTTAGTGGTGGGTTATTGGTTAGTGTTTTATTGTTTTAGTTTTAGTGTTTTAGTGGAGGGTTATTGGTTAGTGTTTTATTGTTTTAGTTTTAGTGTTTTAGTGTTTGCTTAGTGGTTAGTGTTTTATTGTTTTAGTTTTAGTGTTTTAGTGGTTGGGTATTGGTTAGTGTTTTATTGTTTTAGTTTTAGTGTTTTAGTAGTGGGTTATTGGTTAGTGTTTTAGTGGTGGGTTATTGGTTAGCGTTTTATTGTTTTAGTATTAGTGTTTTAGTGGTGAGTTATTGGTTAGTGTTTTAGTTTTAGTATTTTAGTGGTTGGTTATTGGTTAGTGTTTTATTGTTTTAGTTTAGTGTTTTAGTGTTTGTTTAGTGGTTAGTGTTTTATTGTTTTAGTTTTAATGTTTTAGTTTTAGTGGCGGATTATTGGTTAGTGTTTTATTGTTTTAGTTTTAGTGTTTTAGTGGTTGGTTATTGGTTAGTGTTTTATTGTTTTAGATTTAGTGTTTTAGTAGTGAGTTATTTGTTAGTGTTTTATTGTTTTAGTTTTAGTGTTTTAGTGGTGGGTTATTGGTTAGTGTTTTATTGTTTTAGTTTTAATGTTTTATTGTTTTAGTTTTAATGTTTTAGTGGTTGGGTATTGGTTAGTGTTTTATTGTTTTAGTTTTAGTGTTTTAGTAGTGGGTTATTGGTTAGTGTTTTAGTGGTGGGTTATTGGTTAGCGTTTTATGGTTTTAGTTTTAGTGTTTTAGTGGTGAGTTATTGGTTAGTGTTTTAGTTTTAGTATTTTAGTGGTTGGTTATTGGTTAGTGTTTTATTGTTTTAGTTTTAGTGTTTGTTTAGTAGTTAGTGTTTTATTGTTTTAGTTTTAGTGTTTTAGTGGCGGATTATTGGTTAGTGTTTTATTGTTTTAGTTTTAGTGTTTTAGTGGTTGGTTATTGGTTAGTGTTTTATTGTTTTAGTTTTAGTGTTTTAGTGGTTGGTTATTGGTTAGTGTTTTATTGTTTTAGTTTTAGTGTTTTAGTGGCGGATTATTGGTTAGTGTTTTATTGTTTTAGTTTTAGTGTTTTAGTGGTGGGTTATTGGTTAGTGTGTTATTGTTTTAGTTTTAGTGTTTTAGTGGTGGGTTATTGGTTAGTGTTTTATTGTTTTAGTTTTAGTGTTTTAGTGTTTGCTTAGTGGTTAGTGTTTTATTGTTTTAGTTTTAGTGTTTTAGTGGTGGGTTATTGGTTAGTGTTTTATTGTTTTAGTTTTAGTGTTTTAGTGGTGGGTTATTGGTTAGTGTTTTATTGTTTTAGTTTTAGTGTTTTAGTGGCGGATTATTGGTTAGTGTTTTATTGTTTTAGTTTTAGTGTTTTAGTGGTTGGTTATTGGTTAGTGTTTTATTGTTTTAGTTTTAGTGTTTTAGTGGCGGATTATTGGTTAGTGTTTTATTGTTTTAATTTTAGTGTTTTAGTGGTGGGTTATTCGTTAGTGTGTTATTGTTTTAGTTTTAGTGTTTTAGTTTTAGTGGTTGGTTATTAATTAGTGTTTTATTGTTTTAGTTTTAGTGTTTTAGTGGTGGGTTATTGGTTAGTGTTTTATTGTTTTAGTTTTAGTGTTTTAGTGGTGGGTTATTGGTTAGTGTTTTATTGTTTTAGTTTTAGTGTTTTAGTGGTGGGTTATTGGTTAGTGTTTTATTGTTTTAGTTTTAGTGTTTTAGTGGTGGGTTATTGGTTAGTGTTTTATTGTTTTAGTTTTAGTGTTTTAGTGTTTGCTTAGTGGTTAGTGTTTTATTGTTTTAGTTTTAGTGTTTTAGTGGTGGGTTATTGGTTAGTGTTTTATTGTTTTAGTTTTAGTGTTTTAGTGGTGGGTTATTGGTTAGTGTTTTAGTGTTTGCTTAGCGGTTAGTGTTTTATTGTTTTAGTTTTAGTGTTTTAGTGGTTGGTTATTGGTTAGTGTTTTAGTGGTGGGTTATTGGTTCGTGTTTTATTGTTTTAGTTTTAGTGTTTTAGTGGTTTGTTATTGGTTAGTGTTTTAGTTTTAGTGTTTGGTTATTGTTTTATTGTTTTAGTTTTAATGTTTTAGTGGTGGGTTATTGGTTAGTGTTTTATTCTTTTAGTTTTAGTGTTTTAGTGGTGGGTTATTGGTTAGTGTTTTATTGTTTTAGTGGTGGGTTATTGGTTAGTGTTTTATTGTTTTAGTTTTAGTGTTTTAGTGGTGGGTTATTGGTTAGTGTTTTATTGTTTTAGTTTTAGTGTTTTAGTGTTTGCTTAGTGGTTAGTGTTTTATTGTTTTAGTTTTAGTGTTTTAGTGGTGGGTTATTGGTTAGTGTTTTATTGTTTTAGTTTTAGTGTTTTAGTGGTGGGTTGTTGGTTAGTGTTTTATTGTTTTAGTTTTAGTGTTTTAGTGGTTGGTTATTGGTTAGTGTTTTATTGTTTTAGTTTTAGTGTTTTAGTGGTGGGTTGTTGGTTAGTGTTTTATTGTTTTAGTTTTAGTGTTTTAGTGGTGGGTTATTGGTTAGTGTTTTATTGTTTTAGTGGTGGGTTATTGGTTAGTTTTATTGTTTTAGTTTTAGTGTTTTAGTGGTGGGTTATTGTTTTAGTTTTATTGTTTTAGTTTTAGTGTTTTAGTTTTAGTGTTTTAGTGCTTGGTTATTGTTTTAGTTTTAGTGTTTTAGTTTTAGTGTTTTAGTTTTAGTGTTTTAGTGCTTGGTTATTGTTTTAGTTTTAGTGTTTTAGTGCTTGGTTATTGTTTTAGTGCTTGGTTATTGTTTATTGTTTATTGTTTATTGTTATTGTTTATTGTTATTGTTATTGTTATTGTTATTGTTATTGTTATTGTTTATTGCTATTGTTTATTGCTATTGTTTATTGCTATTGTTTATTGTTTATTGTTATTGTTTATTGTTATTGTTTATTGTTATTGTTTATTGTTATTGTTTATTGTTATTGTTTATTGTTATTGTTTATTGTTATTGTTTATTGTTATTGTTTATTGTTATTGTTTATTGTTTATTGTTTATTGTTTATTGTTTATTGTTTATTGTTTATTGTTTATTGTTTATTGTTTATTGTTTATTGTTTATTGTTTATTGTTTATTGTTTATTGTTTATTGTTTATTGTTTATTGTTTATTGTTTATTGTTTATTGTTTATTGTTTATTGTTTATTGTTTATTGTTTATTGTTTATTGTTTATTGTTTATTGTTTATTGTTTATTGTTTATTGTTTATTGTTTATTGTTTATTGTTTATTGTTTATTGTTTATTGTTATTGTTTATTGTTATTGTTTATTGTTATTGTTTATTGTTATTGTTTATTGTTATTGTTTATTGTTATTGTTATTGTTTATTGTTATTGTTTATTGTTATTGTTTATTGTTATTGTTTATTGTTATTGTTTATTGTTATTGTTTATTGTTATTGTTTATTGTTATTGTTTATTGTTATTGTTTATTGTTATTGTTTATTGTTATTGTTTATTGTTATTGTTTATTGTTATTGTTATTGTTTATTGTTATTGTTTATTGTTATTGTTTATTGTTATTGTTTATTGTTATTGTTTATTGTTATTGTTTATTGTTATTGTTTATTGTTATTGTTTATTGTTATTGTTTATTGTTATTGTTTATTGTTATTGTTTATTGTTATTGTTTATTGTTATTGTTTATTGTTATTGTTTATTGTTATTGTTTATTGTTATTGTTTATTGTTATTGTTTATTGTTATTGTTTATTGTTATTGTTTATTGTTATTGTTTATTGTTATTGTTTATTGTTATTGTTTATTGTTATTGTTTATTGTTATTGTCTATTGTTATTGTTTATTGTTTATTGTTATTGTTATTAATTGTTGTTATTATTTAGCCCCCCGGGGGGCTCCCAGACGTTTCGTCCACGACTGCGGTGGTCATCCTCAGTGGCCACGTGCTCCAGATCGAAGTGCACTCGAACCGGTCTCACTTCCAACTGATTTTGGATCTGATATGCGCCGCTATTTATAGTGGCGTTTGGTGCCGGTTGAAACCGGTTCTTTCTGACGTCATTTCCGGCTGTGTAATTCTAAGTTGACACGATGCTATTTTTAAATTTTATTGAATATTTAAAATATCTACAAAATTCGCTTTTAGACTATATACTTTCGATATTTATGCAAACAATATTTTAGACAATTAATAATAGATTTCAATAATATAAAAAAAAATTAAAATATAAATAATTAAGTAAGCTATGGATTCAATTGTTATTTACGGCTAGTCTAACTCGCTATTTAAGCAAATGATATTTTAGGTAATTAATACTAGTTTCCAATAATATATTAAAAAAATTACCATACAGGGTGATTCACGTAGACCGTTCATTAGAACATTTTCAATTTTCCGTAAAGCTAGACAGTTGAAATTTGATGTATGATTATCATCGAATATTCTGAATCAAAGTAAAATACTATCAAGATGGCGGCACTTTCGGTTATACCGGAAATTGACGTCAACTTTGTTATATTAAATGGCAACAACTTATTGTTATGCACTCGTTAGTTTTGGCAATCAATTCTAAATAAGATGTGCCCAAGTTGTCTTATCTTATCTCTCATAGTTTTAAAAATATTTTTAATTTAATGATAAAATTTGGAAATGCAAAAATACTTCTAAAAATTAATATTTCTTGAACCTTTTGAAGTATTGCAATAATTGTTTTTACTATCTCTTCGTATAACTTTAAAGAATAATTCGAGAGTACTTCTAATACATTTTATTGCCTCGGGTGGGCATTGCGATTTCCGGAAAATTACTATAACAAAATGCCAAAAACTCAATCTACTATCTACTACAATCTAATAACGGAATTCAATGTAAAAGTAAAAAATAACTCGGCCTTTATAAAGGTTTGTTATGCCAATTCTCGATAGTTTTTCCGACATTCCATTGGATTTTAGAAAGTAGTTCTCCCTAACTGAACATACAAAACTCCCGCTTTAGTTGAATATTTAAATTAAAATTCCCGCCATATCCAGAAAGTTTGTAAAGGTAGATGGTGAATCTAGGGGACCGTAGAAATACAAGGGAGTTAGCGTTCTATACTTTTCTCTTTTCTATGGTGCCTATCATAGACAAGAGAGAGAATAGATAGTCCACTCTTCCTATTCTTTCTAAAAATTATTTATAGTGTCTTCTGTTGGGATCTCCTAAAAGTTTCGTTCAAACACCCGTATGAGTACAGAAACCTGTACAGCTTAAAGCGCGCAATTTAATATTTTAATGCTTTTTAGTTTTTCATTGATTAATTTAAAACAATCTACATTTAAAACTGCTTTATTTATAAATTCACAAAAATAGAATTACATTTCCTTAACATAGAACATACAAACAAAAACGGAAGCTCAAGATGCCCCGTTATAACATTATTGCACGTTATTTCATTGCATACATTAATACTGTTATAATAAAATTATAATTATAATACAAAATAAGAAAATAAAATTTATACACAACCTACTATGCCTTCGAACAAACACAACACCGTTTCACTTTTTTAAATGAAATAATTGTCCGAAATAAGGTTGACCACACTTGCGTGAACCAGCAGCTCTTGGTGTCATCTGTTGTTATCTCCTGTAAGCTTATTTTATTTAGAAGGATAGCATAGAGTGCGCACCCCATGGGCTACTTGCAGCACGTAATCACTTATGAAACCGCAAAACGATGAAATTACTAGCAATAAAAAATAATGTTACCACTTCCAAAAAACAACCACAAACTAGCAAAGTGCGACAGATTCAAATCGACTAATTAGCAAAATTGCGGCTTTTTATTGTTAATTTTTATTTGTCCAGTCGAGAAATTTTGCATATTTCAAATATTTTGCAATATATAAAAAAATGGTATTCTTGAAATTGCTATTGTGTTTTATTTACTATTTTAAGAAATCTATTCTGATTACTACTTGCACACAAATTTGTGTTTTTAATACAAGACAGCAGTTTAAATAAAGGATGTGGCTATTTATACATACAGTATGTATACGCAATTGGCTATTTATACATACAGTATGTATATACAATTGGCTATTTATACATACAATATGTATATGCAATTGGCTATTTATACATACAGTATGTATATGCGATTGGCTATTTATAGTTACGTATAACGCAGATAGAAAAGTAGAATATTGATTGTGACCATCTATGAATGCCATCCTCAACTAAAATGTTTGCCTCCACTATATTCATTAAAGTGCCCCTTCTTCTTGTTAATACTTCTGTTTAACATACACGGGCGTCAAAAGTAATCTGCGTTAATTTTGCATATCGTGATGAGCTAGTTTACTCACAGTGCACATATTCCGATTTTCAAGCCATCAAGAAGCTCATAAATAATTTTTAATGGAGATAGGCGATAGTAAGCTGCGTCTCGTGTGCATCGCACAATAGCCAGCAATGCCTCTGTGGGTATCGGGATAGGCAAGATAGGAAGCTGCATCCCACAGAAATACGCGTTGATTTCGATACATATCGGCGCGTCAAAAGTAAGCAGCTTACCGTGTGCATCACATCATAAGCGCCAATGTCTCTCTACCTATCTGCTGCAAATCGAGCGCGCGGTTAGCTTACTTTTGACGCCCGTGTGCACCGGTACTAATAATTGAAACTATTCAAGTTATTCAAGTCAAGATAATTACCATTTTATACATATGTACATTGAATAGATAATCGAAGTGCTAAATTGTGAATGACTTATTCTATAAAAGTGTTGCAAGGTATTAGCTGATTTTTTTAAATTAATTAAATTTTTAATATTCTAACCTAACTTTTAGATGACAGAACAAATGTCCGTTAATGACAACAATGTTAGTGAACATACTTTAAATGTTGGTCAACATTTTAATGATTATGAACAGTTATCAAAGACTGTTAATGTATTTTGTAAAGAGCATTATCATCCATTTGTTATTAGAACACGGTCTCAGAAACAAGTGCTGTACAAATGTTGTCATGGTATTAAGCAAAATTCAAAATGCCTGGGAAAACGTCCGAATCAACATTACTACTACAAGAATTGTAAAGCTCAAATTAATTTTTATAAAAGCAAAAATGAAAAATGGAAATTAACAAAACTATTACTAAATCACAATCATACCGTTGGCAAAGAAGAATATAGTAATTACGGCAAAGCCAAAATTATGAATGAAAATGATTACGAAACAGCAACAGATTTAATCTTGTCTAGCGCCAAAGATGGAATGGTTGCTGCAGTGTTAAGTAAAAAAAGTGGGAAACAGTTTATAAGAAAGGATATACAAAATTTTCGAAACAAACTTTTTCCTTCATGTACCGAAGTGGACCAAAATCATTTAATGGAATTCTTAGCGGAAATCGAAGAAAATGGTGGTATATACGCTATACAAAAAGATGCAGAAGAAGAAGTAGAATCATTATTTGTAGCCTCTTCGGCGATGGTTCTAAATTATAATAAATCTCAGTGTCCAGTGATACAAATAGATGTTTCCTTTGGATTTAATGTCGAAAATTATAAAGTTTTGGGATTTTGCTACTATTCTAGCATAACCGACAAATCAGAATTTGCAGCTATAGGATTTATTGCTAAAGAAACATATTCCGCATTCATACATTGTATGAATGAATTTAAAAAAATTTGTAAGACCCACCCATCCGTTTTTTTAATTGACAAAGATTTCATCGAAATAAAAGCTATCAGAGACGTTTTTTCTAGTGCAACTGTTTTACTTTGTAAATTTCATGTCATTAAATACATTAAAAGGCTAGTTTCTACTGCCTACAATAAACAAATTGATGAAAAAAACAAAATATTGGATGCGTTTAAGAAATGTTTATATGCTCAATCATATGAAGAATACGAAGAGCAGAAAAAGAAATTCCTGGACATTTGCAAGTCTGTAAAAGTTTTTGCAGGAACAAAAGATAAATACGTGACTCTTGAAGAGCAATTTCTTAAAAATTGGGACAGCTGTAAAGAAATGTGGGTACATTATTTTAGAAAACATTTGCCACTAATGGGAGATACGACAACAAACAGAATTGAACGATCATTTTGGACTCTTAAGCAATACATACAAACTAAATATCATAGTTTGCCGACTATTTATTTATGTATTAAAGAGCTTATAGACTTTATTGATTCAAGAATAAAGAATAAATTAGCCAAAAATAAACAAAAAGTTTTTAAAATTATGGATAACGATAATGAAATAAGAAAATTGCTGGAAGTATGTTCAGAAGTTCTCACAGAAACTGGAATGAAATTATTTCATAAACAATTAAAATTGTTTAAAACTTTAGAATCTAAAATAAAAGTAATGGCTAATGGCATTGAGGAAAATCTTGAGACTGGAATATCGAAGATTTATAATACGTCGCTGAGAGCATGTTCATGCACATTTTGGAACTCTTTCAGTGCACCATGTAGGCATATTTTTATGTTAAGAAAATACAATAACTTAGATATTTTTTCAAAAACATGTTTCCATCCAAGATACATTACTTCAGTTGAAAATACAGAAAGTATTATGAATATGGATATCGATGATGAAGACACGAATGACGTAGACATTGATGATATAGACAAGGATGAATTCGGTGGTTGTCAAAAAGTATTATCGGATCGAGAAAAATTCAATACAGCACTGACAGTAACAAAAAATATCGCAGATATTTTATCAAATTATGGAACTACAACCTTTAACAAATATATGAACGAACTAAAATTAATTGAAAAAAATGCTAGAAATGGGGTTTCTCTGTTTGAGAATGAGTATAGTGATCCTAAAATTAGTTCAATAGAATTTGAGACACGTAACTTAGTTGAAGCTGGAAGTTGCCAGGATAGCTTAGTTGGTACTGAAAGTCAGAACGAATCCGATACAAATCATCAATCAAATGAAAACATAAAATTTAAAACAAAAATTAAGTCTAAAGGACGTCCGAAGAGAAAAACTAAACAGATTCAGTTTTACAAGAAGCAAACTAAAACACGAAATAAAAAATAAAATAAATACCCAAGTATATTGTAACAATAAACAATAAATAAAACAATATTTATCTATAATTATGTAGTTTTTATTAAAATATTAATATCAATAAACTTTTTGGTTAGTTAGTACGTTATACGTAACTATAAATAGCCAATTGCATATACATACTGTATGTATAAATAGCCAATCGCATATACATACTGTATGTATAAATAGCCAATTGCATATACATATTGTATGTATAAATAGCCAATTGTATATACATACTGTATGTATAAATAGCCAATTGCGTATACATACCGTATGTATAAATAGCCACATCCTTAAATAAATAACTACCAACTAGATGCAGGACACGTTCGTTCAATTCTTAATTAATTCAAATTATTACAAAACTAATCACTTTTCATATGAAACACTTTAAATGCTTCTCAGTACCTACGGTGGTATTGATTTTAGGATGCAACGCAATTTTTAAGAACCAGTCGGGACTTTTTTTGAAAACGTCTACCGCCAAAAAACGTCATACAAAAACTCGGCACGACACTCCTTATCAAAAGTAAAAGTGTGCGAGAATTTATCGTGTGGATTGAGTATCTACAATGGCTAGTTTTCCCATCCACGAAGACCTATCAACTAGAATCGAAAACATGAGGTCTAAAATGCAAATAACTGCAGGTTGTAAGTTAGCGACGGCCAAGAACCGAGTGGCCCTGCAAACGCTCGACAGACAGCAGAACGTGAAGAACACGCGGAAGCCGCCAGGCGAGGACCAGAAAATCGGTGGTGGTTTGCAGAAAGTTGAAGAAGTGAAAAGTTCCACAATCGACTTGTGCAGCGACCTGACGAGACTTAAGCCGATTTTTACTAAAGTCGCTCTGGTGCGGCCGAATTCTCCGGAGAAAGAGTACGAAGAGGAGATTTGGGCGTACATGAACCAGTTGGAATCGAAGAATCAGCAGATTAAGCCTCACTACATGACCAAGCAAGTGCATCTCAATTGGGACATGAGGAGCGTCCTGATCGATTGGTTGGTGAGCGTCGCTGACGAGTACAGCATGAACGATAACACTCTACATCTCAGTGTTAACTACTTGGACCGCTTTCTGAGCAGAATTTCCGTGGTAAGTTTCGTGAACTGCTAAAGATTTTAGATGGAAGTGGTATGGTACAGATTAGGGAGAAGTTCCAATTGGTGGGCTCCGCAGCTATGATGATCGCTGGCAAAATGGAAGAAATCTACCCTCCAGTACTCAACGAGTGGTCTTACCTCACCGGTGACGCATTCACTCCACACCAGTTCATCAAAATGGAACAACTAATGCTCAAAGTGCTCGAGTTCGACATGAACCCACCAACCATTCTGGATTTCATCAAAGTGTTGTGCTCCAAGCACAGACTGGACAACCAAACCATGTACTTAGCGATGGTACGTCCCAAACTGTAATTCTTTTTACCGATGATAATTTTTTGTAGTATTTAAGCGAACTAGTTTTGTTGGAAGGCAAAGACTATCACAAATACTTCCCCTCCAAATTGGCCGCAGCGTCTTTGTTTTTAGCCAGACACACGTTGTCCAAACCAGAACCCTGGACGAAGAAACTGGAAGAGACTGCCGGATATAGCGTAAAGCAGTTAAGTCCAGTCGTCCACAAGCAAAACGTCACGTTCAAGAGTTCGCCGTTTAAAGAGCAACAAGCCATCCAGAAGAAGTATGCCAGTCCAAAGTTCCAAAGAGTGGCGTTGTTGAAACCGAGGATGTTAAATCTGGATCAGGATGAGGAGTAAAGCTAAATGTATATATGTGACACGACAATAGTCTAAATTGTGATTGTGATTGTTGTTTCAAACTGTACCTGTTCTGTTGTAAACTCCTTTTTTGTTGTATCGATGTACTTTTTCCAAAATAAAAAATAACGAAAATGCCCAATTTTTTTTTACCTTTCAGTCGCCTTGGTTCGAATTCGGATAACATTAAGCAGCAAAAATTGGAATTAATCTTTTTCTGTTGCTCTGTTATGACTAGTTAGCGTGCAATAAAATAAAAACGGATCAATTTAGTTGTTATTTATTTTTACAGTGTAGAATTTTTAAAAACTACCAAATCATGACATTTGACATGAGCTGTCATTCAACAATTTCCTCAAACCACTTCTAAACTAATACCTGCAGATGGAATTTGTTGAAGAAGATATTCAATGTACCTTATGAATCGAATTGAATTATTTAATGTCAAATTTCTCCAACTCAAAGTCGTAATTTTGCACGTCAATGTTATTCCTGGCTTACGCAGTCTTTATTAATTTATTGTATTTGGACGTAGTTTATCAATTTAAATAGTTTGAATATTAGTAGAAAGCTTAAACATTTTAATATATAATTTTATATCATCTATACTAATATTATAAATGCAAAAGTTTGGATGTTTGTTACTCAATCACGCCAGAACGGCAGAACGGATCTGGATAAAATTTGGCACAGAGATAGATTATAATCTGGAATAGCACATAGGCTATTATTTATCCGGAAAATATGTTCCCGTGGGATAGATGTTTTTGTTTTTCATAGAGCAAGGGATCGACTTGATTTTTTTGCATAGTGATCGATTTTTACGTAGTTTTTAATGTATTCGGGAAAGGATTAAAGAGAAGAAAAAGTTGGGAGATAAACGAACCTTCTCAATAGGAGTTTTTAGATATAGAACGGTATTGGAATAAATAAATAAGTCAATCAATGAGTTACAAATTTCTTAATTTATATCATATATCAGACTGTTTCTCACAGCACCGTAATGATACGGTTTTTCATAATGATCACATCAAAATTTCCACGCGAACGACGTCGCGGGCAAAGGCTAGTTTTATATAATTTTATACATTTTTATTAAATTTTTTATAATTTTATAATAAATCATCTACACAAGTAACAATTGTAAATTAGGTATTGTCCTAATGAATATGAAACTCGGACTCTGAAGTCGGCAAAGGATTGTCATCTTCCAGCTCCGATTCCCCTCTGCTTTTCTCTGCTGACAGCACTTCCAAGGTATTGTCTCGCCTCATTTTTGCCAACTTAATAATCTTGTCGTTAAGATCAGGAAATGGTTGTATGGCTTCTTGAAAATCGCGTCTGCTCAATTTGAAGAGCTCACACTCCTTCAGGGCAATAACAGTAGCCAGACGAGGCTCGTTGAAGATTAATGCAATCTCCCCGACGTGGCTGCCATCGTTGAGATGGCAAATCTGCAAAAGTTTATGGAACTTAAGATTTGATGCCGAAGTAAAACCTCGCGTCCGTTCTCAGTATACACTGCGACCGTTCCCATGTAGATGAAGTACATGTCGCGTCCAGGATACCCAGCTAACATGATGACATCGCCTGGCAGAAACACTTCCGAACGCAGCTTTGCCAAAATCCGCAGAATGACTTGTGTCGGTAAGTCTTTGAAGATGGCGACTCGTTCCACCATTTTCTGACAGCGATGAAGCAGGACCTCCTGTTTGAGAATTGAGGACAAGTTATTTAAGACGTCTTCTTCGCGGAAGATGTGCTTCTGGAATTTGAAGTCGACGTATTGGAAGATTTTGTTGCACAATCTCGGTGGAAGCTCTTTGTACTTCATGTACTCTCCGATTTCTTCCAGAAGTTTGTTGTACTTGTTGCGCGAACCCGAGTGCTTGTTGAAGACTTTCATCATTCGTGCTGGAAGCCGCCGCAGTTGATGATGAAACGGGCACAACACCAATTACCTATTATGATGATTTCAAAAATGCAGCCGAATATCACTCCGAATATTTCCAAGATCATAATCGTGCTGTGTGAGTTAATAATGTCGGTGACTCCGACAGCCATGTAGAGTCTGACCACGCGAAAAGTCGTCATCATCATCGGAAACTCCGGAATGCCGACTTTTGCCGTTGCCCCAGGAAACAGAGTTTCGCAGATGATGAACGTGATGCTAGCTGTGAAAGTTATCAACACGCAAATCCAAATGATGAAGTAGATGAGTTTGATGCTGGATCTTCCAATTCCGGTGCGCTGTCAGCGAAGAAAGTTCAGACAATTATATCTTTACATAAAATGGTCACCTCGCTGAATCTTTGCATGTAAGTCCAGAGCGTGGGCAAGCGCACGAGCTTCAGCAACGGAAGAAGTTTGTAAGGAGTGTGCTTCTTCATACCAAACCAGTTCACGTACACAGTAATCGGCTGACTTGACAGAAAGTCGAAGACAAACATGGTAAACACGTAATGTTTAATCACTTTCCTAAAACTCATAACAATCACTCCTAGTCCTTTATCGTAATAGCCGGTGATGAAAAACAGCAAAATGTCCACGAAGAAGATGATATCCAGCACGAATATCAACCACTTGAAGTAATGCCCGAACGCAATGTCCAAAGTAATAAAAATGAAAAATGCTAAAAACACGGGAATCATCAACATCTGCCACCAGAAGCGAGCGCTGCTGAAGGGATGCACCATGTAAGCGTACTTGTCAAAATGGCGCAATTCCTCCTGGTGGATTCGTGCCGACGAACGCAACACTCTTTTGCTTTCGGGGATGGAGTCGCTTACGGTTATGCACTTCCAAAAGGCGCGTCTTAGCATGACAAACATCCCAGTGGAGATTCGGGACAGAATCTCGTCTTCGCCAAAAGGAAGCGAGCATGGGTGTTGATGAATTTTCCGCACCAAAAGTTGAACTGCGGAACGCCGTCGCGTCGGAATTCTCTTTTTTGTTTCTTTTGATTGCATTTGGGCCGATATTTATGATCGTTCAAGATATATTTGTTGATCGTAGCAACATAATCTGTCACTGAGCCAATTTGACTTAATTTTGCATTTTTTGTATAAAAGTATAAGGCGCCCAGAAACAGGACCAGAACACGAAATTAATAAATATCAGAAATTTATAAAAACAAGTTTCTCATTTTTTTATTCGTTATTCGCATCTCTGAATTCATTTTCAAGACTCTTTCTTCAAGAAAACATTTTAGTCCTTTCAGAACTCCTCTTTAGGGTTTTTTGCAAATATGCACGTTTGGAAAATTAATTATTTTCTGAGAAGGGATGATAATAGCAATAAGAATACTTGACCAAAAAGATATAATTTTATTAAAACTCAACAAACAACCACGTGAAATATATTGCACCACATTACGCATCTATCATTTGGACCCAGAGGGTTCATCTTCATCTTTGGTAACATAATAAACAGTATAAGCCTTTTTCAACAGCTGATGTATGCCATGCTGCCAATCGATTCTTAGTTTATGCTTGTTGTGCTCTAGATACTTCTGCACAAAGAGCCTATTGAGCTCATGGACATGTGGATGGGTCAAATACTCATCAACACTCATCCATTTACTGTCAGCAATTTCGCGTTCACATTTCTGTATAACGGAACTGAGTGGCTTTAAACTGACAATAAAGTAAATATCAGAACAGCCAAACATTCCAAAGTGCGTGTGTCTGAGACTGAGAAGCGAATGGAATTCCGTTTTAATCCCAGTTTCCTCTGCAACTTCTCTAATGGCGGCATCCACCAAATTCTCACCCGGTTCCACATACCCTCCAGGCAACTTCCAATGTGGTATGTTGAAATATTTTTCGTTAACTACGAGAATTTCGGATTTGTCGTTAACGACCACTGCACCCACACCAATCATTGTGTGGGCGTATGGCGGAATGTTGGAGTTTGCATTTAAGGGAAGCCACAAATACATCATGGCAAAATCCTCATTAGCATGATGGAAGCGGAAGCCTTTCTATAAAATGTGTTACAATCCCTAATTGGCGAGATATAAAGTGAATTTACTTTTGTCAACACTGGAATCCAATCAGACTGATCCAAGTGTATTTTAAACCAAATCCCTCGACGATTCTCCTCCTGCCATTGCAAAACTGATTCTGGAACACACACAAGCGATATAAAAACCAAAACCGTCATAATAACAGACGCACTGTCTAATTTGTTACCAAACGAGAGTATATCACACGGTTCCATCTGTGAATTCACTGTAATTCCATTGAATCGATCGGCGACTCCTTTGAACACTTCCCTGGCATTGTCAACCATTGTGCTCCAACTTCTGAACCTAGAACTATAAGTAGTGCGTTTAAATATTGGAAACTGTAACGTACGTCAGCGCAGCCACATTAGATGACATGCATTTGAGCAAATTTCGGTTTCCAGTGTGATATAACCTAGAACACACTTGAAACCTGAGTAAAACAGTCATAAGGAAACTCATCGAAAGCAAAATCTAAAAGTGGATGCGTATCAATTGTACGTCACATTCTAATGTGCATGTGAGATTTATTTTTTTGAAAATTATATAAAGTAATCAAACATAACCTCTAACCCAAACGTCAAACTAACAGCTGCCAAATACACGTCAGGCAAAAGCGGTCAAATAAAAAATTGGCATCGGTAAAATAAGATTAAATTATTATGTATTGACTGGTATTAGAGAGATTGAAATATTGTAATTTCCGGATTTGACTTTATTTTTGGACGTAAATTTGCCATTTTTTGTCAAATTTATGACATTTTTTATCAAATTATAGAATTTTAATTCTCAAAATTTCAGCATTTATGGTCATTGCGAGTCTAAGTATTGCAATTTCCGCTACAAATTTTATCATTTTTAGGGATTAATTGACCAATTTTTGTCAAAATTTTACGATTTTTGGTCAAAATTTTAAAATTTTTGGTCAAATTTAATTGTAGTGTAGAAACCATAGAAAACATAAACATATAGATTTGATTTGTCACGATCTCTCAGTTTCAAATTTACCATCAAAATAAAACGGACCGATTTTAATTAAATTGTTTATAATAAATGCAAGGACATGTATACATCGCTCTCATAAACATAAAGCTACCCTCCTTCCCATCCATTTACTGAAATTTGTCCTAAAAATTGTTCAGGCAACTAACTAGGTAACTATTTATAGATACATACTTTCATAAATGTATCAGAATATCAAACAAACTTTGTCAGAAAAATATACAAGATGGTGATAAAGTTATGCGTTATTTAATGTTTTCAAGCAAAATGTTACGACAGTTTAATTTAATTTTTTAATGAGCCAATTTATGACAAAATGTTACTTACGACGTCATGTATTTTTGTACAATGACGTCATTATTGGTTTTTGAACCTTCGAATCCAAGCAAACCCGACCCTTTTTTTTCTAATGTATATTGTGTAATACAACTCCCTAACGGTCGACGTCCGTGTTTAACTATATATACAACGATTTTTGAAATATTAATTGAGAATGCAGTTGCTCTTAAACTGAATTGGTAGGTCTCGAGTTGCGCATAGAGACTGATGACCCATGAAGGTTGACGGGTAACTGAGTGCTGCCAAATATTCTCAAGACATTTTTCGGTTTTGAGACTGATTCTTCTTCATCGATCTATTCACGACTTACAGTTATATCAAATTAATGACCGTCCTGGTCGTGCCGATATTCTCCTCAACAGAGGAGAAGCTGTAACAATGAATAGATTGATGTTTTTCACAACGATACCGGGAAATGTTTTGCACTTTTTTTTTAAACCATTGTCAACAAGGAAGCTAACCTAAACATGAACAGACTCGAATTGACACTTTGAAATTTTGCTACACTAAATTGATGCCAAAGTTTTTCCATGGACAACGCAGCCTCGTTTTCTTTTTGAACACAAGATTGTTGATTGGTGACCGAATTTGTCGATGTATTGTGTTTGAGACAATTATTCAAAGAATTTAATTTCAAAGTGATTTCATGGCCTGCGCATTTTTATACACAAGTTAGAGATTTGCATAAAATTGAAATTGAAATAATTATGAGTGAGCGATTTTATTTTTGAACACACGTTACAACTCGTCATGTGACAGCTGTCAAACTGACACTTCCATATCATTATAACCTCCAACAATTATTTTTATAAAAATATTTTTAATGATTTGATGTGAACTGAGATGAATACCGACGATATCGTTTATTTATCACTACTCTTCTTCTCCATTGGTTTCGGCTATTATTATCGTACAATCAGAGACAAAAATTTGAAGCGAAATGTTGGAACGGTTGTGGGAATTTTAATAACACTAATCGTTTCAGGCGTTCACATTATCCACTCGTTCGTCACTGTTTTAGTAAACAGTTTGATCATCTTGTATGTGAATAAGAAGTAACGGGCGTCGGTTATAAGCGAACACATTAAAAAACGCTCTTTTTAGACAATGTCACATCATCAGCTTCACTTTCTCGTTTTTGTACTTGCTCTTCTTCCGCTCGACAATATATTTGGGGATTCCATATCCTCCGCCTCATACGAATCTAATACAAATGATGCTCACCTTAAAACTCGTGGGTTTGGCGTTTGAAGTGAACACAACACATGATTTGAAAAAGAAACGAGATGATGCGAGTAAAAATGAAGAGGAGCGCCATGAGGATGACGCTAACAGAGTCCAACCGACTGCTTTTGATATTTTTCATTATTCATTCAACTATATTGGAGTCCTTACTGGTAGTCTGTGAAATCCAAAAGTTTTTACACCAGTCATGATTTTAGGTCCCTACTATAGATACAAAACATTCGACGATTATTTAAGTCTTCCATTTACTGAGCATGCCGACTGGAAGGGCGCCACGTTAGATAAAATAAAATACGTACCACTTTATGCCGTTCTTTTTCTGTGGGGCTCATACAACTGGCCCATTTCCGTGCGTATAACTGTTTACACTTCCATTTTTACAGTTACGGTTTTAAGTATGCAGCAACTGAAGAATTTTACTCACGCTCGTGGCTGTACCGATATTGGTATATCTGGCCCAACTTCTTCATCTTCCGCATGAGAATATATACGGGTTTAGTTCTGTCGGAATGTGTTTGCACAATGGCTGGCTTGGGAGCATATCCCAAGTTTACAAATCCTCAACCGGGCCAGGGTCCGTCGCAAAACTTCCACAAAATGAAACAGCTTCTGTGAGTCGTCCACTGTATTTTTTCCAAACTGATTCGGTTTAGTTCAAGCAACGAGTTGAGCGAGGTAGAGTACAGTTTTGAGTCGGTCCACAACATAAATCCGTACGGGGCCGACTTTTGTACAACTTATAGACAAGCAATGAAGCACTGGAATGTGTGCATACAATACTGGTTGGCAGTGAATGTGTACAAAAGGTTCCCGAGCAAGAAATACAGGACAGTGGTGACGATGATGGTGTCGTCGTTCTGGCATGGCGTCTATTTAGGGTATTATGTTTGCATAGGGACAGTACCCCTGGCTTTGATGCTTGAAGACGTTTATTATCGTCTATATCTCAAGGACTACAAAGGACCAGTATAATTCACTGATACAGCAATGTACAATATTGATGGGGCATATTTTAGTTGTTGGGAGTTTTGAAGTGGATTCATTGGTTCTTCAGAATGCATTTCTTCTCCTACCAAGCAATCGCCTTCCTTTTACTGGAAGTGAAACTAATTGTTCACTACTACAACTCGATTTACCATGCTGGACTAATTCTAGGAATTGTTTTATACATTGCAGGGTTACAGATGTTGAAGTTGAAAAGAAATATTGAGAAAAAAGCACCTAAACATGGTGCACATGAAGACTAATCTAGGGACCATATCAGAATTTGTAATAGAGACCAATAATATATTAATGTAACTGAGTGATAATAAGAGTAGTAGAGTTAGTAGGAGGTGGATTGACAGTTTTAAAAGCCATAAATTTTACATGACATAAATACAGTGTGAATGAATTGATACAGTTTAAATTGGCAATACAATTGTAAGGACAATCATGTTTTACCATTTATGAAACTGATATGAATCATGCGCTCTTTTTAGACAATCCTGATAACCTCATACTAAGTGTATTGCCATTGAAACACTTATTAAACATTCTACACTGTGGCTTAGTTTGCATTAAGAAGCATCTTAAGTAAATAATTAGAATATTGTATTTTTATGAAAATATTGTACCTACGAAATAACAATAAAGCTATTTTCAGAATATTGCCACACATATTTTGAATATAAACTGTGAGATAACGTGCGTAGAAATAAAAACAAAGGATCAGGGGAACCTCCATGGAATCTAGCTTTTTTAAATTTTTTGCAGTGTAGACTCAGTGTGTCAAGTCGAGCAAAAATTTGGCCAAACGACGCCTAAACCAAAACCTGCAAATAGAATTTGTTGAAGAAGACATTAAATGTACCTTATGAATTGTGTCCGAGACGGTTATTTATTATTAGCAAAGAACTTATTAATTTCGAAATTCTCCAACTCAAGTTAAAAAATTTTCTAACGTCAAAATTATTCCATGCGGTCTCGTATTATTTTTGAACTCACTTATATTTTTATTATTGAGTATGACTTATAATAATAAAAAAATTATGAGTTTTTATTTATTTTTTCACTATTTCTATTCCATGAGGTATTTTTTTTATTCGATTTTTTAAATTTCAAAAGGGGAATGCAAGTGTGGATTCGGCTTTAGGTAACGAAGCCATTAACATAACCCTATACTTTTAATGTCAAAATATTGTGCATAACCTAAAAACACGTGTCTCCTCTTTGGCTTTTTGTAGTGAAAAAAAATGGATAGCGACGCGAGTGACAACTTCGAAGACTTGTACGACGAAAAAGATGCCGCCGCTCATGAGAAATTGGTCGATAAGGTCCTCAAATTGAACAAAACTCAACAACTCAAAAAACCCTCACGCACCGAACCGACCCTCCAAATTTCGGAATTCGATTTAGTGAAATCGATTACTGGCAACGAGGGTTCCGTGCATTTAGCCGACCTAACAAAATCCCTGAAAAACCGAAAAAGCCGTATCAAAATCAGCGAAAATGTTAGCAAAGCGACACGCAACTCCCAAACTTTACCGAAGCCTTTGGAGAAGCCGCAAGCGAACAGAATCCGAAGAACCGTGGCGTACGAGAAGGCACGACTGCAGTTGGACCGGTGGGAAGCAACGGTGACTTCAAACCGCGCCTCAATTAATCTGTCTTTTCCTCTCGGCAACGATGCAGAAATTCGGAAAACTGAGGTGAAAGAATTTCCCTCGATGTATAGACTCAAGTCCAAACTCGAAGAGGAGTTGGAGAAGCACCAACCTAAAGTTGAAGAGTTCCATGTTGGTGTGGATCAAGAGAAATTCCCACTTAGCATGGAGGAAATGCTGGAAAGACGCAAGGAGGCCGCAAAGCTTAGAGCGTTTCAAGGCTATAAAGAAGCAAAGGCGCGCAGACAGAGCAAAATTAAAAGCAAGAAGTTTCACAGGATTCAAAAGCGCGAACGCATCAAAGAGCAGCTGAAGGAATTTGAGCTGCTGCAGAAGACAAATCCTGAGGAAGCTTTGAAGAAGTTGGAGGAGATTGAGAAAATTCGAGTTCAGGAGAGGTTCAGTTTGAGGCACAAGAGTACCGGGAAGTGGGCCAAGAATCAACAGATTCGCGCCAAATATGATAAAGAGGTAAGGACCATTCAGTGTCATTCATTATTCTTTTACTTTGTTTTTTAAATTATAATCAGACCTGTTTTAGATCATTCTTTTGCTTATGCATATGCTTTTTATATTTTTTCCAATTTTGAATTGCTTTAGGTTCTTGTAATTTCTGCTTTTGTTTGGATTATTTAACAGTTTGCCACATAAAAATGCAATCCTTTAGTTTGTAAAAATTTTTACATAATATAATTTTTTGGATTTCTGGGAATATGCAATTAAATCCTTTAAAAATTTTGTATGGATTATTTCGTTCTGTTTTGCATTTATTTATTTTGATTCCTTGAACTCCTTTATTTGTTTGAAATTTATCTACTGAATTCTATAGAATTTTAGAATTTTTATTTTCTTTGTACTTATTTAATTTTTACATAATGCAGTTTCTTTGGATTCCTGTGAATGTGAAATTAAATCCTTCAAAATATCTGTATGGATTTCTTAATTTTTTTTGGATCATTTGTACTGTTTTATTTGCTTGAAATTTATCAATTTATCGTTTGAATACTATAGAATATTCTATTTATTTTCTTTTAATATGTTCCCATGGATTATTTACTGAAATCTAGTAATTTTGTGAATTCGGGATTATTCAGCTCGTTTTTTTGTATTAACTAAATTTTAAGTTATAAAGATATTCTCCAACTCAGAATTTTGATTCTTTTCACAGCTATTCAAATGGTTAGACGGATTTCATATTAAATAATCGTTTGCAGAGTCGTCAAGTTTTAGCTCAGCAGTTAACTTTGAGCAAGGATCTTACACAAAAACTAAAGCCAAACGAAAGTGAATCTGAAGATGAGGAAGAAGTGGAATTAAACGAACAAATTAATGTTGATGAAAATAATCCCTGGGTGAATGGAATAAAACCCGGGGAGGAAGTTTCCGAGTTTCTCAGTGGATATAGAAAGTATTGGATGGAAAAGAATAACGTGGAAAAGACATCGCAAAATGGCGAGGAATCAGACAGAAATGAAAAACAACGGGAAAAGGGGGAAGTTGAAGATGGAAGACCTAATGACGAAGGAAATATTAATCAAGGAAGCATAAATGAAACATCAGGACTACAGAGGAAAAATAATGACATAGAAGTAGCTGCAGAACTGGAGGAGCAAAAACAGCAAGTTGGGAATAAGAAACAAAAAAGGCGAGTACCAGGAAATAGAAGTAATCACGTAGAGGAAGATAAAAAGAACAACGCAACAGAAGCGGAGGGGAACGATCGACAGGCGAAGAAAATGAATAAGAAGAAAAATCAAAAAACTAAAGTGAACTGCAGTGCAACGTCTGACTGGGAAGTGAGTTTCATACAAGATGAAGATCAAGTGGAAAATATGTTTGATAAATTAGAAAACAAATTGCAAAAGCAAATGTTGTCAAACGTGGAAAAACTGAAAAATCAGCTAAATGAAAAAAATCCACCACAGCATAAAAGCGAAAAGAAACAAGAAGCTCTAAAAGTCGACTTGTCGATGCCGTTACAAAGAAAAGTGGCCGTCGTTGACGAGGAATTGATCTATAACGCAGAATCTGAAATAGAACAGAACACCGATTTAGCAGACTTAAAAAAGGTTCTCGACTCGCATACAAAGAAGGCCAAAGAAGCCGAAAATATAGACCCCAACAAGTACATCAACGTTAAACCAACAAATCTTTCCACCACCATTCCCGATCTGCTAACAGCTGAAGAGAATGAAGAAGTAAGTCAGCGCGAGATCATTTCCGAAGCTTTTGAGGACGACGACATCGTGGACGACTTCGCCCAGGCAAAGAAAAGCGAAATCGAGAAGAATAAGCCGAAAGATGTTGATTTAAGCCTCCCTGGGTGGGGTTGTTGGGGCGGAACAAACATCTCCGCCACCAAAAGGAAACGAAAACGTTTCATTGTCAAAGCGCCCAAGAAAGTTAGACGAAGGGACGATAACAAGGGCTCTTTGATCATCAACGAAAACGCGCAAAGCAAAATTAGGGAACACCAAGTGTCAGAAGTACCGTTCCCATTCAAGAGCGTTAAAGAGTTTGAGGCCAGCATACGCGCACCTGTTGGTAACACTTTCGTACCGGAAACCGCCTTCAGAAAGCTAATTGAACCAGCTGTAACCACGAAAATGGGCACTATAATTGAACCCATGAGTAGGGACCTTTTAGTCAATAAAAAACTATGAATTCAGTGTTTGTTTTATTAATATCCCGACAGTGCCGTCGCCGATGGGTAGTGTGATCGAATCCATTGAATTCGCTCCTTGTCGATTTCCAAAGTCTTACGTTTTAGCATTATTTCACGTTCGATGTCGTTGCGTGCTGTAATAAGGTGAGCTTGAGAGTCCTGCGCTTGCCTTAACTGAGCTTGAAGAGCCGCAACGTTGTCTTTGATGAATTTAACTTCTTCAATAAGTCTGCAAAAAGGGTGGTAGAATGTGGTCAATGGTTGTAGGAACTCACCCCGTGTGTGGAGCATCTCTGCAGTTTTCCACTCTAGGTCTTCCTAGGCGGTTGTCTAGTCTGGTCTGCGCCTTCTTCATGGGCAAGTCCATGCGTCTTATTGCCGCCTTCAAATCTATTACCAGATTTTCAACATTGGCCAAGTCTTGCAAAATCTACAAACACCTCATCAACATCGGCCATTTTACACCAGCAGTTCTTACCTTCCTGAGCTCGTGTTCGAGTTTCTGTGTCATTTCCTCAACGCAGGACACGCGTTTTGACAGAGCCAACTCAACTCTGTCTGCTTGGGAGCGCAAATCTCTTCCGGCGTTGATCAATATTGCGTCTAAAGTGGCCCTCAGCCGTTCCGATCGTTGTCTTGTGGCCTTAGCTTCCGTTAGAGTTTGCTCGGTGAAATGAGTCCAATATTCGGTAGTCGATTGATCTTCCGGAAAGATCACAGCTCCAGGTTTGAAGAGCATCGTGTTGGAGGTGTTGGTGAGCGAAATGTTGAGCGCCTCGATTTCATGGGCAACAGTCTTGTCGCTCCAATCGTACTCCAGTCTTTGTTTGGCGGTTTTGTCCTCCAACAACTGCGCCTCGATGTCCTTCAAGGTTCGCGTGAACGTTTCTCTGAGCTCCGCAGTGAGCGCCAGTTCTTTGATTAGCTCCACTTCGACTTCGTCGCGGACGAGTTCCGTGTCCAAACGCCCGGTTCTTCGTTCCAAACACTCACCAGCGATGGATTCTGGCATTTGTAACACTTTGGACGCTTGCTTCAGTCGGCGGCGCTGTTCTTCCGTGAGAGTTATTTCTTCGGAAATTGCTTCGATTTCGGCTTCTAGCTCGCACTTCCAGCGGTAAACTTCCTGTTCGCGTTGACGCAATCTCTTGGTGTTGTCTTCTTGGGTCTTGTCGACGTCTGCAGAGGTTTGTGTTAAGCACTGACGTCCGTTCCAGTCAATCCTATTGATAAATCCGGCTTTGAAATTTACAGCACTTGGTTATTACGAGTTTAACTCATAAATCTAACATCTAATAGGACCTCTTTAAAAAATGGTCGGACTAGAGGATGTTTTCAATAAAACTGGTTACAAGAAATCGACTTGAGTTGCGTAAATGTGGGGGAAATGAAGACTTACAGATTCATTTTAAACTGCTCTCGTGTCGACATTTCCAGCACTTCTTTGTTGTGCTTTCTCCATTCCCCTTCGCTGTAGCGCGCGATGGAGTATTTATCTACCACAGGACGCGTTCCTGTAAGACCCGCCAATGGACTCCAGTCGACTCGGCCGGTGGCCCATGGTCCAATGGGACCCATATGGGTCGCTTCAACAGCCGGGATGGCATCTTCGGGTTGGGGTAAATAACAAGGGGCACCGGTTGGAGGTTCGGGACGTAGAGGATTGGGAACGGGAGGCTGAGAGTTGGGATCGGGTTCTGGAGATGCAGAGCTCTGGGATTGTGTGCACGGGGGGATACAGCAAGGATTGACGTTGGCAGACATTTTGACAAAGATTACAACTGTTGAAGTTGCCAAGCTGAGATGACTGGATTTGTTTGATCGATAGGTGGCTCAAATTCGCACAATCAATACAGAAGTGACACAACTGAAAAAGGGTCATTTTTTAGTTAACTCACTAGAAATACAGTTTGTTTTAGACAAGTTTCAAAAAAATATCGGTACCAATTCATTTTCTTCGCAGAATAAAATGTGTAGGACTGAACCGGAAACAATAGCTAATTTTTTTGTCTTTTTAATAATACACGCTATTCAATCTAATAAAACGTTTTTACTTTTTTGCGCCTATATACTTAAATGTAAATATTTTTGAGTTGTGTCACTTCCGTAGGAAATGTGCGAAATGTTCTTATATCATGTATCTTCTGTGCCCATAACCTGCAGTTTTTTAAATTGTGACCAATTTTTCTTAAAATAAAATATTGTGTTGTTTGGATTTTGTATTTATTTAATGAAACGATATACAAATAATTTCTAGATTGATGATAAGCTGAAATACAAGAATACAACAAATAGAATTATCAAAAGGAATTCTGAAAGTGTTATACATTTTTTCTTAACACTAACTAATAGCAACACAAAACCCAAGAAGTGTTACTCCTGTTCCTAGTATTATTTTTATTTATTTGGGTTTTCTAACGTGTGTTCAAAAATAAAACGAGGCTGCGTTGGTCATGGAAAAACTTTGTGCATTAATTTAGTGTAGCAAAATTTCGAACTGTCAGTTCGAGTCTGGTCATGTTTAGGTTAGCTTCCTTGTTAAAAATGGGATAAAAAAAGTGCAAAACATTTCCTGGTATCGTTGTGAATCCAAACATCAATCTATTCATTGTTACAGCTTCTCCTCTGTTGAGGAGAATATCGGCACGACCAGGACGGTCATTAATTTGATATAACTGTAAGTCGTGAATAGATCGATGAAGAAGAATCAGTCTCAAAACCGAAAAATGAGAATATTTGGCAGCACTCAGTTGCCCGTCAACCTTCATGGGTCATCAGTCTCTATGCGCAACTCGAGACCTACCAATTCAGTTTAAGAGCAACTGCATTCTCAATTAATATTTCAAAAATCGTTGTATATATAGTTAAACACGGACGTCGACCGTTAGGGAGTTGTATTACACAATATACATTAGAAAAAAAAGGTTCGGGTTTGCTTGGATTCGAAGGTTTATTATTTTAGTAGGCCAAAAAATTTAGACGAGTTACGGCAAAAAATCAAAAGCAATTGCGAAAAATGTTGTTTGCTTTTGGAGTTTAATTACGGATTGTCTTTTCTTAAAGTTTACATTAATTTTTTTTACATGTTTACATTTTATTTAAAGTAAAATTTTTTTAATCCATCATTTAAGTAATAATAATAGCAATTTAAAAATAATATGTTTGTGACCTACCAATCGTTGTATATATAGTTAAACACGAACGTTGACCACTAGTGAGTTATAAATTACACAATATACATTAGAAAAAAAAGGTTCGGATTTGCTTGGATTCGAAGATTTAAAAACCAATGATTATTAAAAATGCTCATTAAAAATAAAATTAAACTGTCCTAGCGTTTGGGCCGTTTTATTTCGATGGTAAATTTTAAACTGACAGATCTTGACATTTGTCAAATCTATGTTTATGTTTTTTATGGTTTCTACACTGTAAAGCCGATAAATTCTATGGCCAACGCAGCCTCGTTTTTTTTTGAACGCACGTTATTTATTGCCCGGCGAGGTAGAGAGGCTTGTAATTGAGACATTCTGCTATTGTGAGCCCCGTTTAAAAAATAACTAATAAAAAGTAAAAAATACATAACTATATACACTAGCTGAATGTATGTACCCGGGCCAACATATCAACGCATCTGTGGATGAAAGTAAAAATACTAATATCGCTATTAAAAAATAGGGGTTGGTGGTAGAAGGGTGAAAATTTAGGGTTGTATGTATTTTTTAATGCCACATTACAAAAAGATAAAAATAAAAAATGTTGTCCAAAAAATAAAATAAATTTTTTTGGGATAGAGCATCCTTATCACTTAGGGGTATGAAAAATAGATTGCGACCGATTGTCGGCCCTATCGAATATAAAAATAAAATTTCATAAAAATCGTTCAAGCCGTTTCGGAGGAGTATGCATAGTTGCCATGGCAACTAACTTGGGACACGGAAATTTTATATATTAGATAATATCACACATAATATATAAAAAATTACAGCTTCACTTAATTTAATGTTGTAACATTCGCAATATAATATACCAGTATTTTAATTTACTACTTTTGACTCAAATTAAAATAATAATATACTTTTTTTTTTTTTTTTTTTTGTTATTGAAGGGGAAATCCTCATGGACGCCCGGTCGCGCGTCGCACGGCCGGGCAGTGCCGGACTCTTACCGGCTAAAACCCCTCCAGAGGAGTAAAGGGTATTACCCCTTTTTTTCTCCCCCGCTACGCTGGAAACTTGTCCTTTGCGCCTGTAACTCCGAGAGGTTCTGAAACACATTGAATGGTACTTGATAGTGAGTGTAGCTTTTCACTCTCTCTGTAGTGACACAGAGCAACTTTTACCGAAGCGCCATTTTCGGGCGCTTGTGTCGGTGATGGATCTCCTCGTCGTAGTCCACAGCTTGACGAATAAGCGGGTTTTGGTGATGTTCAGCCACTGCGAACGTCTTCATCGCGGTTTCCCGCATGAATTCTGCAAGGGTCGGCAGTTCGGCCTCTCGGTGTAGCTGGCTGTTCCGAACAAACCATGGGGCGTCATAGACTCCCCTCAGGAATTTGTTCTGCACTACTTGGAGCTTTTTGATGTGCGTTGTCGCGGCATGTCCCCAAGCCGGTGCGGCGTGCATCATCGTAGGTCTCACGATTACCTTGTAAAGGAGCAGCTTGTTCCCGGTCGAGAGTCGACTGCGTCGACCCCACATTGGGTACAGGCTTCCCATTACTGCTGTCGCTTTCTTTCTGGTGTAGTCCGTGTGCGCCTTGAAGGTCAGTCGTCTGTCCAGCACGACCCCCAGATATTTGGCCTCATCTTTCCATGGTATCGGTGTCCCGAACATGGAAACGTGGTCATCTGGTTGTCGTACTCGTCTTCTGCTGAAAATGATGCCCTTGCTCTTTTCAGCATTGACATCGATCCTCCATTTCTTGAACCATAGTTCCAGTTCGTCCACTGCAGTCTGCAGTTTCGTAGTAACGAGCTGGGCGCTGCCAGATCGGACCATTATGGCTGTGTCGTCCGCGTAGAACGCAATTGTGGAATTGACGTCCTCGGGTTTCGGCACATCCGCCATGTAAATGGAGAACAGGAACGGTGACAACAACGAGCCCTGGGGCACCCCGGCTGTTATGCGTCGCTCCGTTGATCTGCTGCTCCCGATCTTGGCTCGGAACTTCCTGTGAAACAAGTAGCTTTGAACTAACCTTACCAATCCGAGAGGAAAGCCGGCTTCGATGAGCTTGTGGAGGAGCCCTCTATGCCAGACTTTGTCGAAAGCTTTTGCCACGTCCAAGAACACGGCGCCGCAGTGCTCCCTGTCGTTGAACGATGCCGTGACATGTTCCACAACCCGAAGGACCTGGTGCGTGGTGGAGTGGCCCGCTCTGAACCCGAACTGTTCGTCCGGGATGACCTCTAGATCTTCTTCCTGCGACTTTAACCTCATTAGTATTACCTTTTCTGCGATTTTCCCCAGGCTGGGGAGAAGGCTGATTGGGCGATAATTCTGAGGAAAAGTTTTGCATTGTCCCGGTTTCGGGATGAAAATCACGTCGGCTTCTTTCCATTTCTCGGGGAAATGCTGCAGCCGAAGCATCGCGTTTATAATTGTGACAATGTGCACGATTCCCTTCTGTGGAATGTGTCGTAACAATTTATTCGTAATGCCGTCATTTCCGGGTGCCTTCTTGACCTTCAACGATTTAATTATACTATGGACTTCAGCTGGAGAAGTCGGTCGGATAACGTCCTCGTTGTCTTGGTTTTGTCGCAGTGTCCTTTTAACACCTCTGTTCACTCTGTCGATGTGGTCTAGATCCGCGTGCGTGTAGTTTGGGCTACACTGCGATTCCAGCTGATCGGCGAATGCTTCCGCTTTCTCGTCTTCCGTGTGGACAACTCCCCCCAGACCGTGGATTGGCGGGAGCAGGTTCTTGTCGGCTCGAAGGGCTTTGCTCATTCTCCACACTGAGCAATCCGTCGTTGACAGACTGGATAGTCTGTCCTGCCACTGCTTGTTCCTGTGTTCGGCTAATAGCCGGCGGACCTCCAGGGTTAATCTGTTGACTTCGGCGCGATGAACAGGGTCGAGCGTCTGGTAATACCGTCTTCTAGCTCTGTTCTTCGCGCGTATCGTCGTTTTGATTTCAACCGGGAGTGCACCTGGTCGATGTCTCCAAGCAATCTGTCGTGTCGCTGCTCTTTTTGCCTCCATGATTCGGTTCTGGAAGAGACCGACTGCTCGATCCACTTCCTCCACCGTTTGAATACGAGGTATTCTTCCAGTGGAGACGTTTAGCACTTTGGCAAACTTTTCCCAGTCCACTTTCTCCGTCATCGTTTCCGCCTCTTCGTCCCGGTCCCCGCCCCAGTGAATGATCACCGGGTTATGGTCCGAGCTGAGGTCGTTGATGGTGTCGATTGTGGCTTGTTGAGGTACGTTTTTCAGGATGGCGATATCCAGAACGTCAGGCCTCCCAATTCCCCCGTAGTGGGTTGGCCTGTCCGGTCCCAGAATTCGCGTCCCCCTCCTGTTGAACATATAATCGATTAACCTGTTACCTTTTGGGTTTGATCTGAAACTATTCCAAGCAGGATGCTTGGCGTTCAGATCGCCCGCGATGATAACCGATCCGTCTCCATCAAGAATCTCCGATAAGTCGTCTTCCAGAAGTGGCAAGCTGGGGCGTTGGTATGCCGCATACAGTTTCAGCAATCCAGCATTTGCTGTCTGTATCCCGATGCCGGTCGCTTCCAGATTGACTAAGTGCGGAGTTGCAATTGTGGTTCGTACAATCGACTTCTTGACATAGACGGCGGTGCCGCCGCTCCGGTTCCTGTCAATTCGGTCGGTTCGGTACAGGTCGTAGCCCCTCAACCTGGGGTTGTCTGCCGGTTTCAGATGTGTCTCATTGATGAGCAGCACATCGGCTCCAAGTTCGTCCGCGAAGACTTGGAGTTCGTTTCTTTTGCTGTTTAGTCCGTTGGCGTTCCAAGCGACTATCTGCAAGAAGGAAGGTTTAATCTTATTGGCCATTTGAAACAAATGAGGTCATTAAGATATTGGTTTGCTGGAGAAAACGAGCAAACGATTCCTGGGACGGGTTGCTGCCACTGAATGTAATCAGCATTTGTCCCAGCGTTTCCGTGAAGATGGTGAGGTTGGATCTTCCTTCCATCCTTCCTTCCTTTGGGGACGAAAGTGCAGTTTTTCCGACCGCTGTCGTAGCTGCTGGGGGAGCAGATTTTTTCGGCGCTGGCGTCGGAGGAATCGGGTCCGGCTGACCTTTTCCCGCTGCCTGCTTTCCTTTGACGATGGAAGCGTAGCTGCTGCCCTCTTTACTAGGGGTCTTAGCTACCTTTCCTAACGTCTTCTTGGGTGCTACCTTCGGTGCCTCGTTTTTGGGCCAAGCGGGGCATTTCCGGTAGCTGGCCGGATGTGATCCCTCGCAATTTGCACACTTCGCAGGTGTCTCGCGCGGTTTTTCACATTCCTTCGTCAGGTGGCCTTCGCCACACTTGACGCACTTTGGGTTTGCTCTGCAACCCCTTTGTGAGTGGCCGAACCTCTGGCAGCGGTGGCATTGCCCGCTCGACGTCCGCTTCTTCAGCGACTCCACCTTGACTCGCAAGGAACACACCGCCTGAAGGTCGTAGACACGTTTCTCCTCCCTGGGAAACTCGCACACAACCATCGGGAATGCTCCCTTCTGGTTCTTCATCCTGTGAACAAACACAGGATTAAAGCCCCGTTCCAGGAGGTCTTCCTTGACCTCCTCGACTGAGACTGACTCGGGGATGCCTCGCAGCACCACCTTTATTCCTTTGTCGCTTTTCAGCGCGAAGGAATGGTACGGTAGTTTCCTTTCATCGAGAAAACGCGTCAGTGCCCTGAAGTCCTCTTCAGTCATCGGCTGCAACCTGATGCCTTCCGCTGTGTTTTTGGCCTGGGCTACGTTTATCTTGCGTAGCTGCAGGTCTTTGCTCACCGCAACCCAGTTCTCCTTGGTTCGCAGGATCACTGGCGGGATGGAGGATTTGCCACCTGAAACGGACTGAGACTGGCCCTTGTCTTCTGTCCTCCGGGCTTTTTTGGGCCCCTTTGATGGCGCGGTGGTGACCTGACTTTCGGTCACTGGGGACGGGGATACTTCCGGCGCCGGGGCCTTCCGTTTTTTCCTATTGATGGCAACCATGTAGTCGCCCTCTCTAGGATTTGGGGTGTTGTCTTCCGGCGGCGTCCACTCAACGTCGGACGCTGCTTCGTCGCTCTCCACGTTTATCTGGACAGTGATGGTTTCCTCGTCCATTGCACTGTCCGGACTTCCGGGGGAAGACTCTTCGGCTGGGGAGTTTTTAGCACTGTTTTGCCGTTTTAGCTGCTGCTCCAGCTCGGCAATCCTTTTGTGCAGGATTTCATTCTGCTTGATCAGAATCTCCAATTTCGACGGCACCTCCATTACCGCCTCGTGGGGAGTTAGGTTAACCTAACCTCAAAATAAATTCTAGAACACAATGGGGTTATTATAATGGCTTATGTCCCCTGGAAACCCGGGGACAACAATCGCTTCGTCTGGAAACCCAGGGAAAACAATCGCTTCGAATTGTTGAGCTAACGCAGTCTTTTTGAACTTCTGAAAAATACGTCCGTTCTGTCCAACCACTCGCACTCAACGTATAATATACGACAATTTATTATCAGTCGTTGATATAACAATCTGTGATATAACGTTAATTTAATAAATATCGTGCGTACAAATAAAAACGGAGGCTCAAGACAGGAGGCCATACTTTTAATTAATTTTTTAACCAAATTATTTGACGGGAGCCGTTATTCAAAAAATTGCTCAACTGTTTTTTAAAGACGACATTAAATTTTATGTAATGCGTCCGAGACGGTTATTCATAACAAAAAAATTAATTTAAATTTTCTCTATTAGACGGTCGAAATTTTGTTCATGATTTTGTTATATTTTTTAAACGTGAAATTGATATGAACAGAAATCAATTTGACGTTTAAAAGTGTAAGTATGTCATGGAAACATACGCAGCCTTGTTTTATTATTTTATTTATTTTTGTGCGCACGTTATTAGGTATTTTTTAAGCCAAGTTAAGAATTCAAAAATTTTTGTCGACTTGTGACTTTAGACACATCCGGTAATAACTAAATTATTGTGCATACAAATGATAACCAATTATAAGTAACAATTTATTTTTCAGCACGATTAATGCAATTGTTAATTGAAACGCTTAAAATCCATTTATTTGGTGTGGTTAAAATAATTTCACTTCTACTGACACTAGTAATTTTGAGGCTGTCATATTGGCGATCGAATAGGCGGCATTCAAAATGTACGATTTAAAACAAGCATAGAAAATATTACATCAAACAAATATTGTCTCATGTTATGAGATATACAAATATTGAAATATTCTTTATAAAAGTGCGTTTTAATTATTGATAATTATTAGTTAGAGACAAAGAAAAACAATTTATATCAAATAATACCATTGCAGCAACGCAAATCATGTAAAATGTGGCTGGTTAATTTATAATTTAGGAAGCTTGATAAGTATGCACTTTTAAATAATTAAAAATTCAGTTTTTTCAAATAATCGTATTAAAACTGTCAGAATTTTAGTTCATTTGGCGTTTTTTGGGTGCCAGCACTGTTGGTCGCAGACATGTCGGGCATCAGCTGTGCGCGAGTCCTTGGTCGAGATAAATAAAGTATAACCAGCAAGAAACGGTGCTCAAGAAGTTCGGTTCAAGTGTCTTGGGCAAATCGCTTGTCACCATGTGACAAGCATGGGCTTTGCCGAAAATGTCATCGACGACCGCTGCTACTCTCCTGGGCACGGTGAAGATAAAATGCACCTGCACGCCCCTTCTGCTGGAGAACTCGGACAGGATTTCGGTGTTGTTCGCGGCGCGACTTGAAAAGGGCGGCGTCGAAGATGATTTCCTTTGGTTCGAAGTGCACTCGTTAGCTCCTGTGGGCTGCGAGCGCGCTCCCGGCACCGATCTTATCGCCAGGCTACAGGTACGTCTTCTGGGCTTGTGGGACTGGTGGTGGATATGTGGAACGTTACGTCCACGATCTAGAGCGACACTTTTACTTTTTACGGTAGTCAGTTACGAGATTTGGTGTTTGTGGAGTGTCTGATAAGGCGGTGGTGAAAGGTGGAAGGTAGCGAGAGACGCAGAGGAGCGGAGATGCATCCAGGTCCTGTATATGGGACACTGGAGCAGTTCCGCATGCTGCGTCACGTTGGCCCAGTAATTCAGCCAGACGAGCTTAATTTTAGATAAATTGGATAAGACACACTGATCCGTTATAATCGGAACTTTCTAACGCTATTTATTTGTCTGGAGGAATCTCCTTTATTCTACAGCATGTGCGAAAAATCAACTAAAACTTGTCGTCTTTCTTCCATCAAAATATGACTAAAATGTTTGTCCGGAAATGCTTTTTTTATCTTGAAATTGCCACATGGGCGGTCTTTTGGTTTGTTTTAATATGTTTATTTCAGGAGATTTACTACAAAAACTAAGAAAGACAAGAAGAACACCATTTACTTTGTTATATATTTTTTATTTGTTCTTTATTTATTGTGTTATAATGCGATGGCTCAAACATAATTTACAATATCTCTACTCACATGAATTTACTTATTTGCTATTTGCCATATTTTTTTGTATTTTTTGTGCCACACCGTTATATGAAATGAAATAAGAGGACACCAGTCTTATTGGAAACGCGAAAAACGAGATAAAACAGATACTACAAGACGTCAGCATCCTAATCTCTGATAATAAATACCAAAATAATACTAAATGAATTGCAACAACGAAGCAATAAATATTTATAACTAATAAGTGTAACTATAACAATCAAGTTACGCTGCACTGAATCAAATGAACTAACAAGATTGAGATGAAATCTAATCGAGAAATCCGGCCCAAAAGCCAATTATAACAAATTTGCAATTAAAGCAGAACTTGCCAAAGAAAAGAAAATGCAGAATTAAGTGAAATAACAGAGCGAATGAGACTGATTAAATAGCGTCTACAAAGAAAGCAGTAGCTGGAGAACCAAATAACGATTAATACATCTTTAAGTTAAATTAATTTTTTAATTAATAAAAAATATATATAAATAATAAATCTTTAAATAAAATTATTTTTTAAATTAATTACAATTAATTATTAAAATTTGTACATAAATAAAGTTACTAAGAATTATTATGATGTATTTTTGTGTTTCGTAGTGTTCTTTATTAAATGAATTAATTTAGAACAATGGAACTTGTACTTATTTTACTTACTAATATATTGTGTTTTTTGTTCTTAGTATTGTTGGTTGCCTCCAGTTCTTTTAGTATGTACAGGATGAAATCAGATAGCATATTTTTCCTACTTTTCCAATTAACTCGTCATTAATCTTGAATTATTTTAAAATTTCATTTTTCTGTCCAGTCGTTTTATATTGTACAATTTTGCAAATTAAATTCTGCTGTTATGTTTTCCTGATTATAATGATTTATTTCGGTTTTATTTTTATTTGCTTAATTTGGTGGTTAGCTGATGGATGATATCTACTAACTATTATTGTTCAACTGCGCACCGCTGCTGAATAGAAATCGTGCGATTTTAGAAATGATGCCATTCACATGCCTAATTAGTTTTTTATTTCTTGGCACGAACGATCGCTATTGTTATCCTGACGGCTTCAAATTTGCCGTTTTTCTATGATGTAATTTATTTACGAGGAATTTCGAAAGCTAACCAAAAACTCTTTTATGTTTTGAGAGCAGTGATTTGTTGTCCCTTTGTCGTAACATGTAATTAACGCGCTTTGTAAGACGACACTATAATGAACGACGATTCAACGATTAGAAAAAATGCCAACATTTTCATTCATTGCTCACAAACAACACATTCTTTAAAGGATGTTAAAGAATTGCAAACATCTTCATAAAAACAGTTACTAATGAATTACCTTCACTTTATAATCCAATAGCGGATCTAAATCGAATTACGATGTTCAGTTAAGTTTATTTCTCTTAGGCGTCCTACGATCGTAAACAAAACAAGGATCATAATATTGATCGTACGTTATAATATTTGATTTTTCATGGCTTATTTTATGCGTATAAAAGCTGTCAAAGCAACTCGTTAGCATAATATAATTTCACCTTATCATGTTAATAAAGTAATAACCATTTCTAATCTTAAGAATTATTTTATGTATATCAAAATAATGTAAGAGAAGTATTTAGCTTTAGTGCAAATGAATTTCTATCATCGTCATTTTGATTCTTGACCCGTGATGAAAGTGCATTAAAAATCGTACAGTTTTCTAATTTTGTGTCCATTATTGTCCATTTTTAAAAAACATTAATATTGCAATATTTTCTTAGGAGACAACAACAGTGTCCCTTGACAACTCTTTACAATATTCAGAATGTCCAGATATTTTTTTTTCAATTTTTATTTTTCAGAAAAATTTATTTTTAATAAAATTGTTTAGCTTCAAAACCCTAAAACAATTTAATTTTTATTGAATATGTTTTTAAATAATTTGGACTGAAATATTTTCTTCGATAATTACCTAATATTCATGTCACTGTATAACTATAATTTTGAAGTATCTCTACGAATATCTTAATGTTGATTAGCCAGGAAATCGTAATTAATTTATATTTTATCGATCGATTTAGCATCGCGTGAATTATACCTACTTGCGGTCAATATTTTTTCCATTTTCCAAAGGTTCTAACAGCTATTGCCATACTTTGGCTCACTGAAAATAATTCAGTGCACATTTTTAAAAAAATAAAATATTACATACCATAATAAATAACAGTTACTGCTTAAATGAAAATGAAATTGTTTCTGGGGATTTATTGATAAGACGCAGGCCATTTTTACAAGAAAACATTTTTCTGAAAAATAAAACTAAAAAATTCCTCTTTGTAATCCTATCCGTGGACACTATGTATATTTTTGCATTTGTATGGAAGCTTTACTAATTTTGAAAATGTACTGGTGTACTGTACTGTATTACCACCTGCAAGGTTGACATTGTCCCACTCATTCCGTAACTTTATTCCGCCTTCTTAAGGTGCATTTCATTAAATGTAAGTAGCCAGGTGTTACGGAAGGAATGTTTCTGGAATTCGAGAGTATCGTGTTATTTAACTGCAGTGAACTAACAAGGAATCCTTAATGGCATATTTTAAACTAACCATTATTCCTTGCTTTTCCGTTTCATGTCAGTATGAACTCTCTGAATTGCAATCATTTTAATGCAGTTTTTTTTTATAAAATCGTCCGACACCTCATACATAAAAGCCACCATCCTTTTAGCTTGTGGCGATATTTCGGTTTTGGTTGTAATTAAAATAATTTCCATAAAAATCGTGGCATTGTACATATTTCCTTCTATTCTGGGAATAAGTGGCGCATTGGAAAATACGTCTATAAGTTCTTTATTCTCGATCTATAGTTGGTTTTTTGTGACTTTTTATGACGATCCAAATTGCTCTAATTTATGATATATTTTCATGAGCTTGATCGGTGTGATTCACCTTTATTTTGACAGCAAGTGACCGCCGGTTCCGCGTGACGCAATCTTCTTCCTACGTCCAATTTTCGAGGACGATTACGTTTTCAAATTTCTCCCGCGTACCGCTCGTATTTTCGTATAATTATTTTCGAGTGCTCTCCCCGTTCTCAAAGCAAAGCAACCGTCCGAAAAATTCGCTCGTTTAAAATGCATGGACCGCCCGGGGAAAGTACCATTTATCGTTTTTATATTTGGACGCGGTTTCTGGCCGGAGGTGCGGTTTTATTTGTCCGAAAAGTTCGTAATTGTTCTGCGGTTCAATGATAACGGCGTGTCTTAAACCTTGATCTATGCGAACCACAATAGATATCGCGGACATCCTTAATGAGGCAAAAAATGAGGCACATTTTCTTGGGTTTTTTTCCGGAAAATTGTCGAAGCGGCATTGAAAACAGTTAGGTCGTGTCGTATCCGGTGAAATAGGAAACGCGTGTCGAGGATAGTCATCGATAAATAAATCACATCCCGAAGGACGGATTGAGGGCAAGGAATTACCATACGGAGATTACTAGAAATTTATTATTTTATTATGTATGCATAGCAGGTAGCACGAATCCGATTGAAAACAATAATCGGATTCGGTTTTACCACGAAATCGAGTTTATGGTAGGACAATGGTAGAAATCACGTGTAAAGTACCGTGTTTTCCGTTGCTTAGTCTGGTCGTAAAGTGAAAACACGTCCGACGTCATAAATAAATTCACGAGATTGAATTATTGAAGCTCCACCTCGGGTCATTTTACATAAAAATACCATTATCATTACGATTAATGATATCATCAATTATTATTACACGGTTGCTCGTGTTCTTTAATGATATATCATCGATGGAACAATAGACGTGATCTACTGAATAACAATCCGAGAAGGAACGGTCGACATTTATAAACAAAATAACTGTCGGTCAGAGACTGATTTTCAACATATGGGAAACATTTTTTTTTCCAATTGAATGTTATCAAATTAATAGTAACTAGCATTGAAACGATAACTTGAATTAAAATAGACTGGATGGGTTGTGAAATATTTCATCGTTTGTATAATTTCGTACAAAACATTCCGTCCGGTCTAAATTATATTTTTTCTTGTCTCATGTAAAGTGATATGGCAGCAACTACTAAAAAGCCAACTTCTGTTAATTGACGTGTGAAGAAACAATAGAAACAGTTTAAAAACATAAAGTTACAAAACATTCGCAGTGAAATGTAATGATGATAAAGACAACAATCTGTGTTTTTGAATCGAAAGCAATGCCATTTACTAAATAAAAATTAACTGAGCGATAAAATTTGTACATAATACGGAATTAAAGTCGAAGCGTTTCCTTAAAACGTATCACTTTATCAACAACGTTTCGGATCTTTTTTTTACTCAGATTTTAGATTACTTGTCTCTGGCGGAAGTGAAAATTTTTGTTCTAACGGTACATCCGTTCCATTCCGTGTGTTTTCTCATTTTCTCATGGATCCGGTTCGGCGTTCTCCAAAGCATAATTGGCGTTGTCATATGTAATATTCGCGCAGTTAAAATCGGCGCAAAATAAGACGTAAACGCCGCAGATGCGAACCCAGCTTGGAAAATAATGCATCGTAACGTATGTACCGTAAACAGACAACAAATACGCGGCGTGAATCTCGTTTGGAATTTTCCCAAATTCGGAACGAGATTTCTCTAAACAGCGTCCTGCAGCTTCTCGCCTCCGAAACCTTGAAATAATTAATCGTTCTGCAAATTGTTCGTAATTCAGGAAATCTCTGACGTTCGTCTGTTGGTGGTTTATCTTGGGAACGTGTATGCGGTGGAAATTCACCGGAAATATTGTAATTGTCGGAACTTTGATGTGTGCTGTGTTCAAGTGGAGTAACGACGCAATTAAGCCACCGATTGGTTAAGTGCAATTAATGAATAAGCCGATGAAAATAAATTTTAAAGCGGCAAAGAACGTGGAGTTCGAGCTAGTTCATTCGCCGATTCATTCACTACCGGTGATTGCATTATTATACAAAGACATCTCCGCCGCTATTATTAAGCGCGATTTAGACATAATCGTCTATTGTGATTGCTGACATTGGAGAGCTATAAATGTTTAAGCGTAGAAAGTGCATAAATTATGCGCAATGTCGCATAAATCTTGCATCTTTTTAAATTCGATTAGTGTCGAAAGAAATGTTTACCGGCGGCCGTGGATAAATCCGGATAAGTTTTATTTAACGATTGCGTTAATTTTATGTAACTTTTTCGTGCGAATAAAGTTGGGCTCCATTACATACAACGCATTTTTAAATGTTGTTCTAAAAATATCGTCTGAATGTGGGTCGGGCTCATCAGCAGAGGATAATGCTGCTTGACAGTTTGATTTAAAAATAGACCCAAGATGAATTGGTTCGGTTTGGATTTGCTAATGGATTTAGAATAAAGATTAATGTGCGTTTTTTTTAAATAGAAATTAATTTACTAATCCTTAAGCTGACGTTAAGTATGTAAATGCCATCTACTAAATGGTTATTATCGCACAAATTAGAACTAAAAATACGTTATTACTTATTAGCCACAGATAGTCGTAGTAGGAAATTTTTTTGCCAAATTTGTTAATTTTTTTATATTTTCCCGGAACTATTTTTTTGCCGCCCAAAATTGTCGGATTGGTGGCGAAATCTGGTGCGATAATCACGTTTCAAATTCAATACATTTTTTTATAATGATGATCAAGTGAGAGTATCTTATTAATGCCAGTTTCAAGACAACTAATTGAAAGGGTCAGAAGCAAAAGAGTTACAAAAAAAAAGATAAGAGCGTATTTGCACACTAAAAACTATGAATTTGGTGGCAAAACCATTCTTCGCCTTATCTAACTTCATGTTATGGGGATAATTTAAATCAACTATTACTTTTTGTATGTCCAATTTACCATGAATATTATAAGTCTTTGCCGCACTAAAATGAAACTGGTAATAAAAAAATCTCAGTAAAAATCAAACGTTGATATTCATATATTTTTCAAACAACTTTTCCAATTTTGAGCCCTGGATTTTATAAAAAAAGAGACTTTAGAATCGATTTTCTCCACTTTTACAATTTTGCATGGATCCTTTTGCTTCTGACTCCTTCAATTAATAATTATATAATTAGGACGAATTTGGTAGCAAAACGAATTCAGTGATTTTCGCCTTCGGCCCTTGTGGGAAAATTTGAATAAACTTTTTACCTTTGTATGTATCTCCAATTTACCATGAATCTTGTAAGTATTTGTCGCACGAAAATGAAACTGCTAATAAAAAATCTCAAAAAAATCAAAGAAACGATACACATCAAATGTTGATAATATTGTTACTGAAAAAAATTCTGACTATGGTGATTAATTACATTATTGTTTTTCATATAGGTATTGTGCTTATTTATGAATTTGTACTTTGTTTACTTAATAAAATATTATTCTATTATGCTATGATGTAAGTGTTTTTTTTTAATATTTTTTGGGAGTGCATTTTATATCAAAAATATGTAACATAATGAAGTTTTCAGTAAATATTCTTAAATATTAGATACCACACATTTATATTTTTCAAGTTTTCCAATTTTGAGTCTCGGAATTAAATTCAATTTTACAATTTTGCACTTGAACCCTATTGCTTTCGACTCCTGCAATTCATATTTGGCCGAGTTCTAACAGGATTCTGTAACTATTCTGCTCACGAGACTGCCGAAGCGGTCTATCTAGGAACCAATTCTGACTTAAAATGTAACGATCTTCTCACTGGCCTAATTTATTTTTTAATTGTTGTATAATGTCATTCATTGTCTCATATTCCTAAGTTTTTAGTTCTACGTTTTCGTGATGTTTCTTTTGTATTTTCCTTTGTTGTCCTTCTCAGTAATATATTTATTTATTTAATATTTTTATTTGTCTTTTAAAAAACAATTATATTGAAAATTGTTGTTTAATGCTTTATATTCCTCTACTTAGACTGGAATTCGGAAAGGGGAAATAAAATGCGCAGTTTTTCCATTACGACGAGTAGTTTCATGGATTTCTAATTGATCGCATAAGAAAGCGGTCTTGAGGATCATGCAATTTTTACCGAGTTACGTTGTTTTCGTAATCTTCATTTTGGAGAGAAAAAATTTATTAGCTGGACATTGGCCGTTATATTATTATAGTTTCATGGAATCCTGAACGACAGTGTCCGGAATGCGTAATTCGATTCGTAGAAAGTGTCCCGTTACGTTCCCGGCGTCGTTTCCCAGGATACCGTTCCACTTGTCGTGGTCTCGTTTGTCCACCGCTGGCGTCTTTTAGAAAAGAGGGTCGCTTCCATCCGTCTTGGACTTATGTACGCGAGTAGGTCAGGCAACTGGAAGCGGCGCGGTCGCTTCTTGGACGTCCGTCGCCGCCGACTTTGGTAGTGGGGTTCACCGACCCAAACGTAACCGTGGCGAACCCCACGCGACCCGGATCTCCGCTTGACGTCACGAGGACACCGCTCGCTCTGCGCGCCCGTCCACCTCTTCGTCGTGAGCGAACCGCTCTTTTAACACCCTTCCAGACCCGGCTAGTGGAAAATTTGCAGTGATTTATCTATCGCTTCTAAATTACAACACCGGTTCCGGCGTTTTGTTCACGATTAATTCCTCGGAAAGCACCACTTAGTCGTCAACTCGTCCATTTGACGATTTGTAGTGCATTTATTTGGCTATTCATGGAATTAACTATTTTTGTGCAAAGTTAAACGAATAAAATAAAAATTAAACAGAATTAAAGCGAGTAGTTATTTAGTACAGTAGACTGGTCGATTTAACACAGTTCGATGTGCGTTTTGATGTTAATTGTACGCTGCTCCCTAAAAAAAGCCAAGGACTTGGTCCTGTAGCCGTTTACGTAATTATTTTTGACGCGGTCTGACGTTCCGCTTTCGATAAAATTGGCGCTTGACCCAATAAATAAATGGTGTCCAATCGTCTATGACATTGACCCATCAAGAATGGTGGCCGAATCAAACCCGTCAGCTCCTGACGTCAATGCAACCGCGAAGAGAACGCAAATATTTACAGCGGTACAGATTTTGTAAGTAACGTACCGGATCTGAAAATTCTAAACGGATCGGTGTCAATATTGGGGGATCGGCGATCCACAAGGGTTGTATTTTGTTTACGTCCTTCGTTCGTGAAAGTATTGTTTATAATATTAATGCAAATCGTCGTGTGGTTGTGTGATTCATTAAATTTTGCGCGAATCACGGTAGATTATCTGAAATACAATCGATGTGTATGGTAATGGGCAAAAAATTGACATTTTTGCGCGATCATATTAATTATTGCATCATACACCTTGAAAGCGGTACCATTTTTTCACCACTTATTATAGAAACACATTTTTTTAAACTCACTAAACTAAATGATAGTGATTAGTAACGAGGATGTCGGACATGAAAAATTCATTTTTTATATTAATTACAACAATTTAAAATGTAATTGTGTTAATTATGTTGCGATGAAGAAGACATAAATATTTATCGTTTGTATTGAATTGTTATTACGTTGAATAAATAATAATTAAGCGTCCGCTAAGTGAATTATTGACGCAAACAGGGCGGGTTTGCAAAATTGTACAAATTTAAAAAATGTTTTTTATTACAGTTATTTTATTCAGCCATATTACGATTTATTTAAATTGAATTATTTCTAGAAATTTAAGAAAAATTTCAAACATTGCACTAGCTTTCAAAGATTTCAGTAAAACATGTATAGTTTGAAACCACAGTTTATTTCCACGTTAGTGGATCAGATCCGCTTGGTGCTCATGCAAATGACTCCAAATTGCAGCACCGATCCGGACAAAGAAAGACACGCTCAAATTTCAGATCCGTCAGGCGCGGTTTTGAGGCCGCGTGTGCTCTATACTCGTACAGGATCCTCCTCGAAACGTAATCGTTCCGCGACCAAAACCCAAAACCTCGTCTGCTCCTCTCTCCATCTGCTACTTTCTTCACGCCTCCCTCTCCCTTTCACCTTGTCTTTTCCGTGCACCGACGCTGGAGGAGGTTGTTCCGAATGTAAATCCGGTTCGACGCTTCAGTACGTTTCATTCATTTTAATCGGCGGTTCGGTCTGGTCCCGCCACGAATTCCTCGACGCCATTCCAGCGGAGGTTGCATCTCGCGCGTGCATCCTCGAGAAGACGTCGATTTGCGTCGCGCCGCGCTGTTATTGTTATTGTTTGTGTGTCTCTGCTGCGATGAACCAGGATGTGGTGATAAGTGGCGTGACGTCAACGTGAACGGAATGGATTCGGTGTCAGTTCCGCTTATCTCTGAGATATGACAGTGGTGGACGAGGTAAAGAGGACGACTTCTTCGGCGTTTTCTTGCGCTCCAGGTCGAATTGTAATCGAGTAATATCAAAAAAACAGAGCGGCGGCCCGACCTCCGAATTTGGGTCGATAAACGCATCCGGTTCGACGCTTGATTTTTGGCCTAATTGGTGGAGGTGACGTAAACTTTAAGTTGGGGGAATATCTGCAGGGGTTCCGTGAATTTATGACGGAATTGAAAATGTCAACGGCCGTCACGTGATGCCACAACTTTTCAATATTCATAGTAAATCGCAGATGAACGTCGCTTAGTTCCGGTTCTGCCGAATTCCAAAGATACTTGCCGAGTTTTTTTTGGGCTTTTTTTAGCTCCACCCGACAGTGGATCACAATGGATGTTCTGTTTATTTTACTGTTATTTCATTTTTAGTGTTTTTGGCGCGCAATGTTTATTATTCCTTTTAGACTACAAATTTACTACAATATCTTTCATACTGTTTAGTTTAATTTGCAATTCTTACATGAAATTAAAAAAAAAGAATTTGGAAGGTACAGAAAAATAATAATTTCAGCAATCGTTGGTATCTTCAAAAATCCTAAAAATTGTAGCATAAATTATCATATTTTAATGAATAATTTTTTATATGAAATTACGAAATGAGATAGGTAACTGAGAAAGATTGTTTTATTTCTTTTAAATTAAAGTACTGTTACTTCACGAAATTAGAAAAACAGAATGAGCGGTACGAAATTTATTAGGTAATGTACGTGCTTATTTGTTACGATATAAGTACTGCAGATGCTGGATGATTTCTAATTAGTTCACAACGCATATCACACCAATTTTATAGTTAGAACCTTGTAACACATCCTAGAATCAAATTTATGATCTTAACAACAAATTATTCTGTAAATTTTACTGTGCATCCGTGTGTTTGTGGCACTTGACCTATTAAATAATTTAATAAAAAAACTCGACTGGCGATGATAATTCGCATTTCATTTCTAAATAATAAAAAGAGAAGAGGCGATAAATTAAAATAATAATCACCGAGTAACGGACCCATGTGATTAAAATTTAAAATGATCGGTGATGGAAGGTTTTACTTGAAGGAATTACGTTTGTTTTATTTCTTTATTTTTTGTTTATATTTTATTTATTAATGATACAAATATATACAAAAATCGTTTAGCAATTACCAAAACGCCCATTAGGTATTTAATTGGTGTTGTCTTTAAATTGCAACGTTTTCTTTAGTTTATTGAAAAATTGAAAGATAACAGGACTGTTTTGTGAAACTATAATTCGTTTGTGAATGGTAATACCAAAAACATGGGACAATCCTTTTAGAAATCGGCATCCTGGTTCTGTAGAGGTAATGAAGTTCAAGGCAGAGCTTTCTGTAAAGTCATGCTGACTTGTTGGGATTAAAATATTATTTATATTATTATTTCAAAAAGTACCACAGTGATTTCAACTTCTTTACAGCTCCACCTGAAGTAGCTGAACACATTAAAAAAACTTATTTTATTATTATTACTTATACAGGGTGTTAGGTAATGGTTCCGAAATAAGTTGAGAGTGGATTCAGGATAAAAAAATTTGAGTTGAAAAGTTGTTTACCATTTTTGGCTGAAACGTATTTTTTTCGAAAAAAATCTTAAAATTGATCAATCAATTACTCCATAGTTTAGAGACTGCCGGAATAATACAATACGTCAAGTGCATGTCAGCACTGATACTGACACATAATTTTTTTTCTTGAAAAAAATACTTTTTGCCAATAATGGTAAATAGCTTTTCGACTTCATTTTTTAACTCGGATCCACTCTCAAGTTATTTCGGAACCATTATCGAACACCCTGTTTATTATTTTTGCTTAACTTTTGCGTAATTTAGCCGATAGTCCATTCATGAATTAGTTTTTTTATTAGCTAACATTGACTTCATACTGTAAAAAAATATATCATGCTAACCTGGCACAAAGTTGTTTTAAGAAGTTGCTCGTTTAGTGTAGTTTTTAAAATGGTAAATCATTGTATGAATGGCAAAGAGCACAATTATGATTTGTGTTATTTCGGCGCGACTTGAAGAAGCTGCATGTTGTTAAAATCGTTTCTGATACAACTTGTTTTTGTGAAACTTTCTAAGCGGTTTACATTTGTATTAATTAGCGCGTCGAGTGTTTGTTTACCGGTGTTTTTCTTTGCAGAAATATGTAGACGACATTTGCGGCGAGGGATGTAAGCGGGCCGTCGCCGGAGAGGATTCCAGCTACGATTCGGACTACGAAGCGGATCCCCCACGTCACCACGATGTATCGCGAACAACAAGCGACACGCTCGCCGCCGAATACGCAGAGTACGTCCAAACGGACGTATCGCCCGGATACACGGCCCGCGTGGAGTTCGCTCTGAAGCTGGGCTACACAGAGAAGCTGGTGCAGGCGGCGCTCCAAAAACTGGGGCCCACACCCGCCCAAAACGAACTGCTCGCCGAGCTAATTAAACTTGGGGCTCAGAAGGGCGGTTCTTGCGACAGCAGCCCTTCCGAGAGCACGCTGGATGTGGCCGATGTCCAGGTGGAGCAGGGCGGCGGGCACGCACTCAGGCCCATCGTCATCGACGGGAGCAACGTGGCGATGAGGTGAGGAATCGTGTTTTCTCATTTTTCGTTGAAATTTATTTTTTCTGCATCGCGCCTATGTGTAATAACTCAATTGATTGCGTTTATAGCTTTTTGAGTTTCGTAATACAACTAGTGTAATTTAGTTTTTCTAAGGTGGTATAGTATGTCATGATCTGAAATATCATGTCACAAAACGTTAAAATATTTTTAAAATAAATTAGCTTTTTCCAAATTTTATAAACATTAATCGTTAAGGATTATCTCAGGTATGTAGTTCACTATATTTTGCTGACAATTATTTTCACCGCCAAGTGTTGCCGGCTAATTGTAATTTAATTTTGACAATTGTCCCCATGCAAAATTTCCCAAATTTTAAAATTGCAAACTTTTATAATAATTAAAATTTGCATAAAGGGTGCGAAGTACAAAATAGTTACAGAAACTGTCAAATTTTAATTTAAAAAATTATATTAATTGTTAAAATAATTTCTATGAGGGGATTTATTTTTCTGCTGTTGGTCTATTCCACGATATGATTTCAAATAATTTTTTTGGCATTTGTAAGTTTTGAGTTATTTGAGTGCACAATTCTAGTGATAATTAGTGTCCGACCGAAACTAGTTTTTACGGCCGAAACCGAATTTCGGCTTCAGTCTCAGTTTCGGCCGAAACCGAAATTTCATGTTTTCGTGGGAAAAATAAAGTAAAAATCATCATAATCAGTCTTTTTTTTAAATGTTTAAATCAATCACATTTTAATCATTTATTATTTAACCATTTATATCAAAAAGCAGAAATAAATATACTTTTTTATAATATTATGAAATTAAACCTACAAAACAAAATTACGTTTATACTTTTTAGTAAAAAAAATTACCTAATAAATATGTTTAGGTACGTACACAAAACAAAAAAAACATTCTTTCATCTTAAGAACGACAGTTATTTTTATTACAAGGCCAGAAACGGTTTTTTTGCAAATGCGAGCACGGTTTGTGGAGGCAAGCAAAAGACAGTTTCTGGCCGTGTGATAAACAAAACTTTTTCGGCCGACAAAAGATTTTAATCAAAAAAACATACATTAATTGTTAAAATAATTTCGGTCTAGCATTTTATTTTTCCCCTGTTGGCGGTACTTATTCTACGATATAATGAGATTTTGATGACATTTGTAAGTTTTGAGTAACTTGAGTGCCCAATTCTGATAATAAGTTAAAATGGATAAAGACCAACACATATTAAAAAAGTAGCAGAAAATGTAATTCAGAATTTATTACCCGAAAAGTCAGTGCCGCCAACATAAAAGCTTTCATTGAAATCCCTGCTTTCCATTTTCTTGCCTAGACAGGGAAATGATCGTTTTTAAGACGATTTGAGAGCTTGCAAAAATTATTTCTTCTAAAATTTGGTCATTTTGTATGGTTCTGCTTTCCTCCAGGCAAATGATCGTTTTCAAGACGATTTGGACGTTTGCATAATAACTAATTTGAGACGGAGGCCGAAAAAATAATATAAAAAACTCGTTCATAAGGCTATTATGGCACTCACAATAAAATATGCCTTGTGGAACTTGTTTTTTAATATAATATTAGAATTCTGCAAATTGTGTTTATATATGTGGAAATAAGTAACAAGTAACGATATTGAATAAGGATGTGAAATAACGTGTTGTTTTCAGTCACGGAAACAAAGAAATATTTTCCTGTCGAGGCATAAAAATCTGCGTGGACTGGTTCAAATCGCGCGGCCACAAAGACATCACCGTCTTCGTGCCGAAATGGCGCAAGGAAGCGCCGCGTCCCGACAATCCCGTACGCGATCAAGACATCCTCGCGGAACTCGAAAAAGACCGCCTCCTGGTGTTCACTCCGTCGCGCTTGGTCGGGGGCAAGAGAATGGTGTGCTACGACGACCGCTACATTTTGCGGTTGGCCGCCGAAGTGGACGGCATCGTCGTCAGCAACGACAACTACAGAGACCTCTGTCAGGAGAGCGCCGAATTCCGCAAGGTTGTAGAAGAACGAATTTTGATGTACAGCTTCGTCAACGACCGCTTCATGCCGCCGGACGATCCCCTGGGACGATCCGGGCCCACCCTGGATAACTTCCTGCGCACCCAACCCAAAAAAGGCGATCCGCCACCGCCTTGTCCATACGCCAAGAAGTGCACGTACGGAAACAAATGCAAGTATCACCATCCCGAGCGGGGACCCTTCCCGCACAAGAGCGTCACGGAGAGGCTGTTCGAGCGCGCCCAGCGCCACCTGCAAGCCCGAGAAGGCGAAATAAGAAAGACACCGCTGGGGCGCACGCGCTCCAACGTCCCGCCGCCCAAAGAAGTGCAACACGCGATCGTGTCCAAGAGTCGCAGCGTGGACAACGTGGGATCGTCATCGCAGCAGATGCAATCCGAGCCCGAGAATTTACACCGCAAACTACACAGACAACTCACGCTGAATCCCGGCTCGGATCCGCGTCTTTTGCGAAGGTATATGCCGCAGGCGCAGCCGCAGCAATACGTGGCCGCTCCAGGTTGGGAGATGCATCAGCACGTGACCCGGATCGCCTCGGCGCCGGATTCGTACAGGCCCTGGCCACCCGCCGCCCATCCACAACATAGACACATGCAAAGGATGTCCAGTTGCTCGGATCCTCAGCTTAATGTGTGGCCTCCGCTTTGGTCGCAAACCGGACCGCAACCTTCAGCTGCCGCGTTTCAAGAAGATGCCAGGCGGAAGTTGCACTATCATCTGGCGGCTATATTTCCAGAAGAACAGGTCACACAAGCCATGTGTATGTATCCGGACGAGACCAATCCACAAAAGATATGCGCCGCTATTTTGTCCATGTTTCCTAAATCTACGTAAGAGATGGTATTTCGTCGTTATCGGACTGGAATCATTTAATATGATCTGAAAGATCGTCTAATTGCTTCTCTTCAATTCGGCCTTGGATGGCACAAGATCACGCATGCGCGTAGCGAGTTGAGCGTCTCAACTGGGTTGCCATTTTTCATCTCGTTAAAAAGTAAAAACGATGAAATTTAACTTTAAGCAGAAAATCTATAATAATTTTTACCTACAAGTATTTGGCGATATTTCATAAAGACAGAAAATATTTCAAAATTTAACCGTTGTTCAACAGGCATATGTAATCTTCAACAAAAAATAATCAAACCACAGGTGTAGGTGTCGTATGTTCGTAATCGTTTTGTTGGAATAAAAATAAAATGTTATAGCGGTGCATTTGAGCACTACTACTTCTTGGCAAAATTGCAAAATGTTTTGTACTTGTTGAAAATAAATCCGATATTAGGGTATTGTTCAAGGAAAAATAATGAATTTTCTTTAAAAAACTATCCAATTTAATTATACTAATCCTATAATTAAGATCTACCCACACACTAGTAGTAGTTACATAAAGAGATGGAAAAAATGGCAATCCTGTATGCGTAATTAATGCAAGACAAGAAGTTGAACTTGAGCTTGAACAGTTTTGCCTTCTTACAATTTACAGTACTGTCGTTTCAAGTTTTTCTGACGTACGCTTTCATTTTAAAACCTGACAAGACGAAGGTTAAGGGCTAAAACCCTTTTTACTGTGTAGAATAGTAGTCGAGGGATGACTCAAGTTATCACCTCTATGGGCTTATGACAAGTAAGCGTATACGAGGTTAGGTGAGACGGTATCTAAACGTATTGGATTAAAAACGAGGCGTAGTTTAGATTATAAAAATAACTTCATATTGAAGAATCCAAGTAATGATAATACTAGCAGAATTAAGATTGTATTAGGTAGTAATAGCGCTTTGAAGGATTGTGGTGTCAACGTCCCCCCGTTTTAACATGATTATAATCGATAAGTTGATACTATGTATCTCTAGTAAAATTGTTGCAATTTTGTATTATAGTATAGTGACTGTACGAGTCAAACGTGATACTGCTCGCCCAGTATCAATTCAAGTATTGGTGATGTAACTTGTTAACAGATGTTTTTCGCCGCCATTTTTTAAAAATGGAGTGTTTGAGGTTATGGTTGTTCAGAGAAATTCATTCTACCGTACTATGAACCAATCAATAGACTGTTACGTCGATGTTGATGTGTTATTATGTATGCACGTTAAGTGTTTTTTAAGTTGCATATTGCATAGCGTTTATAAAATACTAATGTTGAAATACTCGTTATTATCGTTGGTTGTTCTGTATATTACAGCGAATTGGTGGCATGTGCAGGGTTTCGTTCAGTTTGGAGGTCATTGGATTCATCATTGTATTGCGCTATATTAATGTTTTATAGTTTTATATTTTACTCATCGTTATTAACTTACTGCAAAATTATATCCTTTATTTATTTTTATTTTCTAAATACATGCATTAAAATGAAATTTGGTTATGTTGTCCACATCTCCCGTCTTTTACACAACACACACCTTAATCATTTCTTGTTTAGAGCCCGATTATTTATGTTATTAATGGTTTTTTAATAAATTGGATCAAAAAAAATTATTTGTCCTGATTAATTATTGAAGCAAAAGGGTTCAATTGCAAAATTGCAGTGTCTCATTTTTTATACAATCCGTGGCTAAAAAATTGAAATGTTGCAAAAAAATATAGATGTGTGGTATTTAATATTTTAGTATACTTATTGAGTCACATATTTTTGATATAAGATGCAACAAAAAATGGGTAAAAATTGCTTGCAATAATTTAGGATTTAGTAGAATAATGTTTTATTAAATTAGAACAAAGTACCCATAAAAAGCACAAGCATGGAAAACAATAATGATCGTATTCATCATAGTCAAATTCAACAAATGCGTCAGCCAAATCAAAAAACCTTTCAGTCATAATATCAAATTTGAGTTTTTAACTAGTGATTTTTTTGAGATTTTTTATTACCAGTTTTATTTTCGTGTGGCAAAGACGTATAATATTCCTGGTAAATTGGAGGTACAAAAGGAAAAAATTCAAATTTTCCTACCAAGTGCAAAAATCACTTAATTGGTTTTGCCACCAACAAATTCATAGTTGTTAATGTGCAAATCAAGTCAAATACGTACTTAGCTTTTTTTGTCACTCGGGAGACTATAAAAACTAACTTTTGTATTATTTTTTTCCAGTGTAGACTGTTAATTCATTACAATTGACATGAGCTGTCATTCAAAAATTGCTATACGACGTATTGTGTTCGACATGGTTATAGTAAACGCCATGAAAGTTGGCTGATCGATAATCGAATCGGATCGTCTGAACTAAGAGATTCGATGTCAAGTGTTCAGTGACGTGCTGTTTCAGCAGGGGTCATAATAAGTTAAAATATATAAATATATCAATAAAGTGTCGGATGTTCGAATAAAGTATCAATTAGATCGTTTTTGAACCCCAACGTAGTTTAATATAAAGTCCGCGTGTGTTTTCTAGGTTATCAAAAAATCTTAACCTCTTAAAAAAGTATTTATTTTTGTAAAATTATTTATCACTATCACAAACTGCATTTATATTTCTCTTCAATATTTTTATTAACCAACTCTTCGGAATAAATGGCAAACTTCTATTGGTCATATTGCGTGATGTTTCATTTCAGATGCGTTGAGCACTTAGTCCAACGGCTGGCTCGGAAAGTACAATCACTTCCATCTTCACCAACAATGCAGTTAGTTTTTCGAATATAACTCCTACAAAGGGTTAGGGTTGTTACGTTCCAAATTTAGATTAGAGATTGTTGGTAGTTTTTTTTGTTCTTGTTGGGTTGTCAAGGGGTTGCTAAGGTTTATGAGGTTGTTGGGTTGTGATTGATTATTAGAGAGAGGGTTTTTGGTTTTTGGAGAAGTTGTAGAGAGGTGGAGAGGCTAGTTGCAGAACGGAAAAGGCACAGGAGTTATAAGATAAGTCAATTTTTATGTAAAGTTCGCGCGGGTGCACCGAACGCGGACTAATTACAAAATTGTTAATAGTTTTTAAGTTTTCCTTGTTTTGACATATTAATTTTTCGTTGTTCTTTTGTTATAAAATTTGTTACGTTGGTTTTGTTGTCTTCAATTGTTTAATTTCTTTTTTTTTTTCCTATTTTCGTTAGTTGGTTTCCAGTTTGGCCTAAGTTTCTACAAACTGGTGGCGCCCTTAATTTAGTTGAAAGTTTACAAATCGCCCACTCCCTCCGGCCGCTGAAACTAGTCGCGGAGAGAAAAGTGTGTAACAGGGTCCTTTCAAACGTGTGTACCGGAAAGACTTCAATAGAACTGTTCAAATAACCAATTTAATTGATCCTCTTTACATTTCAAATGTATGATACAACTATGAATAATAATTCTAGCACGAATGCCTGTTTGTGGTATAGGTCACCACTATACGCCACTGTTCTGGGGTGCATTGGGCCAGTGATCGCTCCCACATCTCCAACACTTTCTTGTCTCCATATCCATCTTCTCCCATATGGGAATCGTAAAATGTTTTGGCCTAGAGAACACTGAATGGACTTATTAAAATGAGTATTGTACTTAAAATAATAGTTGTACCTGTGCCCATATCAGTTCAATTGCAATGGTACGGTGGCAAGTGGAGGACTTCGTGTCCGTGTTCTTGCAAATACTTGTCCACTACGTATCTGTTTGGTGGCACGTTAAGTTTTGCTAAATTAAGCAACTCGGCCTTAAACATGTGGTGCTCAAACAGCACGTTGTGTTGGTGTAGCCACTCTTGTATTTGGCACTTCTTTCACACCGCAATAGGATTCCGTTCGACTACAATGCTGTGATAGGACACATTGTCCATTACAATAATCGAGGGCTCTTCTAGATTGGGAACTAATTGCTCTTTTATCCACTTCATGAACAGTTCGGCATTCATGTCGCCGTAGTAATCCGCAAGCTTCGATTTTGTACCAAATATAAGAGAGGCATTGGACACGAAACCGTCCTCCGTGCCATCACACGTCACAAATGCTTTTTGGGCATCGTTTAACCGTCTGCCAGGCATTTTGAATCAATTTACGCTAAAAATAGACGTGAATTAATAAATAGAAGATCGTATAGTTATTGACACTTACTGTTCGTAATGAATTCGAAAACGTTAATGTTTCGTAGGTTGGAATTTTGACAGAGAGTTCGCACGCCAATGATGCACGACAGCGCTACAACACAGACGAGAGATAGGACGCGCACAATAGCCCCGTCTTCGTCGAACGCGTTCACATTAGAGTAAGAGCGAACGGTACGAATGGCGTAGATTGTTCGGCGCACCGTCGACAAACGTTTCGATGAGGTTTGAAGCTGTACTACATGTGCAACGAAGATGGTAATACCGCGTGCATGTCTGTGATATGTTCAGAAAGTATCGAGTGATCGGCCAACTTTCGGGGCGATTACTATATTAAAAAACAACTCTCCAATTGAAGGTTGCTATTTTGCTACACTCTTCAAAACGTCAAAGTTATTCCATGGTCTAGACAAACTGGTATTTTTATACGCACGTCACAATAAATTTAAATGTTTGCGTCTTTTGAGTCTTCGTTTTTTTTGTGGCAGAAGTATTGATTTTGTATGTCAATATAGAAATCGGGCCCATGCGGGCGTGGCGCCACTGCTTCAAGTTGGTGTTTTTCGCGCGGTGGGTGTGGCAATCCTGCGTCGACCGTGTTGTTGGGTGTACCGCTACGCCATTTTCTTCGTTATTTATTAAATTAACGCTAGTTTTGTCTAAATGAGGGTGGTTTTTGGTGTTTAGGAAAACGTGCCAGGGATTGTTCGAGTCACGTCGGTGTTTCTAGCCATGCCGAGGTAAGACATCCTCAAAAATTCTCTGGCGTTCCCAGACCGTTCGGTGGCCTTTCCCTTTTCCAGTGACATTTTTAGAGAAAACGCTGATATAACGCGCTGAAAGCGACTTGAGAATCGTGTCCCATTGCCGGATAATGTCAAAAGTGGGGCCCCAAGCTCGATTGAGTGCGGCCTTGTAACTGTTTATAATTTGGCTGTTAAGTGAGCAACAAATCATTGCGAATGGGGTTCTTTTAAATACAGGGCCGGCCCTAAATGACTCACTTCCTTGTTGAAAGCGAAGGAGTATTGACGATGCTATGAAACTGGAGCTGGTGTTACTTCCGTCGATTCGGCTTCCTGCCACGCTCCTTTTTTTGTTAAATGACGGTGAACAACCTCGATTAGACAATGTCTTGCTCCAGATTTTGTGTGCGTCAAATTTTTTGTATTTTTCCAGGAAATGATATAACACTCACATGCTCTTAATCATTCCTGCACGAGATTTTGATATCATAAATAACAAACTTTATTTATTTCCAACAAAAACCAGACATTATAATTGTCAGTGTTCTATTGCCTTAAAGCACCTCAACCCTTGAAGTTTCGTGGTTGTAGTGTTTACATACATATTTCCTGTCAATTTCATGTCAGGCCCGTAACGGTATTTAAATACTTCTTCATACGTCACCGCATTTGCATATACCCTGTGTTTGCTATAAAATACCGTAACTTGTGAGTAACTTCCGAAACAAAGAGAAAAATATAAGAAATCGCTTGAAAGTCCTACAATACAGCCTCGTAATTTTTTCCCGCTTCTAATTCAGAAACAGTTGTGTTTGAAAAAATCAAATGATAAATAAAGAAGTAAATGCTCGGGGTGTTTCTTAGGAGACAACCTGTATATCGAATGTTACTATTTTTATTTTTAATATATTTTTTTTATTTACTGCATGGAATAGACTACTGTAGTGCTTTTCTTCACATCTGTGATGACTTTAACCACAAGTCGTAAAGACTACATTCAAAGGTCTATAAATAACTTTCTTCCGTTGATCAAATCGATCCAGTTACAGTGTTTTTATTCCGCTTTCAGCTCCTACCACCTATTAAATTTACATATTAATTGTCAACTGCATTGTGTTGAGATTTTATTTTTTTATGGATCGGCTACTGTTGGTGTCGTAAAGGACTACCTTCAAGTGTGCGTAAATAACATTTCCCGGTTGATGAGATCAAGTCGGTTGTAAACACGTCTTCCGAACGCTCGTAAACTTGACATCATTTATTATTCTTGCGGCAAGATCATGATGCAAATGACACCTAACGAAGTTAGTTCTAGCGGTTCTATTCAGTTGCGAATATAAAATCGCGATAATTGCAAGACTGCACCTAAGAATAAATTAATAGGCAAACGCATTCTTGGTGTCGATGAAGTCAGCAAAACGATTGTCTGTAATTCGTTTCGCCTGTTCGTTGTTGTTGGGTGTTTTCGAACATTACTTCAGCTCAGCCAACGTAAATCAAATGTCAAATTAGATGTATTTTAATGTTGAAGCTGCATTATAATTTTATTTAGAAATCAATACAGAGTAGTGTTTAAAATGTCCTACGTTAGTAAAGTACATAGGTCTTTAACTGTGTGAAATGTCGACGTTTTCAAAGTGTGCACTTTTTGTGCGAATGAAATTAGAAATGATTTGTTTGCAAATCGCTTCAGATTCGCCTTTTTATGATATAAAAACGATATAATGCTTCTGGAATTCGGTACAATTTTTTAGTAGCTGTATTATGTAACCTTTTATGTATTTTTACATTATTAGTACATAATAAAGAATTAATTGTGTTGTGTTGATTTCTTAAAATAATAATAAAACCATGCCTAAAATTTAGTAATAAATAAATTCATTTTTAGTTGGACTTATTTAAAATTGGTTGAGTTCAGTTGTGTTATTGAGCAAATTTGCCGATCGTGTAAGTAAAAAAGAATCAGTGAAGTGAAACAACCACAAGGAAGACATTGACACGGCGTCAATTAAAAAATATAATAATAATTTTGTGTAATGATTTCGCATGAATTATCTAAATCTTTTGACACGACTGAGTCAGCCTTTCTTTGTCATCTTATAAACAAATTGCGGCCAATCTATTTAATTTTTCTTAAGCTTGTATTGTCATCTCTGTCCACGGTTAAATGACATCATCTTACAATTTTCTAGTCATCTTCAGAATAATTATGAATGCCCAAAGTGGGCGAAGAATTAAACGCGAATTATGACTACATCCGGAACTAATTAAAGCGATTCTGTTCGCATAATCCTGAAGCGAGCGTCCAGGGATTAATTGAATACACATGTTTTTCAACACGTTTTCCAACTGACGTTGATTTTAATAAAAATTCCAAATTGGATATTGCGCATTCGAAAAGTTTTTCCCCGAATTTTAGTTATCTGCTATGACAAACTGTGGACATATACATTTTTAGTACTTGAACATAAAGTAGATCAGACACCATGTTTACACCATAAAAGAACAAGTCGCCGTTCTCGTGGTTTCTGCGTAAAAACATTTAAATAAAATAACAATAATTTGGAATACCGTTATGGTGCTATTGTAATTTTTTGTATAAAAATCAGAATCAGTAACAGGATTTGTGGCAGAATATATTCCGTTGTGAAATGATGTTGCAAATATTTGGCGGCACTATTTCTCGCTGATGAAATATGAAAACGAAGCAATAATAATTAGCTGTGGCCGTCACAGATACAGTTACAAGATATGCATGAATGTGTTCGCAGTTATCTCCAGATGTTCCGACAATTTTTTCGTTGTTACTAGTCGCTTGAGTAAATCGATCGGAGTTTTATCTGGCGCTAATGTTTACTTATTTGTACTATTTGATAGTTAGTATCTGAGCGTGTTTATTTTTGTCGGTTAAAGTTCCTTTGGAGCGTCGACAGTGTAGAGTATTTGAGTCCTGTCTTGTTTCAGTTCTCGCCGAAGCCGTCAGCAGTAAAACGCCATGCCTCTGCCCAAACGGGTGATTGAGCCGGTCCACGTGGCCCGAGGCACGCTTCCCGACGATTTTCCTTTGGTGTCCGAACTTGAGGCTGTGACCAATGGAACGTTGGCGAACACTGTCCGACAGTTGTCTTCGCTATCGAAACACGCCGAAGATCTTTTTGGTGAGCTAGCAAGAGACGCCCAGCAGCTTTACGATCGCTCGAATTCGCTCCAAGCCAGGATAGATAGGCTTGCCATTAAAGTTACGCAGTTAGACAGTACTGTGGAGGAGGTTTCGTTGCAAGATATCCACATGAGGAAGGCGTTCAAGAGCACCGTGGCCTTCGACCAACAGGTAGCGGCTTGGGCACATTATTTTTTAATTACATATCGCACTGACTTAATCCTGGTTATGACCGAAAAATATCTGCACCTGGGAGTTACTCTAAACATTTTGCTAATATTATCTAAGGCAAATAATGTAAAAAAATTTGGTGTAGTTATCGTGAATTTTGATTGATAGCTAAAACTAATCTATCCATGTATCAAGTTTTTTGAGTCAGGTTAGTAAAATTAAGCGTGCTATATACATATTCATTTATGTAGCATGCCTCTAAATGGAAGATTATTTTTTAGAAAACCATTAAACACATAAATTTTCGAACAATTACTATCGAAAGTAATCGATAATTTTAAAAACTTTCTTTTTCGCGGTTTTCCGGATGTACTATGCCTAGCCTAGAAATAGATCGAAATCTGTTGAATCGCCAAACTTCTCATGATAATATCTGATATAGTTTGAAAGTGTGATAGATAGGTAGTTAAATTGAAATTTTAATATGTACTCCCCTTTAATTTTACTTTTTTGAATTTCGGCATAATAACCTTTATATTAATTATTTAAATTAAGAATGCATAAATCCATCATTCTTCTAAATCACGTATTATTAGGCCTATTGAGCTCTTATTTATACGCATTTAAAATATTTTTTTGGTAGCATGCTTGGTTAATTTAAGTTTTCTCTCAAACTTGTAATTTTTTTTAAATATTTACTAAATAAAAAATCAAGTCAGGCAAATTTATATGCAAATGGGGCTAAAATTGAAGATTTTCACTCTCCCTTTAATCCGAGTACCTGCTGATGGAGGGAGGCAATAAACCTCTTAGTAGTAATAGTAGCCTGTCATAATTATTTTGGTACCAAAATAAGATTATTATTACGCTAATGTCACAATTATCTGAAAGTTATTTATTGGATTATAAGTTCCAAACAGTTTCACGTATCCCATTCGGGATTTTGGAAAACATTTTTCATGTTGTACTATTTTTACAATATCCAAGAATTATATCAACATCTAAAATTTGTAGTTCTTTTCTTCTGATTTCGCGAATTGTTTGTCCTTTCGTTTTTCGAATCTTGTTTATAGTTCTAACCAGATATTTTCATGTGAATAACTTGAACGCCCCATGGTTATAAATAATTTAAAAATAAAGATTCAAACATTTATTATTAAAACTAATTGTTGTTGCAAAACATCTTCCCTGATAAGGCCCTCTTCCCAAAAAGTGCAACCGTTTGCCACTAATGAATCTATTTACTACCGAATTATAAGACCCTGTGTCATTGCATAATAAACTAAAAAAAGGATTGCCAACTCAAATGAATAATTTTTCCCTAAAGAGGTATTTTCGATCGACCTACGAGTATGTTTTGTTGCACTAGTTACAGCTACTCTAAATTTCAATATACCTACACTATGTCCAGGGATTGAGTTAAAGAGGAATAACAAATTTTTGATTTCTCCGAAAAATTTGATCTTTATAAAATGGCCTAAAAAATTAGCGCTTTTAAAAATACAATCGTCTCCTATTGTTTTTATTAAAAAACTACCAATTTGATTTACTATGGCTAAATAAACAACCTGAAATTAAATTTGACCAAATCGTTGCATTCGTAATTAGTAAATATGTGCCCGCAAAATGTTTTCAATTCAAGTTTATAATATCAAAAATAAAAAAAGGTAGGACGGTTTAAAGATTTCGCCAAAATGTCAACTTTTGCTTATATGGCACATGTAATACAGAAGTGACAACTCAAAAAGGGTCAATTTTTAATTAACTCACTAGAAATACAGTTTGTTTTAGACAAGTATAAATAATAAATCTGTACCTATTGGAGCTACATAGCTCAATTCGGTTTCTTTGCAGAGTCGGACTGAGCCGGCAGGACTAACAAATCTTAGTTGTAACTTGACTGTGACAAAGAAAGGGGTTGTATAAACCGGGAAACATTATCTAATATTTTTTGTCTTGTTTTAATAATACACACTGCCATTAAATCTAATAAAAACATTTTTACTCTTTTACGCCTACTGAAAAATAAATATTTTTGAGTTGTGTCACTTCTGTTTTAATGTGCGAATATCTCTAAAACGACAAATTCAACCAAAATTATTTTTTCAAGAATCAAGTCAGGAAATCTGCCTTTCGTTTTTTTATATTACTTTCCGAGATCTCCTATATGGCGATTGAAAATAAAACAGCTCGTACATTGGTGATAGTTTGAAATAAAATTCATAATTGCGTTACTATTTGTTTTTCAAACAACCGCTCGGACAGGTCAATTTTATTTTTTTGATTTGCAGATTATGACGTATAAATTTAGCTTGTGACTCAATTGGTTCTCTTTTTTTTAGTGATGCATGTAGTTGTGTCCCAATTTGCACTCCTCAATTTCTTTAGCATTCGAATCCGCGTTCCCTATTTCGGTGAATATTTTATTTTCGCAGGCTCACAGTTTCCATTTTTTCAGATATTTTCGAGGGCGACGATGCCCACGGCAATGCTGGAAACATATCATTCCTGCGACAAGCCGCCGCCGCTTCACAAACTGAACTGCTACCGCGACGACGGCAAAGACGGTTTGAAATTCTACACCGATCCGAACTACTTCTTCGAACTGTGGCGACAAGAGATGCTCAACGACACCGAACGTATGATGAACGACCGCGGCAAGAAGCCCCACCGACCCAGAACGGAAGGTGGCCAAGGAAATCGGCACAAGAAACGCGTGAGACAACCGCACAACACGCGGGAAAGACAGAAACAAATCGCCGTGGGACACGGGGAATACATAATGCCCCAGAATACGATCTACAGGACGCCCCAGGTGATCATGCAGCAACAGCAGCAACCGTTGGCGATGCTGCCACTCGAAGAAAACACCATGATCGAGCAGCGGCCGCCTAGACCTAACTCCATCGAAATCAGGAGGTCCTATCAGCAGGAGGTACCAGATGGGTTGCATTCGCCGGTTTATCCGCCTTATGAGGAGAATCCTTATCAGCACGGGATGTACGGTCAAGGGCCGCTAAGTTCCGAGTCCCTGTATCAAGGAGGAACACCCACAAGAAGTGGTAAGGTGCGACCAAGTCAGCCGCCACCGGCGCCCCCTAGTAACACGAGCACTCCATCGTCGAACACTCCGACGAGGGGACGCAGTATGAGTGCGGGACGAGACGCACTCCCACCACCGCCGCCACCTCCAGACACTACCATGTCGCCTCCCAATGGCATTCCAGCGCATTTGGTGCGTTCGCAAAGCCAGTCGCGCTCCAATAGTCCCCATTCCCACCAAGCAACCCCTGAACCCGTACAAGATTTACCTCCACCGCCGCCCGTTCCTAAACAGGCGTCGCCGCCAAAGCAGCAGACGCCCGTACAAGTACCACCCCCGCCGCCTCCGCCACCCATGCCCCTCCTGAACGGCCCCACGAGCCCCCCGCTCGTCAACGGAGACTTGGCCAAGATTTTGAACAGCGCTTCGCCGCCCAAACTGACGCCGGTGAAGGACCGGCCGATGCCGAAGCAAGCGCCGCCAATGGTCGATCCGAGAAACGACTTGTTGAAGGCGATTCGCGACGGCATCAAGCTCAGGAAAGTGGAGAAGAGCGAGCAGAAGGAAGTGGAGCGCGGAAATGGACTGCACGACGTGGCGAGCATTCTAGCGAGGAGGGTGGCGGTGGAGTTTAGCGATTCGGAGTCGGGAAGCGATTCCGAGTGCGACAGCGAGGGTTGGGGAGAGAACGAGACGTCAGCGTGACATCGACGAAAGACTAGCACGGCTAGTCAAGTGTATTGAAGGCAACGAAAACGAATCGATTGTGAAAACGTGTGTTAGTTTTGTACATAAGCAATATGCCAAATCTCCAGTATTAGTGTCGCGATGGCCACGTTTCCCCAATGCATGATTAAGCTTAAATTCCGTAGTCGCGCGATCAGAAGTGGAACGAACGAGACGTGTAAATATTGTGAGGAGACTGTAAATGGTGGACGTTTTTATTTATAAATTAAGATGTATAGAGAACTATTTAACTCGTACTATTCTAATACTCCTTTTTAATATTTTAACTAATTATCTTCAGGAAATCTTTGTAAAATATTTAATGGGTATATAAATAAACAAGTATGTCCGACAATTATTGTGGCGTTTTGGAGTTATGAGGTTCGCATGGGGGGCGAAACTAAGATGACGCCGTCGCCGCGGACGAACAACATTGGAATGTTGCGCTTGGTCGTTCTGTAGACTTCTTCGTATGTTTCTTCGTCGATTTCAACGGTGGTTATGGTTTCTTCCGCGTCGCTCAGGACCATGTTCATGTGTTGGTCATAAGCCTGACATATAATCGATAAACGTAAGCTCAGCTTCATGGATACAAGTTCACAAGTTGTTTATGAGAAATGTAATTTCAACAACTAAATATAGGAAACTTATTTAAGAAAGATTTAAGAAATTTTAAATTACGGAGATGCATCAGAATTATTACAAAAATGCTGCCCAACGAAATAAATATTTATGAAAACTAAAAAACTAATTCCTAACATCTAGATAGAAATGCTTGTTTTCAAGTGTTTTTTAGAAGCTTAGCGCTTAATTGGTGATTTCGACTAACTGATAGTTTTTTTTTGTGACTGATCATTTGGTAATTGTTTCGAAAAGTTATTAATGCTATTATTTAATTTATTTTCTACCTTAATAAAACACCCAATCGTCAAAATATATAAATAATAAAATAGATTTTTTCATAGAAAGAACCAAATAAAAATGCACCTTTTGATTGTGTTGTGTGATGTAAAACTTTCCAGGGTCATAATGAGCATGAATCACCAATTAAGGATTAAAAAATGTCAAGAAATAATACTTTAAATTTAACGATTTTCAAAGTAGTGCTTCGATGCGATTATCCACAACAAAAAAAGAAAGTACCAGACCTTAAACTTCAATGGTTTAAATTAAATTAATATGGGAAATAGAAAAAAAAAACACTTTATTCAACGTGCGTTCAAAAAAAACGAGGCTGCGTTGGCCATGGAATTTATCGGCTTTCCAGTGTAGAAACCATAGAAAACATAAACATAGATTTGACAATTGTCAAGATCTGTCAGTTTAAAATTTACCATCGAAATAAAACGTCCCAAACGCTAGGACAGTTTAATTTTATTTTTAATGAGCATTTTTAATAATCATTGGTTTTTAAACCTTCGAATCCAAACAAATCTGTACCTTTTTTTTCTAATGTATATTGTGTAATTTATAACTCACTAATGGTCAACGTTCGTGTTTAACTATGTATACAACGATTGGTAGGTCACAAACATATTATTATTATTATTATTACTTAAATGATAGGGAAAAAAAATTTGGTACTTTAAATAAAATGTAAACATGTAAAAAAAAATAATGTAAACTTTAATGAAAGACAATCCGTAATTAAACTGCAAAAACAAACAACATTTATTGATTGGAATTGAGAAAGTGGTCCAGATTAAATGTCCTCACTAGTCACGCAATTGCTTTCGATTTTTTGCCGTAGCCCGTCCAAATTTTTTGGTCTATTAAAATAATAAACCTTCGAACCTTCGAATCCAAGCAAACCCGAACCTTTTTTTTCTAATGTATATTGTGTAATATAACTCCCTAGCGGTCGACGTCCGTGTTTAACTATATATACAACGATTTTTGAAATATTAATTGAGAATGCAGTTGCTCTTAAACTGAATTGGTAGGTCTCGAGTTGCGCATAGAGACTGATGACCCATGAAGGTTGACGGGTAACTGAGTGCTGCCAAATATTCTCAAGACATTTTTCGGTTTTGAGACTGATTCTTCTTCATCGATCTATTCACGACTTACAGTTATATCAAATTAATGACCGTCCTGGTCGTGCCGATATTCTCCTCAACAGAGGAGAAGCTGTAACAATGAATAGATTGATGTTTGGATTCACAACGATACCGGGAAATGTTTTGCACTTTTTTTATCCCATTGTCAACAAGGAAGCTAACCTAAACATGAACAGACTCGAACTGACACTTTGAAATTTTGCTACACTAAATTGATGCACAAAGTTTTTCCATGGCCAACGCAGCCTCGTTTTTTTTTTTAACGCACGTTACAATCGTGAAAAAAACGCGACATTTACACATAGAGACATGCGCAAAGCTTATCATTTTTGATGTCTGTTAAAATATAATCTTTTCAGGGCTTTCACTGTGAAAAAAAATGTCACTGTTATTTTATGAACAAGAAAATACATCTGTAGCAACAAAAACGTGGTGACTTTTCTTTGAAATACGCCTGCAAATAATTTTCCGTTAATTTTACAATTTTTTGTAATGTTTTTTTTGTAATGTGAACTTTTCTTCTTTTATTTTCTACACTGTAGACCTTAAAAAATGTCAAATTTTTACAATTTACAGGAGCTGTTATCTAAAAATGTCCTCAAACAACGTCTAAACTGAGACCTAAAGATGGAACTTGTCAAAACACACTAAAGTTTCCTTATTTTTGTATCTGTCAACAGTTACTAAAAAATAACTTCATTTTAAATATCTTCTACACAAGGTCGAAATTTTGCCACACTCTTTCAAACTTCAAAATTAATCCATGGCCTACACAGCTTTTTTGTTATTTTCACTTCATAAAGATGCTGTTCATGTACAATTATTTGATCACGCTGTATATTCTAACCCCGCTTTAGGTTGAAGTTACATTTCAATAGACGCTCAGGCAAATTATAATCAACAAGAATAAACTCTTACGTGCAATCTTCCACGAATTTCACGATCATTTCTCATTTTAACGTAAATTCGTTCGTCTAAACTTAACCTCACTAAATCAAGCGGCTCTTTAACCGTGATTGTGGGGATCTGAAAAAAGCACATGGATCATATACAATTTCCTCACAATGCAAATACGTACATTTTCCATATCTTCAGCCATTTTCACGCAAAATTCTAAATTTACTTGGAAAACGGAATAATTTAACGAAGCGGCTGCAAACTTGAAATCTAGTGACAAAAATTAGAAAACAAATGCAAGTGCTATGAACCATAGAAATTAAAAGTAACCGAATGTGATTTTGGGTTTGGTTGGTAGAGCTGATTATAATTGTACAAAGATAGACGAGGCCATGGAAGCATTTTAATATACGTTAGAGTGTAGAAATAGTCGACTTTGAAATGGAGACATTTTAGATTATGTTATTTACTGCCAATCGTCGCAAACACGATGTATACGATACATTTAGTGTCTTTTTAAAAACAAGTTGCTGATACGTCGTTTGAGCAACTTTTTAGTTCACAGATGCTGTCAATTGTCAAATGTCTACACTTTAAAAAATTAAACACAAGCTATATTCCATAGCCCTTGAGCTTCCGTTTTCTTTTTGTACGCTATGTTATATGATAAAAACGAAAAGACTACTAGCACAGCTCAGATATTATTGATTTGTTATAATTGTTATATCTTAAAAACTAGTTTAAGGTGTGCCAAATCATTCGACCATCGTAAAACTGATAGAATCGGTATCAGTTAAATTGTGGCAGTAAAAAATAAACCTCATTGTAAAGTTAATCCCCTTTACCAGTGTAGAGTGTAGTAATAATAGGTAACTGTAAAACCGACATAAATACAAACTTGTTATATTTTTTTCTACATCTATACAAATCGGTAAATTGATCAAACGGGAGTGAGGTTTTAAGTTTCTTTAATTAATTTCGGACCAATTTTCAGGCAGCGTTTCGAGCAACGCATAGATTTATTTTTCGGCATTTAACCTCAATTAATAAGACGTTTGACGTATGACGTGTTCAATCACCTGGTTGTCAAAGTAATAAAACCTCCAGGCCACGTTGGAGCTGTGTCGTGCTGTTCTGTGTCGTAAACTAGGTCCGCGTTAGTTGAACTAAGTGCGGAAGAATGAAAGTGAAAGATGTGGAGCGCACGGCGAACGTGGCGTGGTCGCCGAAGAATCAGAGCCCCATTCTCTTGGCCGCCGGCACCGCCGCCCAGCAGCTCGACGCCTCCTTCAACACGAACGCCGTCCTGGAAATCTACGCTCTAAACCTCGCGGAACCCGGCCCCGACATGGTGCTGAAATCGAGCACATCCAGCGAGCACCGCTTTCATAAAATCATATGGGGCGCGCATGGAGACGAGCAGAGCAGCGGGAACATAATCGGAGGCTGCGACGGTGGCCTGATTAAGATTTATAAGGCGTCCAAGCTGCTGAACGGGGAAAGCGGGTTGGTTTGCAGTCAGGATAAGCATTCGGGGCCGGTGCACGCATTAGACTTTAACAACTTTCAGCAGAATCTGTTCGCGACCGGAGCTGCGGAAAGCGAGATTTTCATATGGGATTTGAACAACACCAACGCGCCCATGAGTCCCGGTGAGATTTGTATGAGACTGGAATTGATGTGACTCAGCTGCGGGTTTGTTTAGGTGCAAAGTCACAGCCGCATGAAGATGTTCTCTCGCTGGCGTGGAACAGGCAAGTACAGCACATCCTAGCGTCGACGTTTGCCTCCAAGTGCGTCATCTGGGATTTGCGAAAAAACGAACCCATCATCAAGCTCACCGATACTGTGTCACGGGTCAGATGGAAGATGATTGCCTGGCATCCAGAGGTTGCAACTCAGCTCTGCTTGGCCTCAGGTACCAAAAATTTAACACTTATTTATTTTGTCGATTGTGGAAACGTGCGTCCAAAATCGGGATTTACTATTACATATTAAGAATTTATAAACAGATTTCAAAATTCAAACTACCTCAAAACATTGGAAGGATGTGGCTATTTGATAATAGAGTTCTTCTTAAAAACTCTTGGGCCTCATTTTAACCATTGTTGGAATCAAAATTAAAAAACCAAAAATAAAATTGTGATTATGATGACAAGGATTTAAAAACAATGAAAAAGTAGCTGAACTGGAACAGTTGAAATAAACATTTATAAATCCTTTCATTACACACAAACAATGAAGAAACATCTTCAGCAAAGTTACAGTGGAAACTAATTTTTGAAATTTTATCAAGGCAAAAATTGAGGGGTCCAATGCAAGAACCGGCCAAGTCTACTTTTTATGAAAACAAAAAAATATTCGCAGGCAAGAACTGGTTCTGTAGTTAATAGAGTACATACACAAATTTCAGGCAGCTGACAATGCGACTTCTGTGTCATAATTTATCGACGAATAATAAAAGAAATACAAAATGATATTCAGTACTTTCGTAACATTAGCAGTGTTTTTTAATAAACCTTTATGAAACCTTCCCTATTATGAGTAATCTGTGCTATTATTTTCTGCTTCAATAATTAAGAAAATAAATTTAGCAAAACTGTGCAAAAACCAGCCAAGTCCAATATATTTTTGTAAATATCAAAGAGCATGTTAATCAAAAAAATTGAACAACTTGCTCAACAACATTCTCCATAGTTTTTACACTGCAAAGCGGATGAATGGTCTCCTAAACCTTGGTTTTTATTTATTTGTACACACGTTATCTTAACACGTGTAAATTTGGAAATATAAAGGAAACCTGCACCCAAATGTAACAAAAAAGTTAATATTACAGGAAAGGAATTGTACATATTTGCAAAAAATCAGTTTGAAGCTCTTCAACATATTTTCATGATTCAAACACAGATTTATTAATTCATGTGAAAAAATGACGGACCTAATCTTGGAACGAATGAAAAGAATTCAAACTCGATAAATGTAAAATATGTTAACGATTACGCGGAAAGCATTGTATAATTATACAAAATAACGACATTAGCAAGAATGCATAGAATATACATTGTACATAGCTAAAAAAGATAACTGCGTCCTGAAACAGTAATAAATAATTAAAGATAATACTATCGCATTTGTATTAATTGAAGATAATACTGTATGCGCTGTTTATGCAATAGAAGGTACCACTAATAAAACAATCCAATACAGCGAACGTATAAAAAATGGATTTGCAGTAGGTCCTGGAATTCAGATTTTGTTTTATTTTTTACAGTGTAGATGTTTGCCATTAACTAACTTATCATGAATTTTGAGGCAAACTATTATTCAAGAAGTTGCTCAAACTACAAAATATTTTCTACACTTATACGAATTCTAAAGTGATTCCATTGGCTACTCGAATCCTTTTCAATAGAAGATTTTAAGCAAACTACTGAAGCAGAAGGATTATATAGAAAGACATAATGCAATAAATCATTTACGAATTCACTTTGACTTGCGTTTAACTGTTCTCCCAATTTGATTCACCTCCCGCCTCAGATCATCTTCGCTGCTTTGAAAATATTGCGAAATGTAATGCACGTACAAAAAAAAAGTGTTGAAAAAGAGAAATTTGAAATTAATTTTTCGGTGGAGTACCGTTTCGGACCCGACATATAAGATACATTTAATCCTTTTTTAACAAATTACATCTCCGAGCGTCGGTTTAGACGACGTTTGAGCAAACTTTTGATTGATGGTTCCCTTCTACACATTCACCACGAAGTAAAAAAGACTTTTAAACAAACAAAAATGTTTAATTTTAAAATGCAGTCCAAAATGCTAATTCAGATGAAAATAACATGGTTTTTTTAACGGGAAGATAAAACATCCCAATACAAGTTGAATAAAAATTACTGCCGGACCATGTTTAAATGAGAAGAATTTGAGTGACCAGAAGCTAAGACTGCGAAATCCGTTAAAGCTGGACTGAAATTAACAAATTGCGGAACTGAATGTCGTGGACTCACAGCAGAGAGCTAAGAAACAATATTAAATACACCAATAACACCAATCAACAGACATATTTTTTGTAAGAACATTCAGTTTAAGACAAGCAGTTGAAAAATTAGATTAATGAAAATTCGCTTCAGAATGTTACGTTGGACTTGAGAACCTTATTTCAATAAAAAATGTTTGCCATTTACTTTCAGTTTCATTATAGGTTTAATACTTAACATACTTGTATTGTATTCCCTGATATTTTTGTAGAACCGTAAAAATTGAACCACTTACGACATATCAAGCAACGGCAGTGAAATTTTTTTTAGAACAGTGTGAGGCAAAAAAGTATCTTTCAAAACATGTTTAATTAAAATATTTGAAAACATTTGCCGAAAATAAATAAATGCACATTAGGATAAGTAACATAAAATCTTATGTTGCACTAAATAGTACTTTTTGTAGATACGACTTCAATCCTATATTTCTTAGAGCAATATATGTAGATCGGATGTTCATAATAAATATATCCACATTCCTAATATGCGCTCGCTGTAGAAAATCGAGCAGTCAGAACTTTGCGGTGCCTAGTTCTATTTCCGAATACTAAAAGGCTGCTTTATATAATTAATTATATAATATAATATATGATATATGATAACGTGTGTTCAAAAAGAAAACGAGGCTGCGTTGGCCATGGAAAAACTTTGTGCATCAATTTAGTGTAGCAAAATTTCAAAGTGTCAGTTCGAGTCTGTTCATGTTTAGGTTAGCTTCCTTGTTCAAAATGGGATAAAAAAAGTGCAAAACATTTCCCGGTATCGTTGTGAATCCAAACATCAATCTATTCATTGTTACAGCTTCTCCTCTGTTGAGGAGAATATCGGCACGACCAGGACGGTCATTAATTTGATATTACTGTAAGTCGTGAATAGATCGATGAAGAAGAATCAGTCTCAAAACCGAAAAATGTCTTGAGAATATTTGGCAGCACTCAGTTACCCGTCAACCTTCATGGGTCATCAGTCTCTATGCGCAACTCGAGACCTACCAACTCAGTTTAAGAGCAACTGCATTCTCAATTAATATTTCAAAAATCGTTGTATATATAGTTAAACACGGACGTCGACCGTTAGGGAGTTGTATTACACAATATACATTAGAAAAAAAAGGTTCGGGTTTGCTTGGATTCGAAGGTTTATTACTTTAGTAAGCCAAAAAATTTAGACGAGTTACGGCAAAAAATCGAAAGCAATTGCGATAAATGTTTTTTACATGTTTACATTTTATTTAAAGTACCAATTTTTTTATCCCATTATTTAAGTAATAATAATAATACTAATAGCTATTTAAAAATAATATGTTTGTGACCTACCAATCGTTGTATATAGTTAAACACGAACGTTGACCAGTAGTGAGTTATAAATTACACAATATACATTAGAAAAAAAAGGTTCGGATTTGCTTGGATTCGAAGGTTCAAGAACCAATGATTATTAAAAATGCTCATTAAAAAATAAAATTAAACTGTCCTAGCGTTTGGGCCGTTTTATTTCGATGGTAAATTTTAAACTGACAAATCTTGACATTTGTCAAATCTATGTTTATGTTTTCTATGGTTTCTACACTGGAAAGCCGATAAATTCCACGGCCAACGCAGCCTCGTTTTTTTTTTGAACGCACGTTATAATATATAATACCATATTACACAATTATTGCAGAAGAAGATCACTCGCCCATAATCCAACTCTGGGACTTGCGCTTCGCCACGTCTCCGTTGAAGACTCTCGAAAATCACCAGCGCGGCGTCCTAGCCTTGGCCTGGTGCACCCAGGACGCCGATCTGCTGGTGAGTTGCGGTAAAGACAACCGCATCTTGGCCTGGAACCCCAACTCGAACGAACCGAACGGAGAGGTCCTCTCGGAAATCGCTAAAACGAACCAGTGGAACTTTGATATCCAATGGTGTCCGCGCAACCCTGCCATCATAGCTTGTCCGGGCTTTGACGGGCACGTGTCCGTCTTTTCGCTAATGGGAGGCAAGACCCAGCAAATACAAACCACCAACAAAATTGCGGACAGTTTTCCCGGCATGGAAGGATACATCCAAGCGCCGGTTCAACAACAAAGCGCCGCGCCTGTTAGCGTGGACCTCACCAAGGCCCCCAAGTGGTTGAAGCGACCAGTGGGGGCGCGATTTGGGGTAAGATTTTTTTGAATAAATGAAATAAAACCACCTTGTGCAGAATAGTAATTGTCTTGTAAAAAACATACAAAAAATGTTAAAAGTGATTGATTTATTCACAGTTCGGTGGTAAACTCATCTCGTTCGATAACAGCAAATCGCAACAGCAAGACTCGAACCAAGTCCCGCTTCCAGTGACCCGCACCGTCCAAGTCAGCCAAGTAATCACCGAACCGGAACTAATACAGCAGTCCACGGAGCTCGAACAAGCACTGGAGTATGGAAATTTCGCCGAGTACTGTTTGAGAAAAGCCGAGTCGACGGACGACCAGCACACGAAGTATATATGGCACTTTATACGCGCTAATTTTGAAGAGAATCCTCGCGCCGAGCTTCTAAATTTGCTGGGGTATCGTATTGAAGACGTCAACAACAAGTTGGAGGAATTCATCGGCAAGGACAAGGTGGACGAAGTGACGGACGCGATCGGACGTTTAAATAAAGATCCGTTTGATGCGATTTCGGAAAGAAAACAAGTGGCACCGTTGAAGATAAAAACTGGAGACGATACCGAGGGTTTAATCACGCAGGCGTTGCTGCTGGGGAATGTTGAAGCGGCGGTGGATTTGTGTTTAAAAGCTAAGCGATTCGCCGATGCTATTATCATAGCTATGACGGGTAGGTCCAAATTACAGCGATTTTTTTATAACCACAAATAAAGCGTACAAGCGGCTTTAGTGATTTTCACCAGTCTATAGTTTCAATGCTGCCGGTTTTAACAAGCACCCATCTCTACTTATAAAAGGGAATGTTTTATGGCACTCCAGGTACATTTTGGGTTTGATATTAGCAATGTTTACTATTTTTTGGTTTAGGTCTTATTTTTTAAATTATTACCGAATATCCATCGGTTGAATGATTTAGCAAATTTGCTATGAATAATAATTATTTTTTTTTTACTATTACCGTATGTCCAACGAATCCTTGAATGTTGATTGAAAGTAAATTGCTACGAATTAAAAGAAAAAAACGGAACAATTGGTCACCAGCATTGAAACGAGTGCTTAATCAATAATAAATTGTATATAAGTTATTAAATGGATTATTCAAACTTAATGAAACCCTTGCGAATAATGTCCATTTCGTATAATTAAAATTTTTTGTTAGGCTTATATGTAATGTTTAAATCTCAGGTGATATTTAAAAATAAAATATAATAAAACATGGGTCGTAAAAAATGCTTTTTATTATTTTATCTCATTCTGTACGGTAAAAAATACAAAATTAAAAAATTAGAAAAGATTGTTTTTTGTAGATTTCCAAGATGAAATATTGTTTTTACTTAGTATTTATACTCATTTTATTTTTTAATTTAGCTCGTTAAAAATATCAAATTTCCGGTATATGGCGGAGTCGAAATTGGCCTTTATAACTACAAATAAAGGTACAAGCTGCTTCAGTGATTTTCGATGCTGCCGATTTTAACAAGCACCCATCTCTACTTAGGAAAGGGAATGTTTTATGGCACTGCAGGTACATTTTGGGTTTGAAATATGTAATGTTTAGGTCTCATTTTTTAAATTATTATCGAATATTCATCGTTGAATGAGTTAACTAATTTGCGAAGAATAAAGAGAAAAAATAAAATGTCCTGGTCCTGAAGGTGTAGAGGAGAGAGGCTGTGGAGCCGCTGCCGTTGCTATATGTGAATGGGATTCAGTTTTAAATGTAAACATGACCTTATCAAAAAACAACGGAGTTGTAAAAAAATATTTTGCCAGTAAAACGTAAAAAGAACAATTTCATACATTTCTACTACATTGGTGAATGTGACATTTGTAACGTAATGAATAATACTTTTATGTAATAATAAAAACTAGTTCTTATGATGCCGTTAACATGTGTAGTAAATAAAACTGTTTGATCAAAAGAGGGTTACAATACTTTGTCAAAATTAATTAATCGCTCGATATTTTATTCACATGTAAAGTGTATTGATTCGTTATTTTATTCTATTGTTTAACAAAAATATCAACGCTCAGTGAAGTAAGTACTAAGTGTTCGGTAAAAAATTTAAATGGTAATTGTTAAAAAAGGGATTAAATAAATGTATCTTATATGTCGGGTCCGAAACGGTACTCCACCGAAATTTAAAAACTAAATAAAAAATACAATAAATAAATACAGTGAAATACTGAATGTTTTGTAAAAAATATTAAATGCTAAACGTTTGGTAAAAATGCGAATGCTCAATAAATTTACTAAACGCAGGGTATAATATACGAAATGCTAATTTGTAAAATAAAACATTTGGTGATAAAATTGTTTTCTTTAGAAACAATATATTATAAAATAAATCCAATTTATAGTAAACTATATTAATTTGATATATTTGAAGATTATTTAAACATGGAACCTATACGTGAAGTAAAAAATTATGTTATTTTATTTAACACATGGCATAACATTTAACAATACAAAAAATAGTAAAAGTTAATGATTATTATAAAATAAAGCAAACAGTTAACATAAATTAACATTTCTTCTATTTTTAATTTAGCGGATGTATAGTCCAAACAGACAAACTGTAATAACTTGTAATAAATATTATACAATGCCTTAATTTTATTTACCTATTGTAATAGAGAGCGTTTGAAGGCCGATCTCGACTCCGCCATATACCGGAAATTTGATATTTTTAACGAACTAAATTAAAAAATAAACCCAGATGATATTACTAAGTAAAAACAAAATTTCATCATGCAAATCTACAAAAAACACCGAATTTTAATTTAGTATTTTTTACCGTACAGAATGAGATAAAATAATAAAAAGCATTTTATTACGACCCATATTTTATTATATTTTAGTTTTAAAAACCACCTGAGATTTAAACATACATATAAGCCTATCAAAAAATGTTAATTATACGAAATTGATTTTATTCGCAAGGGTTTCATTAAGTTTGAATAATTCTTTTAATAACTTATATACAATTTATTATTGCTTAAGCATTCGTTTCAATGCTGGTGACCAATTGTTCCGTTTTTTTCTTTTAATTCGTAGCAAGTTAGTTTCATTCAACATTCAAGGATTCGTTGGAACATACGGTAATATTTAAAAAAATATTATTCGTAACAAACTAGTTAACTCATTCAACGATTCGATGGAAATTCGGTAATAATTTAAAAAAATAAGACGGAAACCAAAAAATAGTAACATTACAAATTTCAAACCCAAAGTGTACCTGCAGTGCCATAAAACATTCCCTTTCATAAGTAGAAATAGGTGCTTGTTAAAACAGGCATCATGAAAACTATAAACTGGTGAAAATGACTGAAGCTGGTTGTACAGCCATGGACAGTCAAGAATAACACTTTAGTCGGCGGGTGTCATGCAAATATCGACTCTATGAGATATTGTCATTGAGTCGGTATTTGCATCACACCCGCCGGCTAAAGTGTTATTCTTGACTGTCCACGGTTGTACAAATATAAAAGGATCCACAGTAGTATTTGAATTATGTTTTATTTCATTTAAATAGCAATGAATACTTTTTCGTAAAATTTCGGTGACACCCATTAATAATAGAAATATTCTAAATTCAGTGGCGTAGTCGGACTAAAGATAAAAAAATTGCTAATATTATTTTCTTATTTTTGGAAGAGAAAAAATTTGAAGTCGGCTCTGAATTTTTTTTTAAGTCTGTCACCATAACTATTATTTAAAAGATATGGTATAAATCGACCTACAAATAACAATTTGAAAGAGGTGTCCAGCTTTCTAAAGGATCGCTTTGTATGTACAGGCGGTTCGGATTTATTGGCAAGGACTCAACACGCCTACCTCGACCAGTGTGAAGGCTACCTCTCTTCGCTCATTTCTGCTCTCGTGTCCGAAGACTGGGCCACAATAATCGCGAATTGCGATTTGAGCAGTTGGAAGGAAGCCCTCGCCGCCACGTTAACTCACTCCACCGACGACGCCTTGCCCTTGCTTTGCGAGCAGCTTGGAAATCGGCTCGAAGTAGAGAGTCGCGGCGACCCCAAACTCAAGCAGGACTCTCAGCTTTGCTACATCTGTTCGGGCAGTTTCGATAATCTCGTCAACTCGTGGAGCGGCACCGCGCTGAACTCCACGCGCGACCTCCAAGAGCTGGTGGAGTTGGTGGTGTTCTTGCAGAAGTCGGTTGAGAGGCAGGGACGTCAGGTGCAAATAACCGGCGCCCTCGCCGATTTATTGACGAGGTACGCGTCGATTTTGGCGTCGCAAGGGAGCATGTCGACGGCGTTGAGTTATTTGGGGAGTTCTCAGGACGAAAAGGTTGCCGGCCTGAGGGAGAGGTTGTATGTGAGTTTAGGACATAAGCCGGGGTATGGGGGCCGACCGCAACCGCAGAGTAGGCGGCAGAGTCAAAGACAGTCGTTTTCGGGGTACGGAGCACCTGGGGCACCCTTCAATACGGGGTTGCCGGGAGTGGTGCAGCAGCCGTGGCAACAGCAACAACAGCAGCAGGTGCCTCAGCAGCCCGTGCGCACATTTTCGCCAGTAGTCACGGCCCCGCCTCCCAGTCAACCACCTAGACCTACCAGTGTGGGTTCCAATCATGGTGAGCAACTCTTTTTTCGGGTTTTGTAGCCGCGTTTTGTATATGTGAGAATTTAAAATCGGGTTCGAGGTGTTTTCCCGCCGATACCGAATCCGCAAAGGGGCACAATTGTAACATTCGAACAAATAAAAGGTTTCAGAGTAGGCCATGGAATCACCTTGATATTTGTTTGAGAGTAGAAATTGTTTGTCCTGAGATGGATAAATAACGTGCGTTCAAAAAAAAAAACGAGGCTGCGTTGGCCATGGAAACACTTTGTGCATCAATTTAGTGTAGCAAAACTTCAAAGTGTCAGTTCGAGTCTGTTCATGTTTAGGTTAGCTTCCTTGTTGACAATGGGATAAAAAAAGTGCAAAACATTTCCCGGTATCGTTGTGAATCCAAACATCAATCTATTCATTGTTATAGCTTCTCCTCTGTTGAGGAGAATATCGGCACGACCAGGACGGTCATTAATTTGATATAACTGTAAGTCGTGAATAGATCGATGAAGAAGAATCAGTCTCAAAACCGAAAAATGTCTTGAGAATATTTGGCAGCACTCAGTTGCCCGTCAACCTTCATGGGTCATCAGTCTCTATGCGCAACTCGAGACCTACCAATTCAGTTTAAGAGCAACTGCATTCTCAATTAATATTTCAAAAATCGTTGTATATATAGTGAAACACGGACGTCGACCGCTAGGGAGTTATATTACTCAATATACATTAGAAAAAAAAAGGTTCGGGTTTGCTTGGATTCGAAGGTTTATTATTTTAGTAGGCCAAAAAATTTAGACGAGTTACCGCAAAAAATCGAAAGCAATTGCGATAAATGTTGTTTGTTTTTGGAGTTTAATTACGGATTGTCTTTCATTAAAGTTTACATTAATTTTTTTTACATGTTTACATTGCATTTAAAGTACAAAAATTTCCCCATAATTTAAGTAATAATAATAATATGTTTGTGACCTACCAATCGTTGTATACATAGTTAAACACGAACGTTGACCACTAGTGAGTTATAAATTACACAATATATATTAGAAAAAAAAGGTTCGGATTTGTTTGGTTCGAAGGTTTAAAAACCAATGATTATTAAAAATGTTCATTAAAAATAAAATTAAACTGTCCTAGCGTTTGGGCTGTTTTATTTCGATGGTAAATTTTAAACTGACAGATCTTGACAGTTGTCAAATCTATGTTTATGTTTTCTATGGTGTCTACACTGGAAAGCCGATAAATTCCATGGCCAACGCAGCCTCGTTTTTTTTTTGAACGCACGTTATATACACACTCGATTTCTACCTGTTACCCGGTATTTATATTTAAAACACAAGACTGTTTCTTATCAGAGTCCGTGTGATGCTACCGCTTAGCTAATTTTAATTTAAAAAAATACATTAAAGCTTTTTACCCACAAATGAGTCATTGATGGTTTGTATTATTATGTCATTATTGTCATTTTATTGATAAAAAATGAATCGAAAACAGGAATTATGACTGATTTCCGCACCGTCTCTCTTTTTTTTTAACAATATGCAAATCAAATATTTGACATACGCATTCATTCTACACTCAGATTCGTTTACCTTTTGTAATTTTTGTTCCACTATGAAACGAAATGTTATTTACATTTTAGGTAATTGTTTATGTAGGGCTGAGGAACATCATTGCAATATTCGATTGCAAGTACTTGTAGATAATTAAGAAATAATGGGGATTTTATGAGGTATTTCGGTTTTTGTTGTTGGTGACTCATCTTATAGACAACATATTAATAATGCAACTCAGTATCAAAATTTTTTATCATTCTCCAAGTCATTATGGGAAATAACGTTTATTTTTGGAGGAAAAATAATTGTCATTGGAGGAGATTTTAGGCAGGTTTTACCAATAGTTCCACATGCTTCAAGACAAACAATAATCCAAAACTGCATCTTCTTTGTGGATAGAATTTTGTTTTTTTAAATTGTTTAAAAATGAAGGGCCATGGGGGAAAAACGATGGTCCATTAATTGTCGGATTTGAACTAACAATGGTCATTAATATTTTTTTGAATCTAACATTTTAATGCAGTTGAGTATGTTTCAGATCAATAATAACATCACTATGCGACCTGAAACTTAATTTTTTAATTTGCGCAAAATTACCTAAATGTGACTATCGTCGTTTTTCCCCCTCGCCCTTCAAATATAACAACAAATTCAGGAATTTTGAAATTTGTAATGGCGAGCATTCTTCTTTTAATAAGGATTCATCAGAAATATCAGAGTTTATCAAATTACCATCAACAATAATTGCTTTTGAAATTTATGGGAAACAATTTGACGCACCTGATGACGTTTTAAAATTTTCGACTTTACTTTTCACTTCTTTTTACTTTTAAAAGGAGACAATTTCCAATTCGCCGTGCCTTTTGCATAAAAATAATTAATTGAAGACAAACTTAAGATGTGGTTGGAATTTATATACGACGATTGTTTATTCATGCTAAGTTATACGTAACAAACCTTTAAAAGATCAAAATGTTCAAATTGAGTTCTGTAGCTGCATAAGGTAGAATTGACATTTACTATACCTAAATATGAGTCATACATATTTTTATATACATTTAAAAAATCACTGAAGTTAATTATATATTTTATTTATTATATAAATATGCCGTTATTTAATATCTTTACTTCTTCTTCTTCAAATTAAGTTTTCGGTTGACATTTCGTATACATTGCATAAGGTACTTTTAGTATGTTTTCTTACAAATTCCATCTCCGGGCGTCGGATCAGACGCCTTTTTAACAACTTTTTGGTTTACAGTTCTTGTCAATTTCCATGTTATTTCATGTGAATCGTCTACACTGAAAAAAATAAAACAAAATCTAGATTCCATGGTCTAACTGTAATCCTTTTTTATTTGTTCGCACGTTATTTGGGTTTTTTGTAAATAGGTGGAGGTGGATTACCATCGCGGAAGTACCTCCTGGACCCATCGGTGTCGTCGTCCAATCCATACGGAGCCCCAGCAAGGAATCCATATCAACCCTCACAGCCCGTCTCCACCTTCCAAAACAACAACTACGCGGCCCCAACACCTGCAACCCCCTTCTATCCTTCCAACAACAACTACGTTCCTAATCCAAACCTGAATCCGGCGCCTTTGATTCCAAATCCGACGCAGTTGGTTCCGAACCCCACTCCCATGGTTCCGAGTCAGCCCCAAGTCACCGAACTGAGTCAACCAGCAACGGAACGGTCATTTTTCCAAGCCGCCCCTGGATGGAACGATCCTCCACCACTTAACAAACCCAGGCCACAGGTAATACGTCGTCAACCAGTTTGACTCCAACCATCTATTTTATTTTTCTCCAAAAAGTCGTACGGTGATTGTTATAAAATGTCAGCTGTTCATGCTGGGACGAAATTGTGGCAGCAGGCTAAGGTATTTGTGGTATTTGTTTGAGGATTTCGTTTGGTGTTTGCGTGCTTAAAAAATGTTGCGTTTTTCGTACGTTGAGGATTTGTTGTTTTTGCAGCCGAAACATGACACTCAATCTCCAGCGGCACCCATAACGCACCCGTTATATGGAACAACCAATAACGGATACGACGCTCCGCCCCCGCAAGTGTTCCAACCGCCGTCCCAAGGGTTCCAACCACCACCACCACAACCCACTACTTACGGACAACAAAATAATACTTATGTGCCTACATTCAATCCTGGTGGATTTAATACAAACGCCGTGAGCTTCAATCAAGCGCAGAATCAACAAAATGTGGCGCCTGAGAAGCCCCAACCTATTCAAAAGGCGCCTATTCCGGAGGAGCACATACACATGCAGACCGTTTTCGACGAGTTGAAGCACCAGTGCAGTTATTCGGCAAATAATCCGGTATTTTGACTACCAAACGTGTTTTGTATTGTTAATTTGTTGTGTTTGCAGCAAACCAAACGTAAATTAGAGGATGTGGGGAGGAAGTTGGAGGCACTTTATGATCTATTGAGAGAGTACAGATTGTCGAGCAACACGTTGCAGTCGTTGCATCAATTGGTGCAGTTAGTGCAGAATGGGGACTACATGGGAGGATTGAATTTACACACGCAGTTAGTGTCCGGGCCCGATTTCGCTCAAATCGCCAGTTTTATGCCCGGACTCAAGGTTTTATTGCAGTGCGCTCTACAACTGCAAGTCTATTTGAGATAAGGTCTAACGGTATTATTTGCGTGTTTATGTAATTTGATGCGTTGTGTTTTAGATGTTTATTTCTCTATCACTAGTTAAATATATAACAAATTATATTATGCTTTTATATAAATAAATAAATAAATAACAGAAAATTAGTGGAGTTTTGTTGGTAGTACTGATCTCGATGTACTCGTTAAAACTGGTTAAAGTTAGTGATTTTTTTCTACGATTGGTAATTGTGATTGAGATTTAACCTGTTGGCTTACCTGTCATTTTATTACAAACAACTTATGAATTTTTTATTATCACTAATTAAATCGGGGTCACACCAAACATTCTGTTTTTGATTTGAAAATGTATAAAATAAATATTTAAATACCGCTTAATTATTTTTTAATTTAACCGAGTGCATAAATGATTGTTTTTTTTTGTTAGGTTGGTCATGTTTTCTAATTCTTTGATTGGGTACACTTATTTTCCTGTTTCAAATTGTCAAGCTAATGTCAAATTTATTTTTCAACATTATAATTACATATACTTGCCGTAACCAATTTATCCGTTATTTGTTGATCTGTGTTCGCCATTATTCAATAAATTACTATTTTACGATAATGGCCACAAAATCCAAGTCCTGTGGAAATCACTAGCTTGGAAGTTGTCAGTTGTCAGGTTGGCTCGCCTGTTTGCTTTTTGACAGTTGTTGTCATCAATATGGTCGAAGAAATAACAAACAGCAACCCCAACAAACCCAAGGTAAACGACTCACCTCATCAAGTCCGGTCCATGTAACTCATCATGATTTTTAAGGTGAAAGCCACAAACAACAAACCCAAATCCGTGTACTCGTGGACGGTGACCGACGTCCAAAAGTGGCTTCGTCGTCACTGCACCGACTACTACCCCCTGTACGTCGACAAATTCATACAAAACGATGTAACCGGACGCACCCTCATCCGCATCAACGACAATTCTTTACTCCGACTAGGAATCGGCGACGTGGACCACCGCGAAGCGATCTGGCGCGAGATTGTTAAGCTGCTCCTCAAAACTGACATCATGGAAATCAGGGACTTGCAAAGACGGAACACCAACAACATGTTCTACGAATACTCAATAGCTTAGTTTAATTAAACTCTAGAATAAATTACTAAACAACTAAGGAATGTGGCATGGATCGACACCTGGACTCTACTTGGTGCTGGTGTTACTGTTGCTGTCGTCATGACGGTGGATGCCGCTGTCGTCGTTGTCGCTATCCTCCTCTCCCATCATATACTTTTTTATGCCCTCGCTCAGGAGCGTCTTGAGGATTTTGCTCTCTTTCAACAAGTCAAAATCGCAGGTGTTTCGTTTGCGTCCGTTTTTTTCCATAGGCGGGTCCGGAGGGTTCTCGTGCGGATAAGCAAATCGCTGGAAGATGGTGCCGAGGAGCGGCCCCATCGCTAGCAATTGCGAGCCGACGAAACGCTCAAACTCCAACCTCTGCTTTTCCAACTCCAACCGCTGACGTTCTATGTCAAGGTTTTCCTTCTGCACCTCCAACAGCTCTTTGAGGACGTTGCTCATGTCTGGAAAACGACAATTAGTTGTTTACAACAGGTGGAATAGATTGCACCGGAGTCGTTGGGACCGGTCGCATTTTTGTTGTTGTCTTTCTTGTCTTGATTGGGATTGGGGGGTGGCACCCCGTTCAGAATGAGTAAGGGGAAGGGAATCGACGGAATCGGTCCCTGCTGCTTGTTCTGTCCATTCTGCATGGGAACCGACAAGTTCGGTAGAATTTTCGGTAGCGTCTTGTTTTGGTAACATTTGTGGTTGTCGATTTTCTTCAGTTCGTTGTTGGGGGCCGGCGTGAGAGGCGGCATCGCCACGTGCTCCTCCTCAAACTCCGACCTATAAAAAGCGTTCAGTGAGAGTGGTTTGCAGATCGACGCCCACCCTCCCAAGCTGTTTGTGGTGAACGACTCCATGTCGTCGTTGATTTCGATGTCGTCAATCTCCTGCTTGATGTCCTCGCATCGCGGCCCTTCGAACACGTTCTCCTTGTACAGGCTCTCCTTCTTCAGGTTCTGCTTGCTGAGGATGTTGTCCATCGCCTTGTAGTGGGGCCAATCGGGATCGACCGTTCCTATACCGGATCCCGACTGGACCGTCCTCTTGATCCTGTGGTACAGACACTTGAGGTTCCTTATCCTCGTCTTGATCTCGTCCGGTGTTCTGTAAAAACCACGCTGTTGCATGTTCGCTGCCAAAAGACGCATTACTGGTTCTTTGCGGTGGGTCAGGTAGAGTTTGTTTTGGATCTGGGGACTTCCCCACAACTGTATTAATAATTTCGTCTCGTCCTCGCGGAAATTCGTCGTGCGCTTCTTTTGAAGCGAACGAAACGTTTGCGTCTCCATCGCATTAATCGTGCGTATCTAAAGGACAAAAGAAACAAACCACGACCAGTTAGCGAGCTCTGGGCATTTTATGCATCACTACAAAATACAGAGACTGACAAAATTTTGAATAAAAAACAAACAAAATAGACTTGTAGAAGTGGTTCATGGATTTCATAACGTGCGTACAAAAAAAAGGGATTCGCAGTAGGTCATGAAATCTAGTGTTTTTGTTTTATTTTTTACAATGTACCTATACTTTTGGTATTGACACACCATGACATTTGACAGGAACTGTCAGCTAAAAAGTTGCTCAAAGGACATCTAAAAAGACTGTTATCAACAGAAAATTGAATTAAAATTTTCTCAATCAATCATTTTCCACCCACTAACGAAATCCAAAGTGATTCCATGACATACTCTAATTCATATTTTATTTGTACGCACGTTATTTAATAACGCAACGTAACAGAAAATAACTTATTGTAATAATAACAAAATAGTAACTTGAATAAAATATTTATTTCTAAGCAAAGAAAATTAAATAAAAAATGTCTCCATTTCCAGATTAAACATTTTCTACCCTCTAACGAATTCCAAGTGATTCCATGACCTACCCTAAATTATTTTTTATTTGTACGCACGTTATTTAATAACGCATCGTAACAGAAAGTAACTAATTGTAATAATAACAAAATAATAACTTGAATAAAATATTGCTTTCTAAGCAAAGATAAAATACCGAAACGAGCGTAAGATTGAGAGTCTCATCGTCATCGCTAAGATATTGAAATAGTGGAGTAAATCGGAATGGTTTTATGAAAATGATTCCTCTTAGAGTTTAGCTTACACATTTTCATAACACGGCTTAACGTATCGCAACTGAATCGCATCGTTTCAAATGTTCTAAAATTTAAAATTGTATTTTATATTGTGTCCTGGTGTATAAGAATAGTATTTTTTTTCTTCATTTTAAATCATTTTCAAATTTATGTCGTGTATTAAAATAATCGTTGGTGTGAATGAAAATATACAAGAGAATAAAACATACATAAATATTTAAGAGAAGTTTGTTGAATCTGAAAGAATCTAAGTAATTAAATTCTGAAAGAACCTGAAAATTTTTTGAAAACTATTATAACTTGAGAAAAGTTGTTAAAATCAGAATGAATGTGAGACAACCAGGAAGAACTTTGTGAATTTGGGTATCCAAAAATATGACGTAAATCTCACACACCAATAAATTTAAGAAATTACATAAAAACACGACCGGTAATTGTATTTTAAAGAATCTGTGAAAGACACTACAAATTGGTGTCAAAAATTTAAAGTTGTGGATAAAAAAATATTTAAAATCCATTTTAATCCCTCAGGTTCCCACCAAAGGAATCTGGAAGGATTTAATTATAATTTTAAATAAATACTGTAGAGGCTCGGGAGGAGGTCATGGAAACTAGCTCCTGTTTTATTTTTTACAGTGTAAACCGCTGACATTGACATAACATGATATTTTACAGGAACTGTCAACCAAAAAAATGCCCAAACAACGTCTAAACAGACTGTTATCAACAGAAAATTGAATTAAAAATGTCTCCATCTCCAGATCAAACGTTTTCTACCCTCTAACGAATTCCAAAGTGATTCCATGACCCACTCTAATTAATTTTTTATTTGTACGCACGTTATTTAATAACGCAACGTAACAGAAAGTAACTTATTGTAATAATAACTTAATAATAACGCCTAAAGATGGATTTTTTTCAAAATACTTTTAATTATTATTATTGTTATTATATTAATATTTGTAATTATTATTTATTTAATTTTCGAAACTTAATTTCATATTTCCAACTGCTAGCCATTTCTACACTATGTCGAATGTATGAGTTATTGCACGTTTATATCATAATGATATGTATCATAAAAATAAGATTTGGAAAATTTAATTAGGCAAATATTTAAGTTTCTTGCATTGGACTGAGAATCGAAAATTTCTAAATGATAGTAATTCATGTTTCAAGCATAACTCCAGCTATAAAACAGAAATAATGCCATCGTTATGACTTGGATGAGTTGAAATTAAATTAATTCAGGTAACATTTTGATTGTTCACTGAAAACTGCTTTGCTTATGTAAACTTGACGCAAATCATGTTCGGCATTGAAAAAAATAAGCCGCATACGCCGTGGAATCACATTGAAACTAATCAGGTTCAAAGTAATGTAGCACGTTTCCGACTTTGTGTTGAGAATTATTCTTTGATTTTTATTCTTTTCGAATGACAAATCCTGTCATGATTTGTCATAGAAATACATTCCATGGTCGTCCTAGCCTCCGTTTTTTGCTAATGAACCATATCTCTATACAGCACCCCGATTGGCTGACACAGAAAACATAACGTAAAGCGATCACGTTAAAATAAATTCATCTGATTTGCCGACAAGTCAACTTATAATATTTAGTGTAACGTTTTGTTGGCGAAGCATCGAAGTCTGATAATTATGATGATGACATCGGGGTAATTGCATTTTAAAAACTGAATTGGGCTTATCGTAATTGACGTGTAAGATCGAAATGGTCAATAATTAAAAAAAGAGGAAAAATCGCACAGTTTGACAGCTGACAACAGGCGAAATCTGAACTGATTTGGATTTTCTTGAAGGTAATTATGATTTGAGTCTAGTGCCCCAGCCCCCTAAAACTACCCCAATGTACTGACCGTGTCTCGTCCTTTATCGAACTCTTCGCGCGCTCTAAAACCTCCTTAATTATCACTTAGCGTTTAGACTGAGCATGCCGCACTGAGCAACGATTGGCCGCCAGGCGACTTTTTTGACGGCTTTGTTTTTGCGCTTATTTTTTGTTTTTGTAAATGTGTCCAAGTGCGGTAAGTACAAAGAGGCGGCGTTAACTGAGTAAAGGGCGAAGAGGGAACTCAACCACCCTACTGAAATAGGATCGATAGTAGTATTCGCACAAGCGCAATTCGCTTGACACTTAAGTACACGATAAAGGGCATAACATCGATGTATGAGCGAGGGGAATCGTTACGGGGTGAATAAAAACGGTTCGGGACAGATGGACGGGATTCGAACTGGATTAGGGTAGGACAGGGGATGAATGCGACGAGAACTGAGTAGGGGTGCAGGTATGAGTGCATACTGCGACTTAACCGCGTTACCTCACCTTACCTGTTTCTTTCGTATTTCGTATTCGGCGAAGAAAATTTCAAGAAAATGTTTTTCATGTTCGAGTTTAACGTTTAACATCCACATGTTCGTCTTATTTCCGTCAATCAAAAATTAAAAAAAAACTCTACTTAGTGTTTATGTTCAAAAAATAAAAAAACAACAGCGAACTCGGCATTTGAGGTACATAAAGAATCCAGCGGCGGAGTGTGCAGATGCACTGTTTTCAATTATTTTAAATGCAGGGGCTGCAATTAATTACTTGGTTGCGGTGAATGCTTTTGAGTAGCGTGTGAAATTTCGTCCGATTAGTTTCTATTTCATTGGATTTTCCAAAATTCATTATCCCTCTGCTTTTTTCAGACTCAGATTATGATAAATTTCTCCAAATCCTTCTAATTCCAATTTCTCGGTTCTCTTATTTTCGATATAATTAAATTCTTCTAAAACGCGGAGACTTTTTGAATCTTATCTAATGCTAATTTAAAGAATTTCCATATCATTAAATTTAGCCATTTAGTAACATTTGCTACGATTCGACAAAATTTCCCAAAATTCCTTTAATCCAAATTTCGTGTTTTTGATTAATTTATAAAATATAATTTTGTATATTACATGTATCCCTGATACATGATGTCAAGATATTTAATTTATCTCCAAGTCTTTTCTTATTAAAAAAATACCTGCTGATGTCTCAGATTTGTTTAAATTATCGGTTTTTCAAATACAGAGTGACGCACCTATTTAAAATTGTCTTTTTTATAATAGAGCTTCAATATGCTAATGCTAATTTTTTTCATTGTCAAAAAAGCAATTTTTTTATCTCTAATCTGACGACGCCACTGAATTTAGAATACTTGTGTGTATTTGTTGTGGGCGTCGCCGGAATTTTACAAAAACTTATTAGTTGCTAAAAGAAATATAGCATAATTCAAATTTAATTATTTAATCAAAATAGTACGAATAGTAATGTAAATCACAATTTTGTAAAAAGTACTGTTTAATAATAAAAACTACAAAAATTAAAAAAATATGGATATGGCAAATGTGTTTTTGAGGACCCAATAATTTACAAAATATGCGGTAAACGTGAATAAAGTTTGCATATTATTTAAATAATGTTTCGAAATTTTCGATTCCATTATGGGAAATGTTTAATTTTTTCTTTATTATTTATGTTTTTTGTAATTTAATAAATAAGCAATTGGGAATCGTTATTTAAAAAAATGCTTTATTCATACACAAAATTATTATACTAAGTGTATTTTCGTAATACAATATTTACCGCGTGCGGTAAAAGTACCGCATCCGTTTAATATTTCGTAAACTGTAAATTATACAGCAAAATGTTCTTAACAAAATTTTTTTGATACAACATCATGCTTTATTATTGTTCGGTATGTGTTAATATTTTTTCCAAGGCTTTCTTAAAGTGAAGAATAAGAAAATGTCAACAAATGTAAGTTTAATTTCGTATATGCGAATACGAAACAGGTGCCAACTGAGTGTTTGCAAAGAATGTAAAAATACAAAAATGTGTTTCAAAAATTTAAAAAATATGTATATGGCAAAATTTCTGGATACAATAATTTTTTTGCATACTGTCATCAAAATATCCAGAGATATGTGAATTTATTTAAAACTTACACGAATGTAAAGAACCGTGATTTTGCCTCGAAAATGTTTTGATATTGATATACCATTGGATTTCTTTCTGTGGGATCACTTAATAACACAAGTGTACAAGAAAATACCTATAACCTTATAATATCAAAAAATAAATTTTTTATTTAATTAATAAAAAATATATATAGTACTAGATAATTTGCATTTAATTGATATTGACATTTTACTGTAACTGTTTTCGTATTTGTCGCCTATGACATTTCCGTAGTTTTTAACTATGTTTTATTATTTCTTTATACTTTTTTACCTAACTCTATAAAAAAATACATTATTATGCAAAATGAAAACTATTTTATTATGGGTGTCTTAAAACTTGATGAAATTACCCCAGATTAACTAGGTTTTCGTAAGTCTCTGATAAGAAATTTGATTAATAGAGTGAAATATGAAATCGTAGCGTGCTCTCTGAGCCTTTAAATAATTCTGAAAGAAATTCATTAAATTAATTTAAAACTGTGTCGCCAGATAATATCTACAAATTCTAATGAAATATTTTTGGACTATGCAATACTTTCTCTCTTTATTTAAATATTGTTTTTAAAATTGTAATGGTATATCACAGATCTACAATCTGCTAAGAACTTTAGTTGGGCTAACTAAAAAAAATAAATTATGTCAAAGAAAATCTGAGAATATATTTGCATGTCTATTTTTATGACTAGAGGACAGGGACTACCTCCATTATTACATTTCTGCAGTAAACATATTTAAATAATTGTTTCCAAACATTATCGGTATATAAAAAATAACTGCAAAGCTGCTATCAACATTCACTTAATTGTGTACCGAAGACGTTTACTAAACGTTTAGCAGCACAGCATTCGGAAATAGAATAATAATAGAAATAAATATGATGCATTTAAGTTTTGTTTTTTTATTAAAGTTTTTTGTTTATATTTATTTTTGACCGCTGTTTCTTTATTACCTAATAATTGTATTGTTTAATTTCATTTCGCATTTTTTCCGTAGAATTAATTCCAGGTGTCTGAACTGTCTGACTAGCCACCCACGTCACCGAAAATAAACAAACAGTAATGGGAAACCATTGCTATAAATCGTTAAATCTGGTCAATAAAACATGTATTTGAAATCATCGTTCTAAAATCACAGCTGGTGGTAATTTTCCCGGAACACGAATTTTTTAAAACATATTGTTTATTGTCGTCTCATTTTTTAATCCACACACACAATAACAAAAACACTCTTTATTTACAACAATCACATAAATCGGATATATCTCAGTTTCTCGTAAAAATGAATTACGCGAAACCAGTTTTTTATCGAATGTATTTACGTGGAATTTGTCACCGCAAATACAGTCATAGGGAAAATAATACCACACTCATAATACTTTATATTAAAATTCACAAAACAAGGGCAAGATGTGGTTTCTTTATACGCATCGGCTTATGCTCGGTGTTTGGAGTGACATCCTGCACTTACAAGAATAAGAAATTTATATCAATAAATTTAAAACTTTCCTAGAATTTTCTCCCAATCCCGAATTCGCACAAGTGCGTCTTTTGCAGCCAGTCCCATTATTCCTTCGGGCGACGTTTCCGGTTCGTACCCCAAAATAATACTGGCCTCCTCCAAACACCTCACGACTTTCTTCAATTTACTCCTCAACTCGCTCTTGGAGCAGTGCCGTTCAAACTGTCTAGTTACGAGAATCATCAACGGAGCGTGCATCTCATACAAAGTCACTCCCCTCAATCGAGTATATCCCGGTTCAATAACGTCGAACACCTTCATAACTTCTTCGCAAATCTCCTGCTTCCGCATCAGCATCTCGTCAGTGAGCTGATCGATCAAGAATCCTCCGACTCGCCCGTAGAGCTGACTCAGTGATAGTTTAATGTTCAAGTTGATATAGTGTGTGGGATGGAGGACGTTTCGGTACTTTTGGAGGAAACCTTCCAACGCCATGACGTCGTTACAGTCGATTGCATCCACTTCTTGCGATATGCGTTCCGTGAGGAGTTGCATGGACCTAGCGCTGATAATATAACCCGGACATTCGTTGTTGTTGCATTTCCAATGAGCGTCCGGGTCCAGAGGTTTCGAAGACAGGACATAGCCCGTGGTACATTTAGGACAAAGCAAGGCGCCGGTGAAGGTCCCCAGCTCAGAAGCATCGCTGCATCTGCTACATCTACACTCAAAAAATTTGTTCTCCAGCAAATGTTCTCTTCGTTTTATGGTGCTCTGCATGGTGTAGGCGTAGCTGAGCGTGATCATTTCACCTCGCTCGATTCTTGTAGACGCTCGGACTGTCAGTGCGAACGTGGCGTCTTCGTCGACGTGGTTAGTGTTTGGGACGCAATCGTGGGACATGAGGAAGGCAGAGGGATATATGCCTCGGATGTTGACGCCCGCCTGTCCGATTTCGAAAGAGTTAACCTCGAGGATGCCGCAAATACTGTGTATTTCTTCTTCGGTGTACTCTTTCAAGCCCCAGTCGTCGACGATCCGGTTGACCACGGTCACTTGGTTGGACCTCCACAGGTCTGGAATGTTTCTACGAATCTCGTTGTGGGTTTCCATGTGTATTAGCTTGGAGTAGCATTCGGGATCGGTGTCCTTGAGCAAGAGACATCGCAGAGGGACGATGGCGTTGTAGTGCCTTCGGAGGGTGGAGAAATTGGTAAAGTTGAATTGTCTTGAAGAGTTGGTGGCCGCAAGAACTGCACATTCAACTTTGGTGTGGCCATATTTCTGATCCAAGCCTGGGCATTTTGGAGAGCATAAAGGCCAGTTGCAACCTTTGCATCTGGAAACGGTTTATTAGTTGAAGATTGAGCAAATGCTGGAGGTGGTACTTGACGTAATGCGAAGACTCCAAAACGTGGTAGCACCCCAAACATTGGACTTTACACCCCGTACATGGTCCCACCACCAAAGGCGACTCGCTCAAAATGATATCGCCCGGTTTTAAGTGTTTCCTTGAAACCATGTACCTGGAAAAAGTGGTTGAGTTATTCTGATTAATTGTTGGATAAACACTAAAATAAATTCAAAGGAAGAGATACAGTTTAGAGTATAAATTGTGCCAGGAGTAAACGTTTGCAGGATCAAGGTTGTGACGCATTGTAGTATGCGATGGGATTTGAAGAAATAACGATGGGATTTGTAAATATTTTCAAGGAAAATTTTCAGAACTGAAACTCTTAGGAGAACCGATCGCTCAGAGGTCCGACACGAATTCTAAATTTGTTATTTTACCACGAATTTGTTTCAATTTGTTTACGTGTTGATACAGACAATTTGTTTTACCTAATAATAAAAATGTTAGGCAGAAAACATAATGTAGTGATCACTGAGAAGTTGAGTAATATTCAAAACCCGATTAGTCATCTTCATCTTGAAACTATTGTTTTTTTTTTAATCTATGATTGGTGGCAAACGAGTACAAGTCAAAATTATGCAAAACGCGTTATAAAATTTTAGACCCAAAATATTTGCTTTTTTGGCGTTATCGCTTGGGAAGTAATTCAGATACTTATAAAGGTGGTTTTTAAATTACAAAGTTAATTAGTTTTTAATGCATGGAATGTGCGTTTCATAATAATTTTCAAATAAAAAAGTGACATAATTTTTTGAACTTGATCTAATTTATAAATTCGACTAAAATATTATCATAAAGAAATTTACTTATGCAGACTAAATCAGGCGATATGGAATCCTAACATACCTACCAAATGACTCATTTACACTACTCGCCATAGAAATATTTTTTAAATTTTAAATCCTTCATTCACTAGACATCTTCAAATAATGTACAATTTAGATTTTAACAAATAAAAAAAATTGAATCGAGTTTTACTACTTTACTGGATTTTTACAAAAAACAATTCGTCTGTCTGCATTGAACTCAATGCAATTTATTAATTACGAGAATTAAAATAAAGTTAAATTGAAAAGTTAATTACAATCGATTATGAATGAATTAAATTATTTGATAAGTAGGTACTAAAAATTTTGTAGAATTCCAAATTTCACTCACAATTTTTTTTGGGAAGTGAAATTTCGTTTAATTAGGTTTTCCAATCGGATCATGGGAAATTTCACAATGTCTTTCTAATTCGATTTTTTTGGATTCATAATTTCAATTTTTTTTTATATTTAATATACTTAAATTCTTCTAAATCGCGTAGACATTTTGAATAATGCTAATTTTTAAAGAATATCCAATTCATTTTACGATTTAGTAAAATTTGCAATGATTCAATAAAATTTCGCAAAATTCTTTCTATAGGTACTTCAAATTTCGTGTTTTTTTATTTATATTTTTGCATATATTTTATCTACGAAAATGACACCAATTTTTGGTTTTTAAATCGAACCCTTAATACAATTATTTCACAATTCGATTCTAAATGATTTTCTGCATCCAACAACAGCGCAAAACTGCCATTTGAGATATAAAATTTATTTTTAAAGCAATTTTAAGTTATTTTGAGAAATACCTATTTGAAACACGATTAGCCAATTTTAGGCTTGAAATTTATTCTTCTAAATATTTTTTAGCTATAAATCCCTAATTCAGTAGACCTCTTCAAAGAATGTGGAAAGTGTATTTGGACAAATAAAAAAAAATTGAATTGAATTTTACTTTCTTTACAAAAACAATAATGTCCATTTGCAGTGTTGCTATTTAATTCGTCTGTCTGCATAAAACCAATGCAATTTATTAATTACGATAACTAAAATTGGGTCAAATAGAAAAATTAATTAAAAATTATTATTAATTAATTTAATTAATGCGCAGAGTTAAACTGTACAAATTTTGTAGTATTTAAAATTTCACTGACAATTTTTTGGGAAGTGAAATTTCGTTTGATTAGGTTTTCCAATCGGATCATGAGAACTTTCACAAAATCATTCAAATTGAAATTTTTTGGAACTTTTATTTACATTTTTTTTGTAATCAATATAATTAAATTCTTCTAAATCTCGGAGACATTTTAAATCTTGTCTAATGCTAATTTTTAAAGAATTTTTATTTCATTTTACGATTCAGTAAAATTTGCTACACTTTCTCCGGAAAGGATAAAAATTCTTTTATTTAACATTTCAATTCTAAATTATTTTCTGCATCGAACCACACTGCAAAAGTGACATTTGAGATATTAAAATTATTTTTTTAAGTTTTAAGCAATTTTAAGTTATTTTGAGGAATACCTACTTGAAACACGATCAGCAATTTTCGGCTTGAAATTTATTCTTCGAAATATTTTTTAGCTTTAAACAAATAATAATGTCTATTTTCAGTTTTGCTCTTCAATTCGTATGTCTGCATCCAACTCAATGAGGGTTATTAATTACTTGTAAAAGAATCCAAAGAAGTGTTTAAAATAAGTTCGTGTAGATTTTCTTATATACGAGCATTATGGATATTTGAAAAAATCAAGAAAATATAGACATACAGTTTTGCATTTTCTTTTCTGTATGCTCCGGTTGTAATGTAATTTGTGCATTTGGAAAATAAAAATTTCTGAAAAAACTAATTTATTTTTTCTAACTATGAAATTAGTGATACATTTTTGTAAACTACACTAACCTGCCCATAACCTGAGACGTCTTGACTTCGAAGCGAGGTCCATCGTCGTCGAAGTTCTCCGAAGAGGTGGTGGACTGCGACCTCCTGCGCGATTTCTGTCCATGCAAACTGCCACATGAATCAAACACATTTTTTTCATTTTCTTTTTACCTTTCTTTTGGCGCGTCCACTCATGTCAAACCGGCCCGAATGATCAATGCGAAGCACCTGAAATTTTTCGAATGGCCCGCTCGAGACGTTTATTTTGGGTCAACTCGTCTAAGCGGACTAATCTGTTGTGGGAGGAATTATTGTGGACGCCGCCAAAGTTATTTATATCGGAATCTTCTTTATTTCTGGATAGTGTTGCCAAACGGCTTTGCGAACGAAAATGACAATAAAACGCGCAAATTTGTTTACGTCGACTCGTCCGATGAAAAAAATTCAACAAACCGTTCGCAGTTATTGCTTTATAGTGTTTGTTATGTAAACGAATGGAGACGTATCGTAAATTTGCCGCTCACTTGGACTTCGGCGGTCAAGATTCTCACAAAGGATCAGGACAGGGAGATTTGGCGGATATTGTATAAACATGTCGCGGTCTTGAAAGCTGCCAAGGATAATTTACAGGATCGCACCGAAATATAATTTACGCAACGGATTACGACCAAATAAATTCTGAAGACGGCGGACAAAGATGAAGTTGTGAGTGAAAATAAGCTGTCATTTCATCAGTCTCATCTGCATTTCACATCAAAGCGTATCTAAGAAGTGTATGAATAATAAATGGTCATTGACTTCTTCTTTAAGTAAATTAGTACCCCTAAAAATTTCCTGTTTTACCGTTTTGGTTGATGTGTCACTACTTGTATATGTTTCTGCTAGAATAAAAATAGTTGTTTTTACATATTTTATTTTGTCCCCATTTCTGTAATGTGTTTGTACAAATCCTTTGAATATCATTAATATTAATAATTTAAGCCACGGCTTCTGTTTTTGTAACGTTCTAAATATAATTATATTTAGTTCTAAAAACAACACCTCTACCTAGTCCTACATCATATTTCTTTTTAGAAAATACAAACTCTCTGTTATAAATAAAATAAAGGAACCACCTAAAATGGCTACAATTTCTGACTAAAATCGACTACGATATAGCAAATCGTTATATGTGGTCTGAAGAATGTATTTAAAATGTTGTTATATTTTATGGTCAAATATTTAGTTCCAAAAGCAGCGATCATCAAACTCATTCGTTTTTATGAGCACACAATTTTTTCCAACGATTTTATGCACCAGATGCGTTGAAATTTTTTATTGAATTATACACACGCGAAGTTATGTTTTCTGACATGTTGCCAGCATTATAAATACACATTTGCAGCAAAAAATATTTTAATTGCAATTTCGGACAAATACAATTTACACACGGTTTTACAAAGAAGCCACCTTGGAAATGACACCCGAAAATAATACTTTTAAAATAATCAACGTTTCCGCACTTTCTGTATATTTACAAGGAAAATAATTTACTGACTAGTTTCCTCGAAGCTCTCTCGTTCGTTTGTTTTAGTTCTCATCAAGCCGGGCGAATTTTCGAAAAATTGTATTGGCGAAGGAACATGACAGACATTTATTCGACCAGATTTAAAACGAAACAAGAAATGAAAAAGTTCGGACCCGTGACGAAAATAAAACGTATCGGTAAACAACGCAAGATGTTCATGAAAAATTGCAGATAAAGCGTTTGTTTGATTTCGACAGGATTGACTTTCATATCATTTAACACAAATGTGTTAGTAACTTTGTTCATAGATTATTTGGCGGTTTGTAAGTAAAAATATACAGCCTCTACGAGTAATTTGAAATTGTTCCGGCAACTAATACATTCGAGTGTTGATTCAAGCGATGACGATCGGAAGCCAGACAGAAGAAGTAAAAAATATAAAGCGAGGTCAGCTTTGATCTAAACAACGAGTTTCTCTACAATGAATGTTTGTCAGCTATTACAGTTACAAATTGAACATGTATTATAACACATGGGACGTAATTAAGTGCGTAGTACGAACACAAACAAAGCCCAATTTAAATATTAAACACTAACGTTTGCATTCACATTATTACCCCCAAAGAAGCCAACACAACGGTTATTATATGGACCAAACCATTTCACCTTTTTTACAATAAATTTGACTCATGTCCAACCACCTGTTTATGTGTCCCGCTCTGATTTTTTCATTCATCTCTCAGGTGTAAAGTTTATTTTTTAGCAATTTGAAATTTCACAAGTATCAAGTAAATCCAATAAATCTGGCGACTTGATTTGAACCAGTCAAACCCAACCTGAAAAAGCCTGTTTACTTCTTTTCTGTCCTTCAAGGAGCAAAATGCAAGTATTTGGTAACAAATCTGAAAAACCTGACTGAAAAATGATCTAGGAACGGTCAGAGTTTAACAATGTTATTTTCATCTAAATCGTTTTTATTCACAAAATGAAAATATCTGAACATAAATTCATACCTATTTAGTGTCAATTAATTAACGATTAATGTTATCATCAAATCATCGTCACTTGACCAATAAAAACTAATTATTGGATATTCGACATAAGACATTACGATATTTATGCCCATAAATAGATAACATTCATGTTTTGTAAAACCAAAATTTGTTTTGTTGATTTGGTTTATTATTTTTGGGAATGGGATTTTGGGATACAAATTAAAATCTCATCATTTATGCCGTCTGTGAATGCGCAAAAAATCTCTTTTGTGCTTATTTGTTAAGCTTAGGCTTTCTGACGTTTGAGCTTTACGGTTTCATCCTTTTTATGATAGACACTTCATTTTCACTGTAAAATTGATTGTCATCTTCATCAAGAACAACTCGCGCCTCGTTCAGCATTTGATTTTTCAACTTCATCTGCATGTTACATCTTTACATGAGTCAATTACACTGTCATCTCCTGTAAATTTTTTATTTTGCATAATATCATTGTCCGAAACGTGTGTAATCGATAAGTTATCACCATCATCTTGATAATGGTGATAACAACAACTCTCTAAAGAAAAATGGAAAGAAAAATATTACATGGGACCGTCTATATTGGTCAGGTGTAAAGGATGACTTTACAACCATCCCATAACTTTTTTCCCAAATAATTGAATAAAGACTCTAATTCATGAAAAATATATTTTTTACCATTCTATGGAACGCCCATGGAAGGATATTGCACTATATATTGTCTACTTGTTACTAAGTACTAAGTTATTACGTTGACTTGACTTAACACGATCTGGTTTGATTTAGAACAACCGACTTGAAAAACTGCAACAACAAACTGAATGAACGGAAACCAAAAGTTTAATATGGTGATAGACGTGATCTGGTATATGAGCAGGAATAAACAGACCTGGCCTGAGCACATGAGAGGACCACAAATTGCATAATCTAAACTTTAGATTATGCAATTTGTATTTTGATTCTAATGTGTAAGTACCGGTTGGATAAAAAATGAAACGCAGTGACATCTGGTAGTTGTTTATAACTCCACTCTTCCTCTTCCTCTTCCTATTCGCGGTGACTCCGCACAAAAACATATTAATATCACTCGAATAGAGATGTCCACGTGAATACGACGACGCCTTGGACTAAATCCAGCGATGGACGTAAAAAACGAAAATGAGTTACGTGCGTGTTCAGTGTGCCAAAAAGAAGCTCTGCACAAGTGTGGAGGTTGTCGCCGGATTTATTACTGCAGCAAGCAGCATCAGAGACAACATTGGGATGTGCACAAAAACAGCTGCATTGCGTTCAAGGTGAGACTCGATTTATTAAAGTCGGTCTATGATGTCATTGTAGAGAGGGAACAATGGGGGAGTCGTTGCGGTACGCGATATTGCATGCGGAGAAATTATTCTTGAGGAATCGCCCATTATCTGGGGGCCATCACCTAACAGCATTCCCTCCTGCTTGGGCTGCGGCAAATCTGCGGACGTAAAGTCTTACAAAAGTTGTGGAAAATGTGGATGGTTGGTTTGCAGCGATTTGTGCTCGAGGACACCCTCACATTTGCCTGAATGTCAATATACGGTGCACTATGGCAAAAAGGCCGCGCTCAAAAATTTTGACAACCCTCTTCTGATCTATCAATGCGTACTAGTGCTGAGATGCCTGTACCAGAAGCAGTTTATTCCAAAAATTTGGAAGAAACTGGAGCGACTTGAGAGAGCTGGAATTGAAAAGTCGAACAAACATCGAGCGGTCGTAAATGCAATTCGGCGCATCTTCTTGCTTGCCTCCGTGTTTTCGGACGAAGACATTGTCAAGGCCTTCAATATCGTCATGGTATGATGCAGACGTGTTGGAACAAATTTTTAACAGTTTTTACAGTCTAGTAGTTTTGAAGTGGCACAAGGAGACATTCTACTGCATGCAATATACCCTACTGGTTCGCTTTTCAGTCACGACTGTACCTCAAACTGTTCCAAGACTTTTACAAAAGATGGGAAAATTCGAGTTACATCTTGCAAGTCCATAAAATCAGGCGATCGCTTGAGTCTTTGCTACACAAATCCCCTTTGGGGGACTCCTAATCGAAGATGTGATCTCTACGAAGCTAGACTCATCAAGTGTGAGTGTTCAAGATGTGGGGATCCCACCGAGTTTGGTACATTCTTCAGTTCGTTAAAATGCCGTGCTGCGTATGGCTTAAATTTGCTGTAAATTTATATCTTCATGTTGTAAATTTTTAGCAACTGCCGCGGAGCCCTTCTTCCTCACTCGTTCACCGACGACAAGTTGTCAAAATGGAAATGCACCAAATGCGAATTCTCAATGTCATCGTACTCGGCTTACGATATAATCGAGCGAATCGGACACGAGTTTAGTGACTTAAACAAGGCGGATCTTGAGGCTTGCAAACATTTTCTTAAAACATACAAAGAATACTTGTCGGACAATCATTTTTACAACTGTCAGGTCAGATATGTAGTGACACAACTTCTGGGAGCTGATTGTACAAACGAGGAGTTGGATTTTAAACATGAACTGTGCCAGAAAGTAGAAGACGCGGTTAAGATCCTGGCACCTTCAGACAGCGAAATTTTACAACGAGTTGTTGAAGAGAAGTATGCCGCTTTAAATGAAAAAACCAGAAGAATTGAACGGCAAGATCCTTAGATTGTATTTGAATAAAAATAGAATTTATCGTTGTCGTGATTAATTTGTTTTTGTTTGAGAAAACCATCCAAACACTGTCTTGATGATTACACTATCAGTAACCTTCAAGAAGGCTTCGGCTCAAATTACGCAGCAGTTGATATTTGTAAAGGGAGACGCAACTATGAATATAATAATATTCATGAGTTTTTTGGTGTTAAGTGCTTGCCAAGGTGCTATAAATTTTTTTTTGCTCCTTTTGTCATTTTTTAGTTCTAGATATACAAAATTACATCGGAACAGATTTACAAAAATGCTTCAATTGCTTGTGTCACGCAAGAACGGGTTGTTATAATCGTTACAACTGCGCCAGATACTCTATCGATATGGAGTATTGGGAAACTGCCGGATCACCAACAGTTAACAATGATCACGATTCAAAATCCATTAGCCGTTATCAGAAATGTATGTCAAATGAAAACTGCATTTTGGCGACTCTTGATCAGTATGCAAATCAAATAGGACACATGGTAAATGATAAATAAGTCACGGGGGCGTCGTTCATTGTCAAGTTGTAGGATTGTAACTGCGATGGATTATTTGATTGCAAGGATAGGTTTGCTATTCATCTTTTTGGTTCTGGATGCACCAGTCCCAAATTTAAGAGCGGGTATGTGCAAAGGTTCAATACTTGTGCTAAGAGCATTGGAGTTGCGCAAATGTTGTCCGAGGAAGAATTCAAAAGCTGCTCAATTGAGATTTTCTAAAATTACAGTTGTTATCAGTTATTGTTGTGAAATGAACCAGGATACATAAAATCACGCTTTCTAAAATTAGTTGCTCAAAAACTGCACCCTGTTCGTTCCTATCTATAAGCAAATCAGAGATGTCTGGCTATTACGTCTACAAGAAGTGTCAGTCCTGCCAATAAATCCTTTTTTGTTTTGGTTAAACTGCGGTCCAAGTGTTTTCGATTGTCGAACAATAAAGATTCTTACATCATTACAAGTTTTTTAATAGTAAGTGGGGCCTAAAACATATTCTCTTCGAGCTATTCTACATTTTTTATTGAAATTGACTTTTGCAGCAGCCTGAAATAATACGAATATATCTGGACTAACAAAATAGCAAATGTTATTGAAAAAAATTTAAAGTTGTAAAAATATATTAATAAAATCGCTAAAGATAGGTATAGAGAATGGACATTTGATAGATAGTTAAAAAATAGAAGTCAGTCAAAAAATTTCAGTTTTCACTTTTCGATTGTCTCGATTGTCGAACAATAAAGATTTTACATCATTACAGAGTTTGTTAATCATAAGTGAGACTTAAAACGTACTGTTTTTAAGTTATTCAAAATTTTTTATTGAAGTGGTCCTTTGCAGGATTCTGAAATTGTACGAATATCTCTGGATTATTAAAATAGAAAATATTATGGAAAAAAATTAAAAAGTTGTAAAAATCATAAAATCGCTAAAGATAGGTATAGAATGGACATTTTATAGACAATTAAAAATAGAAAACGTAAATAAATTTCAGTTTTCACTCTTCGTTTGTCCAAGAATAAAGATTTTCGCATCATTACCGAGTTTGTTAATCATAAGTGGAGCCCAAATCGTACTGTTTTCGGTTATTCAATATTTTTTACTAAAATGGACCTTTGCACGGGTCTGAAATAATACGAATATCTGTCTTTAAAAAAGTGCACATTGTTTGTTCCTGTCTAAGCAAATCACAGTGTTTCTTAACTCATTGGGATTTTAGTTTGGCTTCTTTATAAATTTCTGTTGTTGACTGTATTACTGGTTGCCTGCACTATTTCAAATCATAAGGACAATAAAATAATAATTTAGAACGTCGTCACAAAATCTACAAAAGGAAAAAATTAACTGAATTCAAATGCATTTTTATACAAAACTTGAAGCAGATGGTAATTATAGTGATTGTACGTTGTCGTTATTATATCACCAGTTATAATTCGTGCGAGATGTCTGTAATGGATTACAACTGAAAAGTACAGATGACACCAGTTTACTCAATCTAAACCCATTCAGGCAAATTCTTTTTACTAAATACAATATGTGCAAAGAAATTGCCACACGGACAATTAACTCATATTATTTTACCATATTATTTTTTGTGGATGTCATAAGCATTTCAATGTGTTTTAAAATAGGAACTCTGCATCAGCGGTTGCCCACATTTCCAATTTTTACTAAATATTTTTCATTTTTGCAACTACGAGTTGCACAGACAAATGTAATTTTCCTCTACAAAACTAAAGTAATAACCATAAATTGTAAAAATAATTTTCTTATTTTATCTTCATGCTCGAACTAAGTAAGTAGGGCTGCAGCTGCAAACTTCACGTCGATAATCTTGTTTGCCAACTTAGACCATTCAGCTATGCCTTGAGAACAATATGAAATTTGATACGCCGTGATTCCGGCTTCGGTTTTGTTCTATTTTAACTAAACTTCTCGTCAAGTCGTCTTAGCTGGTGTTATTTTCACACAAACGTGCACTATCGAATTACTATGATAGATGGCGATAGTATAAATCTATAAAATATTGGTTCTGATCTACGATCTCTATACGATTTCTCCGTCTATTCTATTCACTTGATGAATTCTGAAGTTTCATCATGTTAAATGCTCACTTTGTTCGCGACGCTTTTCCTCGTTCACTTTTATTTAATTACAAGTCGTTACGAGCTTGGCGGAGCTTTCCTTCTCGGTCAATTCCGACAACAAAGTCGCGTCTCTTCGCTGACTTATGGTCCATTAAGCTCGAGGCTCGTTTAGTAGAGCATTCATAACGACAAGCTTAACGCTCCTCTTTACCTGAAGACCGAGAAAGGCTTATGAACGGTGGAGCATCGTCGTTGAATTATGTACCGCAGGTAATGGGGCCCGGTGCGAAGAATCGGGAATAATACGGGTCTGGAGCGGGTTAATCCCGAATACGTTATGTACTAAACCCTAGACGCCTTTGTCTTTAATTGTAAACAATCCGGAGACCTGGTCGTGTGCGGTTTGCAAACTCCGGGGATTTTGTTTCAACGCGCGTAGATGAGAAAAAATCCCAAGTTCTATAAACGGAACCGCATACGACTAGGGAGCTACTGTAAAATTGAATTAAATTCAAACGGGACGAGTTTTATGAAGAGGTCTTGTTTAATTTCCAAGCGAGGCGTCCCAAAACAATAAAATGATTTTTATATAATTGCAAACGGGACTAACAAATTGTGGATTGTAGCCTATTGTGGCTTTTCAATTGTGTAACCTTCCATTTAACTTCCAAAAAAATAAAGCTTTTGAAATGAACAACTTGAGACAACTTTGGTTTCTCAAAAATTCAAATGTTCGTCCTGATCTAAGAAATATGTAGATCAGAAGAGCTTGTTTAAATCATGAAACCTTATCTGAATTAATGAATTCAGTTCAGAGACAAAAAGTGTATTGTGTGTTCTTGAGTGACATCAGAAATACATAATGTATATTATCCTTGAAGAAAATGATTCCTGTTGCCGCAATGGCTTGTCTGTTTATGATAATCCAAAATGAAACACAACACGAGCGACCAAACGAGAAATCTTCATTAAAACTCAACCGAGCTTGGTGAAAAATTTAGCAATGGGGTCAAAGCCTTCAGTAAGTACGGATCGTCGTTTTGTTGTTCGGTGCATTTGAAACGCAACAATGTTTTAGTGAAATACTTGTCTGCAATTACCATAACTAGTTAAGAAACATTTACATTATCCATCAAAGTAGGTTAAATGTGTCATTCGGAACAATTCAGGTGAATGTCGCGTAAACACACACACATACACAAAAACAAAAGCATTACAGATTTGAAAGTGCGTCGTAAATGTATGTTTTTGGTAATCAATTACAAAATATCCAGCAGAAAAACGAAACGAAGGTTGATTAATAAATGCGGACTAGCGAACAAAGCGTCCCGTTGAGTTACCGGATTTGAACACTATTGAATTCTCTTGGACGAGTTACAACATCGCCGCACACATGACTCGTATCTTCGGTTGTTTTCTCAAGGACACCATAGTAACGATACTATTCTTGTTTTATCAAGTGCAATGACATTGCTAAAGGTCAATCTTTGAGCGATTTCGAACCAGACTCTAGTCATTCCACTTGTGCCAGTAATCACGACCAGACCGCAACATTAAAAAATCGTCAATGTGACCCGCACAAAATGCGAATTTAATTTCAGGATTCGGACAACAAAACCTTGACCTTGTAAGAGTTTGGTATTTTCCGGATAGACACCTGTAGAGGAAGTGATTTTGATGGATTTTTGTAATTAAAAGTACGCGCGTGTCGAAATCGATGTTTTCTCGTTGATGCTTGTAATTAAATAAACGTCCTTGGACTTGGAACATCATCGCCGTTGGGTTTTAGATTGGAAATAGAAGTCAGGTGCACCTGCATCAGTGTGTTATGATAAATTTTCCAAGCAGCAAAAATGTGTCTAGTATTTATAAATCTTCATCTGTCTGCTTCATTCAAACATAAATAAATCCTAGAGTCTACCTGATCATCTCATTAACATCATGAAGAGCATTTCACTTTCGTCCCTCGCCTTATTACACTCTCCTGCATGTCCCCATAACCCCCACTTTATTAACGTCTCCCGAAATTATCGCGTCACTCTAATTAAAACAATAAACAACAATGTAACTGTCACACATTCTTGCTAGGAGCACGGTAAAAAAAGGGCACATCAAAGCGCCAACTTTCGGTCCTTTGTCAATGAGGCTTACAGCAATCACGGCTTGTTAACGAGTTGTCGAGTTAAATGCGGTATTGTGTTGGGAAGGAAGACGAAGGAGACTTCCAGGTAAATTCCGTAGAGAGGAATCAACAATTCATATTATATCCTTGCTTAAATTAAAGATACAATCACTTAAACAGGCCAAAAATAAGAGGAAACAATGAGTAGGTACTACTTTGTTTTGGTTAAAATAAAAAAAACACAAATTTTGGTAATTTCGTGATTCAGCATTGCGTGTTCGATGACAAAAGATGACGATATGCTCAACGAACGGTTCGGTGCTTTGTAGGCAAGCAAAATGAAGAAAAAAATAAATAATGGAAAATGAAAAAACACTACTTGTAAATACTCGCTTCGCCTAATTATAAAATCCCTTGGGGATAAGTTATTTAACTTCTATTACAATTCAGAATTGGATGGTTTAAATGTGATGTTTTTTTAAGAAGCTAAACTATAACATGATTTATCTAATGAGAACCGTAAGTAATTGCAAAAATTGTTCGAAAAGCTGAAAATTGTTTTTGAAAATAAAATTCTTTACTTAGCTATTATTTGTGTCTAAAACTTCAAAGCACAATGTATTAGATCGCATTTGCCCAGATCCTAAGTAAAACATTTTTAAAAATAATTAAATTGTAGTGTATCTATTTTTATCGGACACTCTCCTCACCAACCATGTCTAATAGCTCTCCTCGGTGCACGCTTAAACTTTTTCGTGCTACCGTTTTATTCAAAAAATTTAATATTTTTGTCACATTATCAAAAAAAAAAAGTTTATACATAATATCATAAATTTAAGAATAAAATAATGTTCATATTCTCATGTTCCTCAACGAGAAGTGTAAAATGCTCGAACCGTAGGGAATCAGGTAAACGTAAACATTGTCGAAAATAGATTTCAAAACATTCTCGTGATTATCAATGAAACATGGTCCGTGAATTTTAGTTACGTTATAATTAACGATCAAAATGCACGGAGGCGGACGCTGCGGTCTAAAATAGTCCGATTATGTAAGTAAATGCAGTGTAATCGTCGCATGCTTTCCGGTCGTCTATTACCTCTTCCCTTGTAGACAACAATCACCATTTTTCCATATCTCGGCGCATTGTGCTCTCTTGCAAATTTTCAGCTTTGTGAGCCACTCGCCAGGATCTCCCATCTATCAGAAATTCAATCCCATTTCATCCGATCAAACAAAATCTGATAGAAGGGAGTCGCTAAAAACTGCACAAACACACGTGACATATTTTTCTATAAATCTCTTATGTATGCGCTTTTTGCTGCATTTTGTTCTCCAGTCTCTATCAGTGGCAGTCCTCAGAAATAAATTTTTGTTATTTATTACACGCGAGTTGGAGTAAACACAAAAGTACAACTATAATTTGTAATATAATTGATTTAAGACAGGAATTATATCGATTATTTTGTAATCTGCTTCATTACGCCCGTTGAATAATGAGGGCACAATTTTTAATCAGGATGAAAAATTACGGCTCTGACCCAGCGTCTCTGGCGAATAGCTCTTCATAAAACCATCCGCCGAGTTTTGTTTAATGAGTAAAAAGTTTCGCTGTAAATGGAAGAAAATACATAACAGGAATTGCTCTCGAATTGTTGGAAGATCTCGAAGGGGGCACGAGACGCGAATATTAATTATGCGTGTTGTGAGCGTGAAACGTTCGATTAATTCGCACCGGAAGCTCGAAAGCTCTTCGGTGTATTTCTTCGGCAAAAACGCCGGCGAAGTCTGTTTGTTGTGTCATCCATGTCAGGGACAAGGATAATGTCAGTCGTGTGTCAACGATACAAATGTGCGGCTTGCATTTTTCAGTTCCTTTTGGTTCGTTCCTTTACAAATCCAACCGCCTAATCGTGACAAAGCGGCCGAATAAAGGCCCCATCTAATAATGAAACAACGAAAGCGAAATCGATCTGGAAGGGAAAGTGAAGAGTCGCGTTCGTGTTGTGTTTTTGTTGCTAAAACGATTCATCGAATTCTATCACGGTCAACTCGCACTTTCCACAAGAAGCGAGGCATGCAAAAGATGCCCCGATTTTTTAATGCAATTAACATCGATTCACCACCCATTTCCCGAATAGAATGCAACGAAAAGTGGAACAAATAAAGTGATTAAATTGCATGACACTTGAAAATTAATGCTCCGTGGCGAAAATTAAGAAACCTTATAATATATATAATTGCATTCTGTGGATGCCAAGCCTTCCGACGATGGAAAAATGAGCGGCGATTCTTCATAACGCGAAAAAAGCTTATTGTCAGGCGCGTTCAAGGGGTCATTATCTCGTTTTTCATTTTGTATGTATTGTACGTGGCAATAAATAATCCTTTACTCAATTCCGGTGAAGTAATTCTGGCCCTTCGTGCTAATTAATTGTGCAGAATCGATCATCGAGTTGTTGGACGCAAGTCTCGTGGTAAAAAAACTGCAAAGAAAGACAAATAATTGATTAGAACGCATTTCTTGTGCCACGCTTTCTGGGCCAAGGTGAACTAACATGTTTCCATTTTTTTGATAATTCTTTAGTTTTTTCGTCATAAATCAAAATTCTAACTAATGATCTAGAAAGTGTGACACAGAACGGTTTATTCGAGTTGTTGATGGGCAATACCTTGCTTATAACATTTGCTCAAAATATTAAAATTAAAAGAAATTGAAAAAACCACGAATATATAATATAATACAAAAATAATATAATCGATTTAAAAAAAATCAAAGGAAATTGAGGAGGTTGAACAACAATTTATTAGATAAGAGGATAATAAAAATAAGATAATAAAGATACCAGGAAATAAAAGTACATAACAAAAAATCCAAGAGTGTTTAATAAATTACAAAATTATTCACATATTTATATCAAACACATTCTGATTTATAACAAAAGAACCAAAGTGTTTGTAATTCAAATAAACCCAAAAAGGCAAATAAAAAATATAAGCAAAAAATTGAAGGGTCTAATAAATTCCAATTATTTATTTAGTATTTATATTATTTAGTATTTATATTAAACGCATTCTAACGTAATCAAAATATTCAATAACCGACAATTACGAAATTTTATAAAATGACAACAAAAGTGAACTAACATGTTCCCATTTATTAAATTTCTTTAGAAATTATTCCTTGTAAGAAAAAATGGATTATCTACATCTGGACCTCCGGTAATTTGCGTTGATCACAAACAAGCTTTTGCATCAAAAGACACTACAATAATTTAAGTTAAAAAAATCATGTTTTATTCAAAGATCCAAGATTATCAAAAAATAAAAAAATATTCACAACTCAAATTAAAATTGAAAGTAGTTCAATAACCCCTTAGGCAAGCTGATATGTTTTCACTTTCTGACATGTATTTAGTTCTCTGGCTGTACTCTACACTAGAATTTATTAAAAAAATTAATAATGTTCAATCATATGAAATAAATTTAAAGTAACTTTCATTTTTTGATAATTCTTTAGTTTTCTGGTGCTAAATCAAATATGTAACTAGTGATCTAGAAAGTGTGACACAAAACGGTTAATTCGAGGAGTTGTTGATGTGCAGTACTTGCTTAAAACAATTACTCAAATTATTAAATTAAAATAAATCGAAATAACCAAGAAAATATAATAAAATACAAAAATATTAAAAGCGATCCGAAAAAATCTAAGGAACTTGAAAGAGAACTAATAAATCGAATGTAATCTAAATCGTCAGTTGAACAATTTATTCGACAAGAGGACGGACCAAAATGTTTGTAATTCAAATATATAAGTAAATCCAAAAAATTAAATTAAATTAAATAAAAAACAAAAAATTCCAACGTTAATAAATTACAAAAATATTCAAATATTTATATCAAACACAGTTTGATTTTTTAAGAAGATGACCAAAGTGTTGTGATTCAACCATCCCAAAAAGGTAAATAAAAAATAAGAGCAAAAAATTCCATGGTCTAATGAATTCCAAAAATATTAAAATATTTATATCAAATGCATTCTGAAAAAAATGTAAAATATTCAATAAACGACAATTTTGAAATTTTAGAAAATAACAATTAAATCCATTCATCCAATCATATCCATTTTATAATTTTTTGATAGTTCTTTAGTTTTCTGGTGCTAAATCAAAATTGTAGCTAGTGATCTAGAAAGTGTGAGACAAAACGGTTTATTCGAGTTGTTGATGCCCAGTATTTGCTAAACAATTACTCAAAATATTAAATTAAAAACAAAAAAAAACAACATGTAATAAAATATAAAAATATTAAAATCTATCCAAAAAAATCTACGGAAATTGAAAGAGAACTAATAAATCGAATGTAATTTAAATCGACAGTTGAACTACAATTTATTCGACAAGAGGACTGACCAAATTAAAATATGTAAGTAAATAAAATTAGAAAACAAAAAATTCAGAGGTCGTTAATAAATTACAAAATTATTCAAATATTTATATCAAATCAAACACTGTCTGATTTTATAAGAAGATGACCAAAGTGTTTGTAATTCAAACAACCCAAAAAAATAAATAAAAAATAAAAACAAAAAATTGCAGGGTCTAAGTCCAAAAATATTAAAATATTTATATCAAACGCATTCAGAAAAAAATGTAAAGTGGTTAAATCTAACGTATTCAAAATATTCAATAAACGACAATTTTGAAATTTAAAAAAAATTACAAATTATCAGCTGATAAATTTTGATATTTTAGATGGAAACCACTACTAGGAATCACTAAAAAAATAAAGCGACGAAGCACAACTCACAAAAAACGTCTTCTGTATATTTCAATCACTCAGCAATTGTTTTATTTATGAATGTATAATATATTGCCAAAAAAGTCATAAACCAACTAAACTGTATTGGATTCTTAAATTTGGATAGAAAAAGTTTTGTGGCCAGTCGACGATTGAAAAAGCTGCAATAAATCAATTTCCCCCATATGTAATTGGAATTTGAAATGAAAACGCAGTTGTTTTATCTTTGGTGATGGACCGAAGTGGTGAAAGAAGCAAATTGCAAATGTTGTTGTCGATCGAAGCGGCTTAAAGCACTAATTACACCGATAGTCTTCTGCCAAATTGTCAACAGGTTGCCCCCCATCGATTGTGCCCCTCGAAGCTCTCCTGCTAATTGTATTCCTGCAACGACAGGACCTTCGTTGCAGCCGATCCTCAACGAGCGCTTGCGTCGTCGTTCAGCCGCCGTCATTGTTGACACCACGAGTCAGTCTTCGCCGCGTCCTTCCAGCAGGCGCAAGGAGTCGCAGGACACTCATCGGCGTCGCGACGCTTCACGTCATTCTCGCATAAACCGAACGTCGAACCGCTCAGCTGTGTGTTAATGTTGTTGTGTTTGCAAACACCAAGAACGAACGTCGACTCGATCTGAAGGTAAGCAACACTTACTCGAAGAGTTTTTTGTCGCGGTAATTAGGTGCGGCGATCGACAAGTTTTACATTTTCCGCTTAAATGTGATGACCGAAAAAAGGGAAGCGTAAGAAACGAAGGGTTAAAAGTGGTGGTGGTGTTGACAACTTTAAACCATTACATAACTGAAATAATGACTTTGTTATGTCAACATTGAGACGGCGACCTTTCACTTATCCTCGCTGACATTGTCACATGAAAAGTGGCCCAATTCTGGACGAGATGGAATCGAAAAAATTTTCTTCAACGGTCATTAACTCTGATACCTAGTCGCGGTCGGTAAGAGAGATGATCCAATTACTGTAGAGCGAAAGCAATTTGTACTTCGTCATGTAAATCCGACTTTTTCCAATAACGCTTATCGAAAATTGAATTTCGTTTCATTTCCCCTGATTAGTCGCAAGGGGTTGTTTTCACTCAAGCCGGTTGATTTTTTTTTTAATACAATTTTAATGATTCATTCGTCGGCAGTGGTCCAATTTCACTTTGTTTCTTTCATTTTACGATACCGCCACACGAATTAAGAGCTTTCCGTTTGCCTGTCGCTGTTGTCGATAAGCGTCAATTTTTCCTTTGAATCGGGATCAGCTTTTCTCCATTCTCTCAGCATGCATAAAGCGTTCGAAAATCATTTTTCCAAGCCTCACCGACATGGGTTTATAAAGTCAATCAATCTCGAGTACATTTACAAGCACACTGCAGAAATTCGTCAACCCCACGTCCGAAAAATCGCTTAATTATTTACCTTTCCGGTCCACGAAATTTCGGCCTCGGGGAGATTACTTTTAAAAATCAAGGTGACGGCGAAATGTGTGCGAATGAAATTTATGTAATTGTTACAAGGTGCCCTTGAATTTTTCTAATTATTGCTTCATCTCGATCGACAAACACGTCGAGTGCACCTGCAAGGACAGAGGCGGATGAAGGGCTGAAATTTTGAAAAGTGGCGGAACGACTCCGGTAATAGACCCCTGTTAAATTAATTAACGACTTAAAATTCCTTCCGGGCCTTCTCAGTCTCGCTCTCTTCATTACCAATTTATAATTATTCGGAAAGTTGAGAGCGGCGACAAATTATCGCACGATAAAACAGCGACACATAACAAGACCAATTAAATTTTTTTTGTTTTGTTAATGAACATTTGTTGTGGTTTCGGTGAGGAGCTGGGCGGCAATCTGTGCACACGACCTTGAAATTGACATTGCAACCGCACATCAGCGCTTCATGGAATAAAAACATTCCGAATGTGGAATTAATTTTATCATTTCCACATCAACCCCTTTATGTGGGAGTTTGCGTGTTCTTTTATCACGGCGGCGATCTCTAAGCCCTCCCCAACTCGACTATCATAATTTACCACTTTTTACCAGTTCGGGCCCGTTAAACTCGAAATGGGTCGATTTTACGGCGTGTTAACGGACAAACAACAAATTCTTCGGAAAATTTCGCCGGTTTCGCAACTCGAATGCTCCCATTGTGGTGTGGACAAAGTGGTCGAGGCCAGAGGGGCAAAAAGAAGCGAAACGGTCGAAAGTCCCAGCAAATATTTGCACAATCGTCGCCGTTTCCACCTTGACAAATTTAGCAATATTCGCGATCGGTTCTTGCATAATAACGCGTTTGTGTGCGGAAGAGCGACGCGAACCAGATCCGCCGACTCTTCGGAGGTGTGGACTACATGCTCTTGAAGACAATAAAAATTTACATCGACGTACCTTGAACTGAATCCTGGACATAATTGGAACCGAACGGTTCGCGGTCTGGCCAAAGCGCAAAAGGCGATCCTTTGCAGTCGGGCTTCCGCTTTTTTCACGCCCGACTTGACCAAATAAACGAGCGGGGATATATTATCAGGACGCGACGGGTTAAACAATTTAGTTTAGCGGTGGAGGAATGCGAGATGTTTAGACTGCAAAGGCAAAGTAAACAGATCGTGCGTTCCGCACCGCTAAATTTCAACCAAAACGTTCAAGGCGAGGTATTATGTATAATCATTTTTGAGCATCTCCTCCTCGTTGCTACTTCCTTGCCCCTAATAAAGCTGTTGCTTTGTTATGAAATGGCCAAGGTCGCGCTTCCAAACAATTCCTCACACTGACTCCATTCGACAGCCCCTGGCGGACATGCAACGCGTGAAAATGCATCGATTAACATTCGTTTCCCCCCTTCTGCTTTAAATTGCCGCCAAGTTATGATAAGCATGGAGTCAGTGAGGAGTGTCCATCTTGGATCGACGATTTTCGGTTGCAATTTTTCTATCAAAGCAATTTTCAATTTGTTGATGATTGCAAACACCAAACAGCTAATAAACATTTCCAACATCTTTTCTATCGAGAGAACCGTACGTTGCATCAATTTTCCATCCTTTCAATTATTAAGCTGTGTGTTCGTTTGATAATAAATTCGGGCCTCTTTGCGGAAGCCTCCGAAATGGCATAAAGAATTAAAAGCAAGTCGCTCGACTAAGTTTTCTTCGCACAACAAAAGAGCTACACCCACCTCCGCGCCCTTGACTTTCTTTTGTTTTCGTCCTGCAGCAGCGGCAGCAGCAGTCATCTTAATTGGATCTGTTCGAGAGCGCCTCGATTGCCTCTAATTGAATTTGCTCACTTTATATGACACAACAATCCAAATGGCTAAATTGACTCATAAATGCGACTTCCCTCCTCCAGAAATCTGCAACGAGGAGCCGCTTCCTTTCACTGAAGGGCTGAAGAGAACTATTCTTCTTCACCGACTGCCACAACTGCACCCACTTTCGCATTCTTCGTCGGTCACGAACGAACCGAATTAAATCATTATTAAATTACCGCAACAAGAACGGATTGAGTGCGCAAAGAACGGTAAAATGGTAGCGTTTTGCTTTTTAAAAGAAAGCAATTAATTGCTGCTCAAGACTAATCGCTGTCGTTGCTTTGAATGCACTTTGTACTTTTGCCTCACATATGGCTTAGGCGCTTCAAAAAATATTAAATAATCTGTCTGTTTTTATCTGAGCCGACCATTTCTTGCAGTAAAATGTGAACGATTGGAAGCACCAGAAAGTAATCAAGTACAAATGTTAGTGAGGTAACTTTTATTATTTTTACGGCTGACCTTTTTCTTTGACAAGCATCTACATACAGTGACGACGCAAGAAGTTGATGGAATGTAAATGAGTTGAAGAAACCAGTGCTGGACGAAAACGAAAACATTGCACAAATGTTAAATATTTTGATTCGAATCGCTTTAATCCGATCACGACATAAACTTCTTCTGACATTCGACAAAGTTTAGCTTATCTGTTTCACTGATCTTTGTACCGTGAAAGCGTGAACAAATAAAATCAGTTAAAACCATTTCAAGAAGAAATATCACATTTCAACATTGGATGAAACAGCAAGTCAAATTTAAAGAAATGGCTTAGCGAACTGGGTGTGGTGGTCACGCTTCCCAGAAAATTTCTCATTTCCAGTAAAATGCAACACTGACATTTCAAAAATAATAACAATGCTACGTTCTTTGCATAAATTTGCTTTCTCCCAAGTCCCAATTATGACGATCTCGGCATCCACGTCGCGATTCGGATACAAATCGCCAGATTACTAAATTTAAGACTACCAAATTTGGAACAATGCGGAAATCAAACAACGAATAAGAAGTTAGACGCGTGGGCGAGGAAGGACGCGTTTTTAGTGATGGATTGATGATGTAGTCGTTGCCGAAACGTTTCGTAAGTCCTCTAGGTCGTTCCTTGGCCTTTCAGATCTGGAATTGAGCTGTTTGTCGGCGCACAATTGCACATTAGTGTTTTGCAGCATTGATCTCGATGTCCGTATTACAGATTTGAGTTCGTGCCATTAGTTATGCAAGCGATATCGAATGTCGCATAAAGCCAGCGGCCACAACACAATTGTCCCATATGGATTACTCGGCCCCCCTTGACACACTTCTCTTGAACAAATACGGATTTTTTCATGACCTACGCATCTTACACGCCAAGAATCTCCTTTCAGACTCATTCCATACAAATTGTATACGACTACGAGGTAGTAGAGGACACTGTATGATATTCGAGATGGTCATTTAAAAATAACCAGAACAATTGTACTAAATCTAATCAATGAAACTGGATTAAGAGTTTGAAATCCGATCACGCGTGAAATTATTTTACAAAAGTCCGATGGAGTCAAGTCTGGCGAGTAAGGCGCACGAAACGACCCCAATCGATTCGCATTTACAAATGTTCACTTCGTCGGACGTGGTTCGAGGTGAGACTTTAATTTATTTATGAAAAAGTAGCGGCGCGTGTCTGATGTGGCCGCGATTAAAATTTAATGTTGCGTTTGCTTCTTTAATTAGCCGCGGCACGAGAAAAACGAACGTATTGCGAGGCAACTGTAGAGGTTAGGTCACTTACAAGAAACATTAACCTTAAGGAAGCATTATCGTTTCATTTAATTGATTTGTTTGACTAACAACAGCAACGGTGGTCAGGGTTTTGCAAGAAATGTTGCGCAAGGTTTGCTTTTGCAACTTATTTTAATAATAATAATAATATGTAAATTGGACCGGAAATTGGCACAAATCAGTTTATGACGCACTCTGAACGTGATTCAAGTGAGATGTGTGATGTAATGGAAAGTGAAGTTGGTTGCTATTGGTTACAAGCATCTCTAACAACAAAAATTAGTTTTCAAAAAAATTCATGGAGGAAGATCTTAAGTGGTCAATTATATCTAGGGACAAGGCAGTCTTGGTAATTACGATACTGCACAAAAAAGAGATGCGAATCTCGGCTAGAAATCTACGCCAGATTCTCTTATAAATTTCATCCCAAGAACCGCAACAAGTATTCGAGCTCCCAACATCTTGAACAAGTCGTTTAACAATCTTTTTTCTTCAAACTTAAGTTCCTTTTAGCAGTCTCACTCGCAAAAAATGTGTAGAACTAGAAACGATCCAAAGTGATTCCATGATACATTACACTTGAGTCTTCGGATTTTTTTCACAGATTTTGCACAAAGTTTTTTTAACAACGATCTTCATCTTAAAGAAAATCCACAATACCTGTTACGAACATAAATTGTACTTTATTAGTATGTTCATAGATTTCAAGCAGGCGTACGATAAAATAAATAGGGATAAATTTGTTCATCCATTAGATAACCAACCGGAAGTGCCCAAAAAGCTAATTAGTTTAATAAACATAAAAAACGACGAATGAAGTAACGTGCGCAGAATTAAAAAAGGGTTCAGAGTAGGCCATGGGCTCTTTTTGGAATTCGTTGAAGTGTAGAAAATGTTTCACCTTGAAATGGATAAATTTTAAATCAAGTTTTCTCTTGACAACCGTTTTTTTTAACATACTTTTCTAATTTTTTGAGCAGCTCTTTGGTGGGCAGTTCTGGTCAAATAATATATGTAGCTCTCAAACATATATACTGTAAAAAATAAAACAAAAGTTTCATATTTCCATGGCCTACGCTGAATATTTTTTATTTGTACGCTATAGTATAGTATAGTGTAGTACAGTATGCAATGAGTTCAAATTGAGACATTTCACAGTGAAAAATAAACTTTTTTTTACTTTCCGGTTACTTTTTGTGTATAAAATAGTTTGTATATGTCAAAATCGAGTTTGTAAAATGTTTCTCCAAAATTAGAATAAACTTGGAATTAATGTTTAGAAAATGTATTAAAATTTAAAAATATCGCACTAAATCTAGTTGCATGGTGTCAACACAAATCATTGCAATTAACAATAATCTAATTAAAAGTAAATTCTTTCTTCAAAATACATAATTTTAATTACTTAACAGATGTTTGACTTATTTTGTGAAAAAAAATTGAAAAAATACATTGCCATAATTTAATTTATTTGCTGCTTCTTAACCATTAAAAAAGGGCATTGTTTTATAGTGCCCTCACGCAACTGTTTAACTATTAACTTTCATTAATTTTTTTTTAATTTTAAATTTTATTCGATAATTTTTTTAAAGACGAATTTTAAGTAAAAGTAAAACATATTGCAAATGTACAATGAAAATAACATGTTTTAAATAATGTAAAAAAAATATGGTTTTCAATATAAAATAAGAACGTTGAATATCGCACAAAATATACTCTTTTTGGAATCGGACCATAAATAAAACATTAAGCGCCTGTCGCTTTTCAAAAATCACCCTGTATTGATAATGGGAAGCACAGGAATAGAAAGCAAAGAGGAATTAAAAGAAACCTCAAAAACATAAAGATTATATTTATAACTTAGCTAATAGGAATGAAAAGGCACGAGGAACAGTTAATTAGATCGAGAATAGCAAAAGGTAATCAAATATTTGAAGCATTACAAACACTTATGAAGTCCTAAAGGCGCGTATACATCTGAGCACGAACGGGAACGAGGCACACCGAGGCCGAACGAGCATACTGATGTAGACGTGTCATCGAAGCGCGGCAAACAGAATTCGGTTGTGCGACGCACGGGGAATTCGATCGGAATCGGTACATAAAAGGAAAATTTGCGTTTCAATTGCGCCTCCTTCCGATCATAATCGTTTTTTGTTTATTTGAAACGAAAATTAAATGATGTAAGAGTTCTGCCTCGGTTCGCCTCGTTCCCGTTCGTGCTCAGATGTATACGCGCCTTAATATGTGTTCAGGAATTCAAAAAAAAGTATAGATTAGACAGTAATAATATCCACAGTGATATACACATGCGAGAGCTGGGTACTAAATAAAGGAAAGGAAGAGTGAAATAATAATGTGCGTATTTTTATTAACAAGAACATATTTTTTAATTTACGTCGATACTACTATACTACTTATTATTATGAAAATTTAATAAATTTTTGGAAGAGTCACCACAAATCTTTGGAGAGACCGGAAAGAAACATGTTATGGAGGAAAATGTACACACAGAAGAAGAAGAATAGAAAGAAGAAGGAACAAATAACTACAAATGCTATATGAAAACCACATCAGAATCAAATTTGTAAAGGCATGCGTTTCATTTTTCTATTTTTTAACATGTTTATTTGGTTCAAATAAAAATACAGTTTAAAATATTTTGTAATTTTTTAATAAAAAAATGCCATACAAAAAGCACATCAGAACCAAATTTGCAAAAGTACGGCGAATCCGATTCTTTACGTTTCTAAGTTTTTTAACATGTTTATTTGGTTCAAATAAAAATGCAGTTTAAAATATTATGTAATTTTTTAATAAAAAATGTTACGAATAAAACCGAACGCTTATGACAAGTTTAATATGATTTACAAATGCATTCGATTTGTTTGATTTGTTAAACAAGAGCAGTGTCGTCTTAAGAGAGAAGTAATAAATCTTTGAAATGTTTTTCTTGGTTTTTATATTGTATTCTTATGGATTTGGTTACAGACGTTGCGATTTGCGGTGGATATCATCTATTCTTATATTCTTGTATTCTTCTCGCCGTCTTGGTAGAATTCTATGCTCGGAATAAATTCCACATGATCGGTTTGAAATTCTGGAAAATCTTGTCATGAAAAACCGAAAGGAACTTTTCAAAATAACACTTTTGATGAAACGATTATTTTCCGGAGCGATTTATTTTTTGCATGAACTGCAAACGCTCTTTCTTATTTTATGGGGGAAATGATTTTTATTTTAGTGCATCCGAAACGTGTTTGTCTCGGTCGCAATCTTCTCGAAGTCACACATTTTCCGTAAACCTGATGTATTGCCAACTTCAGCGCGCCGCAACGTCACATTCCCATCTAACAAGTGCGGATAATCCCCTCCTGACAAATACACCTTTCAGACACGTCCTTCCACCCTTAGATTTACATTTGCAATTACTGCTAGCATTGCGATTCCGGTCGCGTTTACATCCCCGTGTCGATGATGACGCACCGAAAATGCTGATTGCCTTCCACGGTATCGCGCGTTTCCTCGTCCATCATCATCATCAGCATCTTTGTTCGCCGATGCCTCATCTCCAAGGCTGTTTTTTCACACATCTAATGTCAATTCCGCTCCCCGTTTGTTATTTTATGCAAATAGACCGCGCACTGAAATTCCTGAACCGCTGCAAGCGATAAATCCAAGAAGTTCGCCTTGGTTGAGGTCAATCGTGCGCCCGTATGTGTTTTTTCAGCGTCATCCGGGTGTTTAGAATATTCTTTCGGAAAGCGAGCACTTGGCTGGATTTGTCGAGTGCGAGAAGCGGCGGACAAAGGAGAAAACGTCAATAAGGGGAGGGTGAAGTGGTGGCACATGTTGCGGTCGGGGTAGTTTTTACATCTTTCAATCTCGCGGCGCGGTAATTAGGAGATGAAAACGCGCGATTGTTTTGGAATCATTACAAAAGCGAGACGGCGCCGCGATTTAGCTGATATTTTTCAAGTTCAAGAACCACTGATTAAAAAAACAACAACAAACGAAAACAGTTAGCAGGTGGCGGTTTTATACGGCACTGTTTCGAAAATGTGATCAAAGGCGCAATTAAAACTTTACGAACCCTTCATGTCCATGTCATGCACTATTTTCGCCGGGGCTTGAGGTTTAAACCCGGATTAGTTCGTTTAAAAAGCATTCCGCACCCGGACCCGACCGTTAACTTAACCCAAATTTAATTTGAAGAATGATTCTCATAATGTTACCGGAACAATAGAAACTTTCGCGCCAACAAAACAGATTAATTACGACAACAAAAGCAGGCTCCTGATACTTGGTTTTATTATGTTTTCCGCGCATTCGATGTGAATTTTTCGTCCAATCGGAGATGTCTTCGGCCTGTACTGCTGCTGGTGGATTACTAGAATGGAAACACTACTAAATTCACTTTTGATGTTTTCAATTTCACGGCTTTCTTGCCAATTTCACCTGCAAAATTGTCGGATGCCGAATCGATAGGGCGGAAAAAAGGCAAACCGCGGTGGTGGCCAGAGGCGGATTTAGTAGGGAAATGTGCTGTGAATGCAAGTCACTGACCTACGAACAACCCTCTACAAGAGTCGTCTTGTAATTTGTACCATATCGGTCAACCTCTACATGTGTTAAGTCCAATGTAGAGTTAAGGCAGAGATATAAAGAAGGGTGGCTTCATTTAATATATATATTTTTTAAATTTTTATTCTAACAAAGAAATATTAGAACCATAATTCATCTATAGTTGTGTTGCGGTTAAATTGTATTTATAAACAAATGTCCACTCTTAAGCCATACAAAAAAATTATTGATCGATTATATCATTGCCAAGTTGTAAACAGAGCACGATTTGAACAGTTTTTGTAGTCTCAAAATCGTAATTACGCGTTTTTTAAATTTCATGTATGGCGATAAAAAATTATGTTAATAATTCTGGAAGTATATAAAGTTTTTATTTTGCATCCAAAAATGTAATAATATAATGGGTCTCCCTTTTAAAAAACAGGAAAAAAATGAAAGTGTTAAACACATATTCGTTATTTCTTTATTGTTTTTGTTTTTGTTTTTGGAAAAATAAATAAATTGGAATCGTTACTTGAAAAAAAAGATTTATTCATACCCCAAATTATTATATTGTGTATTTTCGCAATATATCGTAAAATTTACCGCGTGCGGCAAAAGGACCGCATTAGTTTAATATTTCATAAACTGTACATGATATAGCAAAATGTTCTTAACAAATATTTTTTTTTGAGAATTTTTTCCAAGGTCTTCTTGAAACGAAGTGTAAAAAAATGTCAACAAACACAAGTTTAGTTTCGTGAATGCGAATACGAAACAGATACCAACTGAGTGTTTGCAAAGAAAATAAAACTAAAAATATTTGTTTCAAAAATTTTAAAATGTCTGTTGAAAATGTGCTTTGAGGACCCAATAATTTACTAAATATACGGTGAACGTGTTTAATTTTTTCATCTTACCTATAATAGCAATTTCAACACCGACAATGGCCGAGATGTTTCCAGTCTTTAGTTATACAATTGTATTTTTAGATATCAATATTTTTTATCATAAAAACAATCGGTTCAAGAACTTAACAGATAAAAAATGTTTGTTTAGATGCAATTAAATTGCATAATTTTCAGGTTCTAGTTTTAATATTTATTAGATATTAAAATGTTTTAAAACAGAAAAAAAAGTTGGATAAATATGCTTTTCTGATTTTAGTTTGAATAATTTCATAACATAAGAATATTTATAATTATTATAATAACACGCATTGAACGACCACAAAAAAATGTAGGTGTATTCGTATAAAGGTGTTTTTACTCGGTAACAGACTCCCTACAAATTGCTCTTCTGAAATAATCTCATCACAATATACCTAATGTCATTTGATTTTCAAGCACGAACAAAAAAGCCCGTTTTTCGGCTTGTAAAATGTTTGGTGATTTAATGTCTTCTTTTTTGTTATTTAATAAATAAGCAATTTTGAATTGTTATTTGAAAAAACATTTATTCATACACCAAATTATTATACTAAGTGTATTTTTGTGATACATCGTAAAATTTACCACGTGCGATAAAAGTACCGCATCAGTTTAATCTATATAAAATTGGTTAAACTCTAATAGTATAATACGCATACAATAAAGTGCTGAGGGATTGCTGCAGGATTCCTTACTAAATGTTAGATCCATTAACATGAAGCTTTTAAAAAACTTTTTGAGAAAATTTTAAAAGTCTTTCACATGCTTGAAATAATCGTTAAAAAATGTTATTAAAAATTCTAAATTTGACTTTTTTAGCCTTAGTAAAATATTCTAAATCGACAAATATTTTAGAACTAAGTCGTATTTTAATAATCAATAAACATTTAAATACAGATTACAATAAACTTGGCTAGATATACTAATGGAAATTCTAGTAATTTTATGTATTGATGATACTTAGCACGGGCAGTTTAGATAAACCATGCGTATAATATACCAAATATCAAGTTTTGTTGACTAATTCGGTATTAAAGTAGCCACGACTTTGGTTAGCTCATGTTCATATACTAGTCTACTAGTATTATACAGCTTGTCCCAGAACTACCGCATGATTTGTCTTACGCGGGGTTGATTACTTCCGGCTTGTCAAATCCCTTCCGAACAATATTTTTAATCAAAACAAATCTACGACCAGAAACTAGTCGTTTCCTCAAATTCTCTCAATCGGCGCCATTTTAGTCTGCACTTTCTTGCAGATGCCACATAGAATTAGCAATGCAGATCCTAGAGGATCACGTGGCTTTGGTTCCTCTCTCGTCCAATGAATAATTCCAGCCGGGCTTTGTATCGCTTTAATTGATAAAAAACGATTTCGAGTGATCGTCAGTGGAGCGGGATTATTCGGGGGCGCGTGCTGAATTTATCGGGTTTCAGGTGCAAGATAAGGCCCGAAAATGTATGAAGAGGCACGTTTTTCCAGCGTTACGGTTAATTAAAACGCTTCTTAGTTCCGGATTCGGCAGCGCTTCAAAAATTCAGCGCCTCTGCGGCGGCTGAATTATTTTACCTGCAGTCGTTTTATGACTTGTTTATGACGCGTTGGGGTGAGCACCACCGTCCCTCGATAAGTTCCGAGCGAGATAATGAGGGTTGAATTTACGGGGTTATCGGGTTACTTAGCGAACGAGAGTCGGAGGCTTTTTCGTGGCGCTTACCACCCCTAATTAGCTTCGGAGACAGTTCGCAGCGACAACGGTTAATTAAAGGGTGGCTTCGACGAGTTTTTTAATTGGGTTTAACGACACGGCGCGATTAACGGAAACTAAGACCCGTTTCGAGATTTGCATATTTTTTTATCGGTTTGTTGATTTTTTTCCGAACGACATTCCTTGGGTCGTTGCCTTAGTGCCGACCTTTGATAAAGAAATCGCCCATCCCGTTCTAATAAAAAACGATTAAAAAATTATTAATATTAATTTAATTAACTAGGAATTGAATTTTTTATTATGCAGACGCTCTTTTTTTATCTACCTATCGAACTTTTGTATTTTTATTATTTATTTTGTTCTTTCATCAGGACTAAAATTATGAATAAAACAGTTTTTATTTGAGTTTTATTTTAAGATCATAATAATATTACAAAAAATTATCAATATGTTGCATTTTATGACACTTCCTTGTTGTTAACAAAAAATGTTGCAACATTTGTTGAGTGATACCGCTGCAAGAACGAGTAATTTCCATTCCTTGTTATTCCTGAAATATAATTCGTAGAGAAAAGATATGTTTTTTACAACTTACCATTAAAATGAACTTTACTGAACTGCGTAGTTTAAAAAAAGGGATTATAAAACTACTGTTAAAAGCGAAAATTGTTATAAAAACTTGAAAAAACTCAAAGCAAATTAGTAACTAGGTATACTATAAATATGAGTTGGAAATGTTTCTACCAAAAGTAAACAAACATTAGTAGTTGTTTAAAAAAATTATAAAGTTTGAATTAGGGATGGACATCGGACACCAAACTACCCATGATGTGTGTACAAAATATCGATTGTTATCATATTTATATTGCTTCGATAGTATCATCGATTTTTGAATGTTAAATATATTCAATGTTTCAAACTCGATATCGATGCAAAATATATCGACTATCGATAGCCATCCCCAGTCAGATTTAGAAATAAATTTACTTTTACTATAACAGTGGGCAAGTTGTTTTAAAACAAATCGCACTATAACCACAATATATTTAAAAGAATAGCAGAAATTAACTTTTTTTTATTCAATATTTTGTTGCCTAACCTTTTCTTTGTATTACTTCAAGACATCTTCTATGCAAAGAATTGTCATTATGCATATTATTATTTATAATTATGCATAAGATTGTCAATGTAGATTGTAAATGGTTTGAATTTTTACTGGAATTCTGATCTATTTTGCCTTTTGGCATTTTGACAGATAATAAACTCAGAAAAATAGACGAGGTATTTTCTCTTCAGTACTACATATTTGTTAAATGTTACTTGTGTTCTTGTACTTTATTACGTTTGTCGCAGATTTAAAATATAAATAGCAATAACAAATAAAATGATTACGAAAACTCAATTTTTCTTGTTTAGTTTTTGTAGTAAGTGTCTATCAGTAATAAGAAAAAAATTGTCACAATCTCTAATGCATAATAATTTTTTATACTTTGGCCGTGAAAACAAAATGCAATCGTCATTATTTTGTTACATCAAATCACTCTGATACATCAGAGTTGTAACTTCTAAATGGGCGATCATTTGGTTTTTCAGTAAAAAGTTAAAGGTGGAAAAATTTGTGATTGAAAATTTATTTTTGTTTGTTGCATGATTCGTTTCCTTCGTGGCTAGGAAGCTTACTTTATAATTTCCCCTTGTATTTAGTATCAGTCATGGATAAAAGTATATTAAAGAACGAGCTCTATAAGGTAAATTTTATGGCACAAGCTCAAGTTTGTAAAACGACCGACGAAGCCGGGAGTTTTATAAAGGACGAGTGTCATAATGCCTGATAAACGAGTTCTTAAACAATTTTTTCTACTTCGCATCTATTATATGATTTTTGTTTAAAAATATGCAATTTTATAATTTGGGGGATTTTGCATGGGTTTGTTGACTATTGTCCGACTTGATTTTCAAATGCAATTAGACGGCACTACAGTTGGCGGTGAAAATAATTTTTAGCAAAATATTGTGTACCTGAGATTATTTTATGTGCTCAAGACACGTCCAACATATTAATGTAAATAAAAAATGGTAAAAGCTAATTTAAATAAAAAATATTGTAACGTTTTTTTTGGTGTTTACTTTGATGTTTGACATGACATAGCACCCTAGAAAAACTAAATTACACTAGTTCGGTTACGAAACTCCAAAAGCTTTTAACGCACAAATTGAGTGTTTTAGCAGTTTTGTTATAGACGCAAAGCAGAAAAAATAAAGTTAAAACACGATTCAGTACAATACGAAGCATTTGAGCTATGTGAAATCTAAAAACCAAGTGACAAATCTTCTGAAAATGTAAAAGAGAATCCACAAAACGAGCATATTTCAACTTCAAGATCAAAAAACCACAGATTCTGAATGGCCTACAGAATATTAAATCTCGAGCAGGGGTTGAAAGTTCAAGTGGCTCAAAGTAGTCGTGCATGTGGTTATCCGGCACTACCTAATCAAAACTAACGATAATGTGATAACTCGTCGTATCTGATATCGATTTATGGACCGTATCACTACTTGAATTACTTCAGGATCGGCCACCGAATAGCCCTCCAGTCGCTCGTGAAATACGACTTTCGATAACGCTGGTGGTACACGCAAGAGGTGAAATATGCGGATGGGCGTCTTACCTTCACCCCAGCGACTTAATTACGACTCACCGCAACTCGCCCCAATTGTTTATGAGGGTGAATACCTGAAATTGTTTGCAAGTGAAAAATCATTTTCACCTCGTATGGTTGCAGCGCTATCGCAACTCCATTCACGTGTCGTAAATAAATTTTCCCGACCCGTTTAATGCATGGACTGTAAAGAAATTAATAAATTCCGACTGGGATACGACTAGCCGGGTGTTATTTATTATTAATGAACGGCGTCGGAATGTTTTAATTTTTTACGCTCGTAATTGAAACACACCTTGCTCGGATTTAATTTTTTGTGTCTTGTTTATTATGGCGGGACTTTGAGAAGATCGATAAGCATCGGGGAATTGGCAGTGATTTGTGTAAGCCATAATTTTGGTTTAGTTACTGCAATGTAATTTCGATAATCTTCTTAATGTAATGAGGATCGATCGAGGTTTGTTTCGCTTCTGCATGTTTAAGACGACGCCGAGTGATTTATGGAACATCTTAAAAGCTTAATTAAAGCGAAAATAACTCGTTTCGCTTGTTCGATAATTTTTTTCAATCCTCCGCAATAACTTATCGAGAAGCGTTTGTCATTTTCTCGATCGAATCCAAACGTTTGCGTTTTTTTGATTTACCGTTTAGCTCCTTATCTTTGCGGAACAATTTTTAAACCACCATAATTGTAATGAGCGTGTTTGGTTCCAACTGATCTGGGTCATGACATATTGTCCATAAAAATTTACAGCAAATATTTGCGACGAATTTGTGTCGAGGCTTAATCTCTTTTTCACTTACTCGTATATTTGTATTTGTTCCATTCATTTAATTACTAATCATTACGTCAACAGAGAATTAAACGCGAACATATTAAACTTCAATATGAGTTTTTGGTAAATAAATGAATGATAAAATTTTGAACCGGTTAAAAGAGAATTATATAACATTTTTTCGATTATTATTGAAATTAAATCAATTAAGACGAGGCATTTTATTATTTTTGATCGAACAAACAACTGAAATAAAATAATGGTTGGGATGTGTACATTCAATTAATACGGGAACCAATTTTGCCGGATTAAAACATTTATAAAATACATATTTCAGGTTTCGCTTCGCCTCGTTCCGTCTTCCTGCTCTATAAATTTGTTTAGTCAAGGCGGAAAGAGTATTTATATTTAATTTGGAATATATTTTAGGAACGGACGAATTTTTGCTAACCGAAACGAGTTCGATTGCCAATGAAATTTCCATATCAATCTCGCGAGTACATTAAATTAACATTTCTTGACAAATATGTATTCTTTCATTACTTAGTCCTAGACGCACACGGTCACGAACTTCCCCATCCATCAAATCCACTCCCTAAATGCAGAAATTGAAAAGCACAAGAGGCGCGTCCAGAATAAGAAAACCCGAATAGATGATATCGACGGCTTTATTCCCTCTTCAGGACGATACCAGCATTCATAGTAATTTTGATAAATGTGTTCGTTTCAGCGATTTTATTGGATAAAGAGACGAGAGATTTACGAATTTATGTGAGCTCAAAGAGATACGACGCGAACCATTGATCATTCTTCATTCGATTTCGATAATTCGGTAATTAGATCCGTGCCAGCGAAAATTCGGTAAGTCACGTGTGATCGATCGAGTTTCATGAAACCGCTTCACAAAAATCATTTCAACGTTTAAACGATGAGGTAAACCTTTCACAGGTTTTGTGTCGTAACTAGTCTTAATTTTTAAAGCAATTTCACTGGGGATGTCTATCGAAGACGTTGACGAAACATTGGAAATTACATAAAAACACGACACGAATCCCAAAGTTTATAAAGCGTGTTTAGTTTGCGAAATGTTGCTTGTTCAAATCTTTGCACAATTTGGTAAGTTGATGGGTCTGTTTCGGCTCCAAGCAAATTTACAAAGAAAAACGAGTTGCAGCAGTATTTATTTTACTTCTTGCGATGTGTGTAAATCAAACCGGGATTGAAAAAAATGTTTTTTTACGCCATCAGATTTCTAAAATCCCATTCGCACCGTTCTAACGACTTTTCGGTTATGTTGCGTGCAACAAATCAATATAACCTCGACCCGAAGCCATTCGCCTTTCTTCACCACACATGCCCACTTATTCAATCGAACAGACACTTGTTTTACCCATCGGATTTGTCGCGGGTGGTAATTTGAACTCTCAGATTAAATCGCGACTCAATTCGACGTTTTCATGCCGACTCGGGCAACATTTATCGGATTAGACGCTTCAGGCGTCGGATTAGCGCGATCTTTTGTGTACTGAAGTCCCCGTGCGCCGCCCACTCTTCAAGAAAAATAAAAATGTTGAATTTGAGTGCAACAAGTGAGCCCTGAAAACTGAAAACACGTCCTCTGCACCTTTCCGATAACGGAAACAATAAATCCGCTCTACTGGTTTCAATCGTCGTGATAAGTGTAGAGCGGAAACAAGAGTTTTTTTGGCGCTGGGGTAGTTTGTGTAATGAGTTTCGCTCGCTTCTGCAAGGGTCGCGGTGTTGAGAACACCATCAACTTGATATCTTTCTTGTTAGACGTTTTAACATGATGAAAGGGTGAATAAGACAGCAGTTATCGTCTAAAACGGCGCTGAAATTTGCAGGATGATATTGCGCGCGTTTTACGTCGTAGTGCAGCTCGAATTTCCATCAACACTTCTTGCAGCAGCGGGGAAAATGCAAATTGTCTGTTTGCTGTTTGAGTCGTCGCGAAACGGCTTCGTTTTCCGGCTGAAAAACCAAAACAACACAGCACCGCTCCTTGCAGTTCTTCTGGAGAGGTCGTTGGCGATTTAACGGCGCAATCTTGTCACTTATCAGCGACAATACGGCCCGACAATGCCCTCTCGTGTTTTATTGTTCCCTTTATTGCCTTTTTGGCGCGCCTTCCATGAAAATTAATTTCGGCTCGTGGGCCGAATTGTCCCCGGCGAAGATTTATTTTTTATACCCGTGAAGATGACGCCACCTCTCTGACTTTATTAATTACGACACGAGGCTCGTTTCGCTTGATTCCTCCATCGTTTTTGCGCCTCTTAACTTTTATCCGACGTTATTTATAGCGGGGCGCTTTTTAATGGAAGCGGCAATCTACATTTAATACGATTGCAAAGTTTTGACAAATTGAGCCGGCTTGTTTAAAAATGAGGCCGGGTTTGTCTTTGGGGCTTCAGGTTTATTAGCTTATAGCTCGCCGATGCGAAATGATGTTATTTTGCCAATTTATGCCAACTTAAACCAACCATTACGCGGCTTGCGTTCCAAAACTATCACCCAGGATAATGAAAATCCTAATTGACTACCGCAACTGTGGACTTGTTTGTGTTTGGTGTTTGCCATTGAAATTTATTCATCAGCCAATCCCGGAAACCCGCCTGATCATTATGTTCGCCAGAAGGCCGCTTCCTAATGGTCCCTCTCGAAAAACGACCCATAACATGTAATTACTTCCATCATCTGATGAGTTCGTGTCGTCCTTGCTTCGTCGTGTTTTTTTGGTGGCGCATTTACCTTGCATTGCAATCGATACAACTCGAACCGCCCCCGTTCGATAAATCACTCCATTAAATTTAACAAACGCGCGGTTTTTCCCCTCGTAAATGACGGCGTTAATTATTACAATTAGTCCGCGCAGCGGCCGAATCAAAATATTTGCGTTTTTTTGGCGATCCAACGAGCGGAATAATTGCGTCCTGATTTATGGCGTCGCTGCTTTTCCCCCGATCGTCCTTCTGCTCCGGAACGCATAACAAACCGGAAAAAGGGAAAATCGCCGCTTGTTTTGCCGCCTGGACGAATCGGGATAGGGAAAGATAAGCGTAAGCGACAGACACATTAGTGTTTTGATCAGACGAAAATTGTTATTTTTCAAACAGTTCATTAGCGTTATCACTTGCTCGTGTAAACAAATTATTCCAATGAAGTCATCAAGTGATTTGGAACGGCGTTTTAAGCGTTTCATAATAATTAACACTTGTTTGTGTTTGTTAGTTTATAAGGTAAACTGACAAGAATTTTAGTCCCAGACAAATATCACAATTCATAGAGGCAACGCGAACAGGTAAAATTACATTAGGGATCACTAAATTAACAAACTGAAAAGTTTTGAGCAACTTTCGAACTAGTTAAATTAACCCTCGACGGAGTCAGGCGAGTTATAGTATTAAATCTAATAACAAACGCTCAAATCGTCTAGTTAATGTCGAAAAACGACGAGACAAGAAAATGAATTCGTTGCCATAATAGTGTCTTTATATTTCGTATTCAATAAGGAATAATTAAACTAAGGAATTTTGAAATGTATGTTTTTTGTATAAATATTTATTACCAGGAGTGTTGTTTACATATTAGGTAAACATCACCTGTTTACATGTGTTTTTTACAGCTAAAACCAGTACTCCGTGTTTTTAAATCTTCAATTTCTTCAATAAAATTTACAATTTTGACGTCTTTGAAATAAATTGGTTCCTCATTCAAATCACATTTATAATGAAGTCCATTTCAATACATATTTTTTAATTCCTTAACTGATAAAAATGTTGCATTCATTCTGTCAAACACACTGCTGTAATTTGTTAAGTGGATTAATAAATTAATTAGTAATTGGTAGTAGTACGTCTTGTTAAGAAAAATAAACGAGATTGCGAGTTTGGCAATTAAGCAGTCTTGTGGGCGGTTGGAAGTAATAAACTAATAAACACAACGACATAATTAGCAAATCCCTTTGTTTGCTCGCGCAAATCGGTCAGCTTTCGTGTCGTCGGAAGCTGCAGAGAAAGCTTCGTGCTTGAAGAGCCGCAGCGGTGATTATCGTAAGTAGGTTGACAATCTGGAACCAAACAAATACGGCAAAAACACGCAACGATTTGCATCGAATTCTTGAATGACAAGTTTATCCGCCCGTTCAGGATTTAATCGGAATTTTCCCCCGAAACTCGCCCGTATTCAAACAGCCATCTGTTGATGTTCCCCAACATAAACACCAACTAATTCGACGAGACACAAACGTCGACGACGCTGTCGATCGAATTAGTTACTAAATTGCGGCATCGGGAGAAATAAACAATAAATGGTGGATGCGCCGGGCGAGATATCTAATTTTATGATACGATTTATTTAATTGTTTCGAATATTATTCTACGGTTTCATCGTTCGTGTTTTTGTGCTTTCGTCGTCGTGTTTCACATTCATTCCCTGTTGCAGCATTACTTTTATTATGTATTAAAGCCCTTGAGCTTTCGCTTTGTTTCAATTTACAATAGCGCGCACTACCTTTGTCTTAAACAAAAATAGCAAAAACCTAATTTATGTGGTAGATACGTAACGTACTTGAATTTAAAACATAAAATACAAATACAACAATAAAATATTAATCAGGTTGGCATAAAAATGTAACATTTGAAGTGGTGAATAAATTGAATGCGCCTAAGTAGTAAAAAAAAGATGTCGCAGGAAACAGTTTGAAATGAAATTTGTAGTTAAAATATAATCATAAAAATGTGTTTGGTTGGTGATTTTGCAGGGCGCACATTTTGGAAGCTACTCGAATTTTATACTCCGTTCTATCTTTGATCAATTCTGGAGCTTCGCTTTATTGTACTCTTTGCTTTTTTACTTTTTTTACAGTTTTAGAAAGTGGTAAAAGAAAAATCCAATAAAGACAAAAAGGATGATTGTCTGCGAGGATGTTAAGGTTGATTGATATGCGCCTGCTTCTAAATTAGATTGGCAGCACTCGTTTAGGTTTTGTTCATACTTAGTTAGGAAGTTTGGTTGGATAATGTTTATCAACTACTGAATAACAAACCGTTTACATAATTGATAACTTTATACCATGCACTTATTATTTACATTATTATTTACATGTTTTCAAGAATCCTCTTCAAATCCTGAAATTATATTAAAAATAAATATACAAACTGTCATGATTTTTTTTAAATATTATATTATTTATTTATCGCAATAATTAAAGAAAAAATATTACCAAATGAACTGAATTAGACACTTCAGTTATATAGTTACAAGATCTGAAGGTCTCAGGAATGTGGAACATCTGGAGATGCTAGAGGAGGAGTAAAAGAAGGATCGAAGTATTTAAACTCATAAGGATTGGATAAAAGTCCCGGAGCCATCAATTAACTTTGTTATATAAAAAGTATTTTTTATGGTGATTTATTTATATTTTATTTTATTTTTCTGTTTCCGTATATCATGTAATGCTAAATATGTTATTATAAGTAATTATTATAATTATACATACCTATTTATATACTTACATTTTTGTATTTTACATGTTCGAATGCAGAATAAAAAACTCCTTCCAGTACTACGTATTAACATAATTTATTTACTCTTAAGGAAGCCTTCCGAAAAATTTTATTGATCGATTATATCATTGCCCGAGCACGATTTTTTGTAGTCTCGAATACTTTTTCAAATATATCTTGATTATACGTTTTTTAATTTTTTTGTATGGCTGGCTTCCTTTTTTTAAAGTTTTTCAGTATTCTCCAGAACGACATCAAAATACCACTTAGTTCTACCATATTTGTTTTATTTAGAATATTTTCTTAAGGCAAATTTTAAATTTTTACGAATATTTGTAGCCATTATTTCAAGCGATTGATTCTTTAGACGTTTCCAATTTTCTCAAAAAAGTTGTTAAAAGCATCCCGTTGATGGAATTTTTTAAAATACGTAGGATTTATTAAGGAATCCTTCTTCAGCATTTTATGTATTGTTGGAGTTTAACTAATTTTATAGAAGTATAATTTTGAAAAATGCTTTAGATTTTAACCTTTTACATTTTCATCCGTGGACATATTTTTATTATTTACTATTTTTTTAAATTTTTTAAGAATGCTTTGAAAATAATTTTATAAAGTTCGAACAATTTACTCTTCTGGACTTTTAAAATTCATTTGGATACTTCAGGATTTGTTTATAATATTTGAGATATACAGATTAAAATATTTTTACAATTTATTAATTTTCTTTAGGATTTAGTAGGGTATAATAGTAGGTACTTTCTTAGATACTCATTTTACAGAATTTTATAAAATTCCTTATGCTAATTCATGACGATCCTTCAGATGATTAGATCAAATCTGTCGATAGTGCGGATGTTTTTAATAATTGAAAATGTCAATTTTTCAGATCCTTCACCTTTTTCAAATCCGATCTTATACATGGTTGGACAAAAGTCCAGCAACGGTCGAACAACTTTTTAATTGAAAAAGTTTTTTTCTCAAATTTGGTACGAATATTATTTCCGTTTGCTAAGAAACGCTTCTTATTTATGTTTTTAAAAGGAAGATCCAGTATATTATTACATTTTCGGATGCAATATTAACATAACAGAAATATTAACATATTTTTTTTTCTTAAGGAAGCCAGCCATACAAAAAATTTACAAAACGTATAATCACGATATATTTGAAAATGGATTAGAGACTACAAAAAATGGACGTTTCAGGAATCATTTGAAATTTTGTCCGATTTTGTACATAATTAATTAATTCATTAGTACTTGCTTTCATGATTCAAGAGTATTAGTTTGGGCTTTATTCTTTAGTGCCATTAAGGATTTGCTACCCTTTAATATTTTTCGAGATTTTTAATTAAAATCTTTTATGCGCATCTGTGTTTAGATCCTCTATAAATTAGGTAGTATTTTATAGACATTATTGAGATCCCATAATATTCTTTAGAGTTGTTTACAAAATCGGACAAAATTCCAAATTATTCCTAAAACGTCCAACGATATCCAAAAATAATAATTATAAAATGAAGGAAAAGACAATGATAACAATTTATCTTGTCGTGTTATTGGAGAAAATGAGGAAAAACAACAAAACGGTTCAAACCTACCCAACGATTCTAAATTGTAAATTCCCTTTGGAGTAGTTGTCGGAATGTGGAACAATTAAAAGATCAGTAGAGGTTTTTTCAAATAGTTTCAAACGATAATCGGTTTTTAAAAAGCAATTAAAAGAAAGTCACAACCAGAAATGTTGGATGCGCCGATCGAATTCCAATTCCCTTCACAATTATTAAATTTCCGGTGCATTTTAGGCCCTGCGCCAATTTCATTTGACATCGCAACACCTGGAATATTCGAAAATTGCAATATCGTCGAAATTTATTCTGGTGCGTTGGTCAACATGTTGAAACACTAATAATTGCAATTATTAATTGAAACGTTTGGGTAAACGTAAAACACACGCGCCGCTTTTTTTGCCATTGCAAAATTTCACATAAAACACAACCAACAATGGATGTATGGATTGGCGGGCACCGTGTTTGCTGATAGTTACCCCGGACGCTTTAGGGGATAAACGGAAATCGTCTGGGAGCAACTAACTTGTGCCGGCACCTCGGGGGTTTCGAGACAAACCGCTCTGTGAGTGATTGGCGCAAGATACAAACTCAACCGAAATAAAACCACCCCGAACGTCGTGTTAATAATTCGTGGCGGTTATTTATTCATCATCGCACATTTTGATATTTGGGTTTTGTTCCAGACGACGCCATGTTGTCGACGGTGACGGCTTTTTTGGCCCTCCTCCTCCTCGTTTCTGGTGAGTTACTATTATTCGTCACTTTTCAACATTTAAATCGAAGAAAAACAAATAAGGTGCGCACATTTCAATTTCGCTAATGCAGGCTTTGCATCTCTGATTAAAGTGAAATATTCAGGACGCATCCGGACCCGGAACTTGGCTCTATCTCCAGGTGAGATAATTCGGCGTAATCCGGGTCTCTTCTGCTCTATAACTTCCAGACTCTGGTGCGGACTGCATTAACGATTTTTGAGTGCTAAAGTAATTTAATCGAACTATTTAATCTAATTCCAATGGAAAGAGGAACGGTAATTATGGGGCAGCGATTAAATTGCAAATAAAGTGCAGATATGCCAAGTTTGCGGGATTTATGCGTTGTTGAGATTTTATCAAAATGTTCTTTATTTAGCGAGTCCCGAAGTCGCAAAGTTTCCTGAAAATCTAGATTAAAACTTGTACAACAAGCTGCATATAAATCTCAGGTAGTGTGTGTTTAGCTTCAAAAATACGAGGTGAAAATGGCGGATGCGCCGGGCGAGCAATTTCAGTTAAAAGTTTATTATTGACTAAAATCGAGAACATGACCCGGAAAACCTTAATTTCGACAAAAATAGACCAAAATTTGTAAATTAATAATTTCACAATTCTTAAAAATGTGGATTATATGTATTATAGGTCCAGTTTATAAAATTTTTTTTGGTTGTTTATATCAAAACAGATCAGCTTTGATGCTAAAAATTATGGTAAAGATTGCTATTACACATAATGTTTATCGCTGGGGCTGTTTGTGATTAAAACCTGTTTAAATAAAACATAGATTGCCAATATTATGAATAACTGTTGGTTTGAAATTTTTACAATTCAACTGATAACGGTCTAAAGAAATATTTTTACAAAATAAATAAATTTGAATTATGCAATATTTCTGTAGGCAACTAATTTTTGTTTGTAAAATTGGATGATAATTATTTAGCGTAGTCACATTAATGATAACATTATTTTTTATATCTAACATTAAAATAAAAATCAATGGAAGTCTTGAAATATTTTTTTCTGAAATTTGTCACACATTCGTCATACATATTATCATAAAAAAAAGTTTAAATCGACCAACAAATAACAATTTTAGAGAGGTGAAAAAATTACAACGTTGTACTCCGTTTTTCATGAGCTTCGTAATGATGTGTCAATTGATATAACTTTCCATTTGAGTAAAAAAAAGAAAAACTGATTAGTCTGAAAAGTAGCAAGTTAAAAGAAAAATCAACGTGTTTCAGAAATTTTTAGCAAAATCATTTGTATGCAAGATACTGAATTTATCCCAGTTAAAGATTCCACTCTGTATATCGTCGATACCACTTTATAGTTAATGAATCTAAAGGATGAATAATCCAAAAAGCAAATAAGCAAAACATAAATTAATAGTAAATATCTACTCAGCTCTACTAAAGTTGTGGAAAAGGATCGATATCTTCTAATTTTGATCCGCCATTTATTATTAGAGAGAATTCTAAATATATCATACACGTCAGCTAATTTTGGGGTTTAGAGTAAAACCATGAACTCGTAACAAACTAACAATATCTCGAAGAAAAAACACTTTTAAAGGGTACTTAAAATTTAAAATTGATTAAATATTTTAATTCTATAGAAAGCTAAAACACCTCTCCAACTTACTTAAATAGATATAAAAAATTATATAGAGTATTGGGATAGACTAATTAAATTTTTTACTTAATTATTTCAACATAATGAAGTCTAAATAATAAATTTTAAAAGGATTATGTCTATTCTCACAGGTCTTGAAGATTCTGTTTTGAAATCAAAGTTTAATAAAATGTTGAAAATCACGGAGTACAATGAATGTTTCTAAAATTAAATATTAAAGAATACATCTTAGATAAAGAACGTTGAGTAATATTCAAGAAAAAATCTTACAGGAATTATAAACTCAAGTTTAGTAAAACTATGAAAAAACTAAAATAATTAATTCTAGTGAACGGATTTTGGCCGGAAAACTGCATCATTAAGAAAAAAAAATTCTAAAAAATAAAATGTCTCAAGCCTGATAAAAGCGTGTTTCGAAAAATATACCTTGAGTTTTCAGTATTTTGTTAAAATAACTATTCTGTTAAAATTTCGTTTTTTAATCGATAATAAAATAATCGTTTTAAAATTTTTTCATGACAAATTAATTGGAACAAGATTTATTTTGGCAGAATAAATTGAAAGTTTTTAATAGTAAATACATAAATTTTGCTCACTTCTTTGATGTTTAATTTATAAATATTAATTTACCGATTGTTTATTTTTAGTTTGCTGTAACATTTTTCAATATCGATAATTTAAAATAAAATATTTCTCAATATTGTCATTCATAATTTACCAAATATCGATAAAATATTGGATTATTCATAATTTGCCAGAATGCATTGAAAACTTTTGCTTACTTAATAAATGTTTAATTTATAAATACTAATAGTGTACTGATTGTTGATTTTTAGTTTGCCGTAACATTTTTTATTATCGATAATTGACAAATTATTTCTAAATATAGTTATAAGTAATATAGTAATATCGAAAACTACATTAAAACTTTTACTTTTTTAATAATTTCTTCCCACTCTTTTTGATGTTTAATTTATAAATTATAATGTAGCGCTCAGATTGCCGTAACATTGTTTATTATCGATAATTGGAGATAAATTATTTCTAAATATTGTCATTCACATTTATGAAAACTATTCCAAATGTTGATAAAATATTGCATTATTAATAATTTGCAAGAAAACTTCCAAACGAGTTCTGAGATTTCTACTTGTAATAAAATTCGTAGCGACTCTATTACCATGCCGAAAGTGTGTTGAAATTTCTGGGGAAACTAACGACATATTTTCGAGTTCGGTTCAAACTGCAATCCAACAGATTTTACAGCAAAGTTCGTGGCTTCCGATTTCTCTAATCCGTTCGTGCGCGTTCCTCTGCCAATTAGAAGACGACATTAAAAGCGGTTGGAAAGTTTGCGACAAATCACGTCTTCCGAAATTTAATAACACATGTTTGGACTCGCTCGTTATTTTTGCGATGAGTGTCGCGTTCCAAAATAAAACACGCCGAAAGTTCGCAACTTGAATAACGGAAACTCGACGACGAAACAGCGAAATGATAAATGATTAAAAGTTTGCATAGTCGTCGACGATAATTACTCTCCACACACTATTTGATCAAAACTTCGCAACGATTTGTTTGGATTAGCGGAGTTAAGCGCTTTATGCGTGTCGATCAATCCGGGGACCGCGTTTTTCAGTTCCCGCTTCGAAATCTGCCAAATATGCAAAAGCAAAATTGAAATACATACAACTAAAAACCACAGTAGAAATGAAGCAGCGATAAGAAACCCTAATTGGGGGCGCCGAGTTAATTACGCGATCGAATTAGGTGCGGGCGTCGTCTTGATTAATCTTCAGAGAAACGAAGCAACTCGTCCGTGCGACTATGAATAATTTAGTTTTTGGTGTGCGTGAGATTTGTTTTCCCAAAACGCGAGGATAATTAATGCGTCCTGCATCATATCCTGCAGCTTTAACGCAAAAAACACATGTTGCAGCGTTTTATGGAAATGTTGCTTTGCAGCTCGCCGTTTTTATTTGCTTGTTTATTGTTCCGGCTGCTATCTGTTTGTTTTCAGATCGGTCGTTTCCAGATTTAGCGCCGGTTTTAAGTGAGAAATTAGGGCGCGCCGTCATGAAAATTGATAATGCCGGTCGGACAAAGTAAATTTTAGCGTCATTTGAGCCGCGCTTAGCACATTTCCCGAATATAAATTAGCAATGAACATTTAAATTGAAAATTAGCCCGGATGAGGCACACATTCACCATAATTCGTTTTGCTATATTTATACTATTCGGGGAGCGTATTTCACATTTTGCATTGTTCGTGTTCCTGAAACGGACTAAAAAAAATGTTTCGTCCAAATAAAATAAATCGGGTACTTTGTGCAGGGTAATGTTAAAACTGGAAAACGTGCGGATGAATGTTGCAAAATCGGTCAAACGAATCGACAGAAAGTTATTTTAATGGAAAATTAATTGTGAACAGGCAACGGAAGCTGTACTCGCAGAGAACACGCGATTCGAAAATATGAAAAATACACCGCTGCGTTAATAAAATGGAAACTCGAATGGCTTATGAATTCAGCTTTTGTTATATATTTTACAGTGTAATTTTTTGTCATTAACAAATCATAACATTTGGCAGTAATTGTCAATCAAAAATTTGCCTAAAGTGAGCTTCGGCCATTGTGGATTGAAGCTGCAGACAAAATGTTTTGAAATACTCTCATTTCAGTTCACAGCAAATAACAAACACAGAGACATTATAATAATTGTAGTCGAAGTGTTATGTGCTGTGTTACCGAACAGTGACACAAACATAGCTGTATTTTAGGGACTTTTTTTGCTGTAATTTAAAGTAAACTGTCAATTGCCGCTCGTTATTCCTATCATAATTTTTTCGTACTTGTTTTGTCGTTTGCGTGTTTTTTTCTCATTTACTGTTGTCTTTTGTTGTCATCGCCGTTCATTATAAATATCGTTTTTTAAAACTTGTGCGGAGAATTATCACAAAGAAGTTGCACTTTGACTACAATCATTTATAAAGACCTAGTATAAGCATTCGAATAAACCTAAAAAAAATACAGAACTCATAAAAAATAATAAAAAATTTTGTTATATCCAAAATTATGTGAGGAATCGACAAAATAATAGTTCAAAAAAATGTTTTAAAAATTTTAAGAACTCGAAACCCCCCGAATGTGACTTTGTATAGAACAGGAAATGTTGTAGAAGCTTACACACTTTCATAATTTAAAGCAATCGAAACTAATTCTTAAGTATCTAAAGAACATAATAGGTTTAAAGAATCGTAATGCCAATAAAAACCAGAAATGGAAAATGGAGATTTCTTTAGTGACGTAACTGATATTAAACGAAGTGCACTTTTCGAAGCCTCCATTTTAATACTACCCCGTTTCATTAAACTATCCTTATAAATTCTCGGAAACTTTAAGAGCTTCTGAAAAACGATGGAATTTCCTAAAAACTCTTCTTGGATCTGAAAGAAATAATTGTATTAAAAAAATGCAATTATTCAAAATTTATCCGAGTAAATTCTAAAATGAAACAAAATTTTAAAAGTGAACGAAACGTTACGAAATAACTATTTCCGGGGACGAAAAAATTTTGAAGGTGCTTTACGTATCTGAACGTAAGTAAATCTTTCGATAACAAGAAAATTTACTGGATAGTTTAAATGCGCAATGAAACTAGCGAGAAAAGACTTCAGTGTACGAACCTCATAAAATGCAGATCCGAGCTGAAACTCCGGAGCAATAATTACGAGATTATTTAAAAGCCAGTAAAGTTCAGATACAACGGGGCGGTTCTTAAAACGCCGTCTTGAATCTCCTAATTAAATTTTTTCCAATCTCCTTTCAATCTCAACACTGCCTCGACAACAATGAATTGGGAAAAACTTCCGAGTTGAAAATTTTTATTAAAAATGTGTGAACTTTGTAGAATTTAATAACATTACCCGGGAATGTAAATAAGATATAAGATTGAGTGAGCGGTAGATATAAACTAGGTACATAGTTGGAAGGCAGGTGAAGCGCGGTCTAAATGGAAAATTTCCGAATTTTCCTTGCCAATTATGATAATCCAAGCCGTCTGCTCCCAACAACGATGTCAAATTTATGGGTGGATAATTGCATTCGTGCCACCACCAACTATGGCTGCCATGACATACCGACATGAATATTACGAGCATTGATCGTTCCGATTCAGCACTTCTGCCAAGATTCCCCAAACCCGACTTGCGCTTTTCACCTGCTAGTTATGAACAATAACCCCGCCGCAAGAGAAAAGTTGGAAATCGTTCGGTTTACCTCTTTTCGAATTTAGCATCATATCCGACGACCTTTGAATGGTAATTAAATGAAGGGAAAATAATAATAAGAGGCCCCTTGAGAATTCATTTGCTGTTAAATCCGCTCGCTCGGTTTTTACATAATTATCACGAGAGGGAGGTTGGATTGAAACGCTTTGAAGACTCTGAAGCTCTGAAAACTGATAATCCTCGACTCGCACAGTCCAGGAATCGGATAAACATTTATTTGGTCTATATAACTATCCAGCAGAAATAAGTGATGCACTCCTCTTTTGTCTTCAGAAGTTCACATTACAATACGCTCAAAATATAAAGGTCGTAATTATGGTGGATGCGCCGGGCGAAAATTTCAATAATATGGTAAATCATTGTTCGAGTCTTAGTTTCCAGAAACGTAATCACCACAAGAAGTAAGTGTGCCTCCTTTTGTCTCTGATAAATTTACATCGTAGTGTATTTAAAAAATTAATTTCAAAAATATGGTGGATGCGCCGGGATATTAATTAATTATTAATTGAGAAGTAACAGTTCGAAGCAAAGTTAGAAAGTAATACCTTAGTTCAACTGTTATCAGAAATAAATATTGCACACTGCTGTATTGAAAGATTATAAATTTTAAACATATGATGCATTCGTCTCAAAGCCGATTTCAAAATCGTTGTCGTTTGTGTGGTTCTAAAGAATAATAATGTAAACAAGAAAATGTAAATGAGTGTCTTTTTGGTGTTAAATTTGTTGTATTAATTAAGAAAAGAAGGAATTGTAAGTCCCATAGCGTTTTAGAGAAATTCAAATTTTCAAAATATTCTGAAAATATTGGATGACTATTTGTTTAAAATACCCATACCCATGATATATTACTAGAAAATTATTTTTCGTAATTGTAGGTAGGTATTTTTAAAAAATGTTATAAAATGAAGTGGAATTAAAATTTTAATAGATATATTTTTAATCAAAAATAAGTCGATTTTGACTGTTTTCGTAACTTTTATAATGTAATTTTATTTAATAAAAATTATTAAAGATCGCACTAATACTGGATGCACCGGGCTTAATTTTTAAACAATTCCGAAATAACTTACTATAGCCAAAATTTTCAAAAAATAAATTGAAACAAGACATTATGGGACATTATGTTGACTGTATTTAAAATTGCGCATTTCCTTGTATTAAAATACAAAATTAGTAGAGGTATTATAAATAATAATATTATTATGAAATTGGGAAGTAACAGCTAAGAAGTAATAGTGAGCCAACTAGGTAGATTATTTTAACAATTATGATGCAACCGTCGGGTATTAATTTAAAAATTGTTGACTTGAGTGATTTCCAAGAATAATAATGGAAACAACAAAATCAGGGAAAATTGATTTACGATTAATTCTAAAGAATCGTAATTAATCGTAATCGATTTAGAGAAATTTAAATTTTGTAAATTTTCTGTAAATATTGGCTTAAATTCTTAATAATAATTGAAATGTATTTTTCGTATTTATACCATATAGATATTCGACATTTTTGAAAAAAGTGAAGTGGAATTATAATTTTTATAAATATATTATATTTTATTTTATTTAAATGCAGTGATCTTTTTGGTTTCCGTGACGTTTATAATATAAGTAATTTAATTTAGACGCAAGGCCGTTTTTATTCAAAATTATTAACGACAGACTCAAAAATAAAGAAATTTAATAAATCCAAATTACTTATATTTCAGTATTTTTTGGAAATTGTTTAAATCGGTACTTTATTAAAAAATATTAGACTCGTATTTTTTTATTTTGTGTTTGTCGTACCTTTAGACCCCAAAAAAATAAAGAAGAAAATTATTACAATTTGTGTGCCTCCTTTTGTCTCTGATGAATTTACATCATTATTTTACGACGTATTGCCAAAAAACACGTATAATAATTTGGTGCACGAATAAAGCATTTTTTTTCAAGAATGAAAAGATTATAATTTTGTGTAATTATCATGCATTCGCCTCGGGATCAATTTCAAAATCGTTGTCTTTGTGTGATTTCAAAAAATAGTAATGGAAACAACAACATTTATGTAAATTGTTGTGTTTCTGGTTTTAAATTTGTTAAAATTAATTCCAAAGAAACGTAAAGAGACCCACGGGGATTTAGAGGAATTAAATTTTGTCAATAAGTATTCTGAAAATATTGGTTTACTACTTGCTTAAATATCCCTAGAATGTTATATTCATAGAAAATTTATTTTCGCAATTTTGTAGGTATTCGACATTTTTGAACAATGTTCTCAGTGAAAGTGGAAGCGGTGAAAGTGTAGTGGAATTAAAATTTTATATATTTTGAACATATTTATAATAATTTATATAGTAATACATATATTTATAAAAATATATTGATCCTACTGTTTCTCTTACTTTTATAATATGTACATATGTATAACATGATTTAGACGTAAGGCGGATTTTATTTAAATATAATGGAAATGAATGCTAAAAAATATTATATTCGTAATTATGGTGGATGCGCCAATCAAACTTTTGAATACATTCCGAAATGCCTATATGGCCAAAATGTTCAAAAAATAAATGAAAATATGAGTAGTTGCAGTATCACTTATGTCAGGCAGAAACATTTTTTATTGTGCAAACTGCGTACTTTTATATCAAAACAAACTCAGCAATCAATTAAAAAACGTCACAAATCGCCCTCCGCTCTCGGCTGTCTTTCATTATAAAAATTTCATGCGACTGCCGCTGGATTGCGCACTTTTTCATAAATTCCGGCGTTTTAAATGCAGTTAATTGCATTGTGATGGCAGTAATTAAGGCTGGATGAATACGAGGTGAGGATAATGGGGTTAGACGGGTTTTAGGGTTGTAGACACTCCATGTTTCATTGTTCGGTCATTAATCAATCCCCCGGGCCTCAATACCAAGTAATAACGTAACTTAAATCGTTCAGTTCTGATTTACTTTACCCATTCTTGTATTTGCAGCGAGATTAATTCGACACGACTTGGAAACGTCGATCGTCCATGAAAATTTGATTTTGGGGTGTGAAGTTTAAGACAACTTTCCAACGAGTTACATGATTTGTTTTATTCTTTCATATACCGTTCTATGGAATCGCACACGCGAGGTTTGACAGTTGTTGTCCCGAAGGACTAGAATTTCAGTTTTTGATTAAAAAACACAAGTAGCAATGGACACGTTTTTTATACCTAATAAAGGGTCGTAATAGCCTTTAAACACTTATCAGCCTGTCTGTTTTGATTACAACAGCCAAAGTTTGCAAATTGAACACTTTGGAGACAAATCGATTACACAACCAGTTCCCACGCGGCCACGATAAATACGTTTTGAGCTTTAAACATCGTGGAAGATAAGTCTTCGACTCGTTAGCGCGGCGGGAAAGCTCCCGTAAGCTCCTGCCTGCCTTTTGAATAGATTAATCCTGGAAAGTCTGCGGCGCGACTACATACACCACTCTTCACATACACACGGCCTGTCTAACCCTTGTAATGCCCTCGACACTGGCGTTAACCCGCGCTAATTTATGTAGGACACTCCGTGTATCGATAATGTTGAAACTGTTAAAGCTCTTGACCAGCAGCGAGCTTAAAACGCGGTTCTAAGCGCTTCAAAGCAAATAGGAAACCTTAAATACAACTTGCAAGAATTCGTACAAAAACGCAATGTTGTGGTGTCATTATTTGTATTCAATATTGTGGTTTATAATTTTTAAGGTTGGTCTTTTTAGCAAGGTGTCGTGTGACAAGTTAAAATTTGTATAACATTTTGGTGGATGCGCCGGGCAAATCCATAATGAAATAATAATTTAATAATATAAATCTGAATAGAAATGTTTTATATATTTTAGTAGATGATTCCATCTGATCTGATCTACTTTTCGTGGACATTGTAACAACGGTGTGAGTTTTAATTTTTGGAGTAATTGGTTCAGTTGCATAAGCTGCAGCAATCCCTTTCTTGCAACTGACGCCGTCTGCTTCGTGCAGACATTTTTCCGAGTCAAATCGTTTCCGCTTTGCAACAAGTGTCGTTTCGATTTGAGTGGGCGCCGTTTCCGGCGCCTTAAATTCGAAAACGACTCCAGTAACGGGTGCGACACGCCGAGATTATGACTTGATTTGAATAGAAACGGCGTCGTATTCGCCCAAACGAGCCGTTTGTGTATAATTGCTCTATAGTTGTGTCGTAATTCGTGGAAAATTCGAACGAAATCGCATTTGAAAACGCGAATCGATAGCGCCCGAAACTCGATAGATTTTTTCTGTTGGCTCCTGAATTTATTGGAATTTACTGTTATTCCATACTATGCGTCATGTCCACGGCCGAGAACAAATCAGTGAATCCCCGGATTGATTCGAACAAGCTTTTTCGCTCGACTTCATTGTGAGGGCCGCAAATTAAACGGATCGGGCACGGTTCGGTGCATAAATCTTTCCGTTCTTATTATATTTCTCCTCTTGGAATGGAAAAATTCTATGTTGATCCCACCTGGCGCCCACCAGCGATTTAATTAAAGGACTTTGCGACGAAGGATAATTAATAACGGCGGCTTACAATTAGACGACGAACGACTGATTGCTCTTAGTTTAATAAAATACCGATCAAACGATCTTAATTTGCTTTGGCTTTGCGCAAAAGAGCGATTAAAGAAAGCCCGTTAATTACAACAGCGACCTCGAAGGGGAGATTTTCTTGTCGTTCAGGGTGTGAACTTATTTGAAAAGGAAACCGACTCACAAACCTATCATTTTTATTTTTGAAGCAGAGAAAGTGTAAACTAACCGAGACGGCAATATTATATTAAATTAAGTATAAAAAAGGGACACACAGGAGGCAAAAAATGATTTAAGCAAAGTACGTGTACAAGATGATGTCTTCGAGTATGTGCAAAGCTTTTTATAGCGGATTAGCGGAACAATTTCATAAGAAAAAAAGAAGCCTTACTGAAAAAGGAATCCGCCGCGACATATTTATTCGACTTCAAACATCTTTTTATTAAAGAAAAATGGAATGATGTCGATTCTCATAACAACCTAAAACATTACTTTGAGTTAGCTTTTCCACAAAACGGAATAAAAATAATTTGATAACTAATGACATTACAACCGCTTTTAGAATCTGAAATTTTTGTGTTAAATGCAAAGTGTTATTGTTCTTCTTGCAAAATGAATTTGAACGTACCTAAAATCAAAACCAGTGAAATTATTAAATATGAAACGGAACAAAAATTGATAGCAAATTACTTGGTTACCAATTTGCTAAAACAGACTTTAGTAGTACTGCATATAATGATAAATATTATTATTTTAAGTCGAAATGAGGTATTCAACATAATTGAAAATCGTAAAACTACAAAGACTTCTAGGGACGACGATATTAGTACGAAACTTTTAAAATGCCGCTCTCAGGAACTTGTAGATCCTCTGAAAATTACAATAAGTTACTTATTTGAAACAGAATATTTAATAAAGAGCTGAAATAATCCCTGTTTTTTAAAGCAAATATGATAAATTAGTATCGAGCTAAAAATAAGAGCATCTCAAACTTAAATAAATATTCAAAAATTATGCAAAATGTATTTGCACCCAGGTATACACAGGTTTGTTTTTCCTTAATTTTCCAAATAACTTTTTGAGACTCGCTACATCAAATATGCACGTCATATGTTAGTCATTGGCATAAAAACATTTTTTTTCCACTTACGGTTTCGCCAAATTTTGATTCTTAATAGGAAGGCCTTATATATTATTTTATATTTATATTCTAGCACCGCAAAAGTAACATTTGAAATGTTAAATTTATTTTTGTAAGCAATTTATGGTTACCGTCTAGACTTCAAGATCTGTATCAAATTCTTCTAATCGATATCAGTAACCTTCGACACATCGAATTCATCGTCAATTTAAACAAAATGTTTTTTTGTAACATTTCAAAATTTTCTAAGGGTACTACCCTACCTAGTACCATTAGAGTTCGTTCAAAATGGAATATCTAAATTTTTTTTATTTTGTCATTGTGATAGAAATTTTGATTTCAATATCCCAAATTGACGGCAATTGTTAAAGAATAAAAAATTGATACTGACATGGAACATTTCTTTTTGCATAAACTTTGTTTTGGTACTTGTGTACCATATATGGTACCACTTTGAATATTTTTATATTTAACATAAAAATATATTTTTCTTCAAATTTACTAGATAGACAATTTACAGGACCTGGTTAGTTTTTAAATAAATTCGATATGTGGAAGATTGCTGATAGCAGTTTCATCAATTACATAAATGATCAAAAATATAAATTTCTTAAACATCTCAAATGTGCTTCGATTTTGTCGTTCGATTCAGAATATTATATTAAATTACAAGTGCCATAATAGCCTTGTGAACGAATTTCTATTGGAATATTTGGAATATTTTAAGCAATATTTAATTACAGATTTGAAATTTTATAATTTGGGGTATTTTACGTGTTAGTTGAAAATTGGTAAAATTGAAATTTCGATTTTCAAATGCAATTAATAAATGAAAATTAGCTGAACAATGTGCTTCGCTACATTTCAAATAATTTTCAGCAAATTAGTGTGATAAGCAACCTACCTGGGATTAATTTAAGTGCTCAAGACACATCAAACGTAACGATTCATGTTTATAATAATTGGGAAAAGCTAATTTAATTTAAAATAATTAACGTTTTGTGTCGGTGTTTACTTTGACGTTTGAGATGACATGACTGATCATGACATTCCACATACCACAGACAAACTAAATTTCACTTTATATTTTATTACGAAACTCAAAAAACTAGTAACGCACGCAATCGAGTGTTATAACAGCTGTGTTGTAGACGTGAAATAAAAAATAGTTATTTAATAAACAAGTATGTTAGTGAAGGCGATTAATAATTAAGACTGTTTAAAGCACGAACGAGCGGAAGCGGAAGGGTCAAACATTTTATTTTAAAATTTTATTCGTTGTTTAATGTATAATAATGCATTAATGGTCTACATTAATAAACGATTTTTTAGAAAAAATCATGCATTGATGGGATTTTGATAAAAAGCCGACAGAAAAAAAATTAAGTTCGCAAGAATGGTGGAGGCGCCGGGCAAATTTTTTTTAAAAATATTCCTAAATGAATATACTATGGCCCAAATTAACAATAAACGGTCAACGTAAAAATTATTTAAAAACTAAATAGGAAATAATATACAGGGATGTCCCATTTAAAAATAAAAAATTTGTTTTTGAGTTTCTGGAACGTGAGCTTGTTACACCGTGTATTTTTTAAGATTAACCAAAATTGATATATGTAATAAAAATTCTGATTCCATTCGAGTTGCGTATTATTGACTTATTCCCTCCAATGTAACACTGTCCAAGAATGAATTCATTATAATCTAAATTTTGCTTGCCTCTGTTATTCGCCGGATAAATTCTTAATAAGGAACTGATTATTATTCTTTGGTATGTCTCAAGTTTTTACAAGAGGTAAATAGTGTACTAAAGACTTTTACCTCACCTTGACCCATCATCCACGCTGTATATTTATTATTGTAGTCGTGTTGTAAAAATTATATCCAACACGTTCGGGACGAATCCGAGTTTTAAATGTGGCACATATTGCCAGAGGCGGCGCGTCTGGAAGATGAATCGTTCACGTGCGCGTTTCAGCAGTGTTACCAACATAACGTCACCCATAAATATTCCCTCCGGTCCGGGTATTTAATACCGCCGCCGCAATGATATGTAGACGCTGCCGCCACCACCACCGCCGCCTATCTTTGCCTCCGCGTTACAAATTTACCCGCTGGAGATTGCATAAGAGGGATGTTTTCGGGTAATTACAGCCCAAGGGGTGAACCTTCATTATTTAATCGCGGCAATTTCGCTCATCGGCGTCGACAATATTATAAAAAGCAACGCCTGAAAGTTTCGAGCGCCCGCTCTTGCTGAATTTGTCCGTTTTAGAGCAGTCTTAAAGCGAGCAGCCAATCCTTTCTACTCGCTGTAATACAGCGACAAATAGATTTTATTTCAATTTCAATAAATTGTTGTTCGAGTGACGTTTTGTTGGTTCTCGCGATTTCGAATAGAAAATCTTGAAATTTTTTACATTTCCAAACTCTTCGCGACGGTGATTAATTTATAACGCGCGGATCCGATCGCGCCAGCCGGAAATGAAAACTCGTCCTTGCAAGAACAAGACAAATGGAAAAGCGTGCCTGAAACTGAAACTGTAAATACTATTATTATGATGGATGTCGCCGCTTGACAGGTCCATAAACTGAAAAGTAGGTGTGTTTAGGAGCGCGGAAAGATACAAATGGTCCCGTGCGTCATAAATTTTTATGAAGCTCCTCCGGATATAATGAGGATATTTATTAGAGTGTTTTTTTGTTTGTTTTAGGACTGCCCTCGATGCGGGACAGCCTCACCAATCCTGTCCACGTCTACGAAGGAGACGACGCTCTCATAACTTGCGTGGTGAGGGATATCGGCGAGAACACAATCATGTGGAAGAAGGAGGACCGCGAGAGACACAGTCGAAGGGTTCTCACCGCTGGTGATAACAGAGTTACGGCCGATAAGAGATTCGCAGTGTTGCACGACTCATGTAAGAACAATATCGAATCCCAGGGGATAAATCGAGAATTGATTCGGTCTTCGGAGGGCTTGTCAATTATTCGTCATCGATAATTAAGCCAAACCGGCGACATTAACGCTTCGCCACCCTCCACCCCAACAAAATTGATTTAGGACACATGACTGGGTGGTAATAATTGCAACAAGGGGCGCGGAATTATCCGCTTGCATTTCTGGCATATATCGGTTTTGATGTTTATAAAATTCTAACTGCACTCAATTGGAGCGACGTTATTGGGCAGAAGGGTGATTACATCGGAATTTAATATGAGGTTTTGGACCGCTCCGTAATCAACAAGACCTCATTTGCTTCCGGAACGATCGCGTAATCAATCAGCACGCACCTGATAACTTCTCGAGAGCGCCTTAAAAACTGTTGGAAACATTTCTACTTTGCCTAATTGCAACCGAACTATCGTGAGGCGATTTTTGGGGGGCGGATGCAATTTAAGGGGGCGCTGTTTACATAATCGTCCATCTTGGACGTTTGCAAACACTCGAATCGATTTAATTTGACGTTTGTGCATTGGATATTGACTGTTTGCGACACAAGAAGCAACAAAGACGCAAAGCTCGCTCTATTAAAATCTTCCGAGCGAAAAACTCTTATGTAGTCTAGTGCTGGTGGAAAGTCTCGACGGATATTGAATTTTCCATATGGATACAAATTTCCATTTATTCGACATTGTGTACGTCCACATGACGTCATATTTTCCAAATTGCTCCGCGAAATGTACTGGAGATTCGAGAGATAGTGGAGATTGTCTCATTTAATTTTCATGGAAACGGCGGCGAAGACTACGCCGGAGTTATGCGAGGAAATTTATTGATTGGGTCGCCGTTTTCGGGTTGGTTCGATTTAAAAAGCATTTCTATTTATGACCGATCGCTCAACTTATACTCCCAACACAAAGAGTGCGCCGGAGAAACGAAATAAAAGAAAATAAAGGAGACAATGAAGAGGGTCCAAGTTGGGGAATGGATAAAGGCCGGGTTCTGTCAAACTTTCGGGAATTTGATGTTTGCCCCTTCTAACGATCTCGTACTAATCACCAACAAGGCCAAGCACACTGCTTCGGGACTTCTTTCTGTCTAATTGGAAAAACATAATAAATAATTCAAAGCCAGTTTATCGCCGCCTTTTGCTCTCGAATCCCGAACTATTCGCTCCAACTCCGGTATTTACTAAAGTAAATCGAAAGCGGACACTCGCGTTCGGTAATTCTTGAAATCAATCTGCGGTTGTAAATTGCGCTAAACTTCGGATTGCCACAAGGACACAAAAATGGTATCAAATTAAACCGTTGTGTAACTTTACACCACAATTTTTTATCAACCAATTTACACAATGTTGGTTCTAAAAACTGACAAAATTACGCAACTATTTTTTCTGTTTTTATACTAATAAGGAAATCGCTTGCTTCGTACAATTCAAAGCGGTTTATTTATTTTAAAATAGCGCACAACGTATCTTGGCTAAATTGACTGCTAAATGATTGCCACAAATGATTTTTAGTGAAATTTGAGTTTCCAGCCCGATTTCATCCACTATTTTTGTTCTAAAAATTATTTCTTCAAATAATTACAAAACACTTTAGTCCACTTTTAAATACTATGCATTTGTTTTTCTTTCACATCTGGAAATTGCAAAATAAATATTTTTCCATCCTTCAAGAATTTTCAGAAATAGCATATACTCGTATTTTCAAAATCGGAAAAAAAATTGCGTTTTTAAAATACAATCGTCTTTTTTTGTTCATATTTAAAAAATTGTGTTATTTATTACGAATAAATGTGTAGCATAAAATTAAATTTGATATACATATAAAATATAATATTGATACATAAAATTGATCAGCGTATAAATGTGCCTGTATAAAATTTATATTGCAAGTATAATAAGTTCAATAATAAAAAAGCCAGGAAGGTTTAAAAACTCGCTGCAAAAAAATCATTTTATTTATGGTCTGATTTCGAAAAATAAAACGCTATATTATGTGGCTTCTAATTTACTACAAGCCAATTATTTCTGAACTTTAGGACCCACATTTTTCTTGCATTATTTGAAAGATATCAATTTTCTTCTGCATTATGTTTTACTTTTTCAAAATTAGTGTTTCAAAATATTATCAAAATACAAAAAAATTATAAAAGTGAATGAAATGATGTAGCTACATGTCACTACACGACAAGCCGTTTTTAAAAGTTAAAAATCAGTAAATAAAATAAATAATATTTTCATAAAAATAGTAGTCACACACCTGTTAAGTGATTAAAATTATTCATTTTGAAAAAATTATTTATTTTTAATCAGACTATTGTTAACCTCATTTATTTGTATTCGCACCATGCAACTACACTTTCTTAACATTTATTCAATGGTTTTTAATTTTAATAATTTTTGTCTTGTTATATTAAAGTATGACCTATTTTTCTTGCATAATTTGAAGATACTAGTTTTCTTCTGCAATGTTTTAATTTTACAAAATTAGTGTTTAAATAGATATATTATCAAAAGTGAGAAAAATTTATAAAAGTCAATAAAATGTTTTTACACGGGGTTAGGTTACTACAAAACATTCTAAAACTTGCCGTTTTTAAAGGTAAAAAAGCAGCAAATAATTGTTTTTTTTTCAAGTTTTTTCACAAAATTAGTCACATATTTGTTAAGTGATTGATTTGATTGACACCATGCGACTAGACTAACATTTATTTAATATATTTTAATTTTTCAAATTTTGTTAAAATTTATTCTAAATAAAATTAAACAAATTGTGTATGTATGGTATTTTTAAAATTATGTAAAAAAAACTATGGAACCCAATTTAAAATAAAAAAGTTGAAAATAGTGGAATATCACAATGGCACTTAGAAAAATTAAATAATCATCGACTTGCAGTAAATTAGAAGCCATTTAATCTGACTTTTGATGTTTTGAAATCGGATCATAAATAACAATACTAAAATCAACCTGTATATTAAAATTAAATTAAAATAAAAATTTGTTTATTACATTTAGTAACCTTATTTCCCAGCCATTTTAGTTAATCGTAGTATCAAGGCGCATTTTTCTTTTTGTAAACAATGAGTTTGCTTTTATTCTGTCTTAAAATTCGATGTATATCTACTTTTCCGTCTTCTGTAGCTTGTTGCCAAATATTTCAATTTCTCAACTTCAAGTTCCAGCACGGTTTAAAATAATTGCAAAGAGCCTCTGAACTTTACTGCATGTGAAAAAAAATCCGTTTTATCCATGTAAGCAACACTTTCAGTGTCGGAGAAATGTCTTCATCAATTTTACAAAGAAATCTTCTCTGGACACTTTGGAAAATCAACCGCGAAGTTTTTTAACAAGCTGCGGTTCAGACGTGGCTTTAATTTTATTGAAATTCGAAGAAAACCTAAAAATATTCAATATCTCCATCGTAGATTTGTATAATGCCGCGGATGGATCGTTTAATGAAGTAAATCGAACGCAATATAAATTCCACGGCGATTGGAATTCAGTGCGCTTATGAAGCGCCATATTACTGAAAGTTTTCAAATAAAAGGGTGGCAGAGTAACGACATTAGGGTCGGTGAGGGGCTGTTCGGCTCACGAATCTCGCTTTACTTTGTGCGGATCTATCAAATTCTAATGTTGAATCTGTATGGGTTCTCTTCGTTTTGCTTCGTTGCTGCTTTAATTGCTCACAGATACTTTGTTCGATTCGTGACGTATCAGTTACTGAGAGCCGGAGAAATCGCTCAACTACAACGAAAACGCATTTGGCAATAATCGTATCTTCTGCCTCATTAAAGAGTAACGGTCGCTATCTGGCGAGGAGTATGAGAATGTCGGGACATTTACCGAGAGCAGGTGCTCGTCTAAACGTGGCAAAGTTGCGCCGATTGTTGCACGACTGTTGCTCGGTCAAGTTTGAATCATATCTTCAGACCATTAGTAGTGTTCTATATCGTGCAGCATAACACTTCAAGTCAATAATTACCACACGATGATTTAAATGTGTATTGTCATCGTCGACGTAAACAAATTTGTCTTCAGGTTTTACCGCATTTTTTCAACAAACTCTTTTTGTCCCCTGATTCTAGTTGCTCCATTTAAAATTCAAATCCAACAAGGCGCAACTAATTCTATTCCTCGCAAAGCACCGACATAATCTCAACTTCCCATCTGCGAAGCTCATTGCCTGTGACTAACACACGCTCATATCGTTACAATAAAATTCATCACAGTCTCCGCCATTTTGATTTCATAAACATACCACACATCATTTGACATTTACTTTATAAACGGCGCACAAAAATTATCGCAACACCTGTATATTTTAACTACAATTTAAACGAAGATATAGGTATAACTTCAGAAAAAACACTAGGTCTTTTGGGAATTTTAAGGTGCTTTATTGTAAAAAAATTTTTCCAGAAACGAAATTTTGATTGATATTTATGTTACAAATCTGAGGGTGACTGATTCATCTGATTAAATATTTGGTTGCCTTTGTCACTCTCTTTACTCTTATTTACTCTTATTATTTTACAATATTTCCGCTGCTTGTAACTATTTGGTTAATCTCTCTAATTGCACTAATACTCCTCGTCACTTGCTTAAGCTAGGGAAAGTCGACGGACAACGGACAGAAGTGCTTCACGATTTAACGTAAGAGCAAATTGTACAAACAATTACTTGACAATCCTCAAGATACCCGGGGTTCTAAGGCCGAATTGTGAATAGCGACGAAAAATTGATAAAACTTTGCAATCTAAACAGATAAGAACAATAGCTAAATAGAGGAGAAGCTGTATTGCTTGTGATAAAACGTAACGGGTTTGAAGGCAAAGTTATAGTTTGCGTCTGAAAAAACTTTTTATATTTTTCTTCATAATATGAAAAACTACAAACACCTGCATTCTGGAACCTCGTGTTTTGTCAATGTTATATAAAATAAGAATAGAAATAAAATATTTATTATTAAAAAATATATATGAATTATGTTAATTAATATGTATACATTTTTTATACAACACAATAAAATTTTGTTTTATCGAGGAGCTGAAATTGTTCACACAAAAGCGTTTTTTTAAGGTTTTCACTTTTCTTCATAATATAATATGAAAAACTACAAACGTCTGCATTCAGGAACCTCGTCTTTTGTCAATGTTATATAAAATAATCATAGAAATAAAATATATATAAATAAAATATAAACGTCTGCATTCAGGAACCTCGTCTTTTGTCAATATTATATAAAATAAGCATAGAAATAAAATATTTATTATTAAAAAAAATATATGTATGAATTATGTTATTTAATATGTATACATTTTTATACAACACAACAAAATTTGGTTTTATCGACGAGCTAGAATTGTTCACACAAAAACATTTATTAAGGTTTTCACTTTTAAACTTGACGTATAAATTATACTCTTAAAGTGTCAATTATTAAATGTCACGATTTATAATTTCTTCAATCGTGATGATTTTGATTACAGTGGACCAAACAATTAAATGAGTTTTTTCAGCTGCAGCTATTTTTGATGCAGAACCATAGAAATAAATTGAGAACGTAATTACCAAAGACCTTATGATTGTTCAGTTAAAATCGTTTACCATTTGAACACCACTGAACCTTGAAGATTAAATTTTTTTTCTAATGATTATTTTACAATTTAATACAAAAATATGATGCGGCTGTTTTGGGACAACCTGTATACCCAATCAATTAGGTAATGCTTTTCTTGAAAAAGCAATTAACAGTCCTTCTGATAACTAACTTCTGATAACTAAAATCGTTATCATTTGAACACCACTGAACCCTGAGCATTTTTTTTTCAATTTTAGTTTTAATTATTATTCTAAAATTTAATATAAAAATATCATGCGGTAGTTCTGGGACATGCTGTAGGTATAATAGTCCCTGAAATCGCATTATCATGTTCTAATCAATGGCACTTTGAAAAATTTGTGATTCACTGTTGTTAGATGTGGATCAAAGAAATGCGGAAAAATGTTACTAGTTTTTTAGTTCTTTCAGATATTCAGACATTTAAGAAAATGATAATATTTTAGGAAAATTAGTTTTAATTAGAGTTTCCATTAGATATGATTAATAAGAGAAACGGTGAACGGTAGCTACATCTCATTCTCAAATTGAGATCCTAGATTTTGCATGTAAGCTTATAAAGAACATTACAAACAACGGCTTTTCTCAGTTATTAGGCAACTTGGGGTATTAAGATTTTGGAAGAAGGTAAACAAGCGTGGTTTTTATAAATTAATGTAACCTCATTATAATCGGCAGTTTTGGGTCGTTCTTGGAGCATTATGCAAAGGCCGCTTCATTAATTATTATTAAATAACTACAATTAAAATGAATTTCAAATGCTTTCGTTTTAAACTGCTATATTAATTAAATGCAATATCAACAAATCGAACAAATATGTCGGAAAAGTAACACAAAGTAACACAAGAACCTCATCAAAATATTATTTCATTCAAAGGCCGTAATGAGTTAAACTCTTCACCTAGATCCGATGTTTTTTGACTAATATAAAAGAAATAAATTCTTGCACTTTTAAAGACGTTACCAACTTACCTAACCAATATGGACATGCTAGAAAACGTATAATTTACAATAAAAACAGATTGTTTCGTTGTGAATATACAAGTATATTCCTTATGGTCATGCAGCTTCTCTTGGGAACGAATTACGTGAGAATTATTTTACTGTATATTATAACGTGCGTACAAATATAAAACGAGGCTGCATAGGCCATGGAATAAATGGGACGCTGGAATGTAACATAATTTCCATCTTGAGTGAGAGAAATTTGAAATTAATTTTTTGTTAATACCATTATTCCATCTCCAGGTCTATGTGTGGACGTGGTTTGAGTAATATTTGTAATGAGAGCTCCGGTAACTTGTCATGATTTGACAGTTTCAAGAGTCAGGTGTAAAAAATAAAAAAACAAAAGCTAGTTTCCTAGCGATTCTGAACATCCGTTTTTATTTGTACGAGGACATTCGATTACATTTTAACTCGCAGACAGAATCGCGTTCTTCAATTTGATATGGTTCGATAAGGTTGGGAGTTCAAGCGAACTGATAATTTTCCGCGAACAACCGCAAACAACGCCATCACAACGAATGATTGCAGTAATGTGTGCATAACGAAGATTTTGAGATAGTTTCGAGGCGCATTGCATTTTGCAGCAACTTGTGCAATGTTAGGATTGCATGCGGGATCATAATTTGGTCTTCAGATTTACTTCTTCCACATTGAGTTTTCAAACAAACCAGTCCTGTGCGCTGCTGCTGGTTGCTCCATTAAACATTCAAATGCAACAAAGCGCAACTAATTCCATTCCTCGCATAATCTCAACTTCCCATCTGCAAAGCGCATTGGTTGCAACTAACACACACTCAGCCGTTTCAATAAAACTCTTAACTGTGTACGCCATTTTGATATGATGCTCGGTATTTACTGAACGTTACACGAAATTTTGCAGCGACTTCAACGGAAGATTCATCCGGCGACGTTCCTTCGGGAGGAGACGTCTGGGTGCTGGTGATTAAAAACGCCAAACCTGTGGATTCGGGGATTTACGTGTGCGAAGTGAATAGCAATCCCATCGTGCGCAGCTTCCACAAGCTGAGCGGTGAGTTGTAAATTTAAAATTGAAAGTGTTAAAAATCGTGGTTTTAGTGTTGTCCAAAGCACTGTTACCTCCCAACAATACTACGGACGTCTACGAGGAGCAGAAGCAGCAATTCAGCAGCAGAAACCACAACTACACCGACTGTTGCATTGGGCGGAACGTCTCCTCAAACTGTTTGGGTTTCTGCAATATTTTAAATATCCTAGAAGGAAGCACAGGTCAAGATCCTGAAAACTGCGAGGGTGATTTTCCTTCCATAGTCAAATGTATGGCGGATGGTCGCAATCATGTGCCGTGCTGCATCCAGGAGCGAGTCCCGGACATTTGTCAAGACGTCTGTCGCGGAGAATATACAGCAATCACTGATAACATCAAAACACACTTCTCGTGCTCGTCGTACACTGAGCAGACTCTAGCTTGCATCGTCGAAGGAATAGGTAAATTCGGTCCGCGCCACTACTTGCTTTAATAATGTTGATTTAGAACTCTTACCAAGCCCGCCTCAAGACGTTGAAGTCGAAGCTCTGACAGAAAAGTCACTGAAAGTGTCGTGGACGTTCCCTGCTTCCAATTCTGAAACCGTCACCAACTACGCCATCAACGTCACGTCTTTGCGTTCGTTCGACGAACACATCCTGGAACCAGACTCCACAACCAAACCCACACTTACCACGCACACCATCCAAGTCAAAGTCCCACCAAGCGAAAATAGCACAATCTTAACAAACCTCAACCCCTTCACCATGTACGAAGTAACAGTCACAGCGGTCAACACTCACGGTTCTAGTCTTCCAAGCTACAGTGTCCGCTCCTTAACTCTAACCCCGGGCAATATGAAGAGCACTAAAGTAGAGCAGGCCCCTCAACTTCCAGACATCAAAAGTTGCTGCGCCAAAAAGGGAATCGCTCATTCGACTTGCATCAACAAATTGTGCGACCCGGCTCTGGCCGACACTGCCGAGATCACTGACTTGATGATTTGCGCTCCCTGGGCTACAGACACTTTCAGCTGTCTCACTAATGGCTTGGATCATACTCCATGCTGCAAAGCTCGGGGATTACCGGAGTTGTGTCAGCAGTTGTGTACTGGAAACGTTTCCAGTATCGATTTTAACTACTTCAAGTGTTTGCGATATATGGGGGAGTACACTAATTGTCTGCTTCAAGGCTACGGTGTGCTTCCTAGTGCTCCCACTAAAGTTAGAGTGACTAATGTTGAGACTGAGTTTGCGATCGTACACTGGGCCTCTCCGAAAACTCTAGGCGATACGGTTCTTCACTACAACGTCCACTATCGAAGCATCAATACTTATGACAACGACTACAGAGCTGTAGCCAAAGTGCAGAGTCCGTATATTTTGGAAAATTTGGACAGCGACACCGATTATGAAGTATACGTGGAGGCTGTAAACACACACGGAGTTGGAATGCCCAGCAGCCGCATCACTTTCAGGACCGAAAGCAAAGTACGTCCAACGTCGTAATAACGTGTGTACAAAAAAGCCATGAAATAATTTTGAAGCTCGAAGGAGCAAAATTTCGACCTCGAGTTGGAGTTTAGATGTTGTTTAGATTAATGTAAATCATTAATGCATGATTTTTTCAGTGGTATCAAATGAGTATCTATGGCAACTGTTTGTTTTGCTGAATTTTTCTTGTTTTTATAAAACGAAATGGAAGAAAATTATAACATTTCGGACGAGGTTCATAAATATAATAAAGCGACTGGGCTCTCTTCTCCAACAAAGTCTTCAGAAAAGTATAATAAAGAGTATGACTATTTTATGAATGGAAGAAAGAGAATGCAGTTTATGAAACTAATAAAAAAAATGTTGGCGTATCTATTTGATTCCCTCTGTTTCTAGTTCTTTCGTGGAATATTAATCAGTCTCATTATAGTATAAGAAAATGTGTAGTTATTCGCTTTGGCCTAAATTCTCAATCATTAAAGCAATGTTAGTGTTTCATGAAAACGTAGATATTTGAAGATTCTCCAAAGTCCCAGCGTTTCAGTACAAACACTCAGTTGGATATTGAGCTAAGCAAGCAGAAACAACAGAGACAAAATAAATAAATTTAATAGACATTTTTATTTAAATCCGGTAAATTATTTTATCTAGCTGAGTGACGTAAAGTCTCATTTTCTGGCCTCTAATCATTAACGTAATCATGGCAAATAAGATACAGTATGAAATAAAAACTAAATCAAAAGCTAGATTCGCCTTTTTTGGGGGTTCATACCTCTGCGGGTGCGAAAAAGTATTAAGCCTTTATTTGTTCTCCTAAAAAAATTCCAACTTGAAATCGACGTTGAACAAAAGGTGGAATGCTAAGGATATTTAATTTATTATCTTGAAATTAATCTAAGAAACACATTCAACAACATATTATTATTATTATTATTAAAGCCTACATACTACCATAACATATTATTATTTTTGTAAAATGTGTCTAACATAACTGAAACTGAACATAATTGAAAAGCTGAAGTTTTATTCTATCCAATAACGTTAAAATCCAATGTGGCGGCTATAAGAAAGTCACGAATAAGTTGAATGTCGTTGTTCTAAATCCAGCAGTTTCAGTTTCATAAAAATTACGTCCATGATAAAGGAATGGCGATTTGAAGTTTTTTACTCATAAAACACAAATGAATAGGGTTATTCGTAATTTTTATAATCAGCCTGAAATAATACAATTTTTTTTAATGTAACAAATATTCTATTTGTAACTCCGAAACAGAAACGGTGGACCTCGAACATTATTAAGTAATAAATAACAGTGACAATCAAATGGAAAAAAAATAGATATAGTTCACAATGGCTGGTTATTTTTGATTTTATTTATAACGATTGGACAATTAGTTTCTAAACAAAAAAAATATTTTAAGTATTATTATTTTTTATATTGAAAACTATCGGTTGCGATGCAATTAAGTTGCATAATTTTCAGTTTTTAGTTTTAATATTTAGATTTTGAAAAACATTTTTGTAAACTGAGAGACTGACTATTTTAATGGTTGTTTTCCCTTATCTCTCCCTTTGAAAAGTATGGAATCAAAATTTCATATTTTTTAATTTTATTTACTGCACACCGGACTTCCAATAAATAAAAGTAATAACGTATTGAATCAAAATTTCATCCTTTTTTAACAGTGACAATAAAAATGAAAAAAAAAACATTTAGATATAGTTCACTGGTTATTTTTTATTTTATTTAATCCCATTGGACAATTAGTTTCTGAAGAAAAAAATTTATTTTCTCTCAAATATTATTTTTTATATTGAAAACTATCGGTCCAACAAAAATGTCGAACATTCAAGAATTACGATACAATTAAGTTGCATAATTTTCAGATTTAAGTTTTAATATTTAGGTTTTGAAAACATTTTTGTAAACTGAGAGATTGACTATTTTAATGATTGTTTACCTTATCTTTCCCTTTGAAAGATATAGAATCAAAATTTCATATTTTTTAATTTTATTTTCTGGACACCGGACTTCCAATAAATAAAATTAATTAGGTATAAATTCAAAATTTCATCATTTTTTAACAATGATAATCAAAAGGGAAAAAAACATTTTGATATAGTTCACATTTGGCTGGTTATTTTTTATTTTATTTATTCCGATTGGACAAGTTTCTGAAGAAAAAAAATATTTTCTTTTAAATGTTATTATTTTTTATATTCAAAACTATCGGTCCAAGAAAAATGTCAAACAGACAAGAATTGCGATGCAATTAAGTTGCATAATTTTCAAATTTTAGTTTTAATACAAATTTAGATTTTGAAAAACATTTTTGTAAATTGAGAGATTATATTAATGGTTGTTTACCTTATCTCTTCCTTTGAAAGGTATGGAATCAAATCCATATTTTTTAATTTTATTTACTGGACTTTCCAATAAATAAAATTAATAAGGTGTGGAATCAAAATTTCATCCTTTTTAATTTTATTTATTGGAAAGTCCGCTGTCCAATAAATGGAATTAAAAAATATGAAATTTTGATTCCATACCTTTCAAATGGAGAGATAAGGGAAAACAACCATTAATATTTAGAATTATTAAACATAAAAATGTTTACAACCCACGAGTGGTGTAAAAGACCGCAGACAAAAATACATAGTTGGATAGATGTTTTCCTGATTTTACTTTAACTTTAATAACATAACAATATTTATAACTACTAAAATAATACGAATTGAACGCCCGCAGAAAAAAATTAGGTGTTTTTACTCGGTAACAGAACAGCCACTTACCATAAGAACCTAAAAGCCCCATTAACCCAGTAAAATGTTTGGTGACCCGTTTTCTGCAGCCTCGCACGTTATATCACTCAATACTAACCAGAAACGTGTTGCAGATCGTCGAGGAAAAAATCGAAGAAGCTGCAACATACAACGTGACCGCTTGCTGCATAGAAGCCGACCTCAGCAGCGTCTGCCTTCCGCTCTGCTCCTACAACGCCAACATGAGCGACATTAAAATGTTGGCCGGAGTCTGCGGTGCGGAGTTTCATAAATTATTGCGATGTGGTGCTGGAGGTCGCAACCACGGACCGTGCTGCAGTCGACGTGGAGTTCCTCCAGCCTGTCTGTCTTTATGCTCCGGTGTCATCGTGGATTCTCCGCTTGTAACCGCCACTACTTGCGTTCCTTACATCGGAAACATAGCCCAGTGCTTCGAAGAAGGTACCGGATTGCTTCCGGGTCCGATTTCTGAACTTCACGCCGCCGTCATCGACCAGAATTCGATTCTGCTAGAGTGGGAGTCGCCCAATGAAGGGACGAACGTCACCGACTACGTGGTGCACTACCAAAAGGTGGACAACACGTCAATGCATGAAACTATGTTAAAATTGGACAATGTAAGTTGTGCCTACGACTGACTCCCACTTTATCAACTATTGTAGCAAATGAACGTGACCGGGAGTCTTAGCACCGCCACTATCACAGGTCTTGAAACCGACTCCACTTATCACATCTTCGTGGTGTCGCGGAACCAGCACGGAACCTCTCTTCCGTCTTCTATAATCGTGATCAAGTTGACTAAATCAGGTGGGTGTGGTGGTTTATTGAATTTGTTTTATGGAAGTGTTGTAGATGGGCAATGGGTTAAAGCGGTGACGTCTCCGCCGCACTCGCTCGCAGTGGCGTCACACAGCGCCACTTGGGTGACCATTTCATGGCAACCACCGGAATTCAGTCACCCATCCGACCAAATCACCTACCGTTTGTACCACAAGTCCACTTCCGAAGACAACTACCACATCAACAACGTCACTCTCACTTCGTTTATGATTACAAACCTCAACCCCAACACCCAGTACATCATCTACGTTACCGCAATTACCGAAAAGGGTACTAGTATGCCGTCTGAGACTCTCATCGCGTGGACGGACCCCGCGTATCCTGCATTCGTCGAGGTAATTTTTTTAATTGTGGAAAATTTTACTATGGCGATGTTTCAGCCACCGACTGTGCACCCCATCAATTTGGTCATTGAAGGCAGCAGTATGACGATTTTGTGCATCGCGATGGGCACTCCCATGCCCACGATATCGTTGTACATTTCCGGTCGCTTGGTGCGTCAAGAAACCACGAGGCACATGGTGACGGTCGTTCACAACGTCACCAAAGACATGGATCAGATATCGTGCTACGCTGACAACGGATATGGCACTCCCATGCAAGCATCGCGGAAAATTACCATCAGCCGTCAGTTTCCACCACTTAATAGCACATTAACTAAGTGTTCAATTTCAGATCCTCCACACATTCAAGCCAGCGGCATAACAATGGCTGCTCTGGGCGACTCGGTGACTTTGGAATGCCGCGTGGATGCCCAACCGGAACCCAAAATGATCTTCTGGAAGAACCACCAAGAGCGCACTCCCGTGATTCAAGGCGGAAAATACGATATCACCACCATGGCCATGAAGGACGAAGAGGACAAGTATGTGATGCACTTGACCATCAAACAAATCACAGATATGGACGTTGGGGACTACTTTTGTCATGCGGAGAACGCGTTTGGGAGCGCAACCCAAGCAGTATCCGTTCGGATAAGAAATGTGGCGGCTACGCACAACGTAACGCAATGCTGCATAGAGCAGAACGTCACGCAATCCTGCATGACCGCCTGTTCGTTCTTCTTGGACATGGACGCCGTGATCGACAAGCCGGAGTGTATAAACGACTTCGATAAGTTGATGAAATGTGCCGCGGATGGGTCCGACCATCGCTCGTGCTGCACCCAGTGGGGGGTGCCGAGGCGGTGTCTGGATTGGTGTCGCGGAGAGCCGATTCTTAACAGCAAAATATGCGTGCTGTCCTACACTAAGCAGATTATGAGCTGCTTCCATGAAGGTCGCGAGAAGCTGCCGGGACCGCCTCAGAACGTCCGCGTGCAATTCGTAGACTCGCATTCCGTTAATATTATGTGGGATCCACCGATTAAGAACCCGCACACGGTGGAGTTGTACCGAGTGTTCTGGAGGCTGGTAGATCCACCGAATTCCAGCGGACAGAAGGCTGATACGGCTGAGACTCATCTCAAGATTGGCGAATTGAAGGACGGCTTGACTTATGAGTGCGTAGTGAAAGCCGGCAACAGCAAAGGAACCTCCACGTTGACCGAGCCTGTGAAATTCACAGTAGGGGAGAAGTATATAACATCAGCAGCGAGCCACACTGATGATGGCAGCCACGTGGGAGTTGCAATTGGAATAGTGCTAGCATTAGCTGTCGTGGCTGCGATTGTGGTCGCTGCGATCTGGTTCATGCGGAACAAGAAGATGCTAGGAGTGAAAACGTCAAATGGTGTGGCTTTTGAAAACCCCAGTTACCTGCGTGAAGTGAACATGGACCACATCCAGGTTATTTCCTTTATTTTTTAATAATCTATATATTAAATCTCAAAGGTGTTTTTGTCGGGACGCCATATCTCCCCTAATACTTAAAAAACATATATAAAGTCAAATTAACGTGCGTTCAAAAAAAAAACGAGGCTGCGTTGGCCATGGAAAAACTTTGTGCATCAATTTAGTGTAGCAAAACTTCAAAGTGTCAGTTCGAGTCTGTTCATGTTTTTTAGGTCAGCTTCCTTGTTGACAATGGGATAAATCATTATGGAATAAAAAAAAAGTGCAAAACATTTCCCGGTATCGTTGTGAATCCAAACATCAATCTATTCATTGTTACAGCTTCTCCTCTGTTGAGGAGAATATCGGCACGACCAGGACGGTCATTAATTTGATATAACTGTAAGTCGTGAATAGATCGATGAAGAAGAATCAGTCTCAAAACCGAAAAATGTCTTGAGAATATTTGGCAGCACTCAGCTACCCGTCAACCTTCATGGGTCATCAGTCTCTATGCGCAACTCGAGACCTACCAATTCAGTTTAAGAGCAACTGCATTCTCAATTAATATTTCAAAAATCGTTGTATATATAGTTAAACACGGACGTCGACCGTTAGGGACTTATATTACACAATCATTAGAAGAAAAAGGTTCGGGTTTGCTTGGATTCGAAGGTTTATTATTTTAGTAGGCCAAAAAATTTAGACCAGTTACGGCAAAAAATCGAAAGCAATTGCGATAAATTTTGTTTGTTTTTGGAGTTTAATTACGGATTGTCTTTCATTAAAGTTTGCATTAATTTTTTTTACATGTTTACATTTTATTTAAAGTACCAAAATTTTCCCCCATCATTTACGTAATAATAATAATATGTTTGTGACCTACCAATCGTTGTAGGTATACATAGTTAAACACGAACGTTGACCACTAGTGAGTTATAAATTACACAATATACATTAGAAAAAAAAGGTTCGGATTTGTTTGGTTCGAAGGTTTAAAAACCAATGATTATTAAAAATGTTCATTAAAAATAAAATTAAACTGTCCTAGCGTTTGGGCCGTTTTATTTCGATGGTAAATTTTAAACTGACAGATCTTAACATTTGTCAAATCTATGTTTATGTTTTCTATGGTGTCTACACTGGAAAGCCGATAAATTCCATGGCCAAGGCAGCCTCGTTTTTTTTTTGAACGCACGTTATTATACCGAGTGACTATAAATGATTGACATTTTTTGTGTTAGGTTGGAAATATTTTTTATTCTTCCTTTGGGTACAATGATTTTCAAATTTGAAATTGTCAAATAAACGTCAAATTTAAAAATTACCCATGTCAGAATTGTTTTCAAAATGGATTTTACAACTGGAAGATCTTTTCGATCACTCGCCGTAACCATTTTCTCAGTTATTTGTCACTTATCGTTCGCTTTTATTCAGTAAGTTACACTTTTTGACAACAATATTCTAACCTGAAAAGTTAATTGACATAAATCACGACGACAGTTAATCTGGTACCAATTACTCACTGTTGCCAATCACCTAAATTTAAGTCAATCATTTATAGTCGCAATACATCGTAAAATTTACCGCGTGTGGTAAAAATACCGCATCAGTTTAATATTTCATAAACTGCAAATGATACCTACAGTAAAATGTTCTTATTGGTATTTGTGAAGGTCTTCTTGAAACGAAGAATAAGAAAATGTCAACAAATACAAATTTGTTTGGTAACATATACAAATTTGTTTGGTAACAGGTACCAACTGAGTGTTTGCAAAGAAAATAAAACTACAAAAATTTGTTTCAAACATTTAAAAAATATGTGTGTGGAAACTGTATCTTTGAGCACCCAATAATTTATAAAATATATGCGGTGAACTTGAATAAAGTTTGCTAATTATTTGATTCTAAATTTTGGATCTCCTTGGGAATGTTTAATTTTTTCTTTATTATTTTTGTTTTTTGTAATGCAAAAAATAAACAATTTGGAATCGTTATTTGATAAAATAATGCTTTATTCATACACCAAATTATTATACTAAGAATATTTTCGCAATACATCGTAAAATTTATCGCGTGCGGTAAAAATACCGCATCAGTTTAATATTTCATAAGCTGTAAATGATATAGCAAAATGTTCTTAACAACATTTTTTTGATACATCATGCTTTATTATTGTTCGGTATTTGTGAATATTTTTTCCAAGGCTTTCATAAAGTGAAGAATAAGAAAATGTCAACAAATGCAAGTTTATTTTCGTGAATAGGAATACGAAACAGGTGCCAACTGAGTGGTTGCAAAGCAAATAAAACTACAAAAATTTGTTTCAAACATTTAAAAAAATGTGTGTGGAAAGTGTGTCTTTGAGGACCCAATAATTTACAAAATATGCGGTGAACGTGAATAAAGTTTGCATATTATATACATTTATGTTTCTAAATTTTGGATCCCCTTGGAATGTTTAATTTTTTCTTTATTATTTTTGTTTTTTGTAATTCAAAAAATAAACAATTATAATCGTTATTTGAAAAAATAATGCTTTATTCATACACCAAATTATTATAATAACTGTATTTTCGCAATACTGCGTGCGGTAAAAGTACCGCATCAGTTAATTAATAATATTTCATAAACTGTAAATAATACAGCAAAATGGTCTTAACAAAAATGTTTTGATACATCATCATGCTTTATTATTGTTCGGTATTTGTGAATATTTTTTCCAAGATCTTCTTGAAGTGAAGAATAAGAAAATGTCAACAAATACAAGTTTAGTTTCGTGTGTGCGAATACGAAACAGGTACCATCTGATTGTTTGCAAAGAAAATATAACTACAAAAAGTTGTTTCAAACATTTAAAAATATGTGTGTGGAAAATGTGTGTTTGAGGACCCAATAATTTACAAAATATATGCGGTGAACGTGAATAATGATCGAATCATGATTGAGTCATCATTTTGAGGATTACTTTCACCGCTATATGAAAAAAATAAACAAACAACTCAAAATGTTAAAAGTTTTGTTTAAAACTATGAAAAACATGATTTTGTCATAGCGCCATCTATTAACAATGTATGTTAATAAAAACTATCTATTATCTATCGACTCCCCAAGCGCATTCTAAGCGAATTATTAATTAACAATAATTGAATGTTTAGGTTCCACAGAGCGAAAACTCGACAGTACCGAACGGTGCAGCCAACGGTGGCGTGTCCGTGTCTTCAGCAAGTGGAGGACAAGGTTGGAAGAATGAAGCACTCCACGTTCCGGCCGCGCAAGAAGTCAACCCGACTTTGTACGAAGAACTGAAACTGGGACAGGATGGAGCCGGTTTCAAGCGACTTAAGCCCTAGTATGAGGCCGGCGTCGAGTCCAGGTTCTAGACAATTCACGTTTTGTGATATAGTTTAAGTATTTAGCGAATTACTCCCAACACCTGCAGGTATCAGCCGTACCTCAAGTCTTAGCGGTTAGGTGATAAGCACAGGGGGAAATGGGGAGATTTGAGCCGCAAAAATACCACTGTTGTGAAAATGTCTCTTTGTAAAGCACTTCTACTGTAGGTCGTAACAACTAGTTAGTTAAAACCAGTCCAAATATTTGTATTACTAGTTAATAGAAAAATGTCTTTGCTGTAAAACGTTATAAAAACGACTGAGTGTTTTGTGTGGGGTGAATTGCACACGGCTCAATAATTTCGAAACTTTTTCACTTTTGATTTGTCCATCAAGGAACTGGGTCTTTTTAAATTTAGCACGTACAAGAACAAATCAGCAGATGTTAAGTAAGATAGCCTCTAGTCTCATGTAATATAATTATCGTTATGTCATAGAGATAAAGCCATGTTTCTGATCACTGTAGATGTTAATAATATCACTAGTGAGGGAAGAATGATGAAAAAATATCCATTCATATACATGATCTACTTCGTAGGTTTTAAATACACATATTGTGCCTTTCACGAATCTTGTAAAGGATGTCTGTTTTAAGAGATGTGTAGAGATTTTTAGAGATATTTCTTTGTACATAATTTTTAAGAATTTGTAAAATAATATGTTACAATTAGCGAACGCAATAGACTAAAATATAACATCCCAAAGAAGTACACCTTTTTTTATTTTCTATTTACATCAAGCCAAAAAAAACAACTTTACCATTATGAAAATTTTAACGTGTTATTTTCCTGAATTTCACTTTAACCAATAATTTAAAAACAACGTCGATGGGAGAATTTGTAAAATAATATGTCACAAGTAGCGAACGCAATAGACTAAAATATAACATCCCAAAGAAGTAAATCGTTTTTTATTTTTCCTTTACATCAAGCCAAAAAAAAAACAACTGTACCATTATGAAAATTGAATGACATTTTAACCAATAATCTGAAAACAACGTGGACTGGAGAATTTGTAAAATAATATGTAACAAGTAGCCAACGCAATAGACGACTAAAATATAACATCCCAAATAAGTAAATCGTTTTTTATTTTCCTTTACATCAAGCCAAAAAAAAAACAACCTTTCTATTATGGAAATTTTAACGTGTTATTTTCCTGAATTTCATTTTAATCAATAATATAAAAACAACGTAGATGGGAGAATTTTTAAAATAATATGTCACAATTGTGACTTAAGTAGCGAACGCAATAGACTAAAATATATCATCCCAAAGAAATTAGTCTTTTTTTATTTTTTCTTTACATCAAGCCAAAAAAAATAACTTTACCATTTTGAAAAATTTAAAGTGGAATTTTCCTGAATTTTATTTTAACCAATATTCTGAAAACAACGTGGATTAGAGAAATTGAAAACTATTATGTCACAAGTAGCGAACGCAATAGACTAAAATATAACATTCCAAAGAAGTAATATTTTTTTTAATTTCTCCTTCAAATCCAATTCAAAAAACAACTTTACTATTATGATAAAATTTTAAAATTCCAGTTTCCTGAATTTCATTTTAACAAATAATCTGAAAACAATGTGGATTGGGGAATTTGTAAAATAATGTCACAAGTTGCAAAATTTTTTTTAATTTTTCTTTTAAATATATACAAAAAACAACACCATTATGAAAATTTTAAATATAGTACCTACTATTTTTCTGAGTTTTATTTTAACCAATAATTTGAAGACAACGTGGATTGGAGAATTTGTAAAATAACAAGTCACAAGTAGCGAACGCAATAGACTAAAATATAACATCCCAAAGAAGTAAATATTTTTTAATTTTTCCTTTAAATCAAGCCAAAAAAAAATAACATGAATATTTTAATGTACTATTTTCCTGAATTTTATTTTAACCAATAATCTGAAAACAACGTGGATTGAAAAATTTTGTCGTCATTGGGAAATACAATACTAAGAAGAGGTCGTGTATTTAATCGATAAGAATGGAACCCGAAGAATCTTTATCAACGAGATACTCTTTGCCTAATCATTCCAACTGATAGTAAATCGCTCTTTGGTTGCATCGAAAACAATGATTTCTCGGCGATTTGACTTCCGTTAACGTTTTCTGCATTCAATACCTCATCAAGCTCTTGTAACGGTGATGTGAATTCGGCCAAGGCGTCGGGCAATTTTGCTTGATCCGTTCAAAATCAGACATACAATTGCAGAAAATGTTGTATTCTTCAGTTCTGACAACTGGAACTAGTGCACTTCTTTCAGGTTCGCTTGATTATGTATGCTTTTTTGTCTCGTTCCCTTGACCAAGAGAACGATAAAGTCATGTTACGAGAAAGCCCAATATCGAAGTAGGACGTACGTATCAACGGGTTAAAAAAAGAGTAAATTTGATAAGAAACTCGTACGTAACGGTGATAATGATGAAAAATGTATTAAGAAAAATTGTGGTGTGTCTAGAAAAAAAAATCTCTTCCGGCTCATTATTAGTGTACAAATTTCAATACAGAAATGAATAAAAAATGGAAATTCTGCTGTGAACTTTTGATGTCTTTGTCGGAAACACCTGTTCCGGTTCCGGTCAGACAGCCACCCTCCGGTGCAAGAAATCCGGCGCGGTTCCGCCCTTGCATCCAGCAGGTGTCCGCCGCTTTCCGTCTCTAGTCGAGGAAAGTCGGACGCATATTCTCCTAGACTCCGGTGCTCCGATGCATTTTCCTCCTTCCATCGTGTTCCAGTGATGGTCCGGCCGCGAAGAGTTCCGCAAGTGTTCGCAAACTAGGTGCTGACATTCATCCGAGTGAATTGTCGCGATCTCATGATGTGAAGTGATCCGACGACATGCCTCACACGATCTTACGGCCCCATCATCCCAACGGTTTTGCCCATCACTACGCCCAGAATGGACATGCCAAAAGTAATGGGCACGGTGGTGAGTACGCAATCCCGCGCCCAAATTTTAACAATACGTCTTGCATAATTCTTCTTATTCAAATAAATTCAAGTCGACAATTTGCACGGTACATTGCACATTTCTTCTTGAGCAGGTGTTAACTGCGACGATGCTGATGTAAACAATTACAAATATTTACTCGGGCGAACGTAAATTATTTATTAATTATGATGTATTAGCACCGGCACGACGTAAACAAATCGTCAAGGATTTTGCACAAATACGCCAGGACGCGGTCTTGTGATTAACTTAGAGCGATTAGTAAAAAAGCTCCGAGCTTTCGACTATTGAAATGCTATTAAGATATTATGTTTCGTGACGAATTTCTTGCGAGTAAAACCGTATCTTTTGCGATTGCAGAAAGTCGTACTTTCGCCACATAGTTCGCATACTCCCATTTTTCATCGTTCCCGGATCGTCACAATCGATCACGATTAATATTTCAATTATTCGTTAATGACGTCTGCAATCCTCACATCTCGCCGAACGCGAAGAACGGCCTTGAAACGCGCTCCTTCCGCCAACGATTCAATTTTGATAATAAGAGCGTGGATGAGGCGGCGATTTTTGGGGCCACGACTGACCTTGACACAAATTTCGAAAAAAGGAATATTACCCGCCAGCTCTCCGGGTTCGTTGACGCTCCGCGAGTCGAAAACAATAATTATAACAAATAAACAATGTTTCGAGGTCGTTCTTGCGGCGATAAAATTATCGGTTTGGTGGAGTGGAGGCGTTATTTGGCGAATTCATTTCGATTTCGGTGAGTGGAGGTTGTTACCTTTACGGCTTGGTTACAGTTAACAGTTAACGCTTCCGTTACGTGTTTTTACGCGTTCCGGAGTTGACTTAAGTCCGAGGTTTGCTTAGGAGCGTTTTTCGCGAAGAAAATTGAAAATCGGTGGGAAGTGATGGTATCGGGGCTTGAGGCCGAATTTTTATGATTGCCTTGTTGAGGAAGCTTCTTCAATGTTAAAGCGATCGCCGCTCGCAGATGTTATCGAAATAATTAACGACGCCACTCCATTCATATGTTAAATTGAATAAATTGCACAAAGAAGAGGATTTCCATTGAAATTGACCGCACAATTCGACTTTTTTTCGGGAAGAAGTTACGTGTCGGGTTGACAGTTGACGGCAGCTTTCCGGGTAAAAAGTGGCATAAAAGCCTTTTCGTAGTTATTTTCTGGGAACGCAGAGCCGAAGAGGATTCGTGATTTTTCTCGGAATAAATTTTATTTTGTGGTGATCAGTGAAGCTTATTGCTCATTTTTTCTTCGGCCGAACCACTTGGTAAATAATCACCTCGCGTCAATCACTTTCCAAATTCTGCCACGGAACTTTCGGCCGGTAACGAACTAAATTGGAAGCATTATAGCACTCTTGCGTGATTAACTGACTGACGGTTTGTGGTCAGTTTGTTCTTCCAAATCATCCGTCTCACGACTTTAGCGATTTCAGCGAATTCCGCGCCTCCTTATCGTTCGGAACAAATCACATTTACGACCGCTGGGTATCGTCATTTTTAAAATCTCTTCAGGTGTTGATTTAGAAACGGCAATAAATCGCCTCGCCGCCTCGTTTTTTCGAAATTAATCGAGCTTGACTGAAAGCTGAAGAGCAAAAAAGACGAATGCCTCTTTTCATATAGTCCACATATTTCAAAGCGTGCAACAGGTGTTTGAGGAGCACTCAGTGTCCGGTGGCTTCGCGTTGCCTTATTACAGCGCCACGTCCATTATCCTCCACTGCACCTCGTTACACTTAAAGAAGTCCAACGGATGAATCTTCGGCTCGCAACTTTCAGAGTTTAGTGGGAATTTAATCCTGTCCCATTTCCATCCATCATCAGCGGACACGTCGTGTCGTCGACCGTTGAAGTCTTCGCATTTATTGTTTTTTTTTCCGGCGGAAAAATTGCGTGCGCGAATCGGATAATGTGTGGTATGCGCGCCTTTTCCATATCGGGCGCAATTTATACGCGGAGACCTAGTTTCACCACAAGAGGGAGACTTTATGGTGGTCTGGAAGGCCGTAAACAAAGCGTTGCGCAAAATGGGCGAGAACGGCCGATCCTTTCTTGGGAAATTCTCCAGACGGGATTAGAGCCGCACGCAAAAAATACAACAAACTCGGGACTAATATGCAGAAGTCATTCATTAAATCGTTGTTCGCTTTTAATGGGATCTTGATGTAGAATGGTGGAGGCGTAGATTGGATTGCCATTTATTTTGCAATCGGCGACCGAAGGCCGGCCCTGACTTGTAAACACACGCAGAATTGGTCTGGGAACAGATGCTTGCGGATCGCCAACAATATCTCCAGCTGACAGCTTTAAAACACTCATTAAGGCAACCGCGAGAATATGCAAGAAACCAACAGTTAAATCTCATCAAATAACTGTTTCATTTCAATACAACGCCAAGAAATCCCTACCAAAGCGTCGCTACGACAAATTAAGTCCTTCCTTCCAAATTTTATATAAACTATTATATAAAAGGACTTCAACCGTGCGTGGCGCAATTTTAATAACTTGTAAAGATTATAAAGAAACTGACACTGGAATACATTTTTTTGTAAGCGTGACGTTTTTTTAACAATTTTAACTTGAACTACATAAATCAGCAATAAACACAGAAACAACAAAATCCGACGCAAATCGTCAACTTCAAAGCTGTTACAAAATTTCCGTTAGTTTTTTCCGAAATGGTCAAAACCCCTTTTTTTGTACAGTTTGTGAGGGAACGCAAGAAACCAGAAACCACACATCACAAATCCTCAAGCCGATTAAGAACTAATATGCAAAATGATAAAAACAAAGTGATTTCAATGCTAGACGGCAGTTCAAATCGTAAAACTTTTACAAAAGTTAAAACTACTAAAACAACCGTTTGCTGTTTGATTAAAGAAGCTGTGAGATGAAGTGGAAACTAAGTATATGAAAATGGACACCGCTAATTTTAACAATGAAAATACATACAGGCAGGTTTTGTAGAATTTTTATTTGTTTCGAATTCAAAAAATCAAAATCCTGATTAAATAGCTTCTAATTGTCCACAAGTGGCATGGTATATTTTGTGCGTCAAGTTTCCTATTTTAAATTGAAACCACATTTTTTTACATAAATTTATATTGTTATTAAAATATTCTAAAATATACAAATTTATAAATTAAATAAAAATTTGTTTAATTTTACTTAGAATAGGTATATTTTTTTAATATTAAAATTAAAACATTGCATAAATATTAACAAATTATAGTAGCATGGTGTCAATACAAATCACAATCTGATTAAAGATAAAATCTTTGTTCAAAACTAATAATTTAGACAACTTTTTTTAAAAAAGGTAAAAAAAAACATTAATTATTTTATTTGTTGTTTTTTTACCTTTATAAAACGGCATTATCTTAGATAAATTTTATTAACTTTTATTAATTTTTTTTCAATTTTGATAATTTTTCAAACACTATGTTAAGTAAAAGTAAAACAGATTGCAAATGAATGTAGAATGAAAAACTAACATCTTACAAATTTGCAAAACAATATGGGTCCCAATTTAAAATAAGAAAATTTAATATTGCGCAAAATATACTATTATACTTGGAAAAATTCATAAATAATCGGCTTGTAGTAGAAGCCATTTAATATAGCTTAAATGAACAATTTGTATAAATTTCCTTAGATTACATTTTTTATTATTAAAATTAAAAATTATTGCATAAATGTTAACAAAATCTAGTAGCATGGTATCAATACAAATCACAATCTGATTAAAGGTTAAATATTTTTTCAATAATATTAATATTTGTAATGACTTTTAAGAAAATAAAAAAAACATTGCGAAAATAAATTTATTTGTTAATTTTTTCCTCTACAAAACGGCACTGTTTTAAATAAATTTTATTAACTTTAATTTCTTTTTCAATTCAACACTAATTTTAAGAAAAGTAAAACAGTTTGCATATGAAGGTACAAAGAAAAAATTATTATCTTTCAATTTTGCAAAAAGATACCTATGGGTCCCAATTTAAAATAAAAAAGTTGAATTTGCGCAAAATACCTATATTATGATACTTAGAATTCACAAATAATCGGCCTATAGTAGAAGTAATTTAATATAGCTTTTGGTTTTTTTAATGAGACCACAAATATATCTGTTACAGTTCCTGTCACTTTTTAAAAATGTATTGTAAGCGTACGCCAATTTTGACGACTTGTAAAAATTACAACAAAGCAAAAACAACAATGAACAAAATGTAAACGTCACATTTCTACAAAGCTGTAATGACGAAATCTCCGTTAGATTTGCAAAAATAATTTATTTATTCTATGTAAGTATTAATGGTTTATTTCTCAATATTTAACTAACACTTTGCAATTATTGGTCAACTTGAGAGAAAACGCAAGAAATGAACAGCTTCAATGAAATCACGTAGATTCGATGGTTGGGGGGGGTCACATCACAAATTGTTAAAATTGTTGAAATCTTTAAGCATGAAACGACTTGAGCGGAAACGCAAGAAACCAACAGTTAAAACTAATAAAACAACCGTTTGGCATTAATCCGTAATTAATTTTCCAGTTATATACCTATTAAGTTGGTGAGCGTGATAGAGATATGAACACCACCACCGGAAGCCGCGACCGTGAACCAAATCCTCACCAAAGATCATGTTCAAGGAAATTCGGATAAAATTACAAATCGTATGCGTGGTAGACACTAATTGCTTCAATTTTATTAATTACAATAACACTCGCTGACCGTGAATGATTAATATACTAAAGGAGAGTGTGCGGCAAAGCTCATCTACAGGGTGTCTGCACAAATTCCAGCATCTCCGAGTCGTGACCGGTGTAGGAGTGAGTTACACAAGACGTATTTTTAACACTCGCCCGCTCATATTCAATGATAAAAGGGAAACCTTGAGGTTATGTCCGATGTATAATTACAACTGGTTGTTGAGCAGTCTTCGCACGCACTTGGGGCACGTGTGCTTGGCCATTGTCTTTTACAATCTCAACGTTTTATCAAACCGTTTCCGCTTGAACGATAACACAGAATCAATTAGAAGAGCGTCTCGGCCTCCATTTTCCTAAGCGCGGAATTCGTAATTTGTGGACGTTCAAGGTAATGTCGCAATTGTTATTGTCGGCGGGATTTGCATTATTTATGCCAGCTCTTCGCTTACGCAACCAGAAGATGTCGATGCCTGGGATGAAACATTGAACGATTGAAGAGATGTGTTGTGCCTAGTTTATTTATCGATATTGTTACAAGTACGAAGAGTCGAGCTTGATTTTGTATTATCTTTCCATTCTTGTGCTTCCTGGAATCACTCGAGCGGTCGCTCCATCACCGACCGATGCAGAATTGTAAATCTGTGCTTTTTTTCTTCGGTGATGTTGTGCTGCACATTTTAAAAGTGAAGTTAGAAACGAACATTCGTTTTTTTTTAAATCATCACTCGCGTGGTACTTTTAATACAATCTTGTCATTTTTGGAACCGGTCGATTTAGAAGAGTATCGCTCACCATTTTTCATTCGCGTTAATTTTTCGCGCGCTAAGGAGCAGGAAGAAGCAAAAAAGGCAAGCCCCGCCAATAAATCCTCCCCGATCAAATTTAACACCGTTGTTAATTAAACAGATACGATCTCGCCTTCGGCGTCTACCGCATTTACCACACCGACACCTCCAACGATTTAATTCGTGCGTTGTTTATGTCCGTCCGTTAAATCATCGCCGATCGTTTTGACACAGATCGTATCGCAACTTTTCCACTTTTTTTTGCGCTAACATCGACTGGTTTCCACAAAGCAAAGAACAAATGGATTGTTCTGTCTTTTTTTAATTAATAAAATGTGAAAAAGTTGTTAATGTGGTGTAAATTTCGGTGACTTCAACGCTAGCTCACAACACAATCCGCTTTACAGGATGTGTATCTTTTTCTTCTCGTCCCATCCTCTGCACTCGTGTCCGTAATTCACATCTCGTCCGAAGCAGTTTAGTGCCGCATTATGACATTATAAAAATAATTTACGACGGTTCCGTCGTTCGCTCCTATATCATCGCGGAAGGGACGCGGAGGGGGAGGAAGAACGGAAGAGTGTAAAAAATGCAATGTGGACGAGACGATGTACAACAAACACTTCCCACTGTATCTTCAGAGTTCATCTCGCTTAGAACGCACACCGAGTAGAAAATCCGTTCGCCAAGTTTTATTGTGCAATTTCGTTATAGGGTTTACTACGCAGCGCATTATTCTAAGGTGCAATTAGAGTTTTTCAAGTTCATGGGAACTGCGACACGGACGAAGAGGCCACGAGGCTTTGCTTTCTTATTTATGCGTGTTGCAAAAATTACATTCGCGCCGAAATCCATGACCTTACCTACTCAAAGGTGTTCCACATAATCAAGAGATTCCGCAGATTCCACTGACCTCTAAGAAATTCTGAGACTTTTTCTATCTGTACTTTGTCACTCTGCTATGTCTGTGTCTTAGATTTTTTTCAGTTATGTAAGCTCAGCACCCAGCATTGTTCCACGTAATCATAAATAACCAGTTAACGATTTCTGAATTTACATACGTTTTCTAAAAAGGTTTGAAATAAAAAAGTGGACAAGTATAGAACAAAAATAAAGAAACCAATTTAATTTATTGATAAAAAATTATTTTGCATTAGAAATTGTGACAAACATTTTTTAATATAATGATAGATCCTCACTACAAAAACTACGAGTAAACAACAAAAATTGAGTTTGAATAAGTATTTTATTTGTTATGGTTAGGAGGTATTTTAAAAAATAAATAAACGTTTTTCAAAAATAATCCTGAAGATAAAATACATCGAATATCGTAGGCGTGTGGTTTAAATGTTTTCGAATTTATTATCTGTCAAAATGTCTAAAACCAAAAGTTTGTCAGAAGATATGCGTAAACTAATAATTAATAAATTTAATAACACATTATGTAAAGAGGTTGATATTTTGAACTTGAAATGAAGAAATTTAAAATTGCTGTTTCAACTAAATTAGCATTAAAAGTTATACCTAAGTGTTTTTCTTCTCCTTTCTAATTTGTTTTGTTTATTGCGTTTTCAATTTTCAATGATTGTTATTATTTCTATTAATTTTTATTACAGGTTTAATTTTTTTCATTACACAAATGTATTTCATTTAATTACTCCGTAATTGGTTCAGTTTAACTGTTGGGTAAATAAAGATAAAGTTAAATTTAATTCCGGAAAAAAACAAATTAAAATAGCTCGACAACTAAACATGACTAGAAGCGTTATTTAAAAAACAATTAAATTGTACAAGTTACGAAATTGTTCTCCAAGAATGGAAAGATCCCAAAAAGCGTCTGCAACAACTGACAAAAGAATTAGAATGGTAAATAAGTGCATAATTCGGATGGGATTAAATGGGTACGGCGACCAAAAAATGTTATAAAACATTTTCTACTCCTTTCTAACTAGTGTAGTTTACCTATAGCGTTTTCCATTTTCAATTATTGTTATTATTTCTATTAATTTATATTATAGGTTTTAATTTCTTCATTACACAAATGTATTTAATTTAATTTAGTAATAAAAAATTATTATGCATTAATTGTGACAATTTTTTTCTAATTACTGTTACCCCCTCACTTCAAAAACTAAACAACAAAAATAGAATTTTCATAATTATTTCATTTTATATTGTTATTTATATTTTAAATCTGCGACAAAAGTAATAAAGTACAAAAACAGAAGTAACATTTAACAAATAGTAGGTACTGAAGAGAAAATACTTGTTGTTCAAATTTTTTTGTGAGTTTATTAACTGTCAAAATGCTTAAAGGCAAAAGTTGATCAAAATTCCAGTAAAAAATTTCATACAAAAGAGTCTTTGCTAAGTGCAATTAAAACGATTCGGAATGAAAAATCGCAGCGCTACATTGACAACTTTATGGTACCTATGCATAACAGATGTGAAGTAATACAAAGAAAAGGTTATGGAACAAAATATTGAATAAACATGTTTTTGTTTTAATTCCAATCATGTTTCTTTACATTTGACCATTTTAAAATGAAAACAAACTTAATTTCTGTAATTCTTTTTAGAATTGTAGTTATAGTGTGATTTGATTTAAAACAACTTGTCGACTGTTATAGTAAAAGTAAATATCTTTGTAATATAGTCTTTATATTTTTCATAAACGATTACTAATTATTCTTTTCTTTTGGTCGATACTGTAACTCACACATCCCCAGCTTCGTTTCTTGTTGATTAATCAAACAACACTTTACTCACATTTCAAAATCATTATTCTGCATGGATAAAAAATTACACTGCAGAAAATACAACATTTTACATTCTTACTTAAATTCGTTTCACGTAATAAAAAAATGGCATTTAAGTATTCGTAATGTACGTACAAAAATTTTGAAAATTGTCGGAGAGATGTGTCAGTGATTTTGAACGAGGAGCTGAATGTATGGCTTCTTGTGTAAATCAGTTGAATGGTTGTGGTTTTAAAATTTGATGTTCTTTTGTTTACTCCCAAATTTATGTAGGTACCAAATAGTGATTATGAGTTTGTTCCTGCAATTGAATTTAATCTCTGCTTGAGGCAGAAATAAAAAAAATGTTAGACTAGTGTTGTCTCGGTTGATAATCGCCTCACCATCGCGCAATTACAAGAACCCGGTGCTAAAAAAGTGGCCGCGGCTTCTGTCTCTCCAATCCATCACATCGAAATTCCGTTCTTCACCCATCGATCGTCCCATCATCTCCGCAGCTAATTACGGAAGTAAAAGTGAAGAATTTTCGTTATTGATGGTTTTGTGTTGCTCACAGTCGCAATATTTTATGCTTTTCAAAGAGTCCGTCTGCTCCGATCAATAAACGACGGATCATAAATCATGAATGTAGTACGTGCATCTTCATCTGTAGTTTCCTGAAGCCCCGAGGAAAAATAAGAAAGATAAAAAGCCGCACGCCTAATGCAATTGTGGAAAACACAATTATCATGTATATTACGGGCGCGCTTAACATCAAAGAACTAAACAAATTGAGATATTTATTAATGCGGAGCGATTTAATTTGCATGAAATTACGCCGTCCTATCAACGAGTAGGTGTGTAATGCCAGAAGTGGCGCGGTGTGGTGCAGTGACGTGGATGATGGTTGCTGTCATAATAGCGAAATACAAGAAGTAAGAAAAAATGTTGATGACATAAATTAAATGCCTACTGAATTAAATTACATACCTAGTCACTGGCGGGACCAGTGCGTAATTCGCAGATCGCGATAACGATTGCGACACTTGTTCGGAAATGTAATATACCGAGTGGAAAAGTAGTCTTGGGCGCTCTCGATCAATTAGTCTGCAAAGCATGAAGGAAGAAAACGTGGTGTTGAGATAGCCTCGTACGCTTTAGCACTTTCATGCAGGAAGCGATAACTCTTTGCAAATTTGCCGATTGGGGTAAAGACGCGTTGACCTCAACGGCCGTTCGTCCGCGGTCCAGATGGGAAGATAAGCCTTGCAGCAATTCATTAATCATGATAAGTCGGCGTGATGGGTGTTGGAAGATAGGAAGTTAAGGTAGCTTCACATAACAACTTGACATTGATTTTGATAAGATAGATCACACACACACAGATACGCACGCATGAATCATCGTGGGATCTTCAGAGACTTATCCGAGTCGGATCGATGGTGCAAACACAAAAAAATTGCAGATGATGTGTGAGAAAAGCGGGGGCGTTGGACTTTATTACTTGCTCGCCAAATCAGTGTTAAGAATAAATGTTAAAAATAAATGCACTCGTCACCGAAAAGCCATATATTATTATAAATGTGCAGATTGCTAAGAAATTACAACAAACTTAAAAATGGAAACAATTTGAAAATCCAGGCATCTGCAGCTGTAGGTACGGAAACCCATATTATTTTTTGGAATAGTCGACAACGAACTAAATTTGTTTCGCGCGTAAGCAGAGGACTAAGAAGACTACAGTAAATGGAACAAATGAACAAAGAATGGTGTGAAATCAAGATTTTAAATAAAAAAAAAAGGTGACTTTTGTTCAAGGAATTCAAAGCCAGAGTAAAAAATCGTACTGGAAAGATGCCTAAATGTTTGCAAAGTGACAACGGCACAAAAAATAAATATTTTGAATGCAAAAAGTGCGTTCAAGAAAAAATTACAAAAACCGTTGCCGAAGAAGTCATCAACAAAAGTCAAAATTATTACATAGGAATTATTCATTCAGACATTTGTGGTCCGATAAAAGTAGACTCACATGGAAAAAGAAAGATACTTTGCCACTTTAGTTAAAGTTTTTTCAAAATGGTGGAAAATCAAGATTTTGAATAAAAAAAGTGACATTTTGTATTTCTTCAAGGAATTCAAAGCCAGAGTAGAAAATCGTACTGGAAAGATGCTTAAATGTTTGCAAAGTGACAACGGCATAAAAAATAAATATTTTGAATGCAAAAAGTGTCTTCAAGAGCAATGACATAAAAACCGATGCCGAAGACATCAAAAAAAAGCCAAAATTTTTAGAAATTATTCATTCCGAGATTTGTGGTTCGATGAAAGTGAAGTGACGATTTTTCAAGTTAGTTTGAAATAAAGATTTTGAAGAAAAAAAGTGAGTTTTTGGATTTTAAGGAATTTAAAGCCAGAGTAGAAAATCGTACTCGAAAGAAGATTAAATGTTTGCAAAGTAACAAGGGTCCAGAAAATGAAGATTCTGAATGCAAAATGTGTCTTCAAGGAAAAATTACATAAATAGCGTTGCCGAAGAAGTCATCTAGGAAATCAAAATCGTTAGAAATAATTCATTCAGACATTTGTGCTCCGATAAAAATAGATTCAAATGGAAAAGGAAGATACTTTGCCACTTTAATTGACGTTTTTTCAAGATAGTGTGAAATAATGTTTTTGATTAAAAATAGTGACATTTTGTATTTCTTCAAGGAATTCAAAGCCAGAGTAGAAAATCGTACTGGAAAGAAAATTATAAATGTTTGCAAAGTGACTACGGCACAGAAAATAAATATTTTGAATGCAAAAAGTATCTTCAATAAAAAATAACATAAGTACCATGCCATCAAGAAGCCATCAAAAAAAGTCAAAACTATTAGAAATTTCTCATTCAGACATTTGTGGTTCGATAAAAGTATAATCAAATGAAAAAGCAAGATACTTTGCCATTTTAATTGACGATTTTTCAAGTTGAAATCAAGATTTTGAAGAAAAAATTTGAGATTTTGGATTTTTTGAAGGAATTTAAAGCCAGAGTAGAAAATCGTACTCGAAAGAAGATTTAAATGTTTGTAAAGTGACAACGGCACTGAAAATGAGGAATCTGAATGCAAAACGTGCCTTCAAAGAAAAATTACATAAATAGCGTTGCCAAAAAAGTCATCTAGAAAATCATCATCAAAAGTGTTGATTGAGTAAATCCTAAGACTACGGCTTGAAAATCTATTGAATGAAATGACAATTTTTGAAAAGGAAGATAGAATATTTTAATGATGTAGTAGAAAAGGGAACAGTTAGCGCACATATCAAAAAGGTACAAGAAGGAAATGTAAAGACAATCAGCAAAAAACGAACAGAGTCAAGAAAACATCAGCTTTAAGACCTCGTGGCAATCAAGAAGAATGCAGCCTGCTAAAAATTACTCCCAAAGTTTATGGGACCTTCCTGGTGATTTTGTAAGGTCATCGGAAACGACCGGTATGAGATTAATAGGATGAGAAATCCTGTGCTAACCTAATGAAGCTCTGGTCCATAGAAGATGATACTTGAATGCTGAAGATCAAACATTCGAGGCGAATGGAGAAATGATGTGCGACTTGTAGAAGGCAAGATGCGACTGAACAACGGCGGTCAGAACCTTCAGTGGCAAATAAAAAATATATAAAGAAACGTTGACCCAATAAGAGCATTTTTTTCAAAAAAATCCAATTCCTAGTTTATTACAAAATACATAAGTTGGCCGCTGTATTAGATGAAATTGATTGGCTGAAAAAACCGAAAACAATTTAATTTCCCACCACCAACCAGTTATTGACATATACCATTAATTCATCCTTACAGACATATACAAGCACAATTTTTAATACAAAGAAATAAATAACAGTATGGCATAATGTCACATGTTCGATGTGTCGGGTCCAAATTTCTTCAACCCGTGCAAAATCAAGAAACCTGTACAAGCGCAAAAAAGTACAACAACATAAAATTACGCTGTAATGGCATTTAAATAGAAATCACCAGCGAAAAGCGACTGGGATCGTAAAGCCGGTACTAATGATACGCAATAAAATGTTATTATCGCGTATTATCAGTTTCTGGTACATCGAAAACGTCAAAGTTTCAAAATCGCATTGTGTTAGCCGGCATTAAAATCCCCGCGGACTTTAACGATCGTATAAAACACGAATTTACGTTGCTGAAAAATCGCCTGGTACACGCGAAGCCCACTTCTTCTTCCATATTGGCCGCGATCATCGATTCAGCAACTTTGTATCATCGGCTGTGAGATCATCGCTTTGGAAATGATAGAAAACAAACAAAAACCGTGTGAGAAACGCGGAACCAGTGGGTCACATAAGTCACGAGTGTTCACTAATCATCTGTCAATTTACGTTGTGTTTAGCAAATCTCTCGCTTCCCACCGCATCGTGTCCGGCATAATTACGTGACTCCGGGGCCGTTCCTGAAAAACGGCAAATCTATTTCATCTCGGGGCGAATCGAAGAGGTCGGGTCAGGAGGTAAAGGCGCCTTCACGCCGCCTTTCCCGTAAACGCCGCATCAGCGTCGAGGACCTCCGGCATCAAATCCACCCTCGCGCCGTCCTCCGGTGACATTGATATTTATTTTAATTACGTGTGTCAGTCAAGAGGCAGGGCGTGTCGAAAGTAAAGCACCTCGCATATTTATGTTAATGAGCGCATTGTAAGCTGCAGTTCGGCATAAAAGTTCGAGTGCAGCACTGACAAAGGCATTGCCGCCGAGGTTGTCGGTCGTCGAAGAATAGGGTTTCATGATTTAGCAAAAGCGCACGGAGAGCCGTCTTAAAAAGCCGAACCTCCTCTTCATCATCATCAGCAGCAGCTTCGTGTGTGCGAGAGGTGAAATACGACGCAGGCCGTCGCCGTGTATAAGAAATAACATTAACATTGCGCGAGTATTTCTTCTTGTATCATTGCCGGACGGGCAAAGAGAGCCGGCCGAAGATCAATTTAATGCTAATAGAGACGGGAACGTGTACTTCATAATTTAGATAACGTTATTGGATCATTTCTCCATGAGTTTAGCCGGTTTGCGGACACGGAACGGTCGACCATACTTCAGCAAATCCGATAATCGCTAATAACTTTGATCGTATCCGTTTGCAGCAACGGTGCGTCCTCAAAGTCGCAATCACCGGAACGTCTTCAACACACACATTTCTTCGACGCGAAAAAACATAAACAACGCGAAACCGACGCGCATTTAATGTGGTGACTTCAACGCTCGATCACGATGCAAAACGCAACAATTATTTACTTATTCCAAAACAAACATCCAAAATTTCGTTTCGAAATTGTAAAGCTCATGAATTATAATACAAAGGAACGTTACTTCTTCGGTGAATAAAAAGTTGCGCGTAAATCTCTGAACGCATTGTGATGTATTGTTAATTGTTTTTACGATTTAATGGGAAAATAAGGCTGGTAAAGCAGAAATTTTGATTATTTTTTTTTAATCAAACACAGTAGGTAAGCACCTAGCTGTAAAAAACGGTCTGCGTGTTGGTCAGCGGCGCCGTGAGTTCCACTCGAGTTAACAACCTTAAAATCAGTTTGTTTGGTTGGTCGGTAATTACGTACGTTTTAGGTTTTGCTTTATCACCAAAAAATCCCTTATTAGAGGAGATGACTCCATTTGTGGAACTCTTTGTTTTTGTGAACCATAAAACGTCCACTTCTCGAAATCAATTAAACGTTGCAGAATCTGTGACAATTTCCGTTAGGACTCGACAATTATTATTAACTCCGCGCTCGTAATTGCCATTCCTAAAACGGTTGTTGAATAGCTGCGAAAACGGCTGTGGAACTGGAGCAATTAGCAATAATTAAAAAGAACGAGTCATTGTTGTTGGGGGCCGATGAAAAATCACGCAATTAACGAATGTAAGACGGCTATAATAAGCGTTTCAGGTCGGCGCGCTGAAAAATCACCAATTTTCATTCCGCGCGAATTAATCCGGCGACGAGCTCCCGGAGTTTTCCAAATTAAAACATCACCTCGTCTCGGAGGTGGCGCTTTGTATCGTCGACACTTGACAAATCCGCCCGATTATTTACTGACAACGTTAATGGAGAAGTGCACATCGTTTTCTTCAGCCTTCTCGGAAAACAACCTCGCTCATATTATTTCAAATATGTATCGACGGACTCGCTGTGTGGTCGACGTCATATAATTTCAGAATGTAGGAAATTGCAACGGCCAGATAAAGAGACCGGTTCCGTCATCGTAATGAGGTCAGGACTCTTCAGCTAGGCCGAGCCGAAGAGGATCAACATAAGAATAAACGCATGTAACAGAACGCATTTTCATTAAAATACAATATAATTAAGAGGTCGTCTACAGTTAGCCTGAAAAACAATCAGAGCAAGTGTTGCATGGGAATTAATCCGAAGTGGTTTTTATGAGTGATTTCAACGACAGGTCAGAAGACTCTCCAAGGAAGAAAGATACAATATAAAATAAAATGTATGTCCTCCGGGCGTCGGTTTAACAACTTTTTGGTTGACCGCCAAAAACACTGCAAAAAATAAATAATTTTTATTTGTACGCTATCAAGCACTAGATGAAACCCATCGAAATTCGACGGTAAGGACAAATTTTATAACAAACTGAAATTTTCAAAAAACTTTTATGGTTCTTGAGTAACTTTGTAAGATTGTATGACATTTTATATTTTTTATTTATGTGTAATCTTGATAAAATGGTCTGCTCGCTTTCCAACCCCCAAAAACCCTTTTTTTTTGAATTGGTACAGTATAATTTTTTTTAAATTTTTTATTTTGGACTGACATTTTTTTATCGATAAATTAATAATTCATCAGTAAACGAAACCATGAGAACACCGTCAGCACGTATAACTACAATTCTGAAGTATCTTTACAAATATCTTAAATGCTGATTATCCAGGAAAAATTTTTAATTATCCTATTTTATTTATCTTTTATCGATCGATGTAGATTTAGCATTGCTATCAATATCTTTGCCATTTCTCAAAGGTTCTGACAATTGTTGCCATAGTTTCGCTTACTGGTATGTACACTAGCATTAATTATCGATAAAAATATTTCAAATCACATTTTTCCAAAAAAATTAAACAAAAAATTACTGTTATTGTTTCAATGAGAATGAAGTGGTTTTTAGGGATTTTAGAGCAACCAGGTGATTTTATCAAAAATACATTTTTCTATATGAAAAAAAATTGTTCTCTCTTTTGTAACCCCATCATGATTTAATTCAATAGGAAAGTGAAGAACTTCATTTTCTTCTTCCGTTATAAAATTATTTAGGCTTGTATATGTTCTTGACTACCCAGCTAAATATCTATAAATTTTGAATCAATTTCATCCCATTGTTCATTTTTAGGAGCAAGAATACCAAAATTCGAAAAATTTAAAACATCATCTGGTGCGTCAATTTTTTTCCTTCCAAACTTCAAAAACAATATGTTCTTTGGCAATTATTGTTGATTATTATTTGATAAAATTATAGACCATTTAGACCTTACATCATTATTATTATGCAACCCTCATACAATCCCTATTCATTTTTTATTACTATTATACAAACTATATTGCAATCGAATATGGATCTGTTCCTTATTATTAAATAAACAGTAGAAAGCAGCCCCAAATAAACAATTACAGTCTCTAAAAATGGAAATAAATCTTTCTGATAAATAAAAAAAATGTTTTCTTTGTTTGTATGATTTAATTCAATATGATCTGGAAGATATCGTTTTTTTCTTCCGTTTTTAAATTATTTCGGCTGGGATATATTCCTGACTGCCCAGCTTTAAGATTTATAACTTTTAAATTAATTTCATCGCATTGTTCATTTTTGGGAGCAAGAATACCAAAAGTCTAAAATTTAAATCATCTGGTCTCATCTGGTGCGTCAATTTTTTTCTTATAAACTTGGAAAAAACGTGTTCTCTGGCAATTATTGTTGATGATAATTTAATAAACTCTAACATTTCTAACGGATGCTGATTAAAAGAAGAATATTCGCCATTGCGATTTTGAACAAGAAAATTCACATTTATTCTGAATTTGTTCTTATATTTTTGAACAATTTAAATATTTCAAATTCTATTAGAAAATTTAATGCATTACTGTTAAAAATTTTTAATGCAGATGTGGATTATTGTTTATCTTGTGGAACTATTGGCAAAAACCTGTCTAAAATGTCCTCCAAGGACAATTATTTTTCCTCCAAAAGAAACGTTATTTTTCATAATGTCTTGGAAAATGATAACAAATTTTGATACTCAATTGCATTATTAATACGTCTTGTAACGCCAAGGGCAAAACCTTCATAAAATGCCCTTTCATTTACTACTACTATATTGCAATCCAATATGGATGTTCCTTATTATTACACAAACAATAGGAATCAGCCCCAAATAAACAATTACAGTCTCTAAAAATGGAGATACATTTTTCTAATAAATAAATAAAATGTTTTCTTTATTGTAACCTTGTTTGTAATATGATTTAATTCAATAGAAAACGAAAAACTCCGTTTTTTGTCCGGTTTTAAATTATTTACTCTGGTATATGTTCTTGAATATCCAGCTATAAGATCAATAAGTTTTTAAATAATTTAATCGTATTGTTCATTTTTGGGAGCAAGAATAGCAAAAGTCGATAACTTTAAAACATCATCCTATAAACTTCAAACACAATATGTTCTTTGGCAATTATTGTTGATGATAATTTCATAAACTCTAACATTTCTGATGGGTCCTCATTAAAAGAAGAACACTCGCTATTGCGAATTAGAAAAAAATCCTCATTTCTTCTGAATTTGTTCTTATATTTTTGAACAATTAAACATTTCAAATTCTATCCACAAAGAAAAAAAATCGACGCAGTTTTGGATTATTGTTTGTCTTGAAGCATGTGGAACTAAAGTCTCATCCAAGAACAATTATTTTTTTCAAAAATCATCTTGCAATCGAATATTACGATGATGTGCCTTATTATATAATATATTAAATAAACAATAGGAACAGCTCTAAATAAACAATTAGAGTCACCTAAAAGGGAATTCAAATTTCATTCCATGCCGAAGAAAAAATTAAACAAAAATATATAGTAAAAAAATCTGATTTATTTGCACGTTCACCATATAATAAGAAAACCACCACCGATGGCTCACTGTGGGTAAAAAACTTTAAAAGAAAATGTATTAAAATTGGTTAAGAGGTAACCTCCAGCGGATTCGCATAAGAAACAGTGTTTTTAATAAATAGATTTTAATAAATAACATAGGTTTTGCTAGCTGGGATGAAAACAAATCCGAGCAGGTCTCATGGGAATGAGTCTGCACATCGAACCATCCCAGAAATAACACCGGCAAGCTCTCAATCACCACGAAGTGAAAGTAAAACGGTTAGAAATGCATTCCCATGCACACCGACTGAAATTTGAATACAATTACTCCCGAGTAACTGTTTCGGTGAGCTGGTGGTGAGCACGCCGAACGGTTTCCGCCATTAAGATAACTCGAATTAGTTCGGATTTGAGTGGTGCCGCCGATACTGTTAGAATCTGCGACATTGAGCGAACTAATTGATTGTCAAAGAAGTCGTCACGCACTTTGAACTGTTCTGATTTGAGTGTTATTGTTGCAGGCGGCGCGAACGGTACCGGGAGGCCGTGGATGAACGGACACGTCGTCAAACCGGAGGACAAGCAATCCACCTTGTCCAGGTAATATAAAGACTGGTTTCCATTCATCTCGTCGCTCGCTCACGTCTCTTCCTCCTAATTTTCGCCGTCTTCCGACTAGGAAGCGAATACCTTCACGTGTGCGTTATGGGAATCCCGAAGCACCACCGTCCAGTTAATATCACATTATGGTTAAATTAGCTCCATCAACGGGAGGATGATTGCTTGGTGATTCCTCACGCTCGTACAACACAAACCATCTTTAATTATTTTCCAACCGGGATTTGATTGCGGCCGGAGAAGAACGTTTCCGGAAGACTCAGACACACTCAGACCACTAATGGAGCCATTTCAAATTGATAGAGTTATAATACAGGCACTTCATTCATCCCTTCGTAACCCACACGAAAAAAACTCCTCTTTTACTATTGCGTTTTTTTAATTTGGTGTATGCGTGATCAGTTGGCCCAGTCAGCGTCTCCCAGGACCCCAACTCCCGGAGTCGAATCCGCCTCAACTCTCATCTTCACCTGCTTGAAATACTCGATTCGTTTCTGGAGATCGTTGCACTCGTCCTCAATTTTGACCATGTTCGCTTGCATCTCGTAGCATCCTTTCTTGAAATTATCGAACTTCTGGAGATGGACCGTGTAGTGGTGCACCTGAGTCTTGAACCTCTCACACTCTTGATACTTCTCGCGAAGACGCGCCTTCAATCCGTTCAGGTGCAAATCCAGCTCGTGCGGCGACGCTATCAAATCTCCGTATCTGGAAATCAAAGGAAGGATCGAAGGGCGCGTTTTATGGGCGTGGATGCTCTTGAACTTGGCCAAATCACCGGCAGCGAACAGAAAAAAGGCAACGATGCACAAAGAAACGGCGCCGATCAAAGCGAACAAGCAGAACGCGAACGACATTTCGAAATTTTTGACTTCTGAGCCTACTTTTTTCGTTCCGCGAGTTGTCGTAATAAATCACGGGAGATATCGTAATTAGATGCGAGGTTAATTGAATACACGCAAAGACCACACTGGTGGTCGGAAAAAAATTTAATGAAGCACGACTTGAGGCGGAAATTATGGATGATTACTGTTTTGGACCGTCAAAATTAGATGGAGGTGCTGGAGAAGTGCCGGAAACGTGGATTCGATGGAGATTGAAATAGAGACAATTATTTTAGAGTGCTTCATGGGCAATCGGGTCTAATTACGCCCAATTCGGCCGAAATTCAACAAATTGAATGGAAGAGATCGTCGCGCCGATAATTCGTGGGAAACTGTGTCTTCTTAAATCTGGGGTATACAGGCTGTCCCTGTACAACCGCATCATATTTTTGTATTAAATTGTAAAATAATCATTAAAACCAAAATTTAATCTTCAAGGTTCAGTGGTGTTCAAATGGTAAACGATTTTAACTGAACAATCATAAGGACTTTGTTAATTACGTTCTCAATTTATTTCTATGGTTCTGCATCAAAACTAGCTGCAGCTGAAAAAACTCATTTAATTTTTTGGTCCACTATAATCAAAGTCATCATAATCATAATTGTCAGTTTGACAGTAGAATTTTTGGGTCAACTTTAAAAGCAAAAACAAAAACAAAAAACAATTTCAGCTCATCGATAAATCAACATTTCATCGAGTTGTATAATTTTTTTTGTGTTTCTAAGAAGTCAGTTATGTACTTATTATACAGAGTGTTATGAAAATGCATTAAAAAACTAGTTGGAATTCTAAGCAAATTTTCTTGATAACAATTTTGCGAAAAATCCTTAATTTGGGAGATAAAATTCAACAGAGATTTCACACTAAAACGCGTACCCGCTACTGAGTTATCAAACACCACTTCGAAAAACTATCTACGAAAAAAAGTGCGCTCAAAAACCGATAACCCAATTTAATGAAGCATTGTGGTAGGTCAATAATAATAAATAGATATAGTTATTGTTTCTGACTTTACTAATATGAATCTGAAAAATTATGTATATAAAACACTGCAAAAACCTACTCGTTTCGTTTCTATCAATGTCACTAATCTTTCTAACTATTTGGGTTAAATTTGCCAGCATTAGTAAAAAACTTAATTCAAAACATGCTTTTTATGTACAAAAACTGGAAGAATTTTTGAGAAAGACTTTCCCTTTCATTAGTGTTTTTAATGTATTCGCACTTAAAATAAAGCAAAGTTAAAATACGAAAAGAAATATTTTATTATGAAAAAATGTTATAAAGAAAATTTTCTCAAATTGACGAGTTCTATCAGCCTTTAAAATTTTTGTATACATTTCCATAACATCGTATATAACATTTACAAAACACGAAATTCTCAAATGCAGACGTTTGTCGAGTTTTTCGTTGTGCACAGCGAAATTTTAAAAATTATGAAGAAAAATATAAAAGTCGTTACTTAGCTGCAAGTCGGATTCATTAATATACCTTACCTTACCTTACGCGATTCGGTTGTTTAATTTGGTAACCGATTGAATATCTTACTGGTCATTCTTTTTTTCAAATGTAGTCTTTATTTTCATTACAGAATTGGCTCATAAAATACCATGCTGTAGTTCTGGGACGTCTTGTATAAAAATGAAACCGCCCGACTTACTTACATGTTATTGCTTAACACAAACAATTTTTTTATCCACTTGGAGGTGACATAAATCACTAATGAATTTAATCGTTTTTCTGTTTCAGATACTGCACCACAGAACGCCAGCGCTCCACCACAAATTACCAAGCAATCCGGAGAGTTTGCCGAGAACGTGGCGCCCTCTTCGAGGACGCGGATTTTCCTGCGGGCCCTCGCGCCCTTTACCACCATAAAAAGCCGCCCCTGCACCCGATCGTATGGATGCGACCGCACGTAAGTACATCTAAATCACGGATTCGCGCCCACGTCCTCGCAAAAGAAGAAGAAGAAGAAAACCCACACTCCGCGCTCAAATAATTTAGTGGCGTGCGCTTCAAACACCATAAATAAGCAATTAAAGGGAAAAACTAGTCTCGAATTACGTCGCGAAAAGGGCCGTATATTAGCGGCGACGATTTTAACGATTCCTCTTTAACGCTTGGTGGTGAAGAAGAGAGAAGATGGTATCTGATGATTTTTTGTCGGGGAGATTATCTGTGTGTACGGCAGCGACGAGTTTCAATTCCGACGATGCTATCGACAAAGTGGCAGTTTCCGACGTTTATTAAGGAAAAATAACGACAGACGCGAAGAATTCGCACTTAACGATCATCGCGGGATATTTTAATTGGTCGCTCCGTGGCGCGCCTACAACACAAATTGTAACCACTTAGTTTTCATCTTCTGGACGATGATATTTCAGCGCTGCGGGCAAGCGCGAGGATGGAATGAGCAGCGACAAAAACGCTAAATGTGGAACGATGCAGTTACGTTCACAGGACACTGTCAAAAACATTACTTTCGCTAAAAGTTGCAAAAAATCAACAACAACAATATAAGACTACCATAAGTGATATTATATTCGGCAATAAATCATTATTCGGCCAAAACTGAGTCACGGCCATCGTAAATTTCCTGGGATTATCCTCATAATTTCAATTTGCGCGGCCGTCTGCAGACAAGAAGTGGGCGACAAAAATTGAGCTTTGCAGAGAATTCGTGGCCAATTGATTACGGCTTTGATTCGAAATGTGACGATCAAAATTTTGTATGCAGATTATCTGAGCTTCTAAACATACGTAACATTAGATATTTTAGTTTTTAGAAAAGGAAAATAGTGCATAAAATAGAAAAACTACATAGGTACATACATCTAATATAAGTACAGTTCGAGTCATTAAAATGGAAAACTCGAATTTGCACTTGAATAAAAATTCGTCGGACAAACAGGTCAATATTGATTTTTTTTCGGGCACACATTTCAGCTTTATTTTTAAAATGTTTCCGTCATTTTGGAATATTTGCGCATATTGAATTTTTTTAAATAGCGCGCTCCCATTTTTTAATATTCGGACATTGGATCGAAAATTTGATACTTTGCACTTATACAATTCCTACAGATAATTTCCGTTTAAACCGGAGCAAAAATTAAATTTGTAACAATAATCGCGTTTCAACATTTTCAGGAGGTGATTCTCCACATCGAAAGCAACGATTAATTTTTCCGCATTACGATATTTTCCCATAAGAAAGCGGTTAAAAGAGCATTCATACACATTAAAAAAATTAATCATTTCAAGGACTCTTACTAAAGAAGTTGCCAGAAATGTCATCCGAAATGAATATGACAGAATAAATTAAGAAATGAAATTTGATTAAACGAATTTTTTTAGATTTTTTTTAGTAAGAGTAGTTTAGTAATTTTCCAGTTCAATCTCGTTGATGTATAAGCTGTCCAAGAACTACGGCATGATATTTTAATAGCCAATTTTCTAGTGAAAATAAACACTAAATTTAAAAGAAACGTAAATGTTCAGGGTTGTAAAATATTCAAACGACAAGCAAATGAAACTGACCAAACGCGTGAAACTCTCTTCCACCTTTTCCAAGTTACATTAATTAATCCGATTAATTGCAAAGTAACAATTATTTATATTTTTCTTAATATTTTTCAAAATTATCTGGTCCACAAACGTCAAAATGACTCTCATCAACACCTGCATTCGAGTATCTCGTGTTTAGTAAATCACTATAAATAAAAATTAAATGCTGTTCGTCCGATTTGGCAATTTTTTTAAAATGTTAGTAATAGTCCGAATAAGGTTTTGAGGCAAAGAAAAATTGTAAAAGTTGTCCGGAAAATATGAAAATTCCCGAAAAACCGAATAAACTTTTTTTATGAGATTTTTGTATCAACTTAAGACCATAACTCACGATTGATATGCGTAATTATTTTACTGTTTTGTTAGTTATAGTCCTGGAAAAGTTTTCATGAAAGAAATTCGAATAAATTATAAAGAAAATTGAGAAAATTCGGACAAACTGCAAAAATCATAATTTTTGTATGCACAACTCTTGATCATAACTGACGATAGCAACGACATATTTGGTTAATTCTTTTTTTGTTTTGTTTCTTATGCTCCCGGGATAGAAATAACTAAATTGAACGTTTTTAATTAAAAAAAAAATCGGGAAGATTTGGAGAAAAATATGGGAAAACGCATTCCTGTCTAAATTAAAATAAAATTATATTTGTTTTTATTTTTGTGGTGTTTCGTAATCTGTCCAACAAATGCAGCTATTTAATTTCTATTCCAATTTATTTCGCTACTAGTGCTGTCAGATGTACGATAAATGCACAGGTTATAGCTAGGTTCGCACTAAATTGACTAATTTTGCCACATTCAAGTGCGGATTGCGAAAGAATATCTATTTAGCCAGGTAAATTTTATCAAGACAAAACTAAGAAATAGTTTATCTCATGAAACTATTAACGGCACTTTGCTGGCGGCCCAACAAATTTATTGAAATTTTGACAGGGTAACGTTAGTCGGGTCAGCAAGTGTTATATAGAATAAGTACAGAAATAAAAGACTTATTTCTTAGATAGATAGTTATTTTTATACACAACAGAATCAATTTTTTATTTATCGACGAGCTGAAATTGTTGACACGAAAACGTTTTTTAACATTGACGCAAATATTATAACGTGCGTTCAAAAATAAAACGAGGCTGCGCTGGTCATGCAATTTATCGGCTTTCCAGTGTAGAAACCATAGTAAACATAAACATATAACAATCAATGTCAAGATCTGTCAGTTTCAAATTTACCTTCAAAATAAAACGGACCAATTTTATTTAAATTGTTTATAATAAATGCGAGGACATGTATACATCACTTTCATAAACATGTTTATTTTTAAATTGATATTATTATTATTAATATTATTAATTAAATGATGGGGTAAAAAAAATTGGTAATTTAAATAAAACAACGATACCGGGAAATGTTTTGCACTTTTTTTATCCCATATCATCATCATCATCATCAATATCATCATCAATATCATCATCAATATCATCATCAATATCAATATCATCATCAATATCATCATCAATATCATCATCAATATCATCATCAATATCATCATCAATATCATCATCAATATCATCATCAATATCATCATCAATATCAATATCAATATCAATATCAATATCAATATCAATATCAATATCAATATCAATATCAATATCAATATCAATATCAATATCAATATCAATATCAATATCAATATCAATATCAATATCAATATCAATATCATTATCAATATCAATATCAATATCAATATCAATATCAATATCAATATCAATATCATTATCAATATCAATATCATTATCAATATCAATATCAATATCAATAGCAATACCATTATCATCATCATCATGATCATTATCATCAATATCATTATCAATCAGCCTTATTCTCTAAATGTTGACTCGACCCAACCTTTTTTTCTAATGTATATTGTTTAATTTATAACTCACTAGTGGTCAACGTTTGTGTTTAACTATATATACAACGATTGGTAGGTTACAAACATATTATTTTTAAATTGCTATTATTATTATTACTTAAATGATGGGATAAAAAAAATTGGAAATAAAATGTAAGCATGTAAAAAAAATTAATGTAAACTATAATGAAAGACAATCCGTAATTAAACTCCAAAAACAAACAACATTTATCGCAATTGCTTTCGATTTTTTGCCGTAACTCGTCTAAATTTTTTGGCCTACTAAAATAATAAACCTTCGAACCTTCGAATCCAAGCAAACCCGAACCTTTTTTTTCTAATGTATATTGTGTAATACAACTCCCTAAGGGTGCTGGTACACTAGGAAGTTTCTTGCGACAAAACTCGCGCGAGAACTTCCTCATGCATTTACACTACAAGCAATAAGTGTTGCGAGAAATTGTCGGGCGAGTCGAGTGAGCCCCTACTGTCGCGATTTCTCACAAACCTGTTTACACTATCAGCACCCTTAACTCGTGCAAGTGCTTTCAGTCGATATCTAGCGGTTGTCGAATACTGACATCACAACATGGCAACAAGACATAATCGTATTGCTGCGGCTATAGTAATTTTTAATTACCGTAATTTAGTAATTCTGCGTCTTCGACTGAGCTGTTAATGAATTTTAAAGCAGAAAAATATGGCCAATTGGATGTATAATTGTCAACAGTTGCTGCACCACTTTTTTTTTTTTTTTTTTTAATTCCTGCTTAAATATTGGCTTCATTATTTACGTGAAATTTCAACCACTTCAGTTTTTAAATGTTGCGGCAATAAATTGCAACGCATCTTGTTTTTTTCTTCTGTCTCGGTAATCTGCTGACCGCACATTCCACAACACCGGATTTTCTTCTAATAATGAAATTAATAATTTAATTTCGTCGACGCCCCACACTTTTTTCTCTGACATTTTGCAGTCATTACGGCTCTCCTTCATGCTAGGGCTTATATCGAGAACCCGCTTCTTCCCAAATTTCTCAGAGTGTAGACACTCATCGCCAAATTACATCCGCCAAAATCCGACCGTCACAATAGAATTTGAATATTTAAAATAAAGTACAACACTTCATGAAGCCCAGCTACATAAACAAATAAACAAATTCAGAAAAGACGGAGGCAATCCGGTGCCATCTGGCAGGGACCGAACAGATATTTTACCTAAACTCGCACGGTTACTCACCGAAATGTTGAAACGATTTGGAAGTATTGTGAGAACTTGGGGAAGTTCACTTTGGCCTGTTTAGACTGGCAAGTTAGAAACTCGCGCGAGTGCTTGCACAAGTTCCGGCGAGTCGACTCACAACGCTGTTTACACCTACGACAGTAGTGTCCGACAGAAAATCGCGTGAGTTTCTCGCTAGTGTATCAGCACCTTAACGGTCGACGTCCGTGTTTAACTATATATACAACGATTTTTGAAATATTAATTGAGAATGCAGTTGCTCTTAAACTGAATTGGTAGGTCTCGAGTTGCGCATAGAGACTGATGACCCATGAAGGTTGACGGGTAGCTGAGTGCTGCCAAATATTCTCAAGACATTTTTCGGTTTTGAGACTGATTCTTCTTCATCGATCTATTTCACGACTTACAGTTATATCAAATTAATGACCGTCCTGGTCGTGCCGATATTCTCCTCAACAGAGGAGAAGCTGTAACAATGAATAGATTGATGTTTGGATTCACAACGATACCGGGAAATGTTTTGCACTTTTTTTATCCCATAATATTTTATCCCGTTGTCAACAAGGAAGCTAACCTAAACATGAGACTCGAACTGACAGTTTGAAATTTTGCTACACTGAATTGTTGCACAAAGTTTATCCATAGCCAAAGCTGCCTCGTTTTTTTTTTGTTTTGTTTTCGTGACAATAATTATGATTTGTCACGATTTATGATTTCTGCGAAGATGATGATTTTGATTACAGTGGATCAAACAATTAAATGAGTTTTCTCAGCTGCAGCTACTTTTGATACAAAACCATGGAAGTTAAATTTTCTTGAGAGAACAATTAACAAAGTCCTTGTGATGGTCAAATGGTCAACTAAAATCGTTTACCATTTGAACATTTTTTATTCTTCAAATTTAGTCCTGATGACGAATTCGAAGAAAAGTAGAAATTTCTCCCTCAAGTGTAAAAATTCTTCTCGTTTCTTCGCGCGTTACCGCGCGGGAGAAACTATTAATCCCGATGAACCTTAATCTCTTCGGCGACCCACAAACTAGCTTCGTTCGTGACAAAAACCGTGTCAACTTCTTCGGGGTTAATTGCACAACGTCGCAATTAGCCAGCATGTAGCACACGCACGTCTTTTCTTCGACCTCCGCAGTGTCCCTCGCACTTTGACCCGACACGATGACCAACTAACTCGTGTTTTAGGAGATGTGTCAGCGGCCGCGGTTCGTCTCCGAGGCTGCTTCCGGAGAGCCCCGCTTCGCCGTGGAGGCTGGAGACCTGGGGGACCAATGGCTGTTGGCCGCGGTGGCGTCGCTCGCCCTCACTCCCAGGTTCCTGGACCGGATCGTGCCCCCAGATCAGGGCTTCGACAACTCGCATTCTTACTGCGGCGTCTTCAGGTATGTGTGCTGTCCCCGACGACCAGCAAATTCCCTATAAATCTAATTAAGTGGCCGGCGAACGTTTGCATGCAGCACTTCTAAGAAACACACAAGGGAATATCATAAACAATCATTTTTTACTCGACGATCAAATGCATGAAATTATCTAGATCGTTGCGCGCTTTAATTTGTTTAACAGGACTGAAATAACGATCGAGGCGAGCATCGCACACCAGTGGCGGAGAGACGAACAAACAGTTCGAATTATTTAATAGCGTTTATTTAGCGATAGACGCGCGTCAGATGGTAAAGCGGCCAAGTTCAGGAAGTGTCATTAACGTGCTATCATAAACCAAGATTACTAATGCTTTTCCCCGCTTTCACAGCTCATCATTTTCTATTACTTTAGCTAATTTTCTGAATCGAAGCTTTCGTTTTTCTATCACTCCGCAGGGATTAAATTAATAGAGAAAGCCAAAAAAAGGTACATGCATTCATAATTATGATTCGTTGCATGTGCAATAGATTGTGAAAGAACGAACAGTTTACAATCGCACTTTATAAATCATTTTCTCTGTCGTCTTTTTCATAAGTGTGAAATAAATTATTGTTACAAATAAAAACCGAGGCCATGGAATTTAGCATTTATTTTTGTTTTTACAGTGGACAGATTAAACAACGTCTAACTAAATCGAGACTAATCGAGACAATATCAAGATTATTAACAAAGAACTGAATTTCAAATTGCTCCAACTCAATTTTGCTACACTCTTTCTAACGTTCAAGTTATTCCATTGTCAACGCAGCCCGCACATTATTTGGTGACAATTCTTCAGACGTAGCTCACTTCGTGAGCTCTTGATCTGTTGGTGTGTTATGTGCGTTTTTCAGAATACATAAATAATGCATAAATCACGGCCGGCTGAGATACTGCAGCCATGACAAATATATTACGGCAAATTAACATGAAATCGACTACAAATAAACCTTCAATTTGGTATTCAAAGCGAGGCAAGGACGGTTTCCCTCCTCCGACTGAGATTTCCTCGTTAGAGGCGAAACAATAATAAGAGCGCGGGGTGGGTGTTCGCGTTCATTGTGTTCGGCATAAAGTAGGCGTCGAAATAATATCCGAGCACTGCCATTAAATCGGGAATCGATATTATTTACTCGTTCATTGTAAGAGCGCAACAATCGAATCTAACCGAATTACAAGAACGCGGAGGCGGTTCATCCAGCGCCGTCATCAATTCCCGGATTGTTAACGCAGCGACGACGCTTCAACTGGACCACAAAACCTCGAGGTACTCTTCGTATAATTGAATTAATTAGGGGCGCTGCAAGTCAAGTCTTCAGCGCTGCTGGCCGCCTTCCAATAAATAAGTCAATTACTGCACCTGAGCCGTCCGAGAACCGCGTGCCATCACCGGACAATAGTCCTTAGAAGAGGACGAGTTCGAGTCTTGGCACGCGGTAAAAATGATGAGATATCTGCCATTGTAACAGTCGTCGACTAACCCCGGCCATCCTGATGTCTAACTCAATCTCGTTTGTAATTCCAATGAGAAATAACTTGTGCTGTAGGTAATTGGCTCACTTTTATAAAACGTCAGCGTTTATGGTCACTGCTACCGCTTACCTGGAACCCACCAGTGGCGTCCGCCGAAGAACTTAACAACACCAACTGTTCCAGGTTTCGTTTCTGGCACTTTGGGGAGTGGAAGGACGTGGTGGTGGACGATAAACTCCCAACGTTCAAAGGACGACTCGTGCATCTTCACTGCTCCAACAACACCGACTTCTGGGCGGCTCTTCTCGAAAAAGCTTATGCCAAGTAACTGTCGCTTCCTCGTTTCGACATTGTTGACTGTTTACTTCTTGTCGTAGGTTGTATGGCTGCTATGAGAATCTAACGCAAGGTTCCACCACTCGCGCCTTGCAAGACCTAACCGGGGGAATCGTCCAAAGCTTCGGACTCACCCATCAAGACCGCTTCCTCACCTTCCAAGTGCTCAACAGCGCCGTTCCTAGATCTAGTCTTCTGATCGCCACGGTCACTCAGGAAAAAGAGAACAAAAGACAGTTACGTTTGAGGAACGGTTTGATAACGCAGCATGCATATAGCGTCACCGGACTGGCAAGAGTCAGAGGACCTCAAGGCGAGACTCCATTGGTACGACTGAGAAATCCATGGGCGAGAGGCGAGTGGACCGGGGCTTGGAGCGAGCGGTCTTGGGAATGGGACGGCCTCTCCACCAGAGACAAAGAGTTGTTAAGCGTCCGCGTCGCGAACGATGGAGAGTTCTGGATGTCCTTCGAAGACTTCTCCAAACACTTCACCCAACTCGACTTGGTCCACATAGGTCCAGACGACTGGATGATGGAAAGCGCCTTGCATTCTAAACAACCGTGGAGAGCGGTTTTGGCCAGACGAAGATGGCGTGCTGGGTACAACGCCGGTGGAGGACCCACTTACGTGGACACCACCTCCATGAACCCACAGTTTCACGTACAAATTCCGAGGACGTCAAGTAACAAATGTCACGTTGTCGTATCCATCACCCAATGCTACGAAACTAACGTTTTGGACGTCAAAAAGAAGAAACCTTTATATGCCATCGGATTTGCCGTCTACGAAGTTCCTCATTCGATGCAGAGGTTGACGCCGCATTTTGTTGCCGAACAGGTTTGACCACGCCAGCGACTCATCACTCTTAATTTCAACACAATTTGCAGAAACCATTGGATGTTACGAACCATTCAGTAGCGCGCGAAGTGGTAACCTTCTTCACGCTTCCACCAGGCGACTACATAGTAGTCCCCCAAACAAATATTCCAAATCTCGATGGCAAATTCCTGCTTCGAGTATTCACGGACGAACAAAGCAATATTTGGGAAGTGAACGAAGACAACATGATCATCAGGAATATATCATCGGAGCTCATGGAGGAAGCGGCACCTGTCACGGTAATTAGTCGAAACGACCACCTCACAAATTGAGCGAATTTTTGCAGCCTGAAGGCAAATCGGTCTTATCAAAACTGCTTACGAAATTTCCTCCAGAAGTCGATGCTAGTCAACTGCAGAAGATACTGAGAGCCCACTGGAAGTCGTATCTGTCGGAAAAACCCTCCTTGGAGCTGTGCAAAAGTTTGATCATGTTGCGCGACTACAACATCAGCGGACGCATCAATCTTCTCGACATTCCAGTGTTAATGCACATGCTCCAGTTCTGGCGAGTACTTACTCAAAACATCATTGGCGTTGCGTTCTTTTATGCATACCTTTGTAGATGGCGTTTCAAAAATTCGAACGGGGTTATGGCAACGGTAAAACTTCGAGCTACCACTTGAGGGCGTTGCTGTGGGAATCTGGGTGTACTGTAAGCAACAAAGTGTTGGAGTGTTTGGTCCTCAGGTTTGCCAAAAACCGTATTTTGACCACGGAGAACTACATCATGGCGCTGGTGCGACTGCATTTGGCGCACGAGAGGTACCACAACATCGATACAAAAATGAAAAGCAATCCGTTGTCTTTAGAAGAAGTAAGTGCAGGAGTTTTCCAAACAATGATTAACGCGGCTTTGCTCCAGATGATCCTGATGACTATCTACTCATGATATATTTTCGGTGATGTCTCTACAAGCCAAAGAACTCGACTCCCTTCAGTCTGATTGTACATAAAATACGCAATATTATTTATTAATTATTTAATAGTAATGTAAAATACGACTACCTAATATATACATTTCCCGAAGTTTGTTTCGCTACAAATTCATGATATCCTACAAGTGGGTGTTTTCGTTGATTTCTACCGGAGGCGCAAGAATTGCTCTCAATTTGTCCCAGAACACTTTCTGCTTCTTCTCGTCGACGTCCCACGCCAAATATATCCTCGTCTTGAGCAAATACTTGAGAGTGGGAGTTAGATGAATGTTATTGACAGGTCCCAACTTGACCAGTATCAGACTGTCGTCAACATACTCTCCGTGTTCGTTCTGGAAGAAGATTCGGTGATGTTCTGCAATCTGACTTTCCCAACGGCACCATTGAGACTTGGCGTACGAGTCGCTGATCACTAACAATGTCTTCCTGCTCTTCGCCACGCTCTCCAGAACACTCTCCGAAATCATGCTTCCTATTTCAAAATCACGCTCATAGACACACAACTTAATGAACGGAGGATGGTTCTCAAGCATGGTCACCAATCTTATTACAAAATTCCTATCGTCGCTGCTGTATGACACAAAAGCATCGTAGATGTAATTAGTGAAGGAATTATCAGGGGTTCTTCTGATTTTACGATTGCGGCTGAGATATAGACGAGTGAGAAAAATCCAGTAGCGCAAGTGCCATCGAAAGTGGTAGACCACAACTATTGTTACGACAACACAGAAGAAAAAAACAACTAAAGGAACGACTAGAACCAAGTTTTGGCAGTTGTGCCTGTTAGTAAGAAAGAGTTTGAGTGTTAAATTTGTTGTTGTTTCCGGATATGCACATTGAATCGTTTGATTCTCAATCAAATGCATGATTATCTTGTTGTTCCATGAAAAAGAACAGTCGCAAGTAAAAGGGTTATTGGTCAAGTCCAAACGCTTCAAAGTGACAAAATCCTTAACCATTGCCGTTGTTAAATATGGAAATTTGTTGTTACTTGCGCTCACCACAAGCAGTTGCTTGTTGTTGGAAAAAATGGAATGGTGCCAAGGTTGTAATCCATTCGAAGACAAGTCGAGAGTTTTCAAACTGGGAATGCTGCCAAATTCTGGTAGAACTACCAAATTATTTCTATCCAGTCCCAAGTGGACCAATCTCTTCAAGTTTTTGAATGGATTCAAAGACTTGTCCAAGTAGCTAATGCCACAACCCCCCAATTGAAGAACTTCTAAATTATCCAACCCTTTAAACAACCCTTCGTCCAAACTTCTCGGATGTGCTCTTATGAAAGGATTGTTTTCAAGATTCAAAAACACAAGACTTGTCAACATACCGAAACTACCCTTTTCAAATCTATAAATCGTCGCATTTTTCAAACCTAACACTTTTAAATTTGTGAGACCTGTGAAGCTCGTGTTGTAGACCGCATGTATTTCATTAAAGCTCAAATCGAGACACTCCAAACTCTTCATGTTAGTGAACTTCGAACCATGAATAGTGAAATACGAAAGGGAGTAAGAGTTTCCGGAATTTTGACGTAAGTCTAGATAGACCAAATGCTTCAAAAGCACTCCTTCGGGAATTGATGCCAGTTTGTTACCGCTGAGTAGCAAGCTCCTCAAATTGGGCAAGTTTACAAAAGCTTTGTCCGTAATATTTAATATCAGAACTTGCCGCAAATCTAATATTTCCAAATTTGGCATTAGTGGAAAAGTGTCGGAGTTGATTTCCTCCAACTGATTACGCGCCAAACACAACTGACTGATGTTGCTTCTTGAAATTGCCACCAACAGTGGCTTTATGGTGCTTTTTCTTAAACCGGTCGAGTACAAATTGAGCGATTTCAACGGAACGTGATTGACAGCTTCTTGTAGCAGTTTCGTAAGAGTTGTGGCGTTGAAATTGTTCTCTCCCAGCTTGAGAGTTGTGAGATGAGTCAATAGATTGAGTGCTTCCGGTGCAATATCTTCTATTCGACACAAAACTAGTGTAAGTTCCTTCAAAGAGCTGTTGTTCAAATAGCGAAAATCTGTTGCTTTGATGGCGGTGAAGTTGTTCTCGTTCAGTTCCAGTTTAACTAATTTCGGTAGATTTGAGAGTGCAGGAGTTAGGTCAAGTAATTTAAATGCGTTCTTCACCAGTGACAAGTACTGAAGTGCTAGTAACCCTTCGAAACTGTCCTTGTCAATAACAGCCAAGTTAGCATTGTATGATATAGATAAATTTCTCAATTTGTTCAATTTGATGAAGCTACGCGATACTATTCTGCTGAGATTAAAATTCCCCTCAATTAGTAACGCTTCTAGATGAGTCAGCTTGTCCAAATCTCCCGGTTTCACTTCAACTATTTGAGAGGCTCTCAATTGAAAGGTCTTGGTGGTAAAGTTGAGATTTTTTGGAAACGAACGACAACTCTCACGTCCATAACAAAACACCACTCCAGGAATCTCACGACAGGTGCATCCACTTTCCCCATCAACCTCCAAAAGCTTCGCCACGCCGAACTCTTCTTCCCCAGACTTCATCTTCCTCCAAAGCGGAGCAACCACATTTCCGGGACATGTTTCGAACGAGCTGTCCACGAGAACACTCAACAGCAGCAGAACGAAGCGAAAAATCATAATGGGTCATTCTGCAACTAGACTGTGACCGATTATTTATTCCTCGATCTTCGCTTTAATGCTTTACCTCCGCCGTATATGATATCTTTGACACTTAAACACATCACTTTGTAAACTGACGACTCCCCGCTAAAACTATTAGGAGGTGTGTGCTAAACAAACATTTTCTCTTCTCTCATTCGACCGTCTCCGGCTCAAACAGGGACGGCCTTGCTAAATTTATATGAATATGTTTTGTAGTCAGGTGTGCATGAAAGTGTACGGAAATGGACCGAGGCCGGGTCTGGATAAAACGGGTACGCTTCCGATAACATTGAGGAAGGCAATGTCTCGGCATGATTTGAATTTTAATCAATCTGCGACGACAATGGATCCGCAAAGACAAACAAACACGGAGTGATTAACGGAAAAATGCTAATGAAGAATGTAAAGACAATAGTTGCATAAGATTGTAGAATGAGAACAATTGGCACGATAAGTAAAATAATAAACGAAATTATTCGATTCGATTATTCGATGACTAAAAGGGACTTCGTCATCAAAAATTGTCATCTTAATAATAACGATCTTATTGGGATAGTTTTAAGACCGTATTGCATATTAAGTCACTTGAGGGGGGATGTAGTGAGCGCCCAGAGGGGCTAACTCAACAAGTGATCCCCATGAAGTTCAATTGTCATTTTCGAGGTAAATAAATTACCGGCACCTATCGCAAGAAATAATAAGCGAAGGAAGACTAATCATTACTATATTTTTAAACTAAAAAAAATGATTGAAAAGGAATCCACGCAATTGGCAAAGCTGGCAGTCACCAAAATGAATCTAAGAGAATATATAATATTTTGATCCATGTTGTAATCGTAATTTATCAGAAAATATCTACAGCTATTTATTATTTCTAAAAACTACTTTCTGAATATATGCATTTACATCAGGATTACAATATTCATAAAGTTAATTTTGTAACTCAATTATAGACTTACTTTTAAGTGAATTAACCTTAATTTCCTGTAACAGAATCCTTGCCATATTCGTTGAGAAAATCACTCCAAAAAACTGCAGCCACTTGGTATCACACTTCACTCACTTTACATTTTAAATGCAAACTCTTACCATCACCACCCATCTCCTACCTGAAACAAAAATATAAATTTCAATTTTGAGCCAAGGCTTTTTAGTGCGTTGTAGAAAACGAAAAAAATTAAATGGAAGCAAAGTGTTAATCTTTAAGGATTATTTGACATCACTAACCTTAATTCCTCCCAAAATGATTAGTCGTCGTCTTCGTTTCCCCATAAGGACTCCAAAGGAACTGCAGCCACTTGGGATCACACTTCACTCACTTTACATTTTAAATGCAAACTCTTACCATCACCACCCATCTCCTACCTGAAACAAAAATATAAATTACAATTTTGAGCCATGACTTTTTAGTGCGTTGTAGAAAACGAAAAAAATTAAATGAAAGCAAAGTGTTAATCTTTAAGGATTATTTGACATCACTAACCTTAATTCCTCCCAAAACGATCAGTCGTCGTCTTCGTTTCCCCAGAAGGACTCCAAAGGAACTGCAGCCACTTGGGATCACACTTCACTCACTTTACATTTTAAATGCAAACTCTTACCATCACCTTACCTCTAAACTCTTACCTGAAAAAAAAATATGAATTTCAATTTTGAGCCAAGGCTTTTTAGTGCGTTGTAGAAAACAAAAAAAATTAAATGAAAGCAAAGTGTTAATCTTTAAGGATTATTTGACATCACTAACCTTAATTCCTCCCAAAACGATCAGTCGTCGTCTTCGTTTCCCCATAAGGACTCCAAAGGAACTGCAGCCACTTGGGATCACACTTCACTCACTTTACATTTTAAATGCAAACTCTTACCATCACCACCCATCTCCTACCTGAAACAAAAATATAAATTACAATTTTGAGCCAAGGCTTTTTAGTGCGTTGTAGAAAACGAAAAAAATTAAATGAAAGCAAAGTGTTAATCTTTAAGGATTATTTGACATCACTAACCTTAATTCCTCCCAAAACGATCAGTCGTCGTCTTCGTTTCCCCAGAAGGACTCCAAAGGAACTGCAGCCACTTGGGATCACACTTCACTCACTTTACATTTTAAATGCAAACTCTTACCATCACCACCCATCTCTTACCTGAAAAAAAAATATAAATTTCAATTTTGAGCCAAGGCTTTTTAGTGCGTTGTAGAAAACGAAAAAAATTAAATGGAAGCAAAGTGTTAATCTTTAAGGATTATTTGACATCACTAACCTTAATTCCTCCCAAAACGATCAGTCGTCGTCTTCGTTTCCCCATAAGGACTCCAAAGGAACTGCAGCCACTTGGGATCACACTTCACTCACTTTACATTTTAAATGCAAACTCTTACCATCACCACCCATCTCCTACCTGAAACAAAAATATAAATTACAATTTTGAGCCAAGGCTTTTTAGTGCGTTGTAGAAAACGAAAAAAATTAAATGAAAGCAAAGTGTTAATCTTTAAGGATTATTTGACATCACTAGCCTTAATTCCTCCCAAAACGATCAGTCGTCGTCTTCGTTTCCCCATAAGGACTCCAAAGGAACTGCAGCCACTTGGGATCACACTTCACTCACTTTACATTTTAAATGCAAACTCTTACCATCACCACCCATCTCTTACCTGAAAAAAAAATATAAATTTCAATTTTGAGCCAAGGCTTTTTAGTGCGTTGTAGAAAACGAAAAAAATTAAATGAAAGCAAAGTGTTAATCTTTAAGGATTATTTGACATCACTAACCTTAATTCCTCCCAAAACGATCAGTCGTCGTCTTCGTTTCCCCATAAGGACTCCAAAGGAACTGCAGCCACTTGGGATCACACTTCACTCACTTTACATTTTAAATGCAAACTCTTACCATCACCACCCATCTCCTACCTGAAACAAAAATATAAATTACAATTTTGAGCCAAGGCTTTTTAGTGCGTTGTAGAAAACGAAAAAAATTAAATGAAAGCAAAGTGTTAATCTTTAAGGATTATTTGACATCACTAACCTTAATTCCTCCCAAAACGATCAGTCGTCGTCTTCGTTTCCCCATAAGGACTCCAAAGGAACTGCAGCCACTTGGGATCACACTTCACTCACTTTACATTTTAAATGCAAACTCTTACCATCACCTTACCTCTAAACTCTTACCTGAAAAAAAAATATGAATTTCAATTTTGAGCCAAGGCTTTTTAGTGCGTTGTAGAAAACAAAAAAAATTAAATGAAAGCAAAGTGTTAATCTTTAAGGATTATTTGACATCACTAACCTTAATTCCTCCCAAAACGATCAGTCGTCGTCTTCGTTTCCCCATAAGGACTCCAAAGGAACTGCAGCCACTTGGGATCACACTTCACTCACTTTACATTTTAAATGCAAACTCTTACCATCACCACCCATCTCCTACCTGAAACAAAAATATAAATTACAATTTTGAGCCAAGGCTTTTTAGTGCGTTGTAGAAAACGAAAAAAATTAAATGAAAGCAAAGTGTTAATCTTTAAGGATTATTTGACATCACTAACCTTAATTCCTCCCAAAACGATCAGTCGTCGTCTTCGTTTCCCCATAAGGACTCCAAAGGAACTGCAGCCACTTGGGATCACACTTCACTCACTTTACATTTTAAATGCAAACTCTTACCATCACCACCCATCTCTTACCTGAAAAAAAAATATAAATTTCAATTTTGAGCCAAGGCTTTTTAGTGCGTTGTAGAAAACGAAAAAAATTAAATGAAAGCAAAGTGTTAATCTTTAAGGATTATTTGACATCACTAACCTTAATTCCTCCCAAAACGATCAGTCGTCGTCTTCGTTTCCCCATAAGGACTCCAAAGGAACTGCAGCCACTTGGGATCACACTTCACTCACTTTACATTTTAAATGCAAACTCTTACCATCACCACCCATCTCCTACCTGAAACAAAAATATAAATTACAATTTTGAGCCAAGGCTTTTTAGTGCGTTGTAGAAAACGAAAAAAATTAAATGAAAGCAAAGTGTTAATCTTTAAGGATTATTTGACATCACTAACCTTAATTCCTCCCAAAACGATCAGTCGTCGTCTTCGTTTCCCCATAAGGACTCCAAAGGAACTGCAGCCACTTGGGATCACACTTCACTCACTTTACATTTTAAATGCAAACTCTTACCATCACCACCCATCTCTTACCTGAAAAAAAAATATAAATTTCAATTTTGAGCCAAGGCTTTTTAGTGCGTTGTAGAAAACGAAAAAAATTAAATGAAAGCAAAGTGTTAATCTTTAAGGATTATTTGACATCACTAACCTTAATTCCTCCCAAAACGATCAGTCGTCGTCTTCGTTTCCCCATAAGGACTCCAAAGGAACTGCAGCCACTTGGGATCACACTTCACTCACTTTACATTTTAAATGCAAACTCTTACCATCACCACCCATCTCCTACCTGAAACAAAAATATAAATTACAATTTTGAGCCAAGGCTTTTTAGTGCGTTGTAGAAAACGAAAAAAATTAAATAAAAGCAAAGTGTTAATCTTTAAGGATTATTTGACATCACTAACCTTAATTCCTCCCAAAACGATCAGTCGTCGTCTTCGTTTCCCCATAAGGACTCCAAAGGAACTGCAGCCACTTGGGATCACACTTCACTCACTTTACATTTTAAATGCAAACTCTTACCATCACCACCCATCTCTTACCTGAAAAAAAAATATAAATTTCAATTTTGAGCCAAGGCTTTTTAGTGCGTTGTAGAAAACGAAAAAAATTAAATGAAAGCAAAGTGTTAATCTTTAAGGATTATTTGACATCACTAACCTTAATTCCTCCCAAAACGATCAGTCGTCGTCTTCGTTTCCCCATAAGGACTCCAAAGGAACTGCAGCCACTTGGGATCACACTTCACTCACTTTACATTTTAAATGCAAACTCTTACCATCACCACCCATCTCCTACCTGAAACAAAAATATAAATTACAATTTTGAGCCTAGGCTTTTTAGTGCGTTGTAGAAAACGAAAAAAATTAAATGGAAACAAAGTGTTAATCTTTAAGGATTATTTGACATCACTAACCTTAGTTCCTCCCAAAACGATCAGTCGTCGTCTTCGTTTCCCCATAAGGCCTCCAAAGGAACTGCAGCCACTTGGGATCACACTTCACTCACTTTACATTTTAAATGCAAACTCTTACCATCACCACCCATCTCCTACCTGAAACAAAAATATAAATTTCAATTTTGAGCCAAGGCTTTTTAGTGCGTTGTAGAAAACGAAAAAAATTAAATGAAAGCAAAGTGTTAATCTTTAAGAATTATTTGACATCACTAACCTTAATTCCTCCCAAAACGATCAGTCGTCGTCTTCGTTTCCCCATAAGGACTCCAAAGGAACTGCAGCCACTTGGGATCACACTTCACTCACTTTACATTTTAAATGCAAACTCTTACCATCACCACCCATCTCCTACCTGAAACAAAAATATAAATTACAATTTTGAGCCAAGGCTTTTTAGTGCGTTGTAGAAAACAAAAAAAATTAAATGAAAGCAAAGTGTTAATCTTTAAGGATTATTTGACATCACTAACCTTAATTCCTCCCAAAACGATCAGTCGTCGTCTTCGTTTCCCCATAAGGACTCCAAAGGAACTGCAGCCACTTGGGATCACACTTCACTCACTTTACATTTTAAATGCAAGCTCTTACCATCACCACCCAATCTCCTACCTGAAACAAAAATATAAATTTCAATTTTGCGCCAAAGTTTTTAGAACGTTAAATCAACGTAGATAATAACGTTGAAGTGACATTTATAATTTCAGTAAAAAAAACGTTTATAATTTACGTTGAGTAAACGTTAAAAAAATGCTGAATAGTTGGTTTCATATAACGTTTAGTCACGGGACATTAGAACTTTGAATCAACGTAAAAAATAAGGTGAAGTAACATTTATAATATCAATTAAAAAAAAGTTCATTATTTCCGTTGAGTAAACGTTGAAAAAACGTTTAATAATTTATTTCAAATAACGTTAATTTGCGGGACCTTAGAACATTAAATCAACGTAGAAAATAACGTTGAAGTAACATTTATAATTTCAGTTAAAAAACTTTTTTAATTTACGTTAAAATAATGTTGAGTAGTTGGTTTCAAATAACGTTAAGTGGCGGGACCTTAGAACGTTAAATCAACGTAGAAAATAACTTTGAAGTAACATTTATAATTTCAATTTAAGAAAACGTTTTTAATTTACTTTAAAAAAACGTTGAATAATTGGTTTCAAATAATGTTAAGTGGCGGGACATTAGAATGTTAAATTAACGTAAAAAATAGCGTTGAAGTAACATTTATAATTTCAGTTAAAAAACTTTTTTAATTTACGTTAAAATAATGTTGAGTAGTTGGTTTCAAATAACGTTAAGTGGCGGGACCTTAGAACGTTAAATCAACGTAGAAAATAACTTTGAAGTAACATTTATAATTTCAATTTAAGAAAACGTTTTTAATTTACTTTTAAAAAAACGTTGAATAATTGGTTTCAAATAATGTTAAGTGGCGGGACATTAGATTGTTAAATTAACGTAAAAAAATAGCGTTGAAGTAACATTTATTTATTATTTCAGTTAAAAAAACGTTTACAATTTCCGTTGAGTAAACGTTGAATAGGTTCATATTTTAAGCAATTGTCAAATCATTTTTTAAATCAGGATCCAGTACAAAACCATTACATCCAATTACTTAATTTAATTTTCATAAAGTTTTTCACGTTGCGATTACACAACATGCATTACCTACTCACAAAATGAGATCAAAGATAGGATTCGACATATCAAAACAAAACAAATACTTTTTAGTATTCATCAATAGATTTGTTATTTTTAGTTATTATTAGTTATTCATAATAAAATAGGATATAATATAATATTTTTTTATTATTATTTCCTATGTACCTATTTGTTATTTTGTAATTATGTAAATTTTATTATTATATAATTGAGACAGTTTATTTATCAGTTTTATTTTATAATTCATCAATTCCAATGCGTCAAAATATTTGTAAACATTAAAATATAATTTTTTATTCAACCGGTGATTTCCAGAAACTCTCTAGCTTAAGATTAAATTACATTTTTGGAAAAAAATACAGTTCGATTCTCCATAAGCGCTCATCTCCGGCCGCCGCACACCGACAGCGTCAGGTCCCCTCCATACTATAACATCTCTATAATAATTTCAGTTGAAAAGGTTTTTAATTTAAGTTAAAGAAACGTTGACTAATTGGTTTCGAATACCGTTAAGTGGCGAGACATTAGAACGTTAAGGTGGGAAAAAAGCATGCAAATTTTCCATAAGAGGGTTTTGTGGGTTTAATTTTCCAACAGATTCGTCTGATTTTTTGCAATAGCATTCGTTGAACATTGCACTTGAAATTAACATCATTTGAGATTCATCCTAATAGTAGTTATTTAAGAAAAAAATAATACATGCAATTTTTCCATAGGAGGGTTTTGAGGGTTAAACTTCCTTATTTTCCAACAGAATCGTCTGATTTTTTCGTATTGCCTTCACTGAACATTGCAATTTAAATTAAAAAACTTATTTCCAAAACTAGTTTCTACAACGAATGCTACGATTCATCGTAATCGTTGAGGCAAAAAACTAGGGAAAATGCTAAAATTTTGCCGCCTGCCTTTGATGGATAAATAATCGATCTTTGCGACATCTAGCGACCGTGAATCGTAACAAATGAACAATTTTCCACCTTAAAACAGCGTAAAAAATAACGTTGAAGATATATTTATAATTTCAGTTAAAAAAACGTTTATAACTTCCGTTGAATAAACGTCAAATTAATTAAATGGAAACGTTAAAATAAACGTAATATTTTAACGTTTAAAAGGCGTTTATCTTAAAAAAATTTTAAACTTTAATTTAAAGATCAACTTTAATTTAAAGATCAACGTTAATTTAACGTTAAGGCGGAAACGCTTTAAAATCAACTAAAACTAAACGTTATTGATTCAACGTAAGTCCGTTTTTTTAATCGACGTCTTCTCAACGCTTAAAAAACGTTAAATGCATTTTGTGTGTTTACTGGGAGCTCTCTGGTGGTACGTTGTAGAAAAAAAACGAAAGAATTTCAAGCTAAGTCATTGCTCCAGCTTTAAGGAATATCTGAGCTTTGTAGATAATAGAAGAATTTGAAACGAAGCAATGACTTCACCATAAGTAATATTTGACATCACTAACTTTAATTCCTCCCGTAACGCGAAGTCGTCCTCTGGACATCGTCGTCGTTGAGAAAATCACTCCCTCATTGTCTTATTTAAAACACAACTACTCCGCTCTGAATCTCATTTCGTACTGACTGATAAGCGTCTTCGTACCTGTCCAAAACCCAGCAAAAACTGATTACAACGCTGAACACAAAAAAGAGAAAAAACATTTATAAGAAAACTATTTCTTTCAATCCGGGAGAATAACAACTATATACGTCATATCGCGGTGGCTATTAGTATAAGATTCAGCGCCAAATTAAATATTTTTCATAAACGCTATTAATTTTAATGAGTTCATTATTTATGACGCCGAAGGACAGAAAACTGTTCCAAACGCTCTTTGAATCAAAATCGGAAATTCAATCGATGACCATTATTTACGTTTTTGTCCATGGTTTGGTTCAGAAACAATGGAGCATTTGTACCATAATTCTTATTTGATGTCTATGGTTTGGTTCAGAAACCATAGATTATTATTAGACATTTGGGGAGTGGAAATGTTTGATACGGGATTTTTTCATTGAATTTTTTTTAGAAAATGGAAAATATTTTGAATTCCGTTTATGTATGTATTTACATTGTAGTTATTATTATAATGATAATATTCGATGTTATAAATTTAAATAAATCTGTCTTTTTCAAAAACAAATTATGACAATTAATTAGTTAATATGCTACAGTTGAATTTTAATGTATTTAATTCCCTATGTTTCTCTTGGTCTTCAAGATGATTTAATATCGAAATTTAGATGGACCGGAATTGGACTCTATTCTCCGTATAATAACATGCAATGTGGTCTAATCGTTATCTACGTATCGGTGAATAACGAGTGAAAAAAGAAAAGAGAAAATGTGGTTAAACAAACAGAGGACATTAAAAATAATGTTCGTTCAAAAAGGGGCTGCATGGGCTATAGATGCACTTTATAATTCGTTACAGTGTAGAAAATGTTTGACCTCGAGTTGGAAAAATTTGAGATGAAGTTGTGTTGTGAGAACCGTTTCGGACACGATACACTGAATACAAGTGTCTTTTTTAGCGAATTTAATCTCCAGACGTCGTTTGGGCCCATTTTTTATTGACGTTCTCGCAATGACAAAGGTCTACACTGTAAAAAAATTAAACTGAAGCTAGTTTTCATAGCATACTGAGCCCCGATTAAGTTTATCTATATGTGGAGCTTGTTTTCAAAACGCATGCGAAGTTAGCTCCTAATTTTCACACGATAATTACTGAATTGAGTTTCGATTGGTTGTCTGATATTATTTCGGGATCACTACCATAATCCCCATGCGTTTAATTGTATAAATTGTCGTTGAGAACCAATGAAAACAGAAAAATTCTCCTCCTGTAAAAACAAGTGAAAAGAAGCTCTACAATTACACGACACAAACACGAAAATAGTTGAATTACTTATTCCAATTCATCATTAATGTACTAGTGCACTTTCATTATTATTGTCACGACCTTGATCGATGACTTATCAGATATGTGCGAAAAAATAATTTAACAAGCGACTATCGGTAAAATCAACATTGTTTGATAACTATTCCAAACCGTCATCAGTTGCAAACCTCTTATCGTTTAGGATCCGCTAACACCAATTGCACCACAAATGATTAGTTTTGTGAGTCGTACACAACCATTTAGTTGGTAATTTTAATGGAAATTCGATAAAATTGTGGCAGTTTTAGTTTAGTAAGCATAATTTGCACAACCGCGGGACGTTTGTATCGCGTTTGGTTTGTGCATTACCAACCAATCCGCTCGTAGAGCTCCAGTCACGTGGTGAAATTTTCCAACGGCAAATGGCGGCTTAAACCACTCATCCTAAACATGAGCACATGTTTGTAAATTTACCAAATCCTATCAAATGTTTGCAGTATTTAATGCCACGGCAGTGATTAATTACTGGTTTGTGTTAAATTCCATTCGACCGACGTAGCTTTACGGCATGTCAAACGAAAATAACCACGAAAACATGGACAACCAACCGCTTGAAATTTCAGCACCCCAAGTCGAGGATTCCGGCATTGGGACTGGTGAGTTGTTATTATGTCGATGAAAAAGCGGCTGTTACCGCAATTGTAGTCCAAGAGGAGGAAAAACGGTGCGAGACAACGAGTGTGGGCATAGTCAACAACGAAAGTGAAAATACGGGAATTGCAATAAAAAACATGGAAAGCCAGGCTTTGAAGAGTTTACTGGCGTACGATAGCGACTCCAGCGCGTCAGAGACCTCGCAAATGAAGTTTGACATGAAGTGGCAGATCAGGACTCGAGCTGAAGATAGCTCGAGTAGTTCCTCTTCATCAAGTCCCGATGACGACGTCAGCGACGACACAAGCGACGACGAGGAGTTTACGCGTTCTATGATAAGGGAAGTCGGCGCCATCAGAAAGCAACAAAATCTTAAGAAAAGCACCAAAGTTGACGACATGTCCTTAGATGATCTTCCCCCAGTTCCTGATCTTTCAACCCTTAATATTAATGTGGAGCAGGAGCAGTTCGTTCACATGGGAAATGTTCTGGGAATTGTGGACAAACTAGGTACAAATCATTGTCATACTTCCATATCTGGGCTTGCAAATTAGAGCTTAAAAAATATTATAGGGGGCGCTGGTGTTGAAAATATTCGCACCAAATTTATTACAGATGCCTGTTATGAGAGCTTAAAAATTTTGTAGGGGGCGCTAGTGGTTTTTAATTTATTTCTTACAAATATTTAATCAGTAATATTAAGTTACAAACGTGTTTCCGTAGAATTTAAAATAGTATGGAGACTAAAAATTAATTGGTTATCAATCACTCTACAAGCTATCTACTTAGAAATAATTATTTGTGACAACTAAACATTTTTCATTGAGAAATGTGGGCAACATGTTCAGATAGAATTTGCTCCCATAGTGTTTATAACACATTAATCTCCACAAATAAATTTATTGTACACAAACCAGCAATCGGTATGACTGAAAACGTAACGTGTGAATATTTATGTGCGATAAAATTGAAAAATAGTAGAGGGTGCAAAGAATGTGTGTATTATATCTAACGTGCATACAAATAAAAACCGAGGCTCATGAGGTAATGGAGTCCAGCTTTTGCTTTATTTTTTAAAGTGTGAGCATATGAAAGTATCAAATCATGAGTCATTAAAAATTTGCCCAAACATCTAAATCTAGCGTGCGTTCGAAAATAAAACGAGGCTGCGTTGGCCATGCAATTTATTGGCTTTCCAGTGTAGAAACCATAGAAAACATAAACATATAGATTTGACGAATGTCAAGATCTGTCAGTTTCAAATTTACCATCAAAATATGTATACATCGCTCTCATAAACATAATGCTACCCTCCTTCGCATCCATTTACTGAAATCTGTCCTAAAAAATTGTTCAGGCAACCAACTAGTTACATACATACTTTCATAATAGTCAGAAAAATATACAAGATGGTGATAAAGGTATGCGTTATATAATTTTTTCAAGTAAAGTGGAGCTTGAATTTGATTTTTTTATAGAGCCGTTCATTCAAATAAAAAGCTTCGGACGTCAGTCAGTGTTTACGACTATAAGCGAATGTAACACCATATTTATATAATAAATGTTTCCAAGAGTATGAAGCTAAAAATAATAAAATTGAATTGATTGCCACTGTGCCAGTGTTTTACCTGGAAATAGTTATTTCTGTTTCAACGGTACAAGCGGGCAGGATTCACGTAACTTTTTAATTTGCATACATTAAATAATTTTTCTTTTAATGTTTATGGAAAGTTAGAAAATTATGCCTGAATTGATTTTACTGTTTTGCAGAAGATGTAACGTGGGTTTAAAATGATTCACTAGCTACGAAGATAGCTATGCATATTATTTTTTAATAATAGTTTTTTTACTGCCTGCCAAATGAAGCAAATTAAATGGCGAGTAACAGATAATTAAAAGGATAAACAAAAAATTATGTGTGTAGATTTTCGATTAAATCTATTATGTTTAGAATCTCCCCAACCATATATGTGTATGTGTTTTGGGCAGAAGTAAGCCTTTTTATTACGCTTTAGGAGAGCAATATATTGGCACTGGAAAAACCTTGGTCCGCGGAAATCGAATAATTTATTAATAATTGTAAGTGAAATGTGAAACAAAAATTATCGGCGATAATTTTCACTTTGAAGATTTTTATCGGACCAATTTTGAAAAAAAAATCAGCTCGTAGTGTTTAATAATATTTGCTTAATTATTTTACCGTTTGTATATTCAACAAAGTTTTAAGTTGTGTTCTCTGTAATTGTCTGCATAGTATTATTTTTTTATGTTCAGAAAACGGGCTGCAAATGCCAGTTTTATTACAATAATTACAATATTATTAATACAAATTTCCGTCTTGACTATTTGACTACTAAAGTTCACTTTACACATACAAGAACCGAAAACAACAAAATTTAAAAAGCGGTTTTGAGGTTTCTGACCTCAGTTACTTATTTAGCCAACGATTTTTGTTACTTAATATTTTTAAATGGTTTTTACTGAAAAACATTTTTCGGATTTATTTCGTACTTCGTAAATACATAGTTTGGAGTTGGAAGATCATATTCAGAAACTGATAAAATCAATGTTTTTCATTTTTCAGTCAGATCACTGATTGATTTTTTGTAATATTGTTCTCCAAAGTTTATATATTTCAATTTTTCATAGAATGAAAAATTTTTGGTTAAAATTATATAAATTACCGAAATCAAAGTAAAAGTAAATCTATTTCAAACTGTGTCGAACATTACTGCCCTATTGTGTCTTGTATTATGTGGTATCAGTCATAACACGAATAATTATTCTAATAATATTTATTCTCTGTTTAAAATTAATCCAATAATTAATATAGTGACTGTGGCCGCAATTCCAAACTCGCCTGCATACGACTTGGATACGGTGCTTTTCCTAGAGAACGGAAAGCGCCCCCTCGGCTTCGTGTTCGACGTTTTGGGTCAAGTCACATCCCCAATTTATGCGGTCCGCTTCAACACGGCCGAGGACATCAAAAATCTGCAGGTGGAAGTTGGCACGAAAGTATATTCAGCGCCACTAAGCAAGCACACACAGTACGTTTTTGTGCAGCATCTCCTCAAGTACGTCAACTTGCTGCTATCATTGTTTTCTTTACAAAAATTGATTTCAGAATGAAGGGAACTGACGCGTCTTGGCTGGACGACGCTGAAGTTCCCGCCGAATTTGCCGACTACTCTGATGACGAAAACGAATCGCGGCAAAAACACGGTACTTTCAAACCCGGCCCCCATTTGAAGCGCACCCACAGCGGCGACAACTACAAAAAGTTCGAGTCGACGATGAATCGCAAAAATTTGCTCAACACTAGGTTTAATAAGTACATGGATTCATGTAAGCAGACGAGATTCGGAAGGCAGAAACAGAAGCAGGGAGTACAAGTGCCCCAGTATGATCCCACAGTTCCCCCACCGAATTTCGGATATGTTTCTTACGGCTCAGGGGGTGAGAACAACAACGCCGGTCAGGGATACATGTCGCATTTGTTTGCAAACAACTTTGTAGCGAATTTGAGCCAAACCAATTCTGCCAACTATTTCACAAACCACGCGGGGAACAGTCATCCAGGGCCGTCGCACGGCTAGAGAGGTGGAACTATAAGACTTGTTTTTTGATGCCTACTGTAGAGTTAAATTCCGTTTATTATCATTATTGTTCATTGTACTGCGTCGAGTTGATGGAAGAGTTGTTTATTTGTCATTTTTTAATAAACTTGGAAGTTGAGATGTTGGGTTGGCAACTCTGGCGGCGCGAAACTTTCTCCAAGTTCGTGTGATTCGTCCGCCGGCCGCGGTGCCAGAAGCACGGCGCTTAAATGTTCCGAATTTAGTGAGTTTTGTGAGTTTTCCAGCGGATTTTCCAGGAGCCGCATTTTTCCAAGGTGAGACCCGAGTTTGCACACAACTATGAGAGATACGATCTTTGTCATTCCCATGGCGGAAATTTTTGAATTTCAAAACCGATTTCGGTTTTAGTCGTGCGAAGGACGACGTCTTTGTATGTTTTGACCTTCTTCATTGTCAAAATCGCTTTTGTGCTCTATAATTAGATCAGTCGATTTTTACCTAAAACACCACATTGTGATCCAGTCGAGTAGCGGCTAGTGGCAGCGCCTAGAAATCCAATTTCCCATCTAGTTATGTTAATTCCAACGCCCAAGAAGAATCCAGACGTGGAAACATTAATTTTTGCGGCATTCGCGTCATTTCCATTTATATTCGCGCGTCTCTGTCGTTTGACAAAATGCCACAAGCACAATAAACGTTCTGCAATGATAAACAAAAAATACACAAATTATGCAAGTTTTTATTGACACGTACGTATAATAATAATAATAATAGTGGTATTAAGTTTACAAGGCTGATTACGTAACTATACTATCAGCCCATAATTCTTCTCGTTATTATGAATTTATTATTATTATCGATAACACCGAGTGTTTGGCGGCGAATTATGCGCGCTGATTAATCCATCGACTTAATCGCCGCAATATTTCTTTTTTTACGACTCGTCCACATCTTTAAGCCTTATTGACTGTCAACGAGCTAAATTTATCGGCGTTTTATGTTCACATTCACCAGAACGAGGGATTACGGTCTTCGCGGCAACAAATAAGTTGATTTTCAATTAAAATCGGTCAAATACAATAGACATTTTTGGAGCAGTGGTCGGGTTCTTTGACCCGCGCGAATACAATGAACAGAAATGGAAATTATCGGAGCCCTCAGCCACTTCCTATTCCGCCTCCATAATAAATTCACAAACAAAAAAATCGGTGTATGTCAGGATCGCCCGAATAGATGTGGAAAATCACCGCGGGGTTGTTAAAAAAGATGTGCCTAATCAATACATGTGGAGCTGTCCTGGAAGGGCAGCTCATGTAAACAACTTTGTTTGTTAATTATTGTGTCCAGTTAAATTACATTATAGCGGGAGTTTGAAGCGTCGATGTCAAACGTGAAAGGGATGATGCGAGAGACAGTGTTAATGTTTGTATCTCCCCGCATATTTTATATGAGTTAAGTTGGGACGAAAACGCGAATCTCCCGGGTTTTCGTTTCAAAAGCACCCCGCATTTCAACAACCCCAATTAAATTGATTGTTCCGCAACGTTGAGTGCGGGTTTCCTTGTCCCACATCGTGGCAACAGTAAAATAAAAACATCACTGTTCGGTGCCGGTAATGTAGGCTTTAAGCGCCACATAATCGAGGCACACGCGTGTTAAATCGTCGAGTTCCGTTGCCCACTTTTTAGTGCATTAATTATAATAATTTATTGAAATCGTATGCGGCGGATCGGCTTCAAGAATCGGCAACGACTCCACATTCTTGGCGGTTTTAGCTGAAATCGGGACCGCTGGAATTTCGCAGTGGAAAAATTACGGTCGAAATGGCCAACGTGAATTTTTAAACGATTAGCGCTCTTCGGTGCAGAGCAATTTGTTCGATTTGCGCTTTTCAATTAAATGCAAAGCGAATGTTCCGGGAAAGCGAGATTCGTGGCCTCATCCATCAATCAATCAACCGTTGTGTGCTTGGGAAATTAGTGAAAATTATGCGTTTGTCATTGGTTCGAGTGACTCACAAAGACGAATGTTCGTGGCTTATAAATAAATGCACAACTATTATTTTTTGTAGCAGGAGCGCTACACAAATCGTGGTCTTAGATTTGTTTGGCCACAAATCAATTAATCATCGATAAATTCGATGAATCATTGCGAAATCCGGATTAAAAACGTGCGGGGCCACAGATTAAAGTGCAAAAAGACCAAACGAAATATAACTGTCTCTCGAGGAATGCTTCTTGCGAAAACGTGTAATTATTTTTAATTAAATAATCAACTGGATGCGCATTGAATCTATTTTTTATCATTATAATCACAGATAACGTGAGTGCATACATTTTCGTTAGTTTGACATTTTTTGCTTGATTGTTACAGCGCGTGAAAATCGATTTCGAATTTGAATTTCTTTACAATTTAGCCCATTGTTTAGCCATCTACTTTCCAAATTAAATATTTAATTCCTGATTTCAAATTTTCCTCGAATCTTAGGTTTCCTTTGACTAGTTGTTTTAATTGTTGTGATGAATAGTTGAAGCAAAAATAATTAATAATTTGTTGAAATGAAGCCGATTTTTGAGTTATTACGAGATGTTGAAAGGAATGAAATTTATTAAAATATTGCTAATTTGTACTATCATTGTTAAAGGGAAATCGGGTAAAATTCTAGCAAATTTTGATTTTAATATAAGGGGTTAAATTACTGAGAAAAGAATATATAGGTAATTTCCCCCTTGAACTAAAACTGGAATTTTACTACCTACTCAGTTTTTTCCCAAGTATTTACGTCTAAATTCTAGAGAATTATGTTATTTGAAATAGTCTTATTGTTTTAATTGGCGTTTAGCATTGAGATAAGATCTGGACAAGCTCCGCATTGTTCAGAATTCAAGTGTATGACTTTGACTTTGCTCTTGTCTTAAATTAAATCGTCGCCATAAATTTAAATACTTTATGTTCAAAATCAGGTGCAAAGAACCTGAAACTACCACAATGATAATGTTGATAGCAAGCAAACATCTTATGATTCTCCGCGATTATCGTTGTTTTTGTTTATCGATTGTTAAAAATCGCGTTATCTAACCGTGACTTTCGTTACGTCCAAGTTCGGGAACGAACGGATTTACGCAAACGAGCCGCTTGCGTCTTCGGTGACATTTTCGGCAATCGCTGTGGTAATCAAACGTCAGTAGAATTTCCTTCTCGAACCATTCAAATCACAGAATTAAAAGCAACAAATCGGCAGGCGAGGATGACTGACCTCACTTTACGTGACAAAACTCCTCGAAGGCCGAAAATCTAAACGGAAAAACGACCCGAAAACGAAAACGCACGTCGAGACTTATTTGACCTAACAACGTCAATCCGTCAAGGCTATAATTACAGGTGTCCCAGCGCCGGTTTCCCCAGTTTGCGTCGCAACCTCCTCGTCACGTTATTGAATTTCCCGATTATATCTTATCTGAGAGTTTTCCCCACTTTTTTATTCGTCTATAAGTGTATCGCGCGTATACGTATTTTTGGAAATATCGTCGTCGATGTGGACCAGTGACGGAGATGAACCGTGGGAAGAAGGCACGAAAGATCGCCCCCCTCGTCATCGGTGGTGAGTAACGTAACGAGCATTCCACGATTATTCACGCGAGCGGGACCTTATCTTCGACAATTACTTCCGGGCTTTTAAAACGGCGCTGACGTAGGTAACGACGCACGTCGCCATGGCAGCGACGCTCTTGTGTTCAAAGGCGACGCTTCCGACTACCGCCAACAATGAAATGTTAGCTTCATTGTGACAGGGACGCTTGTCGTCTCGATGGATCTTTTTAATAACGGTGCAAAAACCAATACACGAACGCAAACAAACGAGGACGGTGTTGTTTACATTCGGAACGACGCACACCTCCTCAGTGCTATCTTTACACCAAACAGCAAGCACAAAACGACAGAAATTGGCAATCTGTCGTCACACCGTTATCTCGTGAAGTACCAAGATTCGAAATAAATTAATAGGAATTTTTATTTCGCACAAAACCCATGAAAAGCTTTTAATCACATGAAATCCAGAGAATGGAATAGGCTGGATGTAATAAAAACAAAACAGTTGTGTATAGGCTACAATAAAGTTTTTCCTAGTCTTGAAGCTTATCCATTGTAATAACACCAAAAAATAAGGCGAAAAAAATATAATAAAGACAAAAAAAGAATTAGAATTAGTAGCAGACAAAAAACATAAGAAGCAAGTTCCGTAGGACAAAGGATTTAAGTGTTCAGATCGCAACCTTTCACTTGTAATCATAGATGTTTAATTAATTTCATGCATACAATTTCATCTTTGCCCATTCAATACAACCCAAAATGTCTGAAAAGCACAATTTTCAATTTTTGTATGTACATTTTCTTGTTTAATTTTTTCCAACTTCTTTCTCTTGTTAAGAACCGAAGAATAGTTAAAGCCATATCGTTAAAGAAAAAATAATATAATATAGGATGTATAACAATAGACAGAAAGTAAATAAATTAAAGTTATTGAAGAGAGGAAGATGCGTTGGCCATGGAAAAACTTTGTGCATCAATTTAGTGTAGCAAAACTTCAAAGTGTCAGTTCGAGTCTGTTCATGTTTAGGTTAGCTTCCTTGTTGAAAATGGGATAAAAAAAGTGCAAAACATTTCCCGGTATCGTTGTGAATCCAAACATCAATCTATTCATTGTTACAGCTTCTCCTCTGTTGAGGAGAATATCGGCACGACCAGGACGGTCATTAATTTGATATAACTGTAAGTCGTGAATAGATCGATGAAGAAGAATCAGTCTCAAAACCGAAAAATGTCTTGAGAATATTTGGCAGCACTCAGCTACCCGTCAACCTTCATGGGTCATCAGTCTCTATGCGCAACTCGAGACCCACCAATTCAGTTTAAGAACAACTGCATTCTCAATTAATATTTCAAAAATCGTTGTATATATAGTTAAACACGGACGTCTACCGTTAGGGAGTTGTATTACACAATATACATTAGAAAAAAAAGTTCGGGTTTGCTTGGATTCGAAGGTTTATTATTTTAGTAGGCCAAAAAATTTAGACGAGTTACGGCAAAAAATCGAAAGCAATTGCGATAAATGTTGTTTGTTTTTGGAGTTTAATTACGGATTGTCTTTCATTATGGTTTACATTAATTTTTTTTACATGTTTACATTTTATTTAAAGTACCAATTTTTTTTTCCCCCGTCATTTAAGTAATAATAATAATAATATGTTTGTGACCTACCAATCGTTGTAGGTATACATAGTTAAACACGAACGTTGACCACTAGTGAGTTATAAATTACACAATATACAGAAAAAAAAGTTTCGGATTTGTTTGGTTCGAAGGTTTAAAAACCAATGATTATTAAAAATGTTCATTAAAAATAAAATTAAACTGTCCTAGCGTTTGGGCCGTTTTATTTCGATGGTAAATTTTAAACTGACAGATCTTGACATTTGTCAAATCTATGTTTATGTTTTCTATGGTGTCTACACTGGAAAGCCGATAAATTCCATGGCCAACGCAGCCTCGTTTTTTTTTAACGCACGTTAGTTAGATAAAAGCGAACTTACGTATAGAGAAAAAGAACGTATTTTAAAACAGGAAAGCGACAGACTGAAATAGGAAAAGCAGTGCGATAGAGTAATAGATAAATGAGAATGTAAAAATAAAACTAAAAATAAAGATAAGCATAAATTACGGAACAAAATTAATAATTGAGTTATGCAATGTTTTTGCGAAAAACGTTTCAAACGTCGATTTTTGTTTTTAAATTAACATATTTTGACGTCATCTGTTTTCGAACTCCATCCTCTTTTTTTAAATGACAACCCCAATTTTTTTTTATTGATTTACTTCAATTATTTATTCAACTATAAGAAAAAAGTGATACTTTGCAAAACATTTTTCTTGATACACATTTATTTAATTAAAACCTATATTTTTTTAAATGAACGTACCTGGTTTTACTTCCTTTTTTTATGACATATGATAAAATTTGAAAAAAGTCGACTTTGTTTAAGCAGTCTTCAAGAATTTGACAAAGATTTTAAAACGTTCGGTAAATTAAAAACAATGGTGCGTTTAAAATTAAATTCAAATAATCTGAAAGAATTCAAGTGTTATTTTGGTTGGTTTTGGAAAATTATTTGAAATTTAAATTTATTGTTTTTAATTTTTTCTTCAAATATTTTGACGTAATTATTGTTATCTTAAAAAAAAATTATGCAAGTGCAACGCACTTTTTTATTATTGTCGAATAAAGAATTTAAAGGTGTATCGAAAACAAAAAAGTTGGGGTTGCCATTTAAAAAAAAATGATTATGACGATGTAGTTCAAAAATATATGACGTCATCAACACATTTTTTACCTCAAAAGGTAGTAATTTAAAAACATAAATCGACGTGTTTAAGCGTTTTTCGCAAAAACATTACATAACTAAATTATTAATTTTGTTCCAAACTTTATGATCGTCTTTACAATAAAGAATGAAAAGCCAAAGCATAACAGGTCACAAATTTAAATATTAAAATCTATAAAAGACGCAAAAGTCGACTCAGTAAAAGCAAATTATAGACGAGAAAATATTATAATTATTGTTACAGCTTTGGGTCAGGAGAAAAGAACGATAGAATATTATAATAAATGAAAAATCGACTAAAGAGAAATAGATAAAATTAATGGATAAAAGGTAAAAATGTGATAAAACAAATGCAAAGCAATGATGCAACAAGAAAAACATTAGATTAGAAAAAGAGTATCGTACTTTAAAAACAAATAAATCGATTGACTATTACTGTGGCACAAATAATTATGTTCCAGTTATAATTTAAAATGTCCTACCTAATTGGTTATTAATACTGTTGGTTAATTGTTTAATGCCCATCTCTAGTTTGTCATTTGTCAAATTAATTAGCACACGAGTCCGTAAATTTTTTTAGCGTAAATAGATAAAGCAAATATCTATTGCCGGTTGTTCCAACACGAAGAGTTATCCATTGCGCGGCGCTGCTCATAATAAAAAAGAAAATGTTAAAGCATCAGGTCTCTACCAAACATTTGCAGAACCCTGTGCGAGTTAAACGCGACATCGTACAGATGGCACTGGCGCCCGCGACCCTTAAATTCTCAAATCTCGTCGCGCGCGAGTCCCATTAATTTATTGCCTTACAACGAGCCAAATTTAATTAACCCTGGACCCCTTACATCAAGCTAAACCAATTACACCGATTAATTAATTGTTTAAAGCAATAGTACGAACGACTCCAAATCAAGAGGGCCCGCTTTTCCATTGTTTACTCAGCTTAGTTTTTTTTGACAGATGTCAACTCCAAAAATAATCATTCGTGAGCGCGGCCTGCGCGTCCGTGCGCTAAAAACACATTCTAGCCCACATAAACAATAATTACCGATGATGGCATGCGAAATCCGCGCCCCCAGTTCGCGACGCCAGTGCTGTGAGATCTTCAACGCGGTTTTGTGAGGTTATGTTGATGAATGTGCCTCTGAAACACCACCGATTGCTGAAGACAAGTCGGACGCTTCTCAAAGAACTAAAATGTGTGATGATGACAGGTAAAAAGTGGCTCGTTTGTTGGGATAATCCGCGAGCGGTCGGTTTGAAATTGACACGAGTGCGTGACCTTGAAACCGCGTGAGTGATAAGCTGCGTTATCACCGCACAATTAGATAACTCATTAGTGCGCCCGTTATCTAAATAGCGCAGGTTACTTAAAACTGGAGTGTTTATTAAATAGGTGAAGTGTTCCGCGATATCTGAATTGTTTTTATGTACGGCGTGGGCGAAGACGGGGGCTGAGGGTGTCCGGAATGGAAGGTGACTTTTTGGGGTGAGCATCCCAGATCGAGGATCAATGCACCGGGGGGACAATGGTTGCGTTGCGCCGACGTTTTTGTTTGTTTGGTCGTGGCGAAGTCGACGACCGTTGCATACCGGTTGGTTACAACAACCCGACCTCACTCACCGTCGGAATCTTATTTCACCTGCACACGTTCGTTCGACTCGTGCACGAGCCCCAGCTGTCGATTCGAAGCGAACCCGGTCCAAGACGGGGGACCTTGAGGTCTTGGCAGGGCGCCTTTGCATCTGCTGGTCCTTTGCCAGATGTCTGCTTGTCTTGGGCTCGGAGGTTCAACCCCTGATTCCTAAATAAGAACACTGTCTCCACAGATGCAACATGCACCAGCTGTAGTAATAAAACTATCGGAAATTTATATTTTTTACGTGGCATTGTGCACGAATCATATTATACTTCAAAAAGTATAAAAATATTAAAGTGAACAGACATGTCCAAGCGATAATTTGACCGATTTCATCTGCACGATCCAAATACGACAGTAAAACATTTATGTCTGCCTAACAACGAATAAAAAAATACAAAAATCTCACCGATTCTTCTGTATATGAAAAAATAACTAGTAGTTATGCAGTCGTGGACGTAGAAACCGGGCCACCAAACATTTTACTGTGTAACACTTGAAAATCAAAACACAAATTTTATTTTGAATTCATTGCAGAAGAACAATTTGCCGGGGATAGAATAAAAACATTTTTTTATACGAGTACTTTTCTGCGGTCAATACGTATTGTTGTAATAGTTCTTATGCTATTAAATTTAAATATTGAAACTAAATTTTTTCTCGCGGTTACTTATAAACATTTTTATGCTTAATAAATCTAAATATTAAAACTAAAATATGTCTATTATGCAACTTAATTGCGTCGCAATAAACATTTTTTCTTGAGCCGAGTGTTTTTTTCTTTCGAAATCGGAATAAATAAAATTAAAAAATAACCAGCCAACTTTGAATTATATTTTCTTGAGCCGAGTGTTTTTTTCTTTCGAAATCGGAATAAATAAAATTAAAAAATAACCAGCCAACTTTGAATTATATCGATTTCTTTATGTTTTTCTTGAGCCGAGTGTTTTTTTCTTTCGAAATCGGAATAAATAAAATTAAAAAATAACCAGCCAACTTTGAATTATATCGATTTCTTTATGTTTTTCTTGAGCCGAGTGTTTTTTTCTTTCGAAATCGGAATAAATAAAATTAAAAAATAACCAGCCAACTTTGAATTATATCGATTTCTTTATGTTTTTTTTCGTTTTGATTGTCACTTGTCACTTAAATAGTGTAAACTTTATAATACTGGGGCAAAATTTGCAACATTTCACTTTCTTACTTTGGCAAATAATAATATCTGAGTACTTATAACTGTTTTGTTAGAGCTTTCAGAACTAAAAAATTGAAAACATCTGGGTCATTGTCGTTGGGGAATTATCAACATCTGTCTAGTAACTCCTGTTATAGGTAATGTAAGAGATCGATTCATTGAACTTGAAAGAATTGAAAAAATTGAACAATTTCGGTAATTTTTTCTGATGAAAAACGTTTTAATCCTGCTCGAACACAAGTATCCTGGGTGGTGAATTTTAGGTGCCACCATTGCTATCTCGAGACCTTTTAGAAATAGGAAATTTGTTAAATTGAGAAAAAAATTCATTATTTCAGGCTGATTATGAATCTGAAAAAATTACGTTTGGGTTTTATTGCAAAAGAACTTAAAATTGCAATTTTATTTTAATAAATAATAACTCCGTTATTATGGACGTAATTTTTATTAAACTGATACTCCTAGATTTAGAGTAACGACAATCAACTGACTTGTGTCGCCACATTTGATTTTTAGGCGATTGGATAGGATGAAATTTCAGTTTTTCAGTTATGTCAGAAACATTACAAAAATAATAATAGGTTGTTGAATGTGATTTTAAATTAATTTAACATAAATTAAATAAGGAAATAAATATCCTTAGCATTTCACCTTTTACTCTATATCAATTTCCATTTTTTAGGACAACTGTTAGATACATAATTCAGGAGTCGTTCGGACATGGTTGGAGGAAAATCATGTTGATGTCAGTTATGATGATGTTTATTTTGGCGTATTCTAATAAAAGCTTGAGACCTTTTTGCACCCGTTTCTCCTTTCAAACAAATAGAAAAACTGCTTCAAGACATGATCCGTTTTCTACGGCTACGACTGTACTTACATTTTTATTTGAAGAAAAAATGAAGCGAAGATCTACTTCAGTACATCATGCAGTAAAAAAAACAATAATTCGAAGTGCGGGTACCGCAAGGAATCGTTCGTTCAATCGTGCGCTATCCCCTTTTTGTTTGGATTAGTTAGAAGGGTGCGAAGTCGGGAAGCCCAGTTAATTGAGTGGAAAACGAGACGTTCCGGCAAACGGAGAAGAGCTAATTATAGTTGTTTTTAATTAAAATTAATTACCAATTAATCCCGGTCATAATTCAGCGAAATCTTGCGACGATCCCGATTTATGGACGCAGTTTCTCTTCGGCGGAAGCTAATTGGGACGTCACTGATGGATCGGCGATCCTGACAAAATTTTCGAAACCCGTGCGTTGTCGAAAATCGTAAATTGTCATTCCTAATTAGATCGCGCGACAGCTGGTTGGCGTTTCCAAAGTAAATTAATTTGCGCTTTGAAACCGACAACAATCGCGCAAAAAAACGTGCACGGGTGAATAAAGATCGTAAAAGTAATGACTTCCTGTTCGGGTTGTGATTAACGAAAGTGGGAGTCGAATTTGGGGAAACTGGGGTAATGGGAGCGAGTGGAAAGTCGACGAATTTGTGGAAGTAGCTAAAAATTAATACAATCGTTGATCCTCTAACCTACAATCAAGCTTCCCACACGCCTCATTGCTAATTCATTTTTTTTAATAAAAACAGTGGGACATGGCGCCATTCAAGAATACTTATGTCATTGATCGAAGCGAATTTGTTACATACGATAGGATTTTTAAAAACATCTTCGTTTCGTTCCAAGAGATACCGAAGCGACTTAAATAAATAATATGTTCGTGCAGTTGTTCGGAAAAAGAAAAAAAACTGTAGCGACGTCGGCTCCGGCCCGGGGTTAATTCACAATTTACGAATTTCCTGTGTAGAGTTTTACGAGCGGAATCTTTCCGAGACATGACCCTGAGTTTTGCCTGATGTCTACCGACCCGAAATGGTTCGGCGGAAAATTTTTCCGCTCGCCAGCTCCATTGTGCAGCATCGGGCCGAGCCATTTCTCGGCTAAATATTTACCGAAACAGGGAGTCGCTTCGGGTTTTCGCGAGAGAATTTCAAAAAAGGGCTCACATTTAATTTTGTTTGTTTTTATTGTTCCAGAGCCGGATATTACAAGCAAACTGGCTCTTCCGAGTGGTAGTGCTTCGCCCCCCGTCCTGTGGGCTTCCCGTCGCAAAACAGGTGAGTCGCAATCGATCGATTTTCGCCCGGATTTTCCGGAGGTGAGTGAACCGGTGGCCGCTTTTCGCCGACGTGTTCATTCATGAGCGGACGGACACACGGACGTGGGTGGGACGTGACCATGTGGAAATGGAACTAATGGAAGTGACCGGTGCTTTGTATCAATGGAAACATTGGTATAGGTGGTGGGTGGGTGGTCCGGTTGCCCACCCTGCGTGGTGGGTGCCACACATTTGCCGGCTAAAAAGGAAACGGAACGACCGGATCCACAATTAAAAATGCCGTGATGCAATCGAGGCGAATTACACACGAATTAGTTAAATGTAAACATGCGGGGGCGCCGTCCAAGACGACCTTCAATTGGGGCTTCCTGTCGGTGTCAGGACGAAAGCGAATTCCAAGAGGAATGCTTGTCTGGGTGGGGTGGCGGTGTCTACTACGTTGTCCGCCAAGAAGACATTGCGGTTGTGCATTGTCTTGGAATTTCCAAGTTTCTTAGAAGGCTCTAGTTGTGTGGTCATGATATACCAGACGAGGGATTTTTTTCCTCTTCTAGGGAATCATGGTTTATGTCAGATCGTATTACATATTATCAAGACACTTAATGTGCCATTAACTGGTTCAAAGAGAAAATAATAATGTTTACTCTTATTTCACAATGCACCAATAGTCTCGCCATTGTTCCAAACTATTCATTGGACTGTAAGCGGTTATGCATCTCAGTTATTACTTCAGTTGGAATTTTGACATTTTGCTGACTTTAATTACATTCTAGAACGCATTTCCAAATATAAATAATGTACAGAATATCCCAATAAAGTGTGACATCATTGTATATTTTTTGTGCCTATTAGAGTGCTTTTTTAGTTACTTACATATTATTACAAAATTTTTCAAATCGGTAGAAATAATTGCGAAAAAAAAAAAAAAATTTAACCTCTAGTTTTAAAATTTGATAAAAAATACAATAGAGTCCGACCGAACTTTAGGTTTCGGTTTCGGCAAAAAACTGGTTTCGGCTTAGTTTCAGTTTCGGTTACGGCCTAAACATAAACTACATTCGGGAGGTTTCGCAATTTTTTTTTTATTTTGATACATTCGATTGAAGTATTATTTGCATCAATAATATTTATTTAGTTGTTGTATGTGGTAGGTGGGTATTTATTAATCTGAATTTTATTGTAGTTTGTTAACAAGAGTACCATGCAAAATGACCAAAGTTTAGAAAAAATAATTTTATTGTTACGATGAAAGTGTTTTTTTGTGTACCTACTTACAGATATTTATTAGGTAACTTCTTTTTACTTTAAAAGCATTAATTTTGTTTTGTAGCTTTTATTTTATTTTGTAATATTAAAAAAATATATATTTATCTGTGTTTTTTGAAATAATAGAAATATGATATGAACGATATGTAATATGATATGATAAGTTAATGATTACTTAAAATATCACAGGCTGAATGACTAATATGTGTGATTGGTTAAAAAAATAATAATAAAAACTTACTTTGTTTTTCCCACGAAAACATGAAATTTCGGTTTTGGCTGAGACTGAAGCCGAAATTCGGTTTCGGTTTTGATCGTAAAAACTAGTTTCGGTCGGACACTAAAATAAAATTATTACTTGGTCCTTATTAAATAAAGTCTAGGAGTCTTGTTAATTAAGTTTGATTGATCCCAGATATTACAGCCTGTGCCAAATTTACTAACAAACTTTTCAAAACTCAAAGCCTTATTTTTCTTATTTTAAATTGGTTTATTGTTGCGGAATTAAAAAACATACTTTTTTTTTCTAAATCAATCCTATCGATAATCCTAACTCATTCGAAGTTATTCGCCAAAAACTCGTTTTGTAAATTTTTTTCAGATTATGTAAGCAACAAATAGACACAAAATAGATTTATATATCATGCAGTTTAAATAAAATATTGATATATGATTATGACATTCTGTATAAATCAAAAAAAAATTTTCTTGAAAATGCGTTCTAATTAAAGCTGCAAAATATCAAAACTTCAACTCAAGTAATAACTGAACTATAGAAGACGGGAGCTGAGATGAAAGACCCTGTATCATTTCAAGTGAAAAAGTTAACTTATAATGAAAAGGACCAGCCTGAACCAACTTGAGTTTGAATCCACTGGAAAAATATATTGATGTGTAGTTTGCGAACAAATTATTTAAATGAAGCAGTTGAAAGAATCATAACGTATCATTGGGTCTTTGTGCTCAGTTGCGTTGGTAACTAAACGCTGCTTCGCGAAGCCTGGGCGTCAAAATTATAATCTCTCAACCAAGTTGAAATAAATTCAATAATTAAACCGCCCCCGCTAACAGCTCCCCGAATTGCATTTTATAATTGTGTTGAAATAATTTTATAAAAAAATCGCTTGAGTGTAAAAGCATGGTATAATAATTGTTGACAACTATTATAGTTATCGGATCACGTAACGCATCGCCTCGACTCTTCAGGCATAAACTATTTATTTAATCTGGATTACTCCTCTGAAAAGACCCAGTATCATCAGCACAAGAAAAAAGATGTTCTGACCGCTGAATCAATTTTCTATTGTTTTACTGCGAATTAATTCACCGAATGATAGTCTACGGGAAATTTTTTCATTTATATATTTGAGAATGAAGTATAGCAAGTTGCAACTCGCCCATGTGGAATAAACGAGTCGCGACTCGTACGCTAGAGTCGAGAATATCACATGTTTCATTCATAATTCATCCGTCCTTGACTCCTGCAACCAAAACAGTGATTGTCATCACTCACACGATTGGCAATGGCACGCAAAACTAATGCGAAAAGCAGAAAGAAGCCTTGGCTTTTGTGCGATTTTATGGCAACCAAGTATTGAGTGAGTACAGTCCGACTAGCCACCAGACGCCCTCGCGCGAAGCTTATTATGTTCACCTTGTTCGAGCACTAATTTCGTTTCCTCGTTCGTTCTCTCCCCGGGCAACGAATTGCGCTTATTAGTTGTTTGGCCTGCACGAACTCACGCTGACTTACAACCGCATACAACCAATATACAACCAATAAAATACGAGCTTGGTCGTTGCTCGTTTTCTTGCTTAAAAATATGTTAAATAAAATCAAGAAGCAACATTCGATTAAATCGAATGATCGATTAAAATAACAGGACTCTAAATGGTAATCAAACGAAGTTTGGGAGTTGTTCTGGCGCCTGGTATAATGTCGAGAAATAATATAATTTAAACATATTTTTTGGGTTAAGTAGTTTCGCCGGAAGTTTGATAACGTATCAATGTTGTGAGCGTTACAACGAACAAGAAAAAATGTTGCGACGAGAGGCACTCCACCACCGTCGATAAGCGCCGATAACAGTTTCACAACAAGAAGCGTGGTGTGATTGTTGTTTTCACGGTTCCACAGATACGATCTGCCCTTCTCGAATTTGTTTTGATTGGGAATCTGATTGCGAAGCGTCCAACACACATGTTTTACCATGTTTTAATTAAAATCGACAAGTCCTGCATTTGGAATTGGCCCAACAATGTTTTGAATTATTATCGGACATGCCCCCCTATCAAACCATTAATCGCGAGCGCCGAGAAGCTCAAGAAACTGTTTTGTTTTGGAAGCGTCCGACTACAACTGCACCGAGTTCAATTTATGTGCCAAATCACGTTTTTTGTGGCGTCGGTTCTTGAAACGTTATCAATTTGTTTACTTGTTTTGAAATGTCCGTCGAGCGTTTCGATATTTACAGACGGGCATATTAAACTAGATTTGCACTGCACATGTAGTTGTTTGAATAAAACAATTCTGTTATACAGTAGACTCGAACCACTGCAATGAACACAAAAATATATAATTAACATTAACTTGAATAGTGAACAAATTGTGCCTCGCTAGAGTGAATTGCACAAACACGTACATATACAGGGGGTCCCAGAAATAATTGCATTAATTTTAACCAGTAGTAGAACTCGTCAAGACAAACAATTTTTCTATGTACCATTTTTTCGAAAACTCAATTTTGTTTTAGCATTTTTTACCCTTTATGAAATTGACGAGCTACCTATGGATTTGATAAATCAGAGACATTGACCGGGGATATTAATTTGTTTTTCCCCCTTGCATAAGTAATTATGAACGTTTTGTTTTTAACTTGTTAACCAAAACGTTTTCAACAAAAAGTTATAAAGAAAAGTTGTTGGGTTTGACGAGTTGTATTTATTACTGAGTAATGCCATTATTTTGGAGACACCTGTATAGTTGAGGTTTGGAATAAAGACCTATCAGCCAGACCATGAACAATATGAAGGCATAATTGAAAACTAAAGATGAAGATAGTGATGTTGCTGAAGAATCATTTGTGACGGACAATTTTCACTGGTGAAGCATTGTTCTTGAATGTGCTGAAGAAAACTCGGATGAAGCAGAATATTCTAGTGTAAAATGTACAATCAGCTAATTAAACAGACTAAACTAATAGATTTTTTTATTTTATATACTAATTTTATGTAATATTTCCTTTTTATTATGTATTATGTTTCGTTTTTTTATCTTATTATGTATGTACTTTATAGCTTCAAATGCTAAGTTGTTATTGTAATAAACACTGTAAGTATCACTATTGTGTATTTTTACCTGCATCCTAAATAATGAACATCCTCGGCGGACTGACGGAGTTTTTTATCAATTAGTTTAAGATATCAATACAACACTCTACTGTACAATACGATATTCGACCAATTAAGTTACAAAGAGGACAAAAAGAAATTTTTGTAATTTCCGAAAATTCCTATTTCATTTAACCAATTTAAGTGCGAACAAAAACGTTATTATAGTCTTCCAGATATTATTCTTTTTGTAATTTTTACTTTACACTCCTGCAAGTGTGTGCGTGCGTTTAAAGTCGGTTTTATTTCTCATTTGGACAACTGACAGATCAATCCGCGTGTGGTTTTCATCAGTTAAAACGTCATCGATACAAAATGTTTCACTTGTCAAGTCGAGGCTGAGTCTGTGAGAGGACGGCGCCGCTGACCGCCTCCAAGGCTGCGAATGTGAGTGATTAGAGTCAGTGGCGTTCCGTCTAGTCTTTCCTCTTCCGGGACTGTCCCGCCGGGTCCGTGACGTACGAGCGACAAATCACAGATGGACGGCGTGGCCGGATGCTGCGGGATCTTCCGGGTCAGAGGCGCGTCTCCGTGGGAACATTAAACACCCAAAGAGTGTTGTTGAACTTGCCTAGTTGAAATTTCGTGCGTCGTTACCGACCATTTATTTGTACGTTCGTTCGTCCGAGGATACGATGTCCCACCGGATTGCGTCAAAATCCGACTATAGGAGATACGTCAAGAAGATCCAGGAGCGAACGAAGAGCCTCGTGCGTAGAATCAAGAGGTTTCATCCGAAAATCGGCACCGAAAAAGACTACTTCGACAATAAGTACCAGAACGTGGTGCGGGGCTTTCAAAATTTAGTGATGGTGGACGCGTTTCGGGGAAGGTCGCAAGAGGAGTGGCGATGGTTGCACTATCAGAATTTGAACGAGGATATAACGAGTTTTTGTGGGCTGTTCGAAAAAACGAAAATATCCACGAATGTGACCAGAAACGGCGACAAAGATTCAGACGCGAGTGATATGAACCTGATGGAGGCATCCGAACCTTTCGGCCACAATTTGCTCTATTCGCACATGGAACCTCTTGACGGGGACGTGGAGCCGGCGCCGGATGACTCTAGAGTGCTCCACTTTTCCGAAAACGGACAGATCAATAGCTTTCTGGACTTTGTCTTAAAATTGCACTGACACAATAAATGCCACAGGACTCGTGTTGCCGTTGTAAATCGGACGGAAGGACACAGGACTCGATTGTCGCCGAACATAAAAGCAGTTGCTTGTTTTGATTGCCACGTTCAATTGATGCTCAATTGGTCGTTTTATGACTTTAATCCGACTTTATTCGTTGCCAAGTTCAAGGATGAATGCACATCCCGATATCAGAATCCGGGGTGAGGGGATTAAGTGGCATCTCCGAGTGCACTACAGGGCATGGAAATCGCGCTGCGTCGTCATTTTTGTTGGGCGAAATTAACGTTTTTATTGCGTCGCAATGCAATTTCAGGTTCAGATTGTGTCCCGATTTTGCTGCAGTTGTCGTTTTGTTTTTTAAATTCTAGTACCAGTTTTAATTTTTTTTCTGTAATTAGTTGTGTTGTTTCGCAGATTTGCTTTTTGACGGCGACTGCAGCTCAACCATGATTTTTCGTAGATATTATAAAACATGCGAGTCGCATTTATACCACACATTTTTTGTGTGTAATTTGGCGAAATTGACGTGCGAATGTGTTAAAATGAACCGTTTACCGCTGACACTCTCATCGAAATTCAAAAAAGACGACCATTAATCAAAATTTAAATGGAGTTGGAAGAGCGTGGGTAGATAGCGGCACAAATCGAAAAACTTTGAGTTTTTCATTAGTCGGCGCTCAAAAATTGCAATCTTTTGCCGCGCGCATTAATTTTCAATTTGACACTGGTTATTGAAAATGTTTTAGTAGGGGCGGAAAATGCCGCACATTTTTAGACCATAATCGATGTGATTTGCGTACGAAAAGAGGCAGGAAATGGTGAGGGAATGAATAATGCCTTTGCGTATTGTGTTATGTGACGGTTTTGTTGCTAAGGATGCGGCGGAAGAACGCGCTCCAAATAAAACTTGGCAAATCCCTAATTTCTTTAACCGGATTGTAAAACGTAAACCCTCGACAAATTACGTGGAGTGGCGGAGCGAGCGAACAACGAGCGTTCAAATTCCGAATCCTCGTTGTCTTTGACTGCGGGCAAAAATAATACCTGCGGTTATTATTGGAAGGGTTCGCGTGCCGGCAAATGAATTGGTAAAGACGACTTTGAGGGCTAAGGGGAAACCAATAGAGAACTGCCCGATCGCGTGGTGGACCGCTCTACTGTCTAGATAATTAATGAAAGATAAAAGCTTACTACTACGGGACGACGCTTGTAAAAGATAATTAAAGTTCGGACAGGGGTTAGCTTTGACGGCCACTTTTCAGTTGAATCGTGTGCATGCACCGGGTTCATCTCGAATGAAATGGTTCAAGTTCACTGCGATGGCTTCTTGTAAGTAGCGAGCTTTTGTTTATCGATGGCCTAAAAGTTTATCGATTCGGTTTCTGCAGCCAAAAATATTTTTGCATTGCAAAACGTTTCATTTTTATATTCTAAGATGCTAAGAGTGTCTGGTGACTTTGTATTATGCTCTGTAGTGTGCTTTCATCTTTATTTAATGTAACTCCAGAATCGGGGACTCCGATGTATATTTGAAATTTAACAAAAAAAATTGACATCCTAATAAATACTTACTAAAAAAATTAGTAAATCACTAGTTGGCCCCATTTTACCATTTTACCGCCATGCGCTTGGGGAGTGTGAGTACGATTCAATAGATGACGCTATGAATAAATAACGGTTTTTAATAATTTAAAAAGAAACAATAACATTTTGAATTGTTTGCTTATTTTTCGCAGATCGCGGTGAAGGTAATCTTCAAAATGATGACTCAATCATTCGTTTTGATGAATTATTAAGGTTGATATGGCGTACAGTTAAAGAACACCTTTGCGAAATAATATATCGTGCGGATGAAAAGGTTGGAATTAATGGGATAAATCTTTTATAAAAATCGCTCGGACCTGCAAATATTGACATAAAAATCACCTCTGTCAAAGAAATGACGTTTTTTTTTAATGGCAACAATAATCTTTTATTGTGTCATTTTAAATAGCATGTTTTTTGCATAATATAAATTGATAAAATTTTTATTAGCTTACATAATAATATTTTTGGTATTAAAAAAAATGTATTTCCGTTTATTTATATTTTGCAATTTATTTATTTTAACGACATACGTAAGTCGGCAATTACTCTGAAAATCTTTTTTAACGTTAGATACACTGCTTGTGTTAAAATAATTAAATTACAAAATAAACAAATGTAAATAAATTGTACCAACGACTATTCACTGTAAAAAAAGCACACAAAAAAATGTTTTTTCAAATATGTGATTTATTAAAATATTTATTGTTATGAAAAAAAATTATCTTTAAAATTACGCCATCAAAAATTATGGTTGCCGTTCAAAATAATAGATTATTTTAGCTTATTTTTAAGTCAAAATTTGCGCATTTGAAATTTAAAAATGAGAGGTTTAAGCAATTTTTTTTGCTCCCCATAAAAAATTATGGAATTAATTTCAACCCACTGTAAAGTGTATTAGAAGACAGTAAATTTTATTAGAAGAAATGTCGTGTGAGCTTTTGTTACAATCTGAAGCGTGGAAGCGGAAGCTATTGGATTTGCTAAAATATTCACAATCTGTGATCCGTGGCATACATCTGCACCGATGCTTGCTTTAACTATTAAGACATTGGGCTGAGAAGACAGCGAAGGAAATGCAACACCGCGTTTTAAACCAAGGCCGGTTGGTTCGGTTTTTCTTATGGGAAGCAGTGATTTTTTTAATCCCATTTCCACTTCCCCATAGCGCTTGGTTTGTCCAAAGTTGGAGCACTTAGGTAGGGAATGTAAGCAAGTATGATGGACGTGAAGGCCAGGCCGCGGAAAATTTCCGAACCGCTCGCCTTCCTGGATGAGAAAAAAAAACCTCGCCGTCGAAAGGAGACGCGGAGGTACCGACGATGTTGGTGATGATGAAAAAAAAAAGTCGGCGCCTACGCCACGCCGGAATACAATGAAGAGTCGGGCCGCGAATGAATATTGAATGCCGTGGCGAATGCAAATAAATGTCGGACAACGTCGGTGTGTTTATTATTTATTATTTATGCATGTACTCTTGGACGTTTTACAATAGGTCGCGCAATCAAGTCCAGGAGCGTAACGTCGCCACATGCATTATCTGTCGATTGTGCATTATCTTGCCGATCCCGCAAGAAACTAAATCGATTCTCGGTTCTTCTTCGGATGCTAATTTCTAACGGTCCAGCCGCCCGAATATTTCCATATTTTCCGTCGGTTCTCCCCTCGCAATTGCGCGTCCTTGACATTCGGCGTTTGTTGTCTGCAAACAATTTTTTTGTGTCCACTTAGACGTGGACAAGATATTCCATAACTTAATTGCTGTAAATTTGCCGTCAATTATGTAATGGAAATGTCAGGTGCGAGGCTGCTCGACTTCAATTTGGAACGGTTGGATGGAAGCGACAAAAAGTCATTAATTCCGTGAATCGCCCGATTGGGATTAAAATCGCAAATATTTTCACCACCAGACTCCGCTAATTCGCTATGACACAAATAAGCGCCGGTGACAAATTAATTGCCAAAAACAAAATTTCAGTGTAAGGCGGATGTTGTAGAATGTGAAAGTGAGCGTTAATTCCTAATGGGATTTTCGCATTTTCGTTGGTGCCATCGTCACCCGTGATTTGCTTTCCAAAACAAGTTACGTAAACGGTACCCTTCTAATTGTGACAAGCAACTTGCCGCAAATGTCGTTCGGAATTATTCTAATTGCATATGAAATATGTGGCGCGTCGATTATATTGTTAAAATACCACGGACAACCGCTTGCGTAGATTCCCATATCGGTTTTCCCGGTCGGTGGCAACCCCCACATTAAAAACCCTCATATCTCTACTATCTAAGGCGACAGCACTCTGATCGATTCTCTATCCCCTGACGGGAGTTATTAAACTTTGACATTCGACAATAATTTTAAGTCGCACACGACATTAGTTCAAACACGCTTTTAATCGTCGGCAAACACGTCTCTGATGCGTACTTTCCCTTACTATTTTATTAATCGTTCCGTTTGTTTTTTTTATTATATTGAGGCTAAACTGAGAATTTTTTGTCCCGCCATAAATACGGAACCAAAACCAATAACCATCGAACGTTTATCGAACGAATTAGCACGGCTTCAATAATATTTTGTTGTCCGATGGGTTTGGGGAAAAGCGTGGAAAAACGAACGTCACATTTACTGGAAAACTGGAAAATTGGTGGGGGCTGGAGGCACGATGTAGAAGCGTGCTCCAGAAGTAAATCCACATTAGATTTATCATCGTAATTGACAAATTTTATGATAACATCACTTGTATACGATAGATAATAAACGTAATGAAAATGTCAGATACAACAGTATAGTTGTTGAACTCTGTTTCTGTGCGTAACGTCAAAGAGAGTATAACGTAATTACATATTGTCTGAGTTTTTTATTCTTGCGATCTAAATTGCAAATTCTGAATGTATAAATCACCGTTGTGTCATTTCTATTAACTATAATGTGGCGCTCGAAATAAAGTCGTAATGTTAAAATTACGCAGAGTTTCTGAAATAGTATTCGCCCATCATTTAACTAAATAGATTTTTGGCAGAGTGCGGGCAAAGTAAAACTCGCAGGATCGGTGGCTAATAAAAGTTTCGTCCTTTTGAGGCTCCGTAAGCTTTGGAACTAAGAAACGATCCGAACACTTCTTTGGAAGGATTTTCACTGTTTCAGCTCGAGGATTTGTTGACAAAGACTCTAGAAAACTTAACGAGCCCTTGTTTACTGCAAAAATGTTTCCACTTTTTCTTTTGTCTCGAGTCCAGTAACGATAATGATAAAACCTAATCTAAACATGAAGCAGTCTAATTAAACACATATTAAAGTGTCGGGTCCAGATTATCGTAACATGTTTCGATTAATCAATGTGCGAGTATTATACATCATAAAACGCCTAATCTCTTTTCACAGCCAAAGTGGAAATTGAAGTCACCTTAATCTTGTTGTCAAAATACGAGTTTTATCACTGATTTTACTTAATAAGAAATTTAAAATGCCCTGTCACGATTTTCGTTTTAAAATCATTTAAAGAGGCTTTCCGGACCCGAGGAGTTGTTTCCATAGTTTTATTATGTATTTCAGTTCGTTGATTCGATTGTTTTAATTTACATTCTGTATGACACATTTTTGATAATCCTTATCTTCAAACTAGTTAATCAGCCACAATGAAATTAACAAATTCCAACGTTTCAATAAAGTAATAAGACTGCTGTTTTCACCATTCTCCTATTTTAAAAAATTATATATTCGCACATCCGCTTTAACTATGATATTATGATATAATATATTACGAAAAGGAACCGTGTGTGATAGTGTGTTTCTTAAGTGACGTAATTCTCGTGAAGTAAGCCATCAGTGACAAATGAGATTTTTTTAAATTTTAGTTTATTAGCCCGTTTTTAATCCCCAAGGTGTTTTTTTGTCGGTAGGGCATATCTCTCTTAATTCTTTATCAAAATCAATGATTGAACCATCATTTTGAAGATTACCTTCACGGCTAACAACTAAACATAAACAAACAAGTCAAAATGTTAATGTTTCTTTTAAAATTATTAAAAACCGTATTTTGGTCATAGCGCCATCTATTGATAATCTGTTTATTTAAAAACATCTCCCACTTCCCAAGCGCATTCCAAACGGTAAAACAAACCCGATTGCGATGCGAATTGAATAATTGTGCGAATGACGGGGACCACCTTTTAGTTTTTAGTTTATTCGTCCACCAGTCGCAATCAGTGACAAGGATGCTGTTGGAAAAATATTCACAAGTTTTGTGAGTGTGTGAGGCGTCCGGATGTCGTCTAACGTGGACTTGTTTTGACTACGATTGTTCGACGTCTCGCATACTCTCAATGATCTGCAGTTTGTGCGTTTTTCAGTCAGTTTGCTTCAGTTTGCTTTTAGCCAGCTCAGAGAGCGCTCGTGCAAATAATAAGTTACTACATTTATACATTACAATACATTTATATCAAAGGACCTCTGGTTTTTAATTAAACATTCCAACAGATGCATTGACAATTTCTGGGAAATCGAATCGTCGCCTGAAATTCTCAATAATACTTTGTTTGGTGCCCCTTAAAAATTTCATTCTCTAAACGTCTCAATTGCACCGAACCAGAAAGTTTGTTGACGAGACGAACAATTTTCTGCACTTTCTGCAAAGTGAAGAGGTTCAAGCGAGTGTCCCGATGAGAAACTTGTAGTTTTAATATTCGTGAAAAGTTTTCTCTAATTCGTTGACGCTGTACAAAATTTCCATAATATGGACATTCGCTTTGGTCTATTAGAACGAACAAAGTTCAAATATTTATCAAAATATTCTCGCACCCTATGAACTCTTCAACTGTTGTAATTATTCCGCTTGAAACGAAGTTTTTTTTATTCAATTTGTTGTAATGTCATCAGGAAGGATGTGGCGCCCAGCAATGTTAAATGCTCGCGGACAGGAAATAAAAAGTTGCTTTAGGTAGATGGAATGGTAGAGAATGAGTAACATTTCGTTCCACCTTGAAAACGCAATCCTTAATACGAGAAAACCATAATTACATATATTGCTAACTAATTATCGGTACTGTCTGCGTCAATTTGCCAATTAAAATTCTTAATTATGTGCGGTAAATATGAGCAAGGCAAGAAGAGGCGCAAGATAAGTGTTTGTTAGTTAATCAGGAAGTGAAGTGGCAGGACGATTTGACCTAAACACCAATAGAAGGGTACATGCGACTAAACAGCGGCCAGGTCACGATCGTTTTAATGAAGAGACGGAGGACCTCGCAGGATGTTTACAAGCGACGAATGCATTAACACATCTTTCATTTTTGGTCTCTGTGGACACAAACAAGTTCACAGATAAGACGATAATCTCGTGATGTTCTTGACTCGGTTGGAATTTTCGGCGAACGCGCGCGACGCGTTTGGGGCGCACGGACACCTGGGGGACGAGCACGCGCCGATGAAGGGGGTCCTGCACCCTCTCCGGCGTCATTTGCTCGGGCGCCCCGCGGCAAGATCCGTTCCGTTCCGATCGAGATCACACGCGAGAGAGAGATAAACGGTTCGCGGTGTTTGCCGTCGGCAAGGTCAGGTTCGTGGCGCCACAACGAACTGTAAACGCCGTCCGTGGCGCAGGCACCAGCACGATATTACCAGCAGGAGAGAGTCTACGGGCAAGTTATGCGGATTTCGTAACCGCACACTCCAATTACCGACAACGACGTCGTAACCGATACGGTAATTATTGCCTTGGCGTGTTCTCCTGTACACACACGTGCTCCAGGGGTGCCGAGTCCGACGAGGATGATTGTGCGCGGTGCCGAAAACGCGAACTTTACATCATTCATCAGGGCGATAGAAAATTGAAATATTTTTTTTTTGTCTATACTTTTTGAAAACATACTACCTACAACGACTGGGAACTGCTTACGGAATAGACAAGTTTTATGCGTGTTAAACAATCCCGTGGAAGCGGGTACGTTGACCCATTAGGAGCATCAGGTGTACTCCTCTATTCTTGCATCTTCATAGCACAGGTTTTACAAATTGAATCATTTTTGCGTTCGTGGGACAAAATGCATTTGCTCAGGTCACATTTGAGTGATTGTCAAACAATATTTCACAGTGGCAGATGAACGGGAGAGATTCCAGGACTTGGGGGAGAAAATATTTAAGACACGCTTCGAATGAATAGTCGATAATAGAAACCTTAAAATGAAACCATTGAATCAATTGTCCTTAGATTGTAACGCAACTTGTACCTGATGATGGTGCAAAAAGCCGAAACATTTCCCCTTTTGTTTTTACAATTTTATATTAAACCACCCAACACCTGACTAGACTTTGAATTTGCAATTTCCAAACTTATATTTCTAATATGTCCAGGATAGGTGGAGTCCGCTCCTGGCCGCAACAAATGTTTATTTACTATTGTGTTCGAGTCGTATTGTTGGCCTTGGATTATCTTTTGTTTTGGTAGTTTTGTCGATAAGTTGCAGTCGCTAGCGATAAACGCTTGAATGGCGGCGTTTCCCGGACAGAGGATACAGTGATTTGTTGAGTTGAGGGAAAATTACAGTTCATGCAATCAACGAGCAGATGACGTTAAAGCGGCCGTCTTTTATTTATTATAAAAAATTAATTTTGTTTGTGTTCTGTGCATTTATTTGACGTGATTGATGATAAACAAAATAATCTTATGATGCGCGTAATATTTCGACGAACAACAAGCGTGACCAGACTTTGTTTTCCGTGACCTGACCTTACTAAATCCCATTGAAGGAAAGAGCTGTCCCGATGAACGAACCAACCCTGTTTGTGAAAAAATTTGGGAAAAATCTGACATGACAAAAAGAAATATTTTTTTATCTAGAAAAAAGTATTAAAGCTGACGGGGGTAATTTGTTGAGTCCGGTCCTGTCCCCCTAGACCATGCACACGAGAAAATAAAAAGTGAAATTCAAGACCCAGTAGGCTACACTAAATAATAATAAAAAAAAAAAATTTTGTTTTTTAAAGTAATTAATAGACCTTTGGAACCAGATAAGTGCATTTTCCTTTAATTGGTTAGTAAATACGGGACATACCATGTCACTTTTAAGGTACTGAGTTTTAGAGAAAAGGACAGAAAAGATTCTATGTAAAAAGTATGGGTGCGAAGGAGAAAAAAATATTGGCAACCACAGGATTTACCTTACCAATGGACGTGGCATATTTTCTGTTCTTTTCTCATTTCTGCAGTCTCCTCGAATTCGGTCTTTATATGGTCTTAGTTCGGATTTTATAAAAACAGAACTATGTATATTAATATAAAAAAGAAGTTTTATATACGACCATAGTTATATCAAACTTTTTTGTACTTTTGGATCACACCTCAAGAAGGTGATTGCACATTCTTGTTTTATAACATATTCGAACGTGCGTGTAAAATTAAATTTATCGCCATAAATTAAGTTAGTGTAGGCAGTATCAGAATCGGTGACAAGGGAAAACGCAGTAAATTTATATTGTCCGTCAACAACTTATTTTATATTTGGATCAAAATAATAAACAATATGTATTTATTAAAAGTATAATTTATTTTTAACATACATTTGCGTATATTTGTAAAAACGAGAAGGATTAAATAGTTAGTTAATATGAAGCAGTTGTTTTAAAAATAGAAGGATCTCATTGAAACATTAAACAATCTAAAAGCAATTTATTATTATTTATTATTGTATATATTTTTTTAATAAAAGCTTACATACTTGCATTAAACAATCTGTTCAACCTAACATTCGTCATTTCCATATCAATCACAAACAACCGTAATATTTAGATACCACCTCACCGAAAGCGCCTTTAACACTAAATTAAATCTTCAAGTTTTTTTTAAAGAAATATACCACTGGTTAAACTTGTTTCAAAGATTTTATAGGCAATTAAGTTGTTTGGTGAAAAGTGACCGAAGTTCTCCCAAATCATCAACACCTTCAAACGAATCAATCGATTATTCGTCGGCCATTTCCTTAAAAGTAAAAGAACTAAGGAACAAAGAGGATCCTGGCGCTTTTAAGAAACGAATGATGATTCTTGATACTTGATTTCACTTCTGTGCTGGCTAGGGCGAGGAAGAACCCATCCGCCTTAAAATTCAATAACATTTAGAACTAATCAAAGCAAAAGCCAAACCTTATCATCTTCGACCCACATTTTAGCACGTGGAACGCGTTTACTGTGCATTTGAGACAACATAAATGAACTACTACAAGATAAAACGATTTCCCGAAAACAAATTAAGTTGATATAGATGACATGTCTTCAAATATTTGTTCCCACACTTAAGATTTTTCATTAGTTTTTAGCATTTTATTATTTACCTTATTTTTAACTTGTGTTTTTTCATTGGTCTTACATTCAAACGTAACATGCTCGCACAATTAATTAAGAACAGGAGATTTACGTTTTCTCGAAGGGAAATGGAAGCAGAAATACAAAGTGGCGTACAGAAGGAGCACTTATCTGGAGTGGGTGCATTTGTGTTTGAAAAATATAAATACATTAATTTTTTGGGGGGGTAAATAAATTAAACCAGGCATTATTTAATGATAAATCCTTTTGTAGTTTCCATTGAATAATAGTTCTTGCAAAAACAAAAACTACAGTGCTAATGTTTTGAATAATTTTGTTCCTGCGCAAGGATCATATGATCGCAGAATCGGTGTGATTGCTAAATAATTGTATGTTGATGACACGTATTTTTGTATTGAACAATGTGGTGTAAGTGTTGAGTAACATCGCAGCGATTTGATATGAACAAAGTGACGCAACAAACATTTTGCTGAGCCGAAGTCGTCAATCGAAAGTGGGAGTTTTTATCCGGGCGATATTAATTACTTCCGGAATCCGGGTGCCGCTCCGTTTTTACGTTTTGTCTTCTTAGCCGTCCAGAACTTTGAATTGCATGCATGCATGCGTTTCAGGTGTTGTATTTCCGATTGCATGCTTGCTTTGAAAATGCAAGACGTGAAACTTTTTTGCGGTTTGACTCGCGGATTTTAACCGTGGTTTAATAAAATGTGTTTTATAAACGTAACTAGTTTGCATCTTGTAAATTGTAAGCGCTTATCAGATTCTGTACGAAATACTTCGTATTCGTTCCATGGCATGAAATTTTTATTCAAGGCTTACAATAATTACGCAAACGAATTTTTGCCATAATCGGTTCTGTGATTTATCGATCACGATCGTGTGCTATCATCGAGGCGATTTATGGATTCCGATCGTCTCGATATTAAAACGATTCATCTCCCTTCCATATATGTACCCGAAACATGGATAGGATATCACTTTACATTTATGCAAATTCGAAACACTGCAGCATTGTATATAAAATTTCAAAAGAAGCAGCTACCCCGCATTCTGATTGATTTTCTTCAATAAAGCTTAAAATAAAACTAAGTGAATTACATGGAATATGTACAGCATAATTTTCTTCTAAAATAAATACATAAATACACTGAGTCAGAAGCCAAAAGGTTGAAGTGATTAAAAAAAAAAAACAAAAATAAGCTAAATGCGTAATTTCACACTAAAAACGATGAATTTGACGGTGGCAAGACGAATTAAGTGATTATCGTACTGGGAAAATTTGAATCAACTTTTTACCCTTTGTATAATACCTCCAATTTACCATGAATATTATTAAATCTTTGTCATACGAAAATAAATATGATAATAAAAAATCTGAAAAAAGTCTAAAGAAACAAGATAAAAAATTAAAAATTGATACTAACTGAAAAAATTCATTTGGAGACTCAAGGGTTGAATTATATTCTGAATGAAGAATAAGAACATTATAGTTTTTCATATTTTGTGCTTTTTTATGAGTTTGTACTTTGTTCTACTTTAATAAATCATTCTACTTTCCTAAAAGATGCAAGTGATTTTTTTGGAGGCAAAAGGGTCCAAGTGCATTTAATATCAACACTGCGTGAACTTAATGAAGTTTTCAATAAATATACTAAAATATTGGATACCACACATGTATATTTTTCAAACAACTTTTCCAATTTTGGGCCATGCGAGACTTTAACGTCGATTTACTCCACTTTTACAATTTTGCACTGAACCCTTTCATTTATCTTCCAAGTTAACTATCCTAATAAACATTTTTTCAAACGTGTGCGCTGAAAATTTTGTTGTGGTAGCTTTAGGTTATTGTCTATCTTGAAAATAATTTCTAATTTGGCAAACTTACAAAAACGGTATTTACATTCTTTATGAACCCTTCCTATGACCTAAATACGCTTAAATCAATAAAAATTGATAATGCAACAGACAGAAAATAGTGCGGTTCTGACTCAGGTCTTCTATTTTCCGGTCGCAACAGGAAATTACTTCAAAATAAAAAAAAATCGATTTTTATTATTATTAGATACATGTGGTGTATGTTTTTTGTGCTCAAGCATACTATTCTGGTTTTTATGGGAAATATTAGGTCGGTTAGATTAGGACAAAGTGCATTTTAAGGTGCTAGCAATAGTTTTTGAATTATTTGATTTTTCGGTTTGTATACGGTCGTGTATTATGGTAACAGTTTATACAAATTTTGAAGTGATTGTATAATTTTTATTGCGGGCCATTCCAGACCATACTGTGTGTTTCAGGGAAAATGAGCCAGTCAAAATATCTCAACTGTAATGTAAATTTGCAAACAAACAACCGAAACAATTTTTGTTCCAAAAGGGGCATGTTTAAACGTTAAAAATTAAGTTGTTGGGATACCTGTTTCAATGGGGTCGGTTTGACAATTTCACTTGGAAGGGTTTTTTGAGTCTCTTCAAAAATGTGTACATTACAATTGGTTTTGATGTGTTAGCTTCAGAAAAAATGCAATTTGTTAGTTTGTATTATGAGTATTTAGTAAAAAACTTGATGTTGCTAATAATGTTCTCAAAATAATTTAATTTTTTATGAAAAGTTTACTCGGTTTTCTATCCTGATACATATAGATATTTTGACTGGCTCGTTTTCACTGAAACACACGGTATACCAAGCGCTGTTTCTTGGACGGAATCCAAGAAGCAGTAGAATCAGAAGCAGCAGTAGCGACAGTCAGTTGTTCGCCGAACGAATCGATCGTAAATCGAATCGGCCGTGGAAAAATTCCACGGCACACTGCAAAAACTTATCAATTTCTCGAGGTGTCGGCCACGATCGTCGGTGCCGATGTGGTCCGGCCGCCCCCTGGTGCTTTTCTGTAATGTACTTACGTCTACATCTGTGTGTCGGCGGTGTCGGTGTCGGGGAGAGAGTGGAGTTCGGCGCCGCGCACCGCGATATTTATTTTCAGTTGTTTTGAAAGCGCGACGAAGTCAAGTTGGTCGCGGCGGCGTCGACGAACGCGAAGCAGGCCACGGTTTGAGTCGTCGCACATTGCACCAGAAGCATCAGAAGCGGCCGCAGTAGCGACCGCCACCTCGTCCACCAGTTTTCGCGTGTGTGGTGCGGAAAGTTTCGCGGAAAATGTGAATTTCCGGCAAATTTTCCAGCGGATTTTCGTGACGCGTGTGTCGGTTGTTTGTTTTGATTTTCGTGTGTCTATCTGCGTGTTGTGTGTGTGTTTATTTTCTGGTGTGCGAAGAGGACGGACGTCGCGACGCACCACGACCTACGTGTGGATGGTAATTTTCTTCGGCGAAAAGACGTGTGGTGGAGAGCGGCGCGCCGCGCTAAAGGCACACATACGAGCGCGCTTCTCCTGCTTCTTTTTCTCTTTTGTTATTATTGTTATTGTTTACGACGAGTGTATTGTTGGACGAGCGGCGTCGTATGTTTTGTTGTGTTTTGCCCCTTGACACGGTGATGCTGGGGTCGTTACAAACCTGATGACTGAAAAATTGAGGGGAAAGCGTTTTTTGCAGTCTCGTGCCGGCGATGATAATGCACACGGTCGGCGCCTTCATTATCGTTTGCGCAACACTCTGTCACGCTTTTATCAAAGAAATACCATCATCTGACGTTGCGATAAAACGAGGGGAAAAGTCGTGGTCGTGGTCGTTTCGGGAGGCGAGGCGTCACGTTCCGACCGCAATGTTCCTTCGGACCGGGAATAGGTTAAGGTTTTGGGGAAAATTGCGACCTCGACAGTGACATTCGAAATTGTTGTGGACCCGTGCCTATGCCGGAATATATTTGACGGTCTTTATCCTTTCGCGACTGGACGAGACACGTCCGAGGAATTTCATTATAGAAATTTATTGAATTGTCTCCAAGTTTTTTCGTCTATCCGACTACGACATTGAGTTATTCTGGAAATGTCGGCGATCGGTGAGAAATTCACCAAACGGTTTTAGAAACCATGACCGGACAGAAGAGAATCTGATTACCACTTTGTTCTCCTCGCTTAGCTAACTTTGATCGCTCAACTTATTGTTTTTAACCGTAAATCTTGCACAAACGATCGGGCAATAAAAATTTGTCGACTTCATTATTTCTGGCCGCCCGAGTATGACGGAGAAAATTGCGGCAAAGTTGTGAGAGTAATTCAAATTAAGATTGCGATAAGATGAATGGGGAAGCGATAAGAGACACGAAGCGTACAGCACTTAGAGGGGAGTGGAAATCATCTAGGTCAGAAGTAATCCACCAACTGATAATCCGGAGATATTTAATGGCGTTATTTTTTTACTGTTGCTCAGACGTATTTTTCACCAACTTTCGTCAAATTGGTTAAATGAAAGAAAAACATTTGTCTGTGAATATGTTTTTTAATCTTTTTTTACGAGTTTACGGGAATTGAAATTCCGGCAAGCTCTTCCGTCATGAACAAAAAACAAGCTTGCAATAAATCAATTTTGCGGTCTCCTAAAAATTTTGAGTTTGATTTTTCTACCCTATTACACATTTTATCCCAATTATATACTTTAAAAATTTTGCCTCTGAAAATAAAATCACTCACATAAGAAAAAACGGTTTATGCAGGGCCATCCTGTATAGTAAAATACTTAAAGGAAGATCGGGCAAAAGAGTTAACATCTCCAAACGACCAAAAATTTGCATTTTGTTGAGACGTAAAAGGTTCTTATTTGAACGCAATAATTTCGACGGTGATTCAGTTATAGAGGTTTTGCTGAATTTAAATTACTTATAGTACTTATAATAAATAATACATCCACGTATTATATTGTTGATGTTATCAGAAATAAGTTCCGAACTCGAAGTTTAACATCCTTTGAATGACGCGAAGTTTACTCAGTTAAAAAAAAGATAATAATGGTTTTCGGTAGTCGACGACAAGTGCGTACGTCGAGTTTGTTCAGTGTTTATCGACGGGAAAGTACAAATCAGTCTAAATATCCAAAGATCTTTTAACTCTTTTTTCGTCGGTTTTTATTAATTTTATTTTAACGGTGCGCATCCACCATCACACGTCCGAACCGCCGAGCATATCAATCAAACGTTACGCCGTTATCTTCGTCAGATTTCGCCTCCGGAATGAGATGAACCAGACGTTGCGTTCTCGTTTTCATTTTCGTCGGAAGCATTCCTCAAGACGGCGTCCCCAACCAGTTTCATCCAGAAGAAGAACTACCGGAAGAGGCTGAAAGTGCAGCTGTTCCGGACCGATCAGAAGGTGGCCAGCGGCGAGTGGACCTTCGAGAAGCGAGGCAAGAGTCACGGCGTGCTGGGGAAGGTCGGCGGCGTAGCAGTGACGTTAAAGCAGTGGTGGCGCGATGTGGGGCTCTGCCCCAGGGCGGCCCCCTCGACGGTAGGCGGCCCCCTCGCCGCGAGGCATCGCTGCTATCACAGCAAGAGGGGGTCCAACCATCGATCCATGGGACAGTCCATCAGCATGTGTAAGCTGAATAACCATTGCCGACAACACAAGAAAAGTAAGTCGGGGGATGATGGTAGTCGTGGTGGTGATTCAATGATTTGTCGTTTTGACGTCAGCAGTCCCGAACGTACACCACCAGGAGTGGAGTCCCGATCGATGATGATAATAAACGATCGGTATTTATAGATGCGCTCGTAAATTTCACGCTTCTAAGTATTAATGGGCGACTGGAACGTTCCTAATTGTCCCGCGGGATTATTTTCGGAGCGACTCCGGGAAAAATCGTAAAATTTCTGATTTTTCAAACAAAAACAAGAGTGGGTCGTCGCGAATACAAATTTCCGTTTGATTATTTCACCTTGCATCGAAATGTAAGGCAAATACCCGGACGTTTTATTCAGATGACGTACGTTTGGGACTATTTTTTCGATCCGAAAAACTTAAACAATGTTCGGGTTTAAATTGCATTACATAAAATAGTTACTTCCAAATGTTTTGTGTATATGTATCACTTTTTGTGGATCGTCGGGAATTATTTTGGGTGGATCAAATCTTGATTACAGCTTGAAATGGCAAACGATTATTTATTTTAATAATAACGGTCTTATTCGGCTTTTATTAAATTATTATGAACTATTTATTTTTCTTACCATGTTTATAGAACCCATGTAACCTATCTTTACATTATATGATTTCATTCGGATATGAATGATCCATCGGAAGCGTTTAAGTTGCTATAATTCAGGATTCAGTTAGAATAACTAGATAAAGACAAATTTAATATATTTTTTTGACAGCTTTTGTGGCTTAAACGCTGTTGAAGTTTTCAAGATTAGTTTACTGTTACTTACTATTGAAAGGTGAAGAAATATTCTTGAAAACGCCAATATCGAATTATGAAATCCGTCGAAGATTTTATTGATTGGTTTACTGCTACTTACAATTATTGAAGAGTAACGAAGTAATAATACCGAAAACTTCAATATCGTATTATGAAATCCCACGCGGAGTATGAGGACGTTTGTAGACATTTGTTAAACAATAGAGGGGAAGTGCCAAAATGTAAATAAAGGGCGAGAAAACGCAATTAGTGTAGATTAATCAAATACTTGGAACGGTTCCTAAATGTCAAGAGGATCGAATTGGGCGTAGGTCGATTTAATAACTCTTTTATTGAGTAACATCCAACCAACTATTGGAAGTTATGACGAGTTTCTATCATGTAATTGATGTCGATAATTTTTATTTTTAATAAAAGTTTCAAAAAGTTAAAGAAAAAACGTTTCCGGGTGATAATAGCGTATTTCTGTGATTTGCTGTAAATAAAATAAAGCTAAATAAAATCACAGTGATGAGTATTAGGTACAAAGATAATGCTGCGGTTGATCCCTTCCGAATTTAGCCACTTTTTATTTTTTACTGCCAATCTCGTATTTTTGAGACATACAAATTGAACACGAGTGCAGAACTTTACCCGCTTGATGGACCAAATCAGACCGTTTCCAACAGAAGAAAATGTTAATAAATTGTTGCATTTTTGCTGCAGAGGAGTGGCGGTATAATAGTATTAGGAGATGCGACAGAAATATCTTGGAACGAGGTGTGGAGAAGATCTAATTTCGCCTTTGCGCGATAATGGATGCAATTAACGTGAAACTTTTAATAGGCCACGATCAACAAAAGCTGAAGAACAGAGTGACGGCTCTTAACACTTATAACTCGCGGTACATTTGAGGTAATTGAATTGTCGCAGAATCGATCGGGCGCGAACAACGTTCGCAGAAGAACGTGGGAGCAATAATTGTCGCCGATTCCATGAAACATTGAAATGTCGGCCGACGGTTTGGATTAGAGTTTTTTTTTTACTGTCATAGCGTAATGCGATAACGCTCTGTAAATTACCTCCATGTCGTCATGACACAGGAAGCACATGAGTGCCGGTTGCACTTCCTCATTTTTCGCAATTGCCCAAATCCTACGAAAAGAACGGACGAAATGGAATAATTTGTCACGGAGGGATTTGAGGGCCCAAGAAAGCGATTAGGACGGCGGAGGAGGAGGTTAGAGGAAAACGACATTATTTCATTGCGATTAACGAGAATCCGGCCGATCCTAGATGTTTCTTCGCTCGTTTGAATTGTTTAATAAGATTTGAATGCGTAATGATTTACGGAAAACGTATTCAAATGGGATTTCATCGTCGATGACGCGCGGAAAAACAGCTACGAAGAATTTCCATTGCAAGAAACAAAAGCGCCTTTGAATAAAAACTCGGCACAGTTTATTCCGGAATTTGGGGTGCACGTGTGCTGGGAAGAAAAAAGATCCAAATTGAATTCCGGGCGCGTCCGGCATTCCGGTGTTGATTAAGAAGTGTTAATATTCGACCCCCGTCGCTTTAAAGATCCAAATTTCAAAGTGGCGTGTGTAATTTTCCTCGTATGGTGGTGTATCGCGCTTATTTATAAACTATGACTAAAAGACGTGCCTCGAATGTCGCACCCCGGATTCAACAAAAATCCGACCCAGTTTCCAATCGGCACGAGGGCGTTAACCCCCCGCGACCGTATTTTTGGTTGTTAAAAGTTTTCGTTTGTCTGTTTTCCGTTCCATTTGAGCGGTGCGAGACTCGTTTTTTATCCGGAAACGTGTGTCTCTCCTCTTCCTTACGACCACCCTCCGGTTACCGGATCGGAGGAAATGGACCGAGTTTTGCTGTGCGTGACCGATGATGTTTCGTCTTGTCGATTTATCGGATAGAGGCACGATTGTTATTGGGATGACGTTGATGGACGACATTAATAACGTCCGACTCGCGCTCATAAAAGAGAAATTTTCTAATAAACCCCGATGGACCGTGACCGACGCGATAATTGATCGGCGATGTGTGGGGATTAAGATGAAATTGCGCGCGAATAAAATGAACGTTTTTCCGCTTTAGTTCACCGGGTCCAGGGGATGTGGTCCGGTTCCTGCTTATGTATGCAACACAATATACCGGATTCGGTTATCGTAAATAAACTGATTTTTGTAAGAAAAAATAAATCCAGAGTTAAATTTAAAGCATCTTCCCGTACAAATTTGTGGCGGAAAACTGAATCACGTTGACTCACGATTTAGTCATGCAGCCGAACAAAACTGTGAAGAACAGATGACAAATACGCGATAAGTACAGGAACGAACATCAACTTCGAATTTGCGTGTGTTTCGTAAACGTTCAGGAATTTGTAAATTTGTGTTTGTTTAGTATGGCGATAGGGATTCTCATAAGTGTGAAAATTAAACTTTGTGTTCGTTTTTCCTGCAAACACCAGTTCACTGGAATCGTAACAGGAAGTGTTCTTTGTCAGACGTTTATCGGATGAGATTATAAATTCATCTGTTCGTAAACTGTGTTGGCTAGCTAAGCAGTGATAATAATCGAGGGGAATTGTTTACTCATACAGTTTCGACTGTTGACTCGATGGTTGACGTAAACATTTCAAGCGTTTCTACTGTTTTTTGTAGGAAAAGTACCGAGATTCGAACCGAATTTGATTACATTTATCGCTGAATTATCTCAACCCTTCACAATCAATGTTTCCTTTCTTATCTTTGAAATGTAATTTTTTTTCCATGCCGAATTTAGATCAATTCTCTAAAAGTAAATCCACATCACGATTTTTCGTATACATATTTGCCGAATAGTATTTTAATTACGTTTATTTTATAACTATCTAACACTTTGATTGTTTCGAGTTGTTTCGAGTTTGATTGATCCGAGATATTACAGTGCGCAAAATTTTTTAAATTGAAAGCCTTTTATTTTTCTTATTTTAAATTGGAACCTTGGTTTATTGTTATATCATTCGATGCGGAATTAAAAAACAAACATTTTTTCCAATTACATTGTTCACATATTTTGTAATTATTTAATTGTAATTATTGATGTTATTATTATTTTAATTATTAAGTAATTATTTTATTATTAGTTACATAGCCGCCTCGATAAACCGACTTAACTAAATTAGATTTTTTTGGGGCTTCGTTAAGGAAATTGTTTAAGACGAACCTCCAACCACACCAGAAAACATGCAACAAAGAATTATTTGCAAATGAAAGCATCTGATCTATTAGCAAAGTAGCAGGTCATTTTAGACCCGTCTTCGTTTGTGCCTTCGAGTGAAAGGAAGACTTTATGTTGTCATTATTAAAACTTAAATAATTTCAAAATATGTTACGTCAACAATTGTTTTCTAAGCCTTCTCTTCTATTTTTATTCATTAAAATTGCGATTGAAATAGTTTACAAAACGAGTTTTTAATATAACTTCGAATGCGATAGAATGGTAATTAGAGAAAATGTTTGGTTTTTAATTCCACAGCGAATGGCTTAAAATTAAACAGTGGTTCCAATTTAAAATAAGAAAAATAAAAGGCTATGAATTTTGAAAAGTTTGACAGTAAACTTTGCACCTTCTGTAATAACTCGGATTAATCAAACTGGATTAGCGAGATTATTAGACATTATTTAATGATTACTTAGGAGTAATATAAATTTTTTAAACTAGAAGTCGAAAATATTTTTTTTCGTTTTTTTTTTTCAGTTATCTTTGAACCGATTTGAAATATTTTTTGGAAATATGTAAGCAACTAAAAATGCAATTTAACAGATACCAAAATATATGTAGGTATATAGCATGCAATTAAAAAAAATATATATCAATATGACGTCACACTTTTCTGGGACATTCTGTATTCTTAAAAATATTTTCCTGAAATATGTTCTAGAATGTAATTAAAGACTGCGGTCGAAAATCTTTTTTTTGTTTTTATTTTTTTTAAGTTCTCTGAACCGATTTGAAAATTTTTTTGGGAATATGTTAGCAACTAAAAATGTAATTTAATACACTAAAAAAATAATTAATTAAAGTCCGCATAATATCAAAATTAAGTAATAACTGATCTACAGAAGCCGGAAACTGAGATGAAGGAGCCTGTATATGTATTTATTTTTATTTTTTTAAATTTAGATATTTAATTTTTCATGTTTTTGTAACATCAGTAATTATCTTAGTGTGTGCGGGCAGCACTGAGTGGATTTTTATCGGCTGGCTAATTTAAACATCCCATTTTTCAATTGTGCTACAATTTCCAAAAAAAAAAATCCCCGCGAAATGGGGTAAATGTCTTCGGCTTGTGTCAGGACCGTAGTGGATTTTTGTGCTTGTTTCAGGCTTGCACTTGCGCAGTAGTGGCGACGACTGTCGGATGCCGGCAGAGGGGGGCGTCCCAAGCTCGGAGTCTGCACACCGGGAACGACTCCAGAAGCACAACCATGCCAGCCACGGGGGAGGCCCCTATTATGACCCGGAGTACGCCCGCATGGAGTCGTGGCTCGACGAACATCCCGATTTCGTCCAGGACTACTTTCTCAGGTTCGTATCTTGGCCGTTTTGCTGATAACGAACGATTGAATGCACCCCCGAACACTCGAGACGACTTGTCCGATAAAAAAGTGCAATTTACGGTCGAACGGTCTTGATAAAACGGCCCCCGGCCAACGAAAGGGTGGCTGTCGAGCGCCGGATGAGGGTGCGATGATAAGGGACGCCATTTCGCAGTAGCTCGTCGAGGGTGTAATTGTTTTTTGATTGAAGCTGAGCTAAATCAATCTACAGAAGAGAGATTAAAATTTCGACTTTCTCATTCAATGAGAAACGTTCGCGTCACTTTACTATTGCGACGTATGTTTTCATTAATGGATATATCATTTCGTATGGGTCAGTGAAGAGAGGAGTTGAAAGAATGGAAGTTGGAGTAACGGAGTTATCCGAAATGTTGGTTTCGTGAACTCGACATCGGGAAATCAGCATCTTATCGAGAAACGTTTACATCACTCTGCAATCGTAACGTTGTTGTTTGTGGTCATGTTTTTTATTAATGGATTTACGAATCATTTAGTCACGGGTTAAGAGACAAAGCGAGGCTGTTTGCTATTGATATAATTGTTTCCATGCTAATAAACTTAGCTCAAAAATTAACTCGGAGGTGTGAATGGATGAATCGGTCAGTGCAGAGCGCATTGCAATGTTTCGGAAAAAGCTATCCGATTGAATCTCTGGCACGTCTTCACAAGACGCCAGATAGATATTGGCGACGCCAGTCCATTACGTGATTTATGAAAAAGTATACACGTGCGGCGGTAGAAATTCGGACGCTTATCTCATTGCTAATCCATAGTTGAGATTATTGAGATTTTCATCTCGTAACGTACTTTGCCGTTTGGACTGTCCTCGACTCTGTAATAATGAATTCAAGTGTAAATCACTGGATTCTGATCATAATTTTCGGTTTAATCTTATTGGTTTCATTCTATTTCTATTTTTTTTGGGACTCGTTATTTACGATAATTCTTTCTTTTGGGTCACAAGAGGCCTGAGATGAGGAGTTGTAACGTGCGTTCAAAAAAAAAACGAGGCTGCGTTGGCCATGGAATTTATCGGCTTTCCAGTGTAGAAACCGCAAATGACAAGAACTGTCAGTCTATAATTTTCCACCAAAATAAAACGGACCAATTTTATGTAAATTGTTTATAATAAATGCCAGGACATGTGTACATCGTTCTCATAAACATAATGCCACCCTCCTTTGCGTCCATTTATTGAAATTTGTCCCAACATAATAATCGTTTACGAAACCATTGTCAACAAAGAACCCAACCTAAAAACTATCTGACAGGTTCGAACTGACAGTTCGAAATTTTGCTACACTAAATTCCACATCTCTTAGACCGCCGCAACTTGTTTATTTCTAATTTCTTTTTTATCATACTAAATTATATTTTCATTTAAAACGCACTCCCGGCAGGGCGGATTATTTATTTGTTAATCTGAATGCGTCCGAATTATGGCCACGCCATATTTTATTTTTGCCCCGACTTTGATTAATCGCATTGATGTCGGAATTACATTTCCGCCAAACACAAAAATTATTTTATTTATTCCCGAGCCGTCAAACGAAAAAACAAAGAGAAATTTTCGTTCCTTCCCACGGACTAGTCGCCAGCGCGCTTTTAATTTTTCCGATGAAAAAATCGTGTTGATTTATTATTATTATTGGATGTCTTCGAGAAGGGGAGGTCGGCGACCTGTACTTTTCAATAACGTGCAATCAATTTCCATGTTATTTACATTGGATTTGGTTCGTGTCTGGCGAATTTTTACGTGAAATTGCCAATTTGAATTCAGTGCTATACGCCTGGGTCTCAACCCTTCAAATGGGGGCGCACGTGCTGTTCTGACGACGTCGATTGCATAAGCGAAAATAATTAAAATTTTGGCCGGCCTTGAATTATTTTTGGCAATTCGTAAGGGGACCAGTGCCAGTTCATATTAATTCGTGTCTTTGTTCAAAATTTGCTATTGAAAGCCTTCGCACATCGACGGTCGACTCCGCGTAGCTTGGAAAGGGTTTGTCCCAAAAACTTCCATAATTTATATCGCATTCTTAGACTTAACTGAGATTGGGACGCGAACGGCAGTTTCTACGTCAAATCGCTGTGAGAGGACGTGATGTTACTGCAAATCATTTATCTATGAAACCTTGTGCTGATGATGCCTGCACCAAGAATAGACGAAATGTTTGGGCAGTTACTAAATGTATTTGGATTTAATAACTGCGGCGTTAGTTTTTTTACATATTTACAGTATTTGAAAACCAACCTCAATTATGGAAAAGGCGATACAGTAAGATATAGAGAATCTATACAGTTTGACAGATTAATAAATTTTGCATCAATTTGTGTAATAATTGCAAGAGTGTGTTTTAAAATAAGATAAAAATAGACACACAAAGAAAATAAAAATGTATGTAATTTCATATGCCTAATTAGCACGCGGTTTTTTATGACCTTCTACCGGGTGACTATAATTGATTGACATTTTTTGTGTTAGGTTGGCAATATTTTTTAACTCTTCCAAATTTGAAATTGTCAAATAAACGTCAAATTAAAAAAATTTTTTACAACTGAAACTCGCTGTAACTATTTTCTCCGTTATTTGTCACTTTTCGTTCGCCATTATTCTGTAAGTTACACTTTTTGACAACAATATTCTAACCTGAAAAGTTAATAGATTAAATCACGACGACAGTTAATCTGGTACCAATTCCTCACTGTTGCCAATTACCTAAATTGAAATCATTTGACTATAAACGGTATTTTTCTGCTAATAATCTGTGTACAAATAAAAATAGAGTGCTCGGAAGGCCATGGCTAGTTTGTTTTGTATAATTTTTTACAGTGTATATTTTTTTCAAAACATGACATGTAACAGGTACTGCCATTCAAAAATTTGCTCATACGCCAACCTGGACACTGAATTTGTTGAAGAAGACGTTAAATATGTATTATGTATTGTATCCGTTGGATATTAACAAAAAACATTAATAAAAATTTCTCCAAGAAAAGGTCGAATTTTGTTATAGTCTTTTTGTACGCATGTTTGCTTTGTTGAAGATTTGTTGTGATTAGGTGCATTTAATATTAATCTGAAAACCAAGAGAGAGGATTTCATCTGTCTAGTCAAACACTTTTGTAATTTTTTGTTTTCAAAATTTGATTCGTTAAAAAAACGATTCGTCTTCTTCTTCGACAGAAAGGCTACGAGGCAAGTGGTGGATTCATGGTTGGTTTCGCACGCGACGCCGACGTCGTCGAGCGTCGAACTGGCGTCGCCCACGCACAATCAGTCCAGGGCCGGGTCGGGCGCCACGACGCCCGTCCGAAAAATATCGGCGCACGAGTTCGAACGTGGGGGTCTCCTCAAGCCGATGATAAGCACGGTCGACGGACAGCCGACGTTTCTGACAGGTTCGGCCGAGCACCAAGTGTCCGGAGCCGCCGGCAGTCCCACGCTCGGACGACGCCAGAGGAGGTCCAGACACGAGCTGAGGCATCTGGACGAGAGGGAGCTCATCTTCGAGCTGGTGAGTGCCAAAGCGATGAGGCGCCGCCGTTCGTTGCACTTACGACATGCATGCAGGTGAAGGACATCTGCAATGAGCTGGAGGTGCGGTCGCTCTGCCACAAGATCCTCCAGAATGTGTCGACGTTGCTGCACGCCGACCGCGGCTCCCTTTTTCTCGTCCAAGGCGAGAAAGGTGGCGGATGTACGCCGCTTCCACCGGGTCAGACGCCCAGAGGACGCTGTTTGGTCTCCAAACTGTTCGATGTGTGTTCGCGGAGCACTCTAACGGAGATGGAGAAGAAGGAAGAGATCAGGATACCGTGGGGAACGGGAATTGTAGGGTACGTGGCCGAGAGCGGCGAACCAGTCAACATACCGGACGCCTACCAGGTTAGACACAAAAAATTCTTTCTTTTTATTCTTCGCGTCGCGCGGGGGTGGTAGAGGTGACCTCTTGTATTTTTTGTGCTCAGCATCCACACTTTTTATCATCAATGTCTTGTCGCGCTGCTGACCGAAAGCCAAATCATCGTATTATTAATTGTGTCTACTATTGAGGCAATCACGAAGGTGTTATTTTGACAAAAACAATAATGCCGCATTTATTTTATATTCGGGGATGATTAACGCATCCAACTATTGTTCGAATGTTTTATAATTTCCAGCGAAAAAAACAGGATATCACTTGTTGATAATCGCCTATACAATTGTCAAAATGATTAATAACAACTGTCATATTTCTGGTTCTAACTAGACGGGTGTGATTGTTACAACAGATAAGATCTGCGACATGTGTACGAAATTTTTCTATTTTGAAGGTGTCTGACTTGTTCTAAAATCAAAATGTTTCAAATATTTGAACGTTTAAAAAATATGTATTCGATATGATCAGTTCGCGAGGCAATTAGCAGGACAACTATTATAATATTCGTACACCGTTTTCATAGAATATGGTTATATGTACAGATGATTAAAATATTCGTTACGTCAGTCTAAAAAAATTCATCCGAGCGAGTATCGACTAAATTTCGATAAAAAGCGATGTGCGTAATTTTTATTTGTAGAATATATCCACTAGTTCTGATTATAGGACCTGATTTCAAGAATTGAAACTCACGTCAAAAAACATTTAAACGATTGAAGTCATGCGACTTCTGCAAATTTTAAGGAACATTGTCTCAATGAAGTCTTTTGTATTTATTTATTTTATTTGTTACATTTATTTAAAATCAATGTGTCCTAATGCAAATAAGTATTCTATTGTTGTTGAGATGTTTATAGCGGCGGTTTGCAATGTTTTTGAAGCCGGGGAACACTAATCTCTGCAATTTTTTGCAATACACCATAAAATTTAAAGCAGGGTTGGTGGTCAACCTTTTTGAAATAAAGGGCGCAATGAAGAAAAATTGACATTGCTCGCAAAAACAACACCATTATCGAAGAGAAAAAGAACGGAATCGTGTTACGGGCATCTCGGCTTCAAAAATAAAATAAAATACCGATATTGATTTATGCAAACATATTTATTAACCGATTAGGTACTAAATTTTTTAAATTCATAATAAAAACAGATTTATTTAAATTTTAAATCATTGGATATCGTTATAATAATACAATAAATATTTTGCTGTATTCAAAATATTTTACAGTTTCTGAACTTCAAATGGGGGTCGTGGCAATGAAAAAACAAGTATCACAAAATAGCACAACAAAATATTCCGACACTCAAATGGGTTAAAAAAATCTACAATACTTTCAAAAATCTCAAATTTGATGCTATAATGAACTTGGTGATCTTTGCAGAAATATTGGGACGAATAAATGATAAAGCCCCTCGCCTCTCCTCTTCTCCATTTCCCAGGTTCTGGCGTTTCTTTGTTTCCAATTATTTTACATTGTATTGATATTTGCCACAATTTTTAATGTGTATTTGATTTATTCGTGGAACGCTTGCACGGGCACAAATGTTCCGCGGACCACGGATTGATAATCCAAGGATTTAGAACATATTTTCAAACTAGATCTTATTGCTGAGCGCTTGGCACAAATTATGAAATAGCTTCGTTATTTTTATTACAAAACTCTCGTTAAGTATTGCAATTTTAGTTTTCTTTTTTAATGCTTTTTTAACCATACATTTGGTGTGATTCATATCATTCTTAGTAGAAATTTATTTGTTTTGATTTGAAACAACTTATAGTAGTATTGAATAATAATTGCTTACTATAAAAAAAAGTGTTTGATGGAAATGCATTATTTCCACATTGCATTATTTGTAGGTTCTTATTTTCGTTAATTTTTTTATTTTTTATTTCATTAAAACGTTTTATTTTTTATCAGTACAGGATATGTATATGTGCTTTCAGAGTACTTTGGCTACTTTTGGTTGTTTAAGAAATTAAAAAAATCTAAAAATATCGAACTTGAGACATCTGTACAATTACCTAGCATATTATAATAGAGGGGGCGGCAAAAGTGACGCATCAATCTAATATTTCCTAAACTGTAAATGGAGCAAAATGTTTTCAACAAATTTTTTTTTGAAAATTTGCATTGCACATTTTATTGTAGCTTTTTTCGTATTTGTCGCCTATGACATTTCCATATTTTTTATGTTTTATTTTTTTGTTTATACTTTGCTATCTAATCCTATGAAAAAAACATCATTGTATTCAAAATTTTTAACGTTGTAACAAGGCCTTGGAAAAAATATTCACAAATACCGAGCAATAATAAAGCATGATGTATCAAGAAATTGTTTTATGAACATTTAGCTCTGTCACATACAGTTTAGGAAATATTAGACCGATGCGTTACTTTTGCGGCACCCGGGATTTTGTTGTATTATAATATTCCATAAATACAATATTTCCTAATGTAACAGACGGGGCAAATGGAAATTGTCCTGTGAGGAGTTTTCGCTTTATTGCCCAAATAATCTTATCGAGCATGATACAGCTGCCGTTTTAATTATTATTTGTTATAACGTTAGGCACAACAACAAAGCAAAAAAACAACAGTTCGTTGGGAATTACTATCGGCAATAATAGTCAAGAAGGTCATAAAGTTTAGGTTTTGCGTTTTGCTGTCGTCGGTGGCTCGCTATCGCAACCTATAACTGTCGTTTTCGTTGAATCCTTTGGGGGCCGAATTTTTTCTCGTCCTTTTTATATAAAGCGATGATGGAACGGCTCGACCCCCGACTTCCGTCCAATCACCACGCACGATAGATTGTCGTCCGAGTTGAGATCAGCGTCGCCGACGCCTTAAAGACGTCCACGCTTCGTCAATTTGACGGACATTGTTTCGTATGTAAATGGCGAACGTTATCTAACACTCGATATGTCGGGCGCTGATGTAAGAGCGGAGGATAAATGGCGTCGTTTATCATTCGGAAGTTCCGTTCGGTGTAGGAATTTTGACGGAAGTTGATACGGTTCCGGACGGTCGGAAGATTTAAGATCGGTTAGAGATTGATGACGACATCCACGACGGTAGATAGCTGTTTGCGTTATAGATCACAGATTGGCAGCGCTTGATTGATTGGAACGAAATGATGGCTTTTCGTTTGTTATAAACCATGAGGGTCCGAACGAACGAATCGATCACAATTCAAATTGGAATACTTATTTTGAATAAGACGTAACGCGCAGTTTTTTTAAATTACTTATCGATTTTCTTGACAAACAATATAAAAATAACTAGTAATTACAATACTTATAAGTTGTTGTGCCAGGGAAAATTTGTTTTAAATTGAAAGTTGATATGCAATAATTAGTTGTTTGGACACTAGATACGGTGCAAAGTTGCTCAATAAAAATTAACTTTTGAACAGGGAGCGTGGGGAACACTTAATCGTCTTAAAGTTGCCCGGGACTGGCAAAGTTTTCTTTGACCCGCTTTAAAAATTTCATCCCAGTTTCGAACGGCTTGCGTCTTTATTAATTCGCTTCGATTCCCGTCTTTATTAATTCGCTTCGATTCCCAACGAAGTCAGCTCACAAAGGAATCCGACTTCATGAAGTTTTCATGGGTGTCGTCGGATCGTCGGATTATTCGGGCGGACCGCTCGAAAATAACGGAAACCGCAAAGAAGAGACGGATCGCTTTTGGCCAAATTCCAAAAGACGAAGCGTTTGTTGCGCCGTATCGGTTTTAATTGTTGGTGTTGTGCAATCCTCGCCTAATTTCTAATTGTTGAACAAACAACGCCATCGCGGTCGTTGCGAAGACAATATCGTCGCCGTTTATGTCGAAAGAATCGTTGTAATATCGCGCCATTGTCGATGTAAATCGTCGATTCGTACGTTTCGAATGGAGCACGTTCAATTAAACGACGTTCCGTGGACTATTTTGTGCCGAAACGATAGTGGGTGGTCGAGTAATCTCGCCGATTTATATGCACCCGACGCAGAAATATGTGCGGATTTCTATATATTTATGCGGGGCGGATTTGGACCATTTCGGACGGATCCGGTACCATTTCTTATGGGTTTTTTGCTTGCAGGACGATCGATTCAATCACGACATCGACGCCCTTACGGGTTACAGGACCAAGACGCTGCTATGCATGCCCATCAAGGACACGAACGGGGATGTCATAGGAGTGGCCCAAGTAAGTTGTTCTAACATCATCGGACTTAATTGAGGCGGTGGTGGCGATTGTAAATTTGTCTATCGGCGACGGTCGTTGCCGTTCAGATATTTAATTTGATCCTTTTTTTCTTCTTCGTGTCGTTGCGGTTGTATCGGAGCCAATTTTATAAATAGTCATTCATTGTGAAATAGTTGCGTTTTACTACATTTCGGTCTGTAGAATTCGCAATGAAAAATAATTTCAACGGCGATTGTTATTATACGAGGTGGTTTCGGGATGTTTCTGATATTTAGGACCATTTTTTGAGCTGCAGGAATTACAAATTGCAAAAATATCGTATACAAAAAACAAGTCTCCAAATTGACGTCCATACTATAATTTTGAACGAAGAATTTTTTGCGTCTGTGAACATTTTCACTTGTCGACATTTGTCATTCTTGGTTAAATATTTGTAATTAATTATTTTCTTCCATGTTAAAATTTGTATTTTTTCTAACCTAATTAAAAATAATAAATCGTTTAACTGCGTATTTGCATTATAAATAAAAAGAGAGAATATTTATTAAAAAACTGTTCGTTTCAAAGTCCCGCCGCAAACACAGTACGAATGAAGTTTAGCAAAATAGAGGCGCCAACATCCGGTAATAATTTTCATTGGAAAATTTTTCGCTTTTCACGAACGTTTATTTTGGCAACTCGCTCATACACAAAGATTCAGAAGTGTGAGAATCGAGAAATTATAAAATTAATTGCATTAGGAAAGGTCGCAGTGTTTATTATTGTTAGTCTTCTTCTGTCTCTGGAAAACTAAAACAGTTCTCGGTAAAATTTGCGACCGTTATTTAAGTATTTTAAACAGTTTTCGATTTATAGAGGCGTACATTCAAATTAGTTTTTCGTTTCTATCGTCGGGTTCCCTAGCGAGAGAATTTGTATTTTTAAGTTATTTTACTTTCCGCCCGACTACTGGTTCATAGTTTATTTTCGTTGAGACATTCCTTCGCTTTGACTCATTCCGGCTTCCGTAAATTTGAGTGGTTTACCATATTTTTAATTTAATGGGGACGATTGTTTAAAATGCAAATATTAAATTGAACGCAAATCAATCAATATTATTTGAAAAACGACTTATTTAAGCCGTTTAAAAAAGCTTTCATATGTAGGAAAGAGGCAAAAAGAACACTGTTAAGTTTGCGGTTGAAAAAATATTCGTTGCGTCGTGTTTGTTTAATCGTCACTTTGTTGTTTTTTCCGCTTCACATCGTTCATATTGAAACAATACAACGTGCATTTTTTCCGAATGCAAAATAACCGGTCATCGTTTTTTTAACATCCATTTTATCATTTTGGCGTCGCTTTCCTCTCGAGAGTGGGAGACGCCGTCGTTTATTTCCGACCCTGAGATGACGATCGACGCTTCTCTTAACAGGTGATAAACAAAGTGGGCGACCAACCGTTCACAAAACAGGACGAAGATGTGTTCGCGAGCTACCTCCAGTTCTGCGGCATAGGTCTCCGCAACGCCCATCTCTACGAGAAATCCCAGTTGGAAGTGAAACGAAACCAAGTCCTCCTGGACCTGGCGCGGATGATCTTCGAGGAGCAGAGCACGATCGAGCACGTCGTCTTCAGGATACTTACGCACACGCAAAGTCTGATTCAGTGCCAGAGGGTGCAGGTGCTCTTGGTGCACCAGGGCTCGAAAATAAGCTTTTCGAGGGTGTTCGACTTCGAAGCGAACGATCTAAGCGGCGAGGAGGGCGAGTCGAGGACGAGCCCGTTCGAGAGTCGGTTTCCCATCAACGTGGGTATCACGGGCTACGTGGCCACCACGGGCGAGGTATGTTTCATAATAACTTTTTCTACTTCGCATCTATAAAAAAGCTGTTAAATAGCTTTTTGAGTTTCGTAATGGAACTAGTGTAATTTAGTTTTTCTAGGATGGCATTCATGAGCAGAAATGTATAAACATATTTTTATATTGTTCTAGCAATATTTTTAATTTAAATTAGCTTTTCCCTATTATTATACCTAAATATTAATCGTTACTTTGCATGTGTCTTGAGCACTTAAATAAATCCCAGGTAGGTTGCTTGCCACAATATTTTTCTGAACATTAGTGCCGACGCCAACTGTTGTGCCGTCTAATTGCATTTGAAAATTGAAATTTTAATTATAACAATTATCAACCGAATTTAAAAATGCCAATTTTTAATTAAAAATTGTATAAAGTTGCACTATAAAAAACTTGTTCATAAGGCCATTCGTACTTTATAAAAGTGCCGGTTTCACCTGTCGTTTTATAAACTTGTACTCGTGCAATAAATATGACTTATGGAACTCGTTTTTTAATATACTATTAAAAACTATTTTTCAGCATAATATTAATAACGACGCTTTACACACATAATTTCTTTATTTATATTTATTATCTGTTTTTGGCCTTAAATTAATTCGTTTTTTAATTTTTGAAGTTTTAGTTAGGCAAACATTTTTTCAAATACAAATTCACACCTCTACTAATCAAATTAGAATTAACATTAATAGTTTATGGCAAGATTTTAATCGTGCGGTGAAGCTAACAAATTGCGTTTAATTTTAGAGACGCGTGTACTAAATATATTTAACAGGTGCGGAGGCAATTTGTTAAATAAGCAAAGACAACTTATATGTGAGCTATTGAAATATCGATACGACGTGATACGTGCTGTAATAAAGCATAAGTTGACGATCGTATGTGACCGTAATAATTTGTGCAGAAAAATTTGAATTTCATAATGTTTCTTGTGCCGCTTTTAGGATTTTCATAACACGGGTAAAATGTTTTTTTTGTTTCAGACGGTTAATATCCCGAACGCGGACGAAGACGAACGTTTCGATCCCAGCGTGGACAAAGGCACGTGTTTTAAGCACAAGACCATCCTCTGCATGGCGATAAAAAACTCCACGGGACAGATAATCGGCGTCATACAACTGATAAACAAGTTCAACGATCTCCCGTTTACGAAAAACGACGAGAATTTCGTGGAGGCGTTCGCGATCTTCTGCGGGATGGGCATACACAATACGCACATGTACGAGAGGGCCGTCGTGGCGATCGCGAAGCAGAGCGTGACTCTGGAGGTGCTTTCGTACCACGCCACTGCCAGTATAGAGGACGCGCAGAGACTGCGCAGCTTGCGAGTTCCATCGTCGGCGCATTTCAGACTGCACGCCTTTGATTTCGACGACATCAACATGAACGACGACGAGTCGCTCACCGCCTGCATTCGGATGTTTCTCGACCTGGACCTGGTGGAGCGCTTCCACATGGACTACGAGATCCTGTGCAGGTGGCTCCTGTCCGTCAAAAAGAACTACCGGAACGTGACTTACCACAACTGGCGGCACGCCTTCAACGTGGCGCAGATGATGTTCTCGATCTTGACGGCGACGCAGTGGTGGAACGTCTTCGGCGAGATCGAGTGTCTGGCATTGATGATCGCGTGCCTCTGCCACGACCTGGACCACCGCGGCACCAACAATTCCTTCCAAATCAAGGCCTCCTCGCCATTGGCGCAGCTCTATTCGACCTCGACGATGGAGCATCATCATTTCGACCAGTGTCTTATGATCCTGAACTCTCCCGGCAATCAGCTCTTGTCGAATATCTCGTCGGAGGATTACTCGCGGGTGATTCGAGTACTGGAGGAAGCAATTCTATCGACCGATCTCGCTGTGTATTTTCGAAAGCGGGGCGCGTTCTTCTCGGTCATCCGCGAAGGGGCGTGCTGGAGCATGGACGAGCACCGGGAGTTGTTGAGGGCGATGCTGATGACGGTATGCGATTTGGCAGCTATCACCAAACCCTGGGAGGTGGAGAAGAGGGTGGCCGAATTGGTGTCGTCGGAGTTTTTCGAGCAGGGCGACATTGAGCGAGAGAAACTCAACATAACGCCTATTGTAAGCATGTCCGGTTATATCTCAACAACAAGAGATTTGTTCACTGTAACTTGCAGGATATCATGAATAGGGAGAAGGAGGACCAGTTACCGTTGATGCAAGTGGGGTTCATCGATTCGATTTGTGTGCCCATATATGAGGTGAGTTTAAGAGAGTTGTGTGTTGTTGATTGATGCAAGGATGGGTTTCAGGCGTTTGGTCGGTTATCACCGCAGCTGGAGCCTCTGGTGGATGGAGTGAAGAAGAACAGGGAGAAGTGGTTGGAGATAGCCGCGGCTCAAAGGTTGATACCAGTAGAGGAGGAGCGAGATTCGAACGACAACGTCTCCAAGCCGAGTAGCCCAGACGCGACAAACTCCAACCCACCCAAAATTACCGACTAGTATAATAATAAACCCTGTAGCTACTGTAAATAATTCCTGAAGACTATTTATTGTTGTAGTTTGTAGAATGAAAGACTTAATGACACGACCACAATATTTGGAGCTTGTTGAAGAGAGTGTTATTTTTTTAAAGAGTATTCTCAAAGTGAAATTCGCTCTAAATCGTCCCCTTCCTCGTTGTTGTATTTTTTGATAGTGGTTAAAATAATTTATTTATTCCCGTCGCAAATCTCAGTTGTAATTTATTTTCGCGAGTATTGTCTGATAGGTTGTAAGCGAGCTCTCTTTTTCTAAGTTTTTTTAGACTAGGTTTTTAGTAGTCACTTGTTGTGATATTTTTAGTGGACTCTACCGAGATTGCATCACGTAGAGGGCCGTATTTTAATATGGTATTACATTAAAAACACGAAAACTATTTATGCCAAAGTGTATTTTTTAATCAGATTTTACTAATAAGTTGTTTTAGTGGTTGTTTTTCCTTCTGTTTTTCGTCAAAATCAAATTTCAAATCTGCCTCCGTACGGTTTAATCTGTGTACATTCAGTGTAAAAAAAATAATTACCTACAATAATAATATTATAATATATATTTATCACTTTTGGGCATTTCATGTTCTCACCCGGCGCATCCACCAATTTTATACAACTGGAAAATGCAACTTTTAGTCAACGAAATCTCAAACCTATGAACTTTTCCCTGATACATCTTCCTACATATTGCTATACCGTCAATGGTATTTTTATTTCCTTAATAGGTTTTATTTTCAAAATAAGTAGATCTAATAGGCAAATTTTTGAAGACAATTCAAAGGCAAGTGAAATAGTGACTTTCACCGAATACCAGGTGGTCCATTTAACCGGATAAAGCAAGATATCTCCAAAACAAAGCGTTGTATAAACATTTTTTCCATAAAAGTTATTGGGCTTTAAGGGGAAAGGACAGTGTATTATTTCCTTTAACTTTACTCATTAAATCGAGTGCATTTTTTATTGTTATATCTTGTATAAAAAATGATACATTTTATTTATTTTATTTAGTTTCATAGATATTCGGGCGCCTCCACCAAATTTTACACGACTTGGGAATTTTCAACTTTTAGTCAGAGAAATCTCAAACCTAAGAACTTTTTCCTGATACCTCTTCTTAAATATTGGTATACATTGAATGTTTATCTTCTTAAATGGGTAACTTTTTATTTTCAGAATAAGAAAATCAGATGGACAAAACTGGGACAAACGGAAGTGAATTAGTGAGTTTCACTTCCAAATACCAGGTGATCCATTTAACCGGATAAAGCAAGTTATCTCCAAAACAAAGCGTTGTATAAATTTTTTTTCAATAAAAGTTATTTGGTTTTAAAGGGCATTGTATTATTTAATTTAACTTTGCTCCTAAAATTTTTGAGTGCGTTTTCAAGATTATTCGCGGATCAGTTTCATTTTTTAAATGGTAACCTATACCTTTTATTTTTTATTATGAAACCTTGTATAAAAATTGTTACATTTTATTTATTTTATTTTGTTTTGTTTCATAGATATTCGGGCGCCTTCACCAAATTTTACACGACTTAGGAATTTTCAGCTTTTAGTCGGCGAAATCTCAAACCTAATTTTTCCCTGATAGCTCTTCTTAATATTGCTATACAGAGCGTGGTATTATCTCGTTAAATTGGTAACTTTTTTATTTTCAGAATAAGAAGATTGGATAGACAAAATTTGAAGGCAAGTCAAATAGTGATTTTCACTTCCAAATAAATACTCGGTGGTTTATTTAACCGGATAAAGCATATCTCCAAAACACAAGGTTGTAAAACATTTTTCAATAAAATTTATTTGGATTCAAGGGGAAAGGACATTTTATTATTTCATTTAACTTTACACATTAAATTTTCTAGTGCGTTTTCAAGATCAGTTTCATTTTTTAAATAGTAATTCATACTTTTTATTTATTATTATTATACCTTGTATATAAATGGATACATTATATTTATTTATTTTAATTACTTTCAGAGATATTCGAATTAAATCTATAATTATATTTCATAAATTTCAAGTTACGCTACTGGCATTTATACCAAAAGTAGAAAATTAAATTCCTTGTTTAAAAGGTGTATTCTGTACAGGAAAATTATCAACAATGGAATATTTAGAGTAGATGTCCATAATCTCCAAATGAGTGTAGTAAAGTTTGTAAATGTGAAGAGTAACAACGATGATTGGTCACTTTGTAAATTTATTACGGCATGTTTCGTCTTTTTTGGGTCATCATCAGGTAGATATGACGTTCACATACAAATTAAAATCTAAACCTAAAATCTGAAAAATAAACAAATATTATTTCCAACATTCACATAATACATACATTGTGCATATGTGAACGTAATATGTACCTAATAATCAAAAAAATATAAACATGTAGGTTTTTAATAAGTTTACAAAGTGACTAAACATCGTTGTCATATTTACAAATGGAATATTTATCAACACAGGAAAAATTCGAAATTATTTTTATTTATTTAATTTCAAGTCGATTAAATGATGTTAATTGTTTTCTCTAACAATTTGCAAAAGAATATAAATTGTCAATTTTTTTACAGGGAATAAAAATAAAATTTGTAGGTTCCCATTCAAAAATGAAAGTGATCTTTGAATGAGCTTCAAAACAAACTCTAAAGTTAAATGAGATAATATAATTTACCTTCCCCTTGAAGCCAAATAACTCTTATTTAAAGCAGTTTTCTACAACGCGTTGTTTTGGAGATACCATGTTTTATCAGGTTATTTAATTACTTCGAAAACAGATACTACGTTGATTCCTGTAAAAGTACGGGAATAAAAGTTTACACGTTCAAATTATTTGCGCCAATTGGCTTGAGGTTTCCTGTTTCCTGGCACAATTAAATTGATACGTGTAAACGGACGCCTGAGTCTGACTCAAGCCAAAACAAGCTAAACTCAACGTATGACGGTAATCCAAAAAATCAATTAATTGGAGCAAATTTTTTGAACAAATTTTTGCGCAAATTATTTGAGCGTCTAAATCTACTTTAAGATAACTACATAGTAGGTACTTTTACCGTTATAAGTGTTGTGGCAAAATTATTTATTTTTAGGTTTTTAAAGCAAGTTGGAGTTTGCAGAGGAAATAAAAAATGTTATTTGGTTAATTTTTTATTACGTTTTATTGAGGTAAACGTTCAAATAATTAATTTTGAGTTGTGGGCGTTTTCGTACCATGGCTTTTATGATTTTCGAACTAATTTAGCCCAAAGACTTGTTGTCAGTTTTGATAGTGAAGTACAGCCATGGACAGTCAAGAATAACACTTTAGTCGGCGGGTGTCATGCAAATATCGACTCTATGAGATATTGTCATTGAGTCGGTATTTGCATCACACCCGCCGGCTAAAGTGTTATTCTTGACTGTCCACGGTTGTACCATCAAAAGCAACAGTTTATCTATCGGTGGTTCCAAAAATTTAAATTCGGACCAAGTTACTTTAATCTCTTGCATGCATTCCAGAGTATAATTTAAAATGTTTTTTTTCAACTACTTACATGAAATCTGGAAACGGTTTCTCAACCTGAATTAGAAGATGCTTCAGCTGAGCTGACTTTAGCACATTACATACGCCCTTCACAATTTCAAGGAGTTAACTGTACAGTATTTCGACATTTTCATTTTATGGACGATTGAAATTTGCCAAAATTTTGAATTCGTTTTTTACCAACGATTCTGGCACGTAATAAGGTAGATACGTCTGTTTCTTTCTGTTACGTCTTAGATGCAATCCTGGCGGAGATGGCGCGATTACGAGGTCTTATTTAACAATTTCTAATTGTTCCCTTAAAATATCCAACCCTCGTTCAGAGTTAATAGATCCACGGCCCTTGAAAATAAATAAGGAAATTAGATCATCGGAACGTGCAGCAGTCGGCAAAACACCGGGCTCGGATAACGAAAAAGAAGCAGGGAGTCGGCGCCGTGCGCACGGCAATCGCCGGGGAAAACTGAAATTTCAGTCCGCGTTTCACAGGTCGGGCGTTTCGGGCATGGAAAAGCGCGCCGCTATGGATTCGATTCCGGTAATCACAAGTGGATGAATCCCTTCATCGGAGCAGCGAAACTCTTAAGGTGAGGATTTGTCGTTGCGATAGCGCATAGCTGCGGATTAATTGGTCGCCTTGACTTCCACTTATCTCAACCGGCTGAGGTTAAAAGTTGGTTTTCGCTAATAGAGCAGATGGTGTTCTATTTTGCGTTGAAGGTGTGGTGGTGGTTGGTTGAAGACGGTGAGGTGCTAAATTGCTCATTAGTTCCACTATCGATTCGTAATTTTCACGTAATTACAAGATGTCCATTTTAATAGCGATAAATGATGGGGAATTTTATGGGGCTGGCTGGGAAGATGCAGTTTCGAACTGGGTTAACAACACTTTTAACGATTTCCTTCGTGGATCGTGGTTGGAGTGCGAAATTTTCACACTTCAAACAACAATATTGAAACGTTACCAACTGACACCACCTTCGCGACCCTCGTTAAATATTCTTCACCTTGCGAAGATAAAATCTTTAACTACGAACGACACAAGTCCGGCACCAATAATCGTACTCACGTCGTTTACATTTGACGACACGAGTTTGTGTTTTCAACAACATGCCGCATCGATTTCTAATCATTTTCCACTTTTGCAAACCAATATTTTTTCACGCAAATGCCGTGTGTTTTATTTAGTAGAATATCGGGCGCTTTAACCGAATTCCCGCCCGAAATTAACTCCACTTCAGACGTTTTCATTCGGAAACCACCTCCAGCGAAATGAACGTTTTAATTTCATTGCTTTAAGAAACGATGCTGAATTAATGCGAGTGATGCACTTAGTTATGAGGTGCTGAAATTAACATTCTGCAAAACGATGCCGACGAGCTTTTGAGTTTGGATTTTCGCCACTGTTGGTATAGACTTAATGAAGGTTGCATCTATTGGGATTGCCGTGTGAGGTCAGTCTATGAATTTTTGATCAAGAAGCGGCGCGAGGTCCAACGCGTGCAATTATTTATGCTTTTGACGAGCGAAAAACAAGCGGAATTTGAATTTGTGGCCGCGACGCAATTAATCATTCTATACGCTTCCAATAGGTCGCTTCCTTGGGGAATTTTTAGGCACGTTTCCGGGCCGAGTGTTCCAGAGATGAAGTTTGGTAACTTTTTACTTTGTTTAGCAACTTTGGAAATTATTGGCCTCATTTCGATGCTTGGTATAGTGTCGGGAAAGTCATCTCATCCAGCAACTTTAATGTATCTATTGTTGTTGGACTATGGCAATTTTTTTCTGTATGCTATAATTTAAATCGTCTATATCAACCTAGCCGTTTGTTTCACTTGACAAATCCGCCATCGGATGGAGAAAAAAATGTACTAGAATATGACATCATTTGACATCAAAATATCAATTTCCAATATTTTGTACTAAGCCACTTTTTGCCCGTGCCTTTCATCTGATAACCGGTCGACAATCGATCTTCGAATTCGATATCCATGATTAAATGTAATTTTACGCAGTGATATAATATTTCACTCACTGTTACTAGATAAACCAAAAATTTGGAATTTAAAAAAATCAAAATCAAAAATAAAATTGTGATTTGAAGAACTTTTCAAGTGACCCTCGTACAATACTGTTTCACATTTTATTTGACCAAAAACCAACAATTTTATTTTACAATTCATTACAACTTTTTCTGCGTCTTTTATGTTTTTTTTAATCATTGATATGTTTTGTTGATTAAAATTTCTTTCCTTCTCAAAATTTAATTTTTTAGACAATTCGTGTTGGGACCTTGGCAAATAATGCATTTATTAATTTTCTTGTTATAACCATAATATGATAATACATCAATAACAGTTATGTAATAATTTAAATTAGTTTGTTACTTGCTTTGTTGCATGTTGATCATAAGTAGTCGTCAAAAAACTATTTATTTTGTTTGTGAATTAAATAAGATAAATCTGGTTTTAATGAAAATTATTCACCATACACAACCCTAGACAAAAACCAATATTTTCAGGCTATAATTTTTTCGTTTAATATATCGAAAATATTTTCCTATTCAACCTAACAAAAACATTAACACAGATAATGAAATACAATCGGTATCTTTGTAATAATTTTTACATATGTAATGAATACACTGTTCATTTACCAATTAAACCCTCAAACTGCAATTTGCTAATTATAAAGTACGCGCACTCTGCCAACAGGACATCAAACCGTGGATGCGTTGGATGAATCCATGACAACCGATCCCTCATTCCTCTTGAATTTTTTCAACAAGCGACCCCGACAAGCATAAAAAATCGGCTTTTTCAATTCATTTTCAAAGCGCCTGGCCATGGCTTTGAAAGCAAACATAAGCGAAACAACATTATTAAAGTATCGTTTTTATTTAATATCGGACCGAGCAGCAATATATTTTACAAAATCATTTCAACTGAAAAAAGCACCGCCCTCGCTTAAATTCCTACTTGAACCGGATACATTTTTTATTTATAATATCGAATATGATGGGATTTACGCCGCAAATGTCAAAGTGCTTTATTGACTCTCACAAAATCACAAAAACGCTCGCTTAATCAATGAAATCATTCGTTGACAACTAAACATGTGGAAACTAATAAATCCGCACCAGCAAGTCAGAATCGCTGAAGCGTACGGATCTGTTTTGACAAGGTTTATATTTACACAAAAACTACCCTAATGCCAAATCGATTCTACTCGAAGAATAATTCGAAATTGATTGCTTGTCATTCGTTCTTAGGAAGCACACGTGTGTCCTTGCGTCCTATAAATGTAACGGTTACCAACTTAACAGTTACTCATTAAACTAATTGACGTTCTTGTTAACACCACTATCAATCTATCGGCCACTATTACAGGTGAGTCAAATTTGTTCGATTTTACCAAGGACGCAAACAATCCAGAGGTATGTATAATTCCGGAATAAAAACCAACAAACTTTTTGGGCGGTTTTTGTACAATTTACAACAATTTAATTTGTGTGTGGATGTTGCTATAAATAAATATACAATATTCCGCATGGTTTAAAAAATTATTTTCGATGCTTTATTTCGCATAATTTTCGATGCTTCTCTTTTCAGTTTTGTACAAATTTATTAAAGCAGAAATGCTGAAATATTCGAATCGTCCAGATTATTCTTGTTTTTTGCTAGATTTCCCGGATGAAAGTTGACGGGAATCAGCTGGGAGACGTAATGAGATGTTCGGATTAGCTTCCCGAATCAAACACATTTCTTATTTAGAATGTTCTTATCAAACAGCGAAGACTTTCCGGTAGTCCCGGAGCTCAGCTCCGTCCCTCCTCAGTCCCCTTACACTAGTGCAGGCAGGCATCGATTCCACGTTGTGTACACAGCGGCACTCAACAAGTGGTGAGGCATTGTTGCATCCTCAACTAATTAGCGGCGTCGAATTTTAGACAAAACGCAACTCCGCAAAAACTCATCTTCAAACTCGCCCTTGTTTGCGTGGATTCTCAATTCCGGGCACGTTTCGCGGCGATTTTCGGATAAACTGTGCAGAAATATGAGTGTGTAATATAGGGGTGGGCCTCGCTTTTTGCAACGTTTCATTTGAATATTATCGAACGAGGCACAAAGGAAATTTTTGCGCTCTTGTGGCGGAGCGAAATTAAAAAGCACGATGAATGTTGTGATGTAATTATTGGCCTTGCAAATGAACAGTGAATTAGTTTATTTTGCGGAGGTTCTTGGGCGGAACTGGGGGAAACGGCGAAGAGCCATATTTTTAGATTCGGTGAGGCGGAGGCGCTTCCTCCATAAATCCAATCAGAGAGTATAAATATTAAATTTGAATATCTATCGAGTTAAACGGCGGCGATAAACTGCCATTTTGGAGTTTGCGTTATAGGAAACTAATTTTCAGCAGTAAACTCCAATAAAAATTAAATTGACTCGTCGCGAAAGAGGTTTTAAGCACTTATTTGTGCAGCTGTTCAGTTTACTGAACTGGGGGTTGCTTCCCCAATTTTTGGTCATCCCAAGTGGGGGTGGTTCAAGTTTAGCTCTAAGTTTAGAGTTAGTTTTGTAGTTAGTTGTAAATAAACCCTCAACAATTAACAACAATTAACATTTTGGTGCTTCCAGCACGATTCCAATAATTCAACAACATTTAGTCCTTCGAACCGGATCATTCTTTGTCCGTTGCAATAATATAATATTATCTATAAACTTATTGTTGACATTTTATGATCTCATAATTGTTTTCTTTAGTATTAATTAGCCCGAGAAACATTTGTCTAAATGTCAAGTTCTTGTGTAGATGTACGAGAAGCCACTTCACGGCTAATTTGTGGAACGGATATCCAGAGAGAGATTAAATTCTTAACAAAATTAGATCGCTACATTCTCTTTTTCGTTATTTAAAATCTTGATCAACATCTTGAACGCCTAAATATAATTTGTATTTGCTTAAAAAATAAATACGATTTTTTTAAAAACGTCATCATTTAATTCAAAACTTAGCTGGTCCACAAAAACGCTTCAAACGTCAATGTGACATCTCATCAACACCTCCATTCGAGAATCTCGTATTCTGTAAATGTTATACAGATAAGTATAGAAATAAAAGACCTTTTAGGAAAATAGTTATTTTTTATACAACACAATCAAATTTTGATTTATCGACGAGCTGAAATTGTTCTTCTTCTTCTTCTTCTGTGTTGCGGTGCGTTCCTATGTAGGACCGCTGCATTCAGGCCTTGCGGCCCATTATGCCCGCCCTTCTCTCCCCGCTCACCCTACTCAAGTCCTGACCTTTCTATGAAGCTCAGTATCTTGGGCCAGGGGAGCGTATGGAGCTCTTCAATAGGGACATGGTGTGTTCCTAGAAAATTTGCCCTACTGTGACTTAAAGGGCCACAGTTGGTCAACAGATGAATTGGAGTTTCCTCGTCTTCATTGCACAGCCGACATCTACGTTCCTCCGAGAGGCCCATGATGTAAAGATGTCGCCTCAGCTGGCAGTGTCCCGTTAGGACACCCACCAGCCTCCTCAGTCTAGTTCGACTGAGCTTAAGCATCCATCTCCGAGCTACCGGGCTGGCCACTCCCTTTATCAGGAACTTGGCCTGCCTCAGCCCGCTGATGTTCCTCCAGTAGGAGTCAAATTGAGACTTAAGCGCACTTTGCGTCCTCTGTCTCAAGTAACCCCCACTTACGCCGCACGAGGGCTGCGGGCCGAGATACGGCGTCTCCGCCGCCTCTCTGGCCAACTCATCGGCCCTTTCGTTACCTGCCACGCCCGTATGGCCTGGAACCCATACGACCGTGACAGCATTCACCTCTGCCAATCTTGACAGCGCGTGTATACAGTCCAGCACCAATCTAGATCTCACCTCGTTTGAGTTGAGGGCCCCGATGGCCGCCTGACTGTCCGTACAAATGAAGATGTGGCTGCCCGAGTATTCTCTCTCGAGATTCTCCTGCGCACATCTCAGGATAGCGAACAATTCCGCTTGAAAAACGCTCGGGTAAGTCCCCAGCGGAACGGAAACTTCCACTCTGGGTGTTTTACCAAAGATGCCCGCGCCAGTACCCTCTCCCGTTTTGGACCCATCTGTGTACCAGACTAGTCCTTTCGGCGTGAGCATATCTTCTCCTTTTATCCTCCAGTCCTCCCTTGATGGGATCCTGATCTTAAAAGGTTTATCGAAACGCCAGATGCGTTCCATATCGTCCCTGATCATCCCAGAGCACAAGTCATTGCACCCCGGGATGGATACGGGCCAATGATAGGCTCCCTCTAGTCGCCCCCTCGTTTCCAACCTTAGCTTTGTCACCGCCCTGAAGGCCTCGGCCCTAACCCTGAGGTGAAGGGGCTCGAGACCCAACAGGGCCTCCATCGCCGCGGTAGGCGTTGTTCTCAGAGCTCCGGTCACCATGAGGCATCCCAGTCTCTGAACCCGTCCCAGATTCGCCCTGATCGACTGCCGCTCCGTAGAGCGCCACCAGACCAAGGCACCGTATGTTACAATAGGTCTGACTATCGTGGTGTATAGCCAGAAAGACACCTGAGGTTGTAGACCCCATGTGCTGCCCCAGAACCGACGGCACGCCCAAAAGGTGGTCGTTGCCTTCCGCACTTGGCTTCCCACATGGTCAGTCCAAGAGAGTTTCGGATCCAAGGTTACCCCTAGATATTTAACCCTCTCGGCCAACTTTAGTGTGACGCCTTGGATACATGGCCACTGGACCGTGTCCACATTCCTTTTTCTGGTAAAGAGCATAAGTTCCATTTTCGACGGATTCATCGAAAGGCCCTTACTACCACACCACCTATTGACCATACCCAGGGCTCTTTGCATGAGCTCCGTGATTGGTCCCAAAAACTTTCCCTGTATAATTATACAGAGATCGTCCGCATATGCTTGCGCATAGAACCCATTCGCATTAAGGTCCTCCAGCAGACCGTCCAGGAGAAGCGACCACAGGAGAGGAGAAAGAACTCCCCCCTGCGGACAGCCCCTCGCTACCACGGCCTGAGTGGAAGCCCCTCTCAGAGATGACTGAATGCGGCGTCCCTCGAGCATGCGCCGTATCCAGGTAACAATGGTCCGGTGAATGCCGTGCTCGAAGGCGGCGTCGCACAACGAGTCGAACGACGGATTGCTGAAGGCGCCTTCGACGTCAAGGAAGGCAGCTAGTGCCCATTCCTTCTTCAGAATGGCGTCCTCCGCTCTTGCAACTAGCTGGTGAAGCGCCGTTTCTGTGGACCGACCAGTTCTATAAGCGTGCTGGTTGGGATGGATGGGAAACGTGTGAAGAGCCCCATCTTTGATGTGCCTATCAACCAATCTCTCACTGAGTTTCAGCAAGAAGGAAGAGAGGCTGATAGGACGGAAGTCTTTCGGCTGGTCATGTTGCAATTTCCCAGCCTTAGGCATGAACACCACCTTTACCTGTCTCCAAGAAGGTGGGATGTGGCTCAGGGCGATAGACGCCCGGATAATGTGGTACAACGGACCGATAAGACACTCCCCAGCCTCCTGAAGGAGAGCCGGGAAGATCCCGTCTGGGCCCGCCGCTTTGAACGGTGCGAACGTAGTGATCGCCCATCTTATTTTGTCGTAGGAAACGATCTCTGAGGCAGTGTGCCAGTCCCTAACCGGGCCGGACCACCGATCAGTCCCGTCATTGTTCGTTGTTGGTTCGGGAAAGTGCGTCTCCACGAGAAGCTCCAAAGCCGCCGCGTCTGAGTCCGTAAACGACCCGTCCGGCAGCCTCAGAGCCCCCACGCGGGCGCTCCCCCCCAGAACTTTCCTTAACTTAGCAACTTCTGAAAGCCCTTCCATGTTCGCACAAAAGTTCCTCCAGCCGTCCCTTTTCCTCTTTTTTATGAGGCCTTTGAACCGTCGTTGGGAGTCCTTGTAGGATTCCCATTCCGGTTGCCGGTTAATGCGCATGGCCCGGTTCAACTTTTTCCTAGTTTCCCGTCTTAGCGCCTCTAGCTCACCATTCCACCATGGTGGTTGTTTATCCTGCCCCGTTCTCAAAGGGCAGTTCGACTCGAAGGAGGAAATAATGTCCCCACGAAGAGCGTCGACTTCATGGTCCAAATCCGCCCTCGTACGTGGTCTAATCCGTTTGTCCCCAAGTTTCGCCTGTAAGTCCCTCCGGTAGGAGTTCCAATCAGTGGCCTTAGGGTTCCTGTACGTCCTAGTCGAGACGTCGATTTGGAGCGCTATTTTGAATTGTATGTACCGATGATCCGAGAGCGACGGCTCATCTAGTACCTTCCAATTCTTGATCCGCTGTGCGACCGTGCTGGAACACAGAGTAATGTCTATTACTTCCTTTCGTGCACTAGTCACGAAAGTGGGTTCGGATCCGCGGTTAGCGACCTCCAGCCCCGTAGAAGTAATGAATTCGAGCAGTGCTGATCCCCTCCTGTTGGTGTCGCTGCTTCCCCACACCGTGTGGTGTGAGTTCGCATCGCAGCCCACTATCAGGGACCAGGACTTATTCCTACAGAACTCCACTAGGTCACACAGTTCCTGTGTCGGCGGAGGAGTCGGTGAATCAAACGGCAGGTACGCTGAGCACATTACAACGCGTCTTTCGCCGATCTGGTCAATTGTGACAGCCACCAGGTCTCGATGGCAGAACCCCGGTAGCTCCTGTGCCTGCACTTGTTTGTTGACAAGTACAGCTGCTCTCGGCCTTTCCGACTTACCCTGGAACACACAAATGTTACTACAGCTGACTCCGCGCACCTTGTCCCCTATAGAATAGGGTTCTTGGATGAGGGAGATGTGTGTCTGCCCCGCAGACAAGCGACGACTAAGTAAACTAGTCGCCTCGTAGCTGCGGTGCAAGTTGATCTGGATGCACGATAGCCCCGCCGCTATTGAATTAGCGACAGTGGCCATCAAGGCTCCTTGCGTGAAGCAGAGCCCGAGGGCGAAGGCGGTGCCGGGGGGACCGGATGGTCTCCCCGCCCCGCCCCCGAGCCCTCGGGCTCCTTATGTGATGGTGCAGCCCCACCGGAGGAGCCCAAGTCCCAAAAGCGGGCCTTGTGGACACCGGTGTACGCCGTCCATCCTGCATTTGCGAGGGCTTTGTAGGAGCCCTCGTCAACCCCTAGGATGACCCTAACCTGGTTGCCCACGGCTGAGGCATCGTAGGTCGTAGAAATTGTTCACAGGAGAACTTTTTTAAAGCTGACGCAAAGGTGACAGTTATGAAGTATCACGATTTATGATTTCTGCAGTCGTGATGATTTTAATTACTGTGGACGAAACAATAAAATGAGTTTCTTCAGCTGCGGTTTTTTTGATAACGTGCGTTCAAAAATTAAACGAGGCTGCGTTGGCCATGGAAATACTTTGTGCATCAATTTAGTGTAGCAAAATTTCAAAGTGTCAGTTCGAGTCTGTTCATGTTTAGGTTAGCTTCCTTGTTGACAATGGGATAAAATATTATGGGATAAAAAAAAGTGCAAAACATTTCCCGGTATCGTTGTGAATCCAAACATCAATCTATTCATTGTTACAGCTTCTCCTCTGTTGAGGAGAATATCGGCACGACCAGGACGGTCATTAATTTGATATAACTGTAAGTCGTGAATAGATCGATGAAGAAGAATCAGTCTCAAAACCGAAAAATGTCTTGAGAATATTTGGCAGCACTCAGCTACCCGTCAACCTTCATGGGTCATCAGTCTCTATGCGCAACTCGAGACCTACCAATTCAGTTTAAGAGCAACTGCATTCTCAATTAATATTTCAAAAATCGTTGTATATATAGTTAAACACGGACGTCGACCGTTAGGGAGTTGTATTACACAATATACATTAGAACAAAAAAGGTTCGGGTTTGCTTGGATTCGAAGGTTCCAAGGTTTATTATTTTAGTAGGCCAAAAAATTTAGACGAGTTACGGCAAAAAATCGAAAGCAATTGCGATAAATGTTGTTTGTTTTTGGAGTTTAATTACGGATTGTCTTTCATTAAAGTTTACATTAATTTTTTTTACATGTATACATTTTATTTAAAGTACCAATTTTTTTTCCCCATCATTTAAGTAATAATAATAATAATAATATATTTGTGACCTACCAATCGTTGTATACATAGTTAAACACGAACGTTGACCACTAGTGAGTTATAAATTACACAATATACATTAGAAAAAAAAGGTTTGGATTTGCTTGGATTCGAAGGTTTAAAAACCATTGATTATTAAAAATGCTCATTAAAAATAAAATTAAACTGTCCTAGCGTTTGGGCCGTTATATTTCGATGGTAAATTTTAAACTGACAGATCTTGACATTTGTCAAATCTATATTTATGTTTTCTATGGTTTCTACACTGGAAAGCCCATAAATTCCATGGTTAAAGCACACTCGTTTTCTTTTTAAAAACACGTTACAAACCATGAAAATGAATTGTAATGCCTCTTCTTTAGTAAGCAATTAACAAAATCCTTCTGATTGGTCAACTAAAATCGGTTACAATTTGAACACCACTCACTGAACCCTGAAAATATTTTTCTTCAATGATTATTCTACAATTTAATATAAAATATACGGTAGTTCTAAGACACTCTGTATTTATATGTACTGTCGCGTCTGTAATAAAAAAAAATCTCAAAGTTTTTTTCCGATATGTTCAAACGTACCAACAAGCAATATAACTAACAGTTTCATTTATCTAATTCATCATAAAAAAATTTTTCATAACACTCCATAATTTAGTTGTTCACAAAAAATATTGTCAACTCTAAAAGCTAAAAGCTAACTTGGAAATGTATTTGTCAATTTGTAAAGTTTTATCGACAGGCACCACTGTTGCTATCACTTATCAAAGTGTGGGCTGAAACGATTAAATTTTAATTAATTTTTTTTTCTATGAATTTAAAAACTCTGATACATGAAACAAATATTAATGTTTGTAATAATTTAGATAAATGATTTGCCAAACCATATGTTCGGTTTCTTTGACCTGGTACCGAATAGCCCATTTCCTCTATTAATGTTTATGAGGAGAAAGCGATCAAGGATGTTTGAGCTTTTGGGTTTTGTTACAATTATGCAAATTTCTTTGTGCGGATTAAGACAAACTTCCTGTCCGTCCAATTTGATGGTGCCGACAATGACAACTGTTGTTTCACCCCGAGGCTGGGTATTTCCAAGTGGGGCGTGAGTTTTCACCCCCGGCCGTTGTCAGGTGACCGATATTGGACGGAAGGGGGTTTGTTATTAAAAAGGCCTTGACATGGGCCATTTATTTTGAGTTTGAATTTTGTTGCGAGATTAAGAGTATTTGAATTTGTTGAGAGTTTTGAGTTGTGTTGTGTTTGTGAAGAGTTGTGTTAAAATTGAGTTTTCACTGTGAGTGGATCAGTGAAGTGTTCCTGATCACTTGCAATTGTGTCAAGTGTGTAAGTAGAAGTTTGTTAAATTTAAAGGTTTCTTGGTCTTATTCATCTCCGTGTTGCTGGTACACTATTACCAGCTGGTCCTTCGAGTGTGTGTTTTTGTTCTTCACCATCAATTCAGTCACACGAGATTCTGCCGTGGTGACTGCATACAGTTATATCAAATTAGTATTTTATTTCGATTCAGAATTATCGATGATAATCATACACCAAATTTCAACTGTCTAGCTTTACGGAAAATTGAAAATGTTCTAATGAACGGTCTACGTGAATCACCCTGTATACAGTGCGAGTTATTAAAATGGAAAATTTGAATTTGCACTTGCATAAAAATTCGTCGGACAGACAGGTCAATAATGATTTTTTTTCGGGCACACATTTCAGCTGTATTTTTAAAATTTTTTCGTCATTTTGAAATATTCGCGCATACTGAATTTTTTTAAATAGCGGGCTCCCATTTTTTATATTCGGACATTGGATCGAAAATTTGATACTATGCACTTATACAATTCCTACAGATAATTTCCGTTTAAACCGGAGCAATAATTAAATTTTTAACAATAATCGCGGTTCAACATATTCAGGAGGTTACTCCACACCGAAAGCAACGAAAATAATTAATTTTACCGCATTACGATATGTTCCTATAAGAAAGCGTTTAAAAGAGCTATCGTACACATTAAAAAAATGAATAATTTCAAGGACTTTTAATAAAGAAGTTGCCCGAAATGTCATCCGAAATCAATATGACAGAATAAATTAAGATTTGTCAGAAATTTGATTAAACGAATTTTTTTAGATTTTTTTTAGTACGAGTAGTTTAGTAATTTTCCAGTTCAATCTCGTTGATGTATAAGCTGTCCAAGAACTACGGCATGATATTTTAATAGCCAATTTTCTAGTGAAAATAAATACTAAATTTAAAAGAAACGTAAATGTTCAGGGTTGTAAAATATTCAAACGACAAGCAAATGAAACTGACCAAACGCGTGAAACTCTCTTCCACCTTTTCCAAGTTACATTAATTAATCCGACTAATTGCAAAGTAACAATTTTTTATATTTTTCTTAATATTTTTCAAAATTATCTGGTCCACAAGCGACAAAATGACTCGCATCAATCAACACCTGCATTCGAGAATCTCGTGTTTAGTAAATCACTATAAATAAAAATTAAATGCTGTTCGTCCGATTTGGCATTTTTTTTAAATGTTAGTAATAGTCCGAATAAGGTTTTTAGGCAAAGAAAAATTGGAAAAGTTGCCCGGAAAATATGAAAAATTCCGAAAAACTTTAATGAAAGACAATCCGTAATTAAACTCCAAAAACAAACAACATTTTATTGATTGGCATTGAGAAAGTGGTCCAGATTAAATGTCTTCACTAGTCACGCAATTGCTTTCGATTTTTTGCCGTAGCCCGTCCAAATTTTTTGGTCTATTAAAATAATAAACCTTCGAACCTTCGAATCCAAGCAAACCCGAACCTTTTTTTTCTAATGTATATTGAGTAATACAACTCCCTAGCGGTCGACGTCCGTGTTTAACTATATATACAACGATTTTTGAAATATTAATTGAGAATGCAGTTGCTCTTAAACTGAATTGGTAGGTCTCGAGTTGCGCATAGAGACTGATGACCCATGAAGGTTGACGGGTAGCTGAGTGGTTCCCAAATATTCTCAAGACATTTTTCGGTTTTGAGACTGATTCTTCTTCATCGATCTATTAACGACTTACAGTTATATCAAATAAATGACAGTCCTGGTCGTGCCGATATTCTCCTCAACAGAGGAGAAGCTGTAACAATGAATAGATTGATGTTTGGATTCACAACGATACCGGGAAATGTTTTGCACTTTTTTATGGAATTTGTTAAATAAAACACTAAATACATCGTATACGAAACCATTGTCAACAAGGAAGCTAACCTAAACATGAAGAGATTCAATCTGACAGTTCGAAATTTTGCTACACTAAATTGATGCACAAAATTTTTCCATGGCCAAAGCAGACTCGTTTTCTTTTTAAACACACGTTACAAACCATGAAAATGAATTGTAATGCCTTTTCTCTAGAAAGCAATTAACAAAATCCTTCTGATTGGTCGACTAAAATCGGTTACAATTTGAACACCATTCACTGAACCCTGAACATATTTTTATAGTCTTAATGATTATTCTACAATTTAATATAAAATATACGGTATTTCTGCGACACTCTGTATTTATGTATACTGTCGCGTCTGTAATAAAAAAAAATCTCAAAGTTTTTTTCCGATATGCTCAAACGTACCATCCACGCAATATAACCAACAGTTTCATTTATCTAATTCATCATACAAAATTTTTTCATAACACTCCATAATTTAGTTGTTCACAAAAAATATTGTCAACTCTAAAAGCGGGTAAAAGCTAACTTGGAAATGTATTTGTCAACTCATAAAGTTTTATCGACAGGCACCAGTGTTGCCATTACATAATACTTATCAAAGTGTGGGCTGAAACGATTAAATTTTAATTAATTTTTTTTCTATAAATTTGAAAACTCTGACACATGAAACAATTATTAATGTTTGTAATAATTTAGATAAATGATTTTTACCAAACCATACGTTGCAAATCCAGTCGTCGTATTTATAACTGAACGGACAGAAGTATGTACTTTTTCTATCTTCGATCAGTACAAATTATGTTTGATGTAGTAACACAGTTATTTAACATTATTTTCAGGAGTAAGTTAGTGTCTTGAAGATTAATGACTCTCTTTCTTGTTCTTGAGAACTTTTTAATTTAATTTTTATTCTCTCTATATTTATAATAATTTAGCATTAATTGAACTAAAATGTGTAACAGTAATTTATTGTAACTCTAGTCTTATTATGGTGAGATATTGTTTTTTTGAAAAGCCAAGAATTCTGCGAATGCTTGCTTGCTTTAGATAGTTATTCCAAGCATTTTGCAATCTATGTTTCGTTCATAATTCAACGGGTGCCGTTAGAAGAACAAGGATTATGTCTGCGAACGCTTTAGATACGTCGAAATATGTATTTAATAATAATTCCACCGGTGCGAAATTTTTAGATATCGTTGTAACCGTTGTATAATATAATTTATTACTGAAAATTATTCAAATTATTTAAATACCTTTAAATCCGACAATCATTTAATTTACTTAAGTAACGACTGTGTAATACAAATATGAATATACAAATTTTGTTTATGAAACAATTACCGTCCAATTATCCCGGCGCATCCACCACAATTGCCCTTTCTAAAATTCTGTATCTGACACATTGCGCGCATTTCAGTTTCGCTGTAACTTTTTCCGAAGCGGCTTGCCCCATCGCTAATAACGAACGCGCATTTCGCTAAATTTTTATTACCCAACGAAGCGGAAACTAATTTCCCCCGAAACGATTACTCCTTAAAGTCGTTCGAATATTTTACAGATGTTTATGTTTCAGAATGGACGATTCGTTGTGAACGAAGTATTGATGCCCCCAGCACCCGGAACTCCCGAGCAAGGCCTCAGCCTTCATAAGTAAGCCTCCGGCGTTGATTGACAGCTGTCGTAAAGCGGCGCTTTGACCGTTCGGGCGTGCTTTTCAGCGCTGTTTCAGCGCACCCGAGCGTGAAAGTAACCGCCGCAGCCTCGTCTATTTTCAGGCCGATTTGACCTTAAAACGCGTTGTCTGTTCCAGCGGTGAGGATGCGTAATGGGGGAGGAATTTCTCTGGAGGACTCTGATTGTGGTGATGGGATGCGCGAGCGTTTTGGCACCAGGAAACGAGCGCGCGAAAAAGGTATAACACACCTCATTACTTATTTTATGTCAACATAAGCTTCTTACTCCTCCATCCACTCTCGAAAATTATCAAATGTAAAGCTGGTGGAAGGAAAGTTAAAACTTATTTCCTTGCCTCATTACATATTTTGTTTCAACATCTTCTACTTATTTAGTGATTACGTTGCAGGACGTGGAGAAGAGTCTGGAAGCCATCCACGACGTGGCGTCGAAGAGTCTGGGCTTGCTCTGTGTCACCGAGAAGTTCCGATCGTTACACGTACCTTTAGCAACGGCGCGTTTCGATTCAGCGAGACAAAAAGCGGACCTCGCGGCAACTCTCTTGCAGGATTTAGGGGTCGCCCACCACAACGGTGAGTGCTTTTTGTGCTGGCGGTCCTAAGAAACCAGCACAATCTTAAATCTAATCAAGACACATGAAGCGTAGTACGGACACGCCACCGCAGAAATTTGATCCCTGATAAATGGACGCAAAGTGACAAGAATTCGATATCGGTCCCCGTTGGGCTTTAGAAATATGTAATGCGGGGATGGAGTGCGTGATTTAACATTTTTTGAACTGAGTTATCGGCGGTGACATGTGCTAAATTCATGTGACACCAGCAATTGCATATCGCTTTAATTGCGGTCATAAATTGCATATGTTGCCTTGGAAACGGCATGCATAAGTGACCTAACCTCATACGCTCTGCATAGGTTTGCGTTCAACATTATTTAATACCGAGATTAGGCACAAATCCTCAATTTGAACCGTTGTCTCTACAGACCCTCCAGTCCATATTTTTATGCGGCAAAAACCGTGAGTGATCGCTGCCATAAACTTTACAAACATAACACTTTTTATTCCACATTGCAGTAAAAATAACCGTAAAACTATCGTATCGTAAAACAATACACATTACTACCGTGTTTGCCCGATTCGCTTCTAATTTATTCCATCGGCTTAACGACTTTTTAAGCTGTACAAGAAGCGACAACAACTTCGTATTTAATAAAACTAAGAATTTCCTTTAAATGTCCTTACAACTGCGCTGCAATCCTTTTATCTGTCTCCGACAATTAGCAACTCCCACACTTGCGAGTCCGCCGATAAAACTCGCTTTATTCGCCAATTAAAACGATTTTAAAACGACAAGTCTGAAAGCAATCAAACGATAAGTATTGCCTCTAACCGCAAATTCGTCTGTTGCGATTCCGGAGGTGACGTTTTGACAGGAACGAAACTCGAAATTGAGGAATAATGGACTGAAAACGATTGTTTCAGCTGCGATTCGACTTGAAAGCGTCTGCTGCTGAAAAGCCTTCGTGTATTTAAGTACAGAGTAATGGAAATGTTTGCAAAAACACAGGATTGTGATTTTACGCTCGATGTGCTTGCAGCTTTGTGTTTCTATTAGGGCATTGGCATGTAAAGCATAAATAAGAACGACGAAGAAGAAATTGAAATGAACGAAGCATAATGAACACAGCTGGAAAAAAGGATAATCACTGCCGACTAATGTGCGTACAAATAAAAACGCAGGCCATGGAATGATAGTTTTTTTTTACCTGTCAGATTATGACACATTATTATGACACAGGAGCTGTGATTCCAAAATTTGCTCAAAGGACGTCTGAACTCACACCTGAATTTGTTGAAAAAGACATCTTACGCATCGGTTATTAACAAAAAACTCAATTTCAGCTCAAGTTCAAGCTCAAAATAAATTAAAAAAAAGTAAAGGCATGCCATTTGCTCTAACTTTTGTTTTATTTTATACAATATGGGCGTTTGACATTGACATATTACGACATTTGACAGGAGCTGTCATTTAAAAATTAGATTACATGAACAATGGCGTCTAAAAAAGCACTTCCGTCTAATACAATAATATAAAATCGAACGAAAATCCAGTAAAAACCGATGAAACTAAAAAATTGACAAGTGAGGTGGAAATGAAAAAACTAATAAAAGAAATAAAATTTTGCGAAGCTTGATGAAAAAATTATATTGGTAAAGCCGTAATTAATCGAGAGCGATGAAAATATTTCACAAATAAATAATTCAAACGCTTCCGTCTCTTTTTCCCAGCACAGAACCCTTATAAAACAACTTTTGCGTTGGTAGGCCTCCGAGGACTAAGCACTACCGCTTAATTTTTAATTCCCTCCACTTAGGACATGCCAGAGAGCAGCTTAATATCATTCTAATTTTATTCCGAGCTTTCAAAGCTTTGAATTCGGTGCAATATATCCGCTTCTGAGAATCTCAGTCGATTTTGTTTAGTGTCAAATTATTGGTTTTTTGCCGTCATTTTATGCTTTTTATAAAACGATAGTGCGTGCCTTTGACGCCGGGCTTTATTCGAAAGCTCTTCATGACGAGGACTTGCTGTTTCTCTGCTTTATCGAGTTATCTCACATTCGCGTTGTACACATCAAATGAAATTCAATCGATGTTAAAGTGTAAACAATATAAAAATAAAACGAACGATTGATGGGAACAGATTATTATTATATAGTCGGCAATACATTTTTTATTATTACGCTAATCACTTAATTTTTCCTGTCGACGTATTAAAATAATTAAATTTTAAAATGGATCTGTACTAGCTAGAAGCAGTAATAACAATGCTAGAAACAATAATTTCAACCGTGTTCAGATTGATAGAAGACTCACTGAATTGAAGAAGCAGAAATGAAGAAGAGGCAGGAAGGAAAGAGTTAATTAAATATTTTTGCAATCGTGCAATTATGATAAAAACATAGTTACAGTTGTTTCGTTTACATTTTCAGTGGATCTTGATAACAGTTGTAACAACAGAAATGCCTTATTTGTTCTCTTAGAACCAGGTGAAATCTTCTATTTTATTAATTCCTGAATTAGGCTGATAAAAGAAAATAAAATTACGAACACAGAAAACTAATTAACGTTTACAGCCTAAAGAGAGACAAATCGTCTGGAAGTAACTATTTACATACACGGCAGAAATTGGAAAATTGTTCTTGTGTAAATAGAATCACGAACAAGAGAAAAGTATGCAATGGCAATGCCATGGAGCTAAACAAAAATATTGCATCTGTACTTGGAACTAGAAGAAGTTACAAAAATCAACTCAAGTGCTACGGAGGAGTGTTCCAGCAATGATTAGGTATCTGCAGATCGAAATCCAGATGAACCGTGATTGAAAAATGACTGATGATCTAATTATCTTGTACAGTTATCATTAGTGCTCAAGTAAATTATTTGAAAGCCTCGTCGTGTTTTTGGACAATTTCCTGCAAACTATTGCAGTCGTCGTACGGATTTGAAACATTTTTCTTGAAATTGTTTCTGAGCTTTAGTTCTTCAATGATGGATTTATTGCCAACCCGAAAGCTCTCCAATCGTTTAGGTTGCATCTGATTTTGAGTGTAGTTGTAGCTATTGGAACGACTAAGATTAACTTCGGGATGTTGGACGTACTGCGGATTTTCTTGGTAGTATCCGTTGTAGGAAATTTTATTAAAACCGGCAGGTCTTCGAACAGGTGCCACTTCTTGCGGGAAGGGAGAAATGAAATCGATTTCCTCGCGCGACGATATTGAAAGGTTTGAAACTGAACTGGAATGTTTGTAACGGTCGTAAGGGTTTGTAATAGAGTCGTGTTGACGCGAAGAATACCGCGAGGAGTTGTCGCGCGAGATGTCTTGCGAAATGTTGTCTTGAGAGACGTTGTCGCGAGAGATGTTGTCGTACTTGGAGTTGTTATCAGCAAAGCTTTCTAACGTGCTTGCACGACTCATTACCTCATCCATGTCGTCCGGATCCTCTTCGTCGCGGTGCTTGTTTTTAATCACTTGAGCCAACTCTTGCGTGACGTTATTATCGTTGTTGTTGTTGTTGTTATAATTAGGAGGTGCCCATGGAGCCGGTACCGAATTAGGTGTAATTGTTCCCCAGTAGTGACCCGAATGGGTTGTAATGACTCCATGGGCTTTTTCGTTGGGTCCCAGTTTGGAAGGCTTCTTCGACAGCTTTCGTGTAATCTGCCCGTAGGGACATTCATTTTCGTGGCCCCACATCTCGCGTCCGAACCTCATCCACATAGGGCATCCTCTAAACCGATAAATGCAAGGAAAAATAAAACTCGTGGCGATGATTTCGTATGCTATGTTCCTGATGGCGTGCTTGGGAATACCATTTGAGTGACTGCATCTGTGACAAATGCTGTTACCATCAAAACCCAGAAGGACAGGGCTGTTGGATAGGTAGCTTTCGCATGATATACACTTCAACTTGTCCAGAACCTCATTAGTGACGTGTTCGTAGCTAATTTCTGAAAACTATTATTAGCTGTGACACCAAAACAAATTGCACACCTTCAATGTTGGGTAGTTTGCGATCAGACTTGAAGAACGTCCCTGGTCTGGAACATAGCACATTGCAACCGCTCTGAAAAAGACAGTTGCTTTCGTGGTCATGCGCTTCGTTCCATTTCAACTGTTTATTGCAGTGCTTGGGCCAGTAATGACAAGGATATCTGTATTGTGAGGCCAGTGCTTCGAACTGATAGTCCCGATAGTTGTCCTTGGCGAAACGTCGACATCTCCCGCAAAGAATTCCATTGTTGGGAGTGAGGAAAACGGGGCCGCATGTCACAAATTTTTTGCAGTGAACGCAGCGCAAGTCTTCCAAAATGGGAATAGGGATCGGAGGATTCATCGGCTGAAAATGCATACCGAATTCGTGTGAGATAACGCGTATCATATCGGCGGTGGGAATTTGATTTGAGATGCGGAACAATAAATTGTAATGTTCAAATTTCATGGTTGGTTGGGTGTAGTAGGAAAGTGTGTATTGTGATAATTGATTGATGGGTTCAGGATGGATGGAGGCGGATCGATTGTGCGTGCGTTTGTGGTCGCTTCCGCATGAAATATTGAAAAGAAAAAAGGCAACTCACCTGTGTGCCTTCACAATAACAATCACAATTACTCCAAAGGTCCGGAATGTTTAATTAAAAACTTCATTAGTTTATTGTGTACTTTGCTTTATTAAAGTCGATCACGAAATATGTAGTCCGACGGAATGACAGCAATACGATCGCTGCGATAACGACGTGATAACACTTATCTAGATAACTACATACGTACTCGTTCTACCGCAATTAATGCTCGACATCATTAATATCATCGGTTATAAATAAAACTATTTTTCCCAATTATCACTGGGATCACGTTTGATTTTTATTTTATTTGCATTGTTCTGAATTATCGCATTTTTCGTCGGGCTAATTGAACAGAGTACGTGACTTTTTCCCCCAGGAATTTCATGTATTCGTTGTCGGTTCATAAAAATGATTGCAATAAAAGTGAGGAGTTTATTGTGGGGGCTGATTAAGATTCCAGATTCTGAAATATGATGCGGCAGGTTGTAAATTTTATGTAAAGACTTGTGTAAGGCAGAGGCAGTAAAGTGCACATTTCGTTCGTTTCATTAGTTTGTTGACACTTGTGCAATTTATTGTTATTCGCTTAGACCGCTTACACTGGGAAGTGTGAAATTATCACCCGGAGACTGAAAACAGGATAATACATTGATTGAGTGATCGCTGTCGACGGCAACAACTTATTCTCAACTGATAAAGACTCAGCTGATTGACGGGCCATAAGAGTAAATTACTTCGTTCGCTCTAAATTATTGTTGCCTGTTGTGACGAGAACGTAACGTCCCGCGATCGTAAACGTTTTTGTTCCCGTGTTACATCCACATTCTTCAGGCCCTACAGTTTTTACGCCAAGATAATAAATACTCCATTATGCTATTTTTTCACAATTTATTTAAATTTAATTTTGCAAGCGGCCTTTAGCTGACATTTTAAAGTGTGAAGTGTTGAATTTGAGAGTTGATGTTTGGAAGGTGTGGGTTAGGAATTAAGAATTTGCAGAAGCAGTTGAGACTTGACGCTTTTTAAGTAAAATGAGGTGGAGTTGAATCTTGCGATTTGTAGCTCAAACTTCACACCTGACGAATTGCGTGTTCTTGCTCTATCTGCCGTAGGTTTGATAAAATAATAAAAATTTAACACAAAATATGTGAGCAAATATTTATTGGCTGCAGATCACAATGAATTAACGTTATTTCGATTTTACAATTTAATGGAAATACATCTGAGATAAAAAACCGACTAATACACTAGATAACGTTAATGTAATGTCCTCGAAAAAACCTTCACTTATCTACTTAGAATGCAGATTTTCACGGCCATCACTCAGTTATCTCCTCTGTATAAAAACATTTCTCCAACTATGGAAGATTCAGAAATTGAGTAGCGAGTTTCCCTATCAAACAAGCTGCTAATTATAAGTCACTGAATTTGTTTTATGTACATTACAAGTATTAGAATTTGAAAAACTATGAACACCCAAAAAGTAAGATCTCATCCATTATATCCGAAATTTAAATGTTAAAATTTGGTGGACCTCAAAGCATCCGGGAACTGAACAAAACAAATAAAAAAAATTCTCGGAAATAACAAATTACACAGCCTCTCCGCGATATTATAAAAAGTCAACATTCAGGCTGTACGCAAAAAATGAAACGAAATATTAGTAAGAGAAGACATAAACCTGCTTTGCCAAAACTGTACGTGTTTCTATAGCCGCCTCTTCTTGACACAAAAATAAATAATTAAATAAGGAAAATGAAAATTTTCAGAAGAAATTGTTACGAAACCTGTCGAAAAGGAACGAAATTGTGGAGAGATTGTAATGAAACAGTCCTGACATTGTATCAACGGAAATAGAAAAAACCAAATAGAAATTAGCAGTTTAATAGCGAGTTAGTTTTTGGGAATGGAAATAGAATGTCAGAAATTGGGTCTTAAAACTAAATCAGAGTTCGAGAATGTGAAGTTGTAGGCAAAATTTGTAACTTCGTGGTTGGAAGACTTGGAGAATTTATATATAGCAAACTTAGCTGAGAAACAATTTGAGAGTCGGCAGCTTTGATTTTGGTGTTAACAATTTGAGGCTTTTATGTCTACTTATGATTTGATTGTCTGTAACTGCTGAACTGTTATAACTCGAGTTAGAACTTGGGATGAAAGTTGATGGTCAAGGGTTGTTTTTACTCTCTGAGTTTCGTAAATTTAATTTTGTTCACAATTTTGTAACACTTATCCCGTACAACTTTATTGTAAACAACGTTTTCAATTGTCTGTTTTATCTTAATAAACATATTATAACAATAAGACAATCGAGAGCATTATACACTCAGGGAAAACAACAAGAAACTCAAAGTTTTATGTGTTATCATAAAAATTAATAAAATAATATTTTTTTACTGGAGAATAAGAATTAAATTGTCATTTATGTCCCCGAGTTTAATTTTTAGTAAAGTAATATTGTTACGTGATCACTTTTTCATTTTACAACATGATCATAATGATTATTTATTTTTAAAAGTTTCTTAGGTGCGGAAAGTCATTTCAATTACAAACAAAAATGTATGATAATCCAATTTATTTTACTGCAACAAAAAGCCGCATAATTAAAATAAAACGAGAAATGGTGCACAAAATTCATTCGTCCATCAAATATTTACTACGAAGTATTTACTTTCCAGAACGATTGATGATTGTAGATTCATATCATCGTTTCTACAAAAAACAAAACAGCAGTATTCTGACAATAACTGTATTACAACATTTCAATAACATGACGCAAAAAATCATGACGTTGTCGAAAACGTATTTCGATCAAATATGCTTGATAAACTGTGTTACGAAACCACTATCTGATTTTGTAGTGATTACCACACAATTTAAATTGAATAAAAATATGTCATGGATTTGTTTGTTGTGTTTAGGCTTGCAGGGCTCAATCCCGAAGAACCTTTTGGTCTGCGACCACACCATCCTTTCCGCTCGAGTTCTGACCCTAAACGCTACTACCGGTATCTTGATGAACTGCGCCTGGTGGCAACGCCAAGCCCTGGAGCTCGGAGAACCACACAAACTACACTGTGAAGAATTCCTCGATCCTGGACACAGACCCGGGCCTGAATTTCCATGGTACGAAGATGCCGAATCAAGCCCCACCCTACGCTCACCCAAATTTATGCAAAGCCCTGCTAGTGTGTCCTACAAAGGATGGTGGACGTTCCCTTACTACTCCTGCAAGAGCAGTCGCTGGCTCATTTCATACAGCGTTCCTGTTCCTGGACGTGGAGGGTAAGTAATGAATCGAATTCAATTTAAAATGTATTTAAAAAAAATTATACAACACGGTTCGATATTTTTCCAATGTATTCGATTTCCGTTTCGAGTAAATCGCCCGGATTTAGCGACTCTGTTGGTTTCCGGAAAAAACCAACACCGCTTGGAGTTCCGGTCATGATAATATCACCCGGATATAGCGTCATATGTCTTGATAACAGTTCCACGAGAGTATCGACTCTGTGAATCATTTCGGACGTGGTACCGTTTTGTTTCAGCACTCCGTTAACCCATGTTTTAAGTTGGAGGTTGTAAGGATTGGGAATTTCGTCTTTGGTGACGATCCACGGTCCTAATGGACAAAACGTGTCCATACTTTTTCCTAAAATTATCTCAAATCTAGTTGTTGTAAATTATATGAAAAAATCGTGTGGATTAATAAATAGGGGTCACACCTAGAAGATACTGTCCCCCGTTGAAAGTGGCATTTGCAAAATCGCGAGCTGTTAAATCCTGCCCCACTGTGTATCCAAGAACGTAGTCGAATGCGTCTTTAGCTTTAACATCTTTAGCGGTCTTGCCGACGACCACGACTAACTCCACCTCCCAATCCACCGCCTGTTCAATTTAAGAAAAGTGTTGCGTTTTAATCGCCACAGCTCTCACCTCGCTGCATTTCGGCTTGACAATTCGATCGAAGGGTCCAATTATCGTCGAGGAGAATTTGCTGAAAACGATGGGCTGCGGTGGAAGCGGTAACTTGAGCTCGTTGCAGTGCTCTTTGTAGTTCATGGCAACGCACAAAACTTTATCTGGTTTGGTGATGGGGGAGAGCAGGTCGACGTTTGCAAGTGGATGGGTTTCTGCGGCTTCCGTCGCTTTGCTTCGAAACTCTTTATAATGAGCGGCGGATACGCTTTTCATTTACCTTGTCAGGATGTTGAGGCCGTCGTGACGGCTTAAAACGTCGACTAGGCTCCCGGCGAAGAGATCGGTGATGGTGGAGTCGTTGATGAGGCCCACTCGAACAAGAGATGGATTGGTTTTGAGGATGTACTGCACAAGACGCATTGTTGATCAAATTCGAGTTGGGTTTCAACTAAGTCGCCTTCTGGCAAGATTAATGTAATCAGAGCAGATAGTAAAAGTATTTATAATTTATTTGCACGGACACTCAACATGTTCGTAATGAACGGCAACGAGTAAATTGTACAAAAGATACCTGTAACTAAATTTCTTTCCGACTGGAATAAATATAAAAAAAATTCAGAGTTGGCCATGGAATCTAGCTTTTTTTTACAGTGTAGACCTTTCCACTGTCAAATCGTGACATTTAATAGAAAGTGTCAAACAAAAAAGTGTTTAAAGGACGTCTAAACCGACGCACAGTGCATCGTCCAATGGACAAAAAATAAATAAAATACTTATTTACCGATTGCTATTTATAAATAAGCCTTACACAACACTTTAGTGTCCGACCGAACTTTAGGTTTCAGTTTCGGCCTAGTTTCAGCAAAAACCTGATTTCGAGAGGTTTTGCGAAGCTCTTTTTATTTTAATACATTCGATTGAAGGATTATTTGCATCAAAAATATTTATTATGTTGTTGCATTTGGTGGATAGGTGCTTATTAATTTTAATTTTATTGTAGTTCGTTAACAAGAGAATTATACAAAATGACCACATTTTAGAAGAAATAATTTTTTCGGCCTCCGTCTCAAAATATTATTTTGCAATCGTCCAAATCGTTTTGAAAACGATAATTTGCCTGCCTAGGCAAGAAAATGGAAAGTACGGATTTTCCATATAATAAAGCTTTGTTGTTGGCGGCGCTGACTTTTCGGGTAATAAATTCTGAATTACATTTTCTGCTAGTTTTTGAATATGTGTTGGTGTGTCTTTATCCATTTTTACTTATTATCAGTAGAATTGTGCACTCAAATTACTCAAAACTTACAAATGTCAAAAATATTATTTTAAATCATTATATCGTGGAATAAATCCCCCAACCGAAATTACTTTAACAATTAATGTAACTTTGTAAATTAAAATATTTTTGTCGGCCGAAAAAGTTTTGTTTATTACACGGCCAGAAAATGACAGTTTCTTCCTTGTAATAAAAATAACTATCGTTCTTAATATTAAAGTGTTTTTTTTTTTTGGTTTTGTGTATCTATCTAAACATAGTTATTAGATAAATTCTTTTTACTAAAAAGTATAAAAGTAATTTTGTTTTGTAGCTTTTATTTTATTTCAAAAAAATAAAAAATAGTATATTTATTTGTGCTTATGATAAGTTAATGATTAAAATATCAGAAGCTGATTTATTAATATGTGATTGATATAAAAAATTAAAAAAAGACTGATCATGATAATTTTGACTTTATTTTTTCCCACGAAAACATGAAATTTCGGTTTCGGTTTCGGCCGTAAAAACTAGTTTCGGTCGGACACTACAACCCTTTCATACATTTTTTTAAAGAAAATACAATTGCCAAAATTCAGTAATTAATTTCTTTTGAAGTAATCTCTGTACCATTTGCAATTTTGTTTTTGTGGCATGCGTATTGCTTCTAAAAGGAATAAACCACGCCAAGTATGGAGTTTACTGGCAAATGTACCTTTGTACTTTAAAATACTATATTTGATATAAGAAGTTTCGATCATTAGTTTATTTTGTATGCCTGTATAGTGTGAGTAATAAAATTTTATTTAAAACTAACTTTGACTAAGCTCTTAAAAAAATTAATAAATATTTTGTACTTTTTGCATATTCTTATTGTTTTATGTATACCTACTCGTACATTTAAATTTGGAGTGTTTTATAGTTTTATAATATTTTTTCTTTAGGCAGATTTACCATAACGAACGCACAGTTAGCAGAATTACACAAAAATTGTTCTCAAATTTAAAAGTATTTTTCCGCCATAACAAGAAAAACTTAATTTTCGTATTAGGTCACTATATTATTCAACGTGCGATTTGTCCGAAAGGAAATATAAATTGTTAAGATCTGTGGTAAATGGTGTTTATTAAATTTGACTAAAAAACCCTGATACAAATTATCTTATTATTAAATGCCGCTATTTATAAAACAAATTTAATCTCTTTTCTAAACGCCAAACTTTCTTCTTTAAATCTAATTTTAGAGGACAAAAACCAATGCAATTAACCCACAAACTCGATCGTCTATATAAATAAAAATTAAATGCTTTTCGTTGGTAAGCGCATCACTTGAGAACGACTGGACCGATTTCGCAAATATTTCTTTAAATGTTCGTAATAGTCCGAATTAGGTTCTTAGGGAAAGAAAAATTAGAAAAGTGCCCGGAAATTTTGAAAAGTCGTAAAAAACTGATAGTGCTTTTTGTATGAACTCACGATTCGAGCGATCGATATCCATTATTCTGGTCCTGAAAAAGTTTTCTAAAATTCTAAACAATTACAAAAGAAAGTCGGAAAATTTGGACAAACTAAAAATCATAATTTTTGTATGCACTCTGGATCATGACTGACGGATATAGGAACGACATACTCGTATTTGGTTGATTTTTTTTTGTTTTGTTCGTTTTGCTCCCGGGATGGAAATAATCCAATTGAAATATTGAAAAAAATCGGGAAAATTGGAGAATATTTTATTTCTATTCCCATTTTTTTCGCTACGTGCTGTCAGCACAAAACGAGCAAAATATTTTTACATAAAGAAGATATTAATAATTTCCAATATACGTTTTTTTTTCTAATGGACATCCTGTATTTTTTGTATCAATCGATCACATTTTTATGAGCTTTCTAATAACATCATTATGCTTCATAATTTTTCAACTTCTTAAACAACTAGTTTCCAAATTATTAGCATTCCATTATTCAATCATTTATCGTCAGAAAGCGTATCAAAAATGTGAACAATTTCAAAAGTACCTACTTAACTCCTTTTTTTTTTAACGGGTCCCCAATTTGTTTTAAGGAAATGTTCGAACTTGTGGTTTTTTAATTTCCTTGCAGTTTTTGTTACATTACTTTGCAATTTATTTTATACAGTTATAGTTTTCGTGTTAATTAAAAGTTAAAAGTTAAATGTTTTAATAATTTTTGGGATTTTGTATAACTTTGTGGATAACATTGCTAGAAACACGTGTTGCTAGCAATGTTAATTTGTTTAGTAAAGTCATCGATCAATCGGTCTTAACTCCATCAACTTCAATTACAGCCTGAAAGGTTTCCTGAGCCTGGACGTGGACGTCTCCCACTTGGAAGTAAACCAATGCGAGTCCTCCCCTTCGACCAACCCCAACGAAATATCAATCTTCCACGGCACTCACAAATGTCACAACACTACATCACAGGTGAGCTTTAACGACCGCCGCTTCGCTTAATTGACCCAATTTCAGTGCTTTTACCGAGCGCACTCTTCCTCGAATTGGTCCAGAGGGACGTATCAGTGTATATGTCGCCCGGGATTTTATTCCCCGCACTATGGCGGCATTTTTAATGGGACTCTAGTGGAAGTGGCGTGGATGGACCAGCAGGAGAACCAATCCAACACTTGGAGTTCGATTTTCACGTGCAGAAAGTGCGCACCTGGTTGTCACTTCTGCACAGACCCTTCGCCCTGTCTCGCTACATATCATTGGCCCTTCAGGATCACTTTGTTGGTTTTTAGTGTTACTTGCGCTTTGTGTACCATGATAATTAACGTTTACATGTTCAAACACCGCAAGCTGAAGGTGTTCAAAGTGGCGAGTCCCATTTTTTTGAGCATAACGTTGTTCGGATGCGCTACTATGTACTTGGAGATGGCTGCCATATTCCCAGTGCTTGATGCATACTCGTGTATTGCAACGAAATGGTCGCGCCATCTTGGATTTTGTGTAACTTACACGGCTCTTCTTATGAAGACGTGGAGGTAAATTTAATTAAACATTTCACACTGCAAATGTGGCAACGACTTGTATTTTAGAGTGTCTTTGACGTATCGAGTGAAATCTGCACACAAGGTGAAGCTGACCGACAAGCAGTTGCTGCAATGGATGGTCCCCATTCTCTTGGTCATGCTGATATATTTAGGGACGTGGACGCTTTCAGACACGCCCACCGCTGAAGAAATCGTAGATAACGAAGAGTTGAGGTTCAAGCAATGCGTTTACAACTGGTGGGACCACAGCTTGGCCATAGGTAAACTCATAGTGTATAAAAAAGTGTAGAAAAAATGCAATTTAGGTGAGGTCCTGTTTTTGGCTTGGGGAATTCGTGTGTGTTATAACGTTCGCAACGCAGAGTCGCTCTTCAACGAGGCTCGTCTCATCAGCTATGCGATATACAACATAGCGATTGTCAACATTTTAATGATTGCCTTCCAGTAACGTTTTCTGTTACGATCTCAGTATAATTGTAACCGTAACCTTGTAGCTTGTTCATCTTCCCTCGAGCCGGTCCGGATATAAAATATTTGCTGGGTTTTATTCGTACGCAACTCTCCACCAGCGTGACAGTAGGTTTGGTGTTTGGTCCCAAGATTATAAGAGTGTTGAAGGGTCAAGGCGACCAGTGGGATAACAGGGCTCGATCTAGAGGAGTAACAGCGTCGTTCTCGCTTAACGGAATCGGTTTAGTACCCGAAGAAGCCCCAGATTTGTATCAGGAGAACGAAGAGTTGAAGGAGGAGATACAGAAGTTGGCGGCTCAGATCGAGTTCATGAAAATCGTACATATGGAGATCAATAACAGACATGTGAAGCCGAAGAGTGGCGGTTATTTTACAACACTAAATGCCCCGACTGTAGTGCACAGTCCTTTGGCGCGTCAAGGATGCTTGTTGAGTAAACCGCCCGAAGAGCTGTGAGCAGTCCTGGTAAGTGGAAGGGTCGAGTGTCAGTCCTTTCGGTGCTCAATTACCTGCATTTGTCAAAATTAGGGAACGACGACTGATTTTTATAGTAGTCTTGTAGGAAGCTTCACCGTGTGATACAAAAAGAAAGAAATTAGCGTTCTAGGCGTTAGAGTTCAAACAAATCTGTTCGATGTGATCAATGTTGAATATGTGTTAGAATTTAAATCAATGTTGACAACAAGTATTATTTAAATGTTTAGGGTTGTTGGAGATCTTTGTGATAGATGCTGCAGTCGGTGAACGACAATACAATGATTCAATATCAATTACTCCTCATTCCAAGCCATTCGCCCGCCAATGGTTGCGATTTACATATTTCGTTCCAGCCTTCGGTGTCTGTTTATTGGTGTGCAATTTGATGTTTTCGTGTTGTCAAACGTCTGAGGTACAAAAACGTGAAATCTTTGAGCCCTCACTTATAATTCAATCAAAATTTTTGTACCGCAGACCAGTGGAATATTTAAGCAGGAACCGTTGGCGATACGATTACAAGTGTTGGCGCTGTTCAATTAAGTTGTTGATCTGTCTCAAATGTACTATATATTTGTATCAAAATAAATGTCTTTGTAAAAATACCCCACATTTCATATTTTTGAATTTACCGCCATTGATCGTTGCCATCTCTACTCATCTCTAACTTATAACATGCGTCCAAAAAAAAACGAGGCTGCGTTGGCCATGGAAAAACTTTGTGCATCAATTTAGTGTAGCAAAATTTCGAACTGTCAGTTCGAGTCTGTTCATGTTTAGGTTAGTTTCCTTGTTGAAAATGGGATAAAAAAAGTGCAAAACATTTCCCGGTATCGTTGTGAATCCAAACATCAATCTATTCATTGTTACAGCTTCTCCTCTGTTGAGGAGAATATCGGCACGACCAGGACGGTCATTAATTTGATATAACTGTAAGTCGTGAATAGATCGATGAAGAAGAATCAGTCTCAAAACCGAAAAATGTCTTGAGAATATTTGGCAGCACTCAGTTGCCCGTCAACCTTCATGGGTCATCAGTCTCTATGCGCAACTCGAGACCTACCAATTCAGTTTAAGAGCAACTGCATTCTCAATTAATATTTCAAAAATCGTTGTATATATAGTTAAACACGGACGTCGACCGTTAGGGAGTTGTATTACACAATATACATTAGAAAAAAAGGTTCGGGTTTGCTTGGATTCGAAGGTTCCAAGGTTTATTATTTTAGTAGGCCAAAAAATTTAGACGAGTTACGGCAATAAATGTTTGTTTCTGGAGTTTAATTACGGATTGTCTTTCATTAATGTTTACATTAATTTTTTTTAGATGTTTACATTTTATTTAAAGTACCAAATATTTTTCCCCATCATTTAAGTAATAATAATAATAATATGTTTGTGACCTACCAATCGTTGTATACATAGTTAAACGCGAACGTTGACCACTAGTGAATTATAAATTACACAATATACATTAGAAAAGAAAGGTTCGGATTTGCTTGGATTCGAAGGTTTAAAAACCAATGATTATTAAAAATGTTCATTAAAAATAAAATTAAACTGTCCTAGCGTTTGGGCCGTTTTATTTCGATGGTAAATTTTAAACTGACAGATCTTGACATTTGTCAAATCTATGTTTATGTTTTCTATGGTTTCTACACTGGAAAGCCGATAAATTCCATGGCCAACGCAGCCTCGTTTTTTTTTTTTTTGAACGCACGTTAGTAGGGTAAAATTTTCAAACAATGTGCAAATAGTCCCTTTCAATAAAATGTTGATATTTGTTGTAAATTGAAAAAAATATGTTTCGTTTTCTTAACTACATCTTCCAGGCATGAAAATTCACTGGAACTCTACGTGCGAAATTTTCAACCGCACGCCTATGTGGTTGACAGCTTTACAGACTCACCCAGAGATGCCGCTAAGCCGCCCAAACGCAAATATGTCAAACTGACTAATTGTTGTTGTTTATTCTTTAAATTCAAGCGCTTCAGTGCCTTTTAAAATCATGACAACGATCACACAAAGTGTTCTTAAAACGGCTATTTGCCTTTTAATCGCCGCCAACATTGTGACAGGTACGTCAAACATTCATTTGTTTTGAAAATTAGGTTATAACCCAACCGCCCGATTCGTTTCTTGTGTCAAACCAGCTGAAACAATCGACAACTACTGCACTGGTCGACTAGTTCATGGGCGTGTCGTGTATTTGTAAATTTTTTATAGTTGGGGCTGTCAGGTGCTACCAGTGTAGTTCCGACCAAGATGCCAAAGGCGAGGACAACTGCGGGGCTTACAAAAAATTTGAGAAATATCAGCACATTGCAATCGAGTGTAATGCCGAGGAGAGTCACATGCCGGGGTCGTTTTGTGTGAAACGCACCCAACAAGGACCTAAAGGATTTATTTGTATGTAAACTAGACTATGTTGGATTACTTTAAACGTTTTATTTGTAGGGGATGGGCGATGGAGACAAGTTATAAGAAGATGTGCGTCCGTTGCGGAAACTGGAGTTACAGGTGTTTGTAACTGGGGTGTTTACGAAAATGGAGATTATTGGGAGGAGTGTTACTGCTCAGCGGACGAATGTAACGCCGCTGGAATTAAATCACTGAGTCTCATGTCAGTTATTTGTCTGATTATGGGCGTTATCACAGGCTTTATTTGATCTGATTGTAATAATTTGAATCCGTCCAAATGTACAATTTTTTATAATTTTTTTATATCATTCCAAAACGTATCAGTGTTTTTTTAAAAATAAATTTAAGCGAAATGTAGTGTTTTTTATGTTATCATGTTGATGTTTTCTAGAGGTAGTGAATTGGTAATACTGTTGTATTTTCCTGTCATTTATGAAAGAATGGGTAGTTTTAGTTGAGGCCACAATTATTATTTTTGCTTCATTTTAGCACGCCACGTGGTGGCGGAATAGTGCACCAACAGTGAGACACGATTTATTTTATTTTTTCGTATAGTAGTTTTTTTTATTTTTTATTGGCAATTATGTGACATATTGGTTAGTAATCTGTGGTGGTATTAAAAATATACTTCTATTATATATTTAAAAGTACTAATAATGTTGAGGTAATTATAAAACTACAATTATTTCAATAATTGTATTTATTAGTTTATTATATTTTTATAAAGATCGATTCAAAACGGACGGATTAATATTAAAAAGTCATGGTGGTCACACTGCCGATAATTTGACAATGACAATTCACAAACGTCAATTCAAAATACAAACTAGAAAATTAAGTGTCGTAAAAAACGTACAAAAAACATATAAAAACGCTCGATTCGAGTAAGATATGTACAAAAATTCAATCTTAAAATAATTGTTGTGCAACAAAGTCACTCTCACATAACTTTTAACAGAACACTGGCCACAATTGTTGAGAGTAGTAACAGGGGTGAAAGTGTGGTGTAGCTGGCAGCATTACATCCATCTTTAGTGTTACAGGTGCAATACTCCATGAAAATGTTGTACGTTCCTGTCCGCAAAAGACAAAACCGCTCGTCGCCTTGAATTCCGGGCTCTCCAAGGTAAGCGCAGCTTCTTATATACTTCCAAACACCATGAACTGTAACAATATGACAATCAAGCCGATGTGAAACACACAATTTCCATATGTACATTTCTGTCTAATCTTGCGGCACATTGTGGACTTTACATCGGGCATGAAATCCAAACGTTGCTGCTTGCAGTCTGTTATAGCGAAAGTGGTGTTATCGAAGGGGTCCGAGCATTTGGGGTCGGCGTCCGAGCGGCAGTCCCAACACTTAATGGCCCCACCTAAAAATACATAACCTCTACAACGAATTTGAAACAAATATAAACCGATTTTGCCAACACCACGTTTTATTTTCATGCAAAGCTCTGACCTGTGTATTTCTTTTAAATCTGATAATGGGCGAGGTCATATAGTTTGTAATGAAACTTAATTAGTAAAATAGTATTAAACTCACCATCTCGTACAGCTACAAATAGGATTAAGGCAAATGTAAGACACACAATTTGTAAAATAAGTTGCATTGTGTGTGTGTCGTTTTGTACTATTTTAGCAAAATTTTCAAGCTCTGGATCTGTTTTGATTCATACCAGACAATTGAACAAATTTACGACGTACGTTATGATACGTTTCGTTGATGTAATTGCTGAATAAGGACGGAAAATGTAAACGCAAACACTGTAAACAGTGTACTGAGGCGATGGGTCGAATTGGTGTTTCTTTGGCTTAACAGAGGCCGCTAGCTTGCCACTACATAACTTAAAGAGTTCATTGCTTTGAGTTTGAAGTGATAGCCAATGAGCTAGGAGCTAAAGGCAAAGCGGTACATGCGTAAACTCAAATACTTTACATTTGTACAGTCATATTTCTACTTTCTCTTCTTTTGCATTTTCTAACGAACTTTAAATCCAATCGAGATTTGCATTCATCTATAGCGCTTCAACTGCTCAGTTTTTCAATCAGACCTCACCAAACAGTTTCCGGTATCAGTAGAATTATCATCTTCGATCATCTGCCGCTTCATATGCAGATGTCACTCGTAAGATTAAGGTACTCCTGTATGTCATTTATTTTTAAAACAGCGAGTTCAACTTTTGTACACGCGAGGTGCATTTTTCATGGCATTTAGTGCAAAGTACCATACATAATTTTTTCAATATTAGCTCAGTTGTGGGGAAAGTTTTCGTATTGAAATGTTGCAGTTTGTGTAGCACTTAAAACTTTTAACTGCTTACCTATAAAGCAAGATATTAATACGATTGCGACAAACTGAAACTCACTAATCAAAATTATCGCATGACATATGCTATTTATTAATCCCTGCAATTGAGATGTTTTAAACGGAATGCTAATAATCACTTTGGATTTTTACTTGGTCAAGGAAAGATTAAAGTCTGCGAATCATAAAATAATGCGTGCTCGCCAAATATTGAAAAAGTGTGATTGATGCTGAGATGGATGCAAGAATTTAAAAATAAAATAAAAGTATCATAAAAACAGTTGCGTTTATTCCAAAGCTATCGATTTTGATACCATAGAAGGGTGTGTCCTTTGCGGGCCAAAAATCGTCAAGGATTCGTCGGTGTGTTCGTCGTCTAATAAGACTTAATTAACTTAAACTTGTTTTTGCGCGATCATTATGATTTAATGTCTTCTACGTGCGGTGATTAGATGTCGTTATTGTCGGAATAAATAAAATCAGTTTCAAGGTGGAGACGTAATTTCACACTTTGTGTCCTTTACAGTTTTTGCCGAAAAAACTACCATATTATGGTACTGCTACAAATAAAAGGGGTCAGCGGTTTTGTGTTTATTTGGAATGTTATACAAGAAACTGACAATAATAATGGTATCGACAAAGTCGGAATTTACTATGCAATCAAATGAGAGTTTATTTCGTACACTAAAAATTAGGATCTGTATGTTACTGGCTGAAACTATCGATTTGTAGTTAATTTACCTGCACAAGAACCTCATGGGCCTAATTATACTAGGTTTCGGGCCCTCAGCCTGAATAGGACATATTTTATTTGATGGTCGACGGGGAAGAAATAAAATCGGGAATGATTTCAAAGGAAAATTCGGTTTTTCAGTTTTTTATATTAGGCGTTTTACAAAAATGAGGATGTTGGATAGATATTATCGAAGCCATGTAAAGCATCTAAAAGAACTAAGGAATTTAGGTGATTGAAAAGTTTGACGGATCCGAAGGAATGTGAAAAATTTGTAGGATTGTAGGAGGTATTTGAACCATTTTAAGAAGTATTAATTTTGAAGTGTTTGCTTATTTTTTGTCATTAGCGGTGAAGATAATCTTCAAATTGATAACTCAATCTTTGGTTTTGATGAAGTATTAAAAGAGATATGGCGTACCGACAAAAAACACCTTTGAGAAATAATACAGGGTGTCCCAGCGCTACGGGGAAGTAAGATTACTCTAAAATGGAAATAGAAATCGAGATGCGGTTTTCGACAAAAAGTACAATCCATTTCAGAGAACACTCTGACAATATCTGCTTATATACAGTGAGTCCACATACAGAGTGGCACATCAAAGTTAGATGTTTTTCAATGGAACACCCAGTATATTACGCTATTTTTGGATTTCTTATCAAAAAATAATTGTACTTTGTATAACCTATTATCGACCTAATTTCAGTTGTTTTTCTATTATTTGACATTTAAATCATCAAAAGCCCTTTCTTTAAAAAATCGTTGCTTCCAAACCAATGAGAACTTTGGCTTAAAATTTTGACAGAACATTTTTAATATTGTCTAGTTTATAGTACTCAAGTCAAACGTTGAATTTTAATAATTTACTATACAGGGTGGCTTATGAACGCAAATTGTGAATTAAATCGAATTTTTTAAATGGAACGGCCTGTATATTTTGGTATCGATCGATCACATTTTTGATAAGCTATCCAATGACGACCTTGTGACTCATAATGTTTCGACTTGTTAACCAACTATTTTACAAATTATCGATATTTCACTGTTCAATCATATCATTAAAAACGTCATTAAAAATGTAATCGATTGATACCAAAATATACAGGTTGTTCCATTTGAAAAATGTGATTAAATGATCAATTTGCGTTCATGAGCATCTCTGTATATTAAATTACTACAATTCAAAATTTGAATTGATGATAATGAACTAGAATATATTTGAAAATTTTATGTTATAATATCAAGTCAAAATTCTCATTGGATTGGGAGCAGCGATTTTTCAAAGGGGCTTTTGTTGGTTTAACTGTCAAATAATAGGAAAACAACTGAAGTTAGGTCCATAATAGGTTATATAAAGTAAAATTATTTTTTGAAGAAAAAGAAGAAGAAAATAGCGTAATATACTGGGTGTTCCATTTGAAAAAACCCTAACTTTGATGCGCCACTTTCTATGTGGACATACTGCATATAAGGAGATATTTTCAGAGTGTTCTCTTAAATGAATGGTACGCATCTCGATATCTTTTTTCATATTAGAGTAATCTTACTTTCCCGCAGCACTGGGACACCTTGTATATAAATTTGGTTGAGTGCAGTTTTAAGAAAATTGAAACATTAATTTTAAAAATCAGAGAGCAATTTTTTTTGCCAACCCGGAAGAAGAAATTCTTATCCTTGCTCCCTCCAAAATAGTCCCAAATAATCTATATAAACAACTCATGTGCAATACAATAAAAGTATATACCAAACAGGATGTGTTAATTGACGCCCGATTTACCAATTTTTAAAGTAGATTTCCACAATTTTTTCTCATATCACAAGTTCGTCAACAATTAACAAATTTAATTATCACGTCGGTAACACGCAGGTACAGTTGGACAATGCCAAAATAGCGCGTCACTTGTTCTTGAACAGCGTTCTTCACGCCCAATGACGTGTCCCTTGCGCGTGTAATCGTTGCCCATAATTATAGCCAAGTAAACAAATTATACATAATATGCGCCGAATGAAAAAGTGCTTGCGCAACGCACGGTAGAAAAATGCGAAGGAAAAAGCGCAATGATACAGGTGACCGCAATCCTCAACTTGTATTAAAACACTTGCTTTCAAAACGAATTTATTTATTCCTTAAAAAAGAATTTATTTCATTCGTAAAAACAAATTTATTCCATTCTTCGTCTTACAAGTCTATTGTTAACAGAACTATTTACATGTTACCTTCTCGTTTCACGTGGCCTTCGCTGCGCTATTAGCATAACAAGTAGAATAAAATTGGTTTGATTTTGTACACAAAAGTCTAAATCTTAAGTCTAAGCGGTTGTTCAATTATCTGCGGATGGCGTAGAGCAGGACGCTGGGGATAGCAACGGCGGCTAAGAGATTGAGTTTCAAACTCGAAGCACCGTTGCAGCCGTCGTAGTCGCAATACTCGCAGAACTCAATATTCGGATTGCCTCTTTGGTCGGGACAGGTACCGGTGGGTTGAGTGGTGGAAACGGCTTTGCACTCTCTGGAGATGATTTTTTTGCCGTACGGCACTGAGACAGGGCGTTAGTTAGAATAGGGGGCACGCTTAGACCTTCACTCACCGTTGATGACTCTCTTGAGGCACACCTGCTTCTGGTTGTAGATTTGACCCAGATCGTTGGTGCACTCTCGCAAAATGGGCATATCATTACGCGAGTACTGGTTGTTGTTAACTTGTTGGTAATAGCTACGATGTTGGAGGAGTTTAGTGGTGTTGAACGGGTCCATGCAGGACGCGTCCAAGTCGGATGAGCAGGACCAACATCTCAGGGCCCATCCTTGAAACATAATAGGTTGTTTACGCCAGTAGGGACACGCCCACTTTTGTAAGTTGTTGGTAAACAACTCAAAAACGGTGGTGGTTCTTGAGGGTTGTTTCCCTCAAGCTTACCATTATGAATGCAAGCCACTAATATTGTGAGGAAAACTCCAATCTGCACCATGATTCCAACACTGGAAATCTTTCGTTCAATCAATCACTGACCACACCGCACAGTACCACACCAATGAATGCGGGAAAGTCCGACGATGGGGCGTTTTAAGGTGCCCCCTCGATTATAATTTCCCCACCAGTCTTATGTTCCACATCATGAGTATGCTGGTATAGGATCAGACCGTTCGCAATGAAAATTCGTAAAACGACGTGGGAGAATTTTTATGAAAAGTCGTAAACTAAAATATTAATGATTTCATTATTTACAAAGAACCACGTAAATAGGACACAGAGGGTGTTTGCTGAAAATTCAGCCCGCGAAAAGTCTGTATCACCCTCGACCTTCGACACGATTCCATTGCTACGTTTTTTCGTATCTTGGCCACGTTCGTTTGCGGCTTTTTGTGCTGGAATATGGAACAATGTCGCACACGTACAAATTGTTGTATTATAAATCGTATTGTGGAGCGAGCTTAGGGGACGTTTCAACAACTGGGGCGTCATGGTGGTAGCTAGGACACGATTTATATGGTAATTACTATAGTCGTGGGTTAATTCGATTAACTTAATTCTTCTCCTAATTGCTGATTAAATAATTGACCTTTAGATTAACTGCGTCTGCTTCTTAAGGGACGCTTTCGTCACTTGGACGTTTCAAGGTTCAGGTAGGTCTCGATTACTCAGCGTTTGAATCATTGAAACGGGTGCGTTTTTGATATTAAAGCGTAATTAGAAACAACACAAAACACGATTAAACGATTGTGGAACAATACTAATACGTAAATCGTAAAAATTCGCCCACTGAGGTCACCCACAACCTCTGGATTAGTAACGTGGTTTAAATTTTGTATTTTTTACAATTTTACAAATAATTTTAATTTTATAATTATTTATTATTGTCGTTTGAAGTTGTAGGCACACAACTTCTTAAAACTCTCAGGGAATTAATTGAATAAATAATATTGTTTAGCTGGTTGTATGATCCAAACGATTTGGCATTGACATCATCTCTAAACTTGACAGTCGAATGTTTTCAAATCTCTGTGGGATGATGTGGTTAGCTAATCTCGTTTAATACCATCCGATTCAGGAATTACGAGCTCTTGACTTGATGAAAGTAAAAACTTGGAAATCGGGGATAGATACTTTTTCATGGATTATTTTAAAATCCTATCACCGATTCATGCAAATTCAAAATTTAGTGTCAAGGTACAAAAAATGCATACGACTGTTCCCCTTCCAAATTTTATTATATTTGTGATTCGTGGCAAACTGTAAGTCGATTATTCCCGTGATGGGTAAAACGAATTTAGAAAGCATCGCAAAATGAGAAAAATGCAAACTAATCAGATCGAAGCGGTCTTAATTGATTAGCTTATAAGTTCATTGGAAACGTCGAAATGAAATTGGATTTTCGCTCAGATGGTTCCGACATCTGCCCATTTGTGTTGTTTATGCACGTCGAAACGATTTTCATTTATAAAATAAAAACATCCGGCGAATCATACCGAACATGTGTATTATTTGTCGTGTCTGTCTTCGCAATTCTAAATCTACAGTATAATATGTTGTTCGTCATTTAACAATAAAATGGAAACGTCCTTGGTTGGGTTTCACATCACAAAAACCTTTTCTCCTTCCTATGGCATTACGAAGAGAAAATCGTGCGATCTGTTATTATTTGTTTAAAAGTTATAAATAAACGAGAGGCATAAAAGGTGTAATGAAATTGAGATGTTAAGAAACTGTGCAGTTTGGGTTTGTTTATTTTTTGTTCCAAAGGAAAATTACGATGCCGTATGAATAACATTATAAGAAATATATAAACAGCGTTTCACTCAAAGAGTTTATGAAGTAATGAAATCGGTAATTGGTTCATGAAACAGGCGCCGTTAATTATTTTTGGGTGTTTTTTTGGTTTAGTTGCTGATGATCCACAATGGAGGATTTTAATGATTATTTTAAGGTTTTTTCCTACTTCTCGTATTGGATTTAATCGAAAGCGCTAGTAATCGGTTTAATTTTTTTTTTTTTTGAATATTTTTTTATTTGTTGGTCATTACATAATCAAATGAAAGCACTTATGTTCTGAATTTAGTCTTCACTTGATTAGCAATTGTCACATTTATACGTTACATTTTCTACTTTCTGTTTTATTTTATTCGATCTAAGCTCGTGGAGTCCTGTTATTTTGTCAAGTATTCATTATGAAAAGCTCCAAATTCAATTCACTCTAAAATTACTTTTATTAAACCACTATCCTAGTGATAAAGGAGAACACAATCTAAAAAAAGTACAAGTTTACTTCAAATATTATACAAATTTAATATTATAACTGTAAAATGTACGCATTTATGAAAACGGTAAATTATACTAATTGGCACGAGTTCTACAAATGACAAAATCGCTAATAATTTATTATGGTCTGATCACATGATTGAGACGTGAATCATTCATTTTTACCTATTTCATTCATTTCATTTAAGTTATGTAGGCAACCAGTAATTATCGATGGGACACTCCCTTTACCATGACCGAACCAATCTACGACCTACTACACGCATATTAAATTGTCGACCTTTTTTTAATTACCGGGTCAAAACGATGTTATAACGCAATTGCACAATCAAAAAAAGGAACAATAGTGCAACAAATTTTATTTACAAACCTTACAAACACTATAACTATAAATAGGAAGGTACAGAGTTCCAGTACATAAAAAATTATAATTGAAACGTTTTAATGAGTAAAGCTAGCAAGAAAGTAGTAATGCCGGTTTTAATATTCGGCGCAGAATTACAATAATCGTGCTGACATCTGTCGCAAGAGGCCGTATCGCTGTTGGGAAGTTCCGGACATTTAAAAGGTTGATCCTTTCCGTAAACGATGCATTTCTTAATAGTCATCGAGTCAGGAATGTCTCGATCTGCATCGAAATTTGTTAAGATTATTACCTACACTTTTTGGTACTCACCATGTATTTTTTGAGTTAAACACGCGACGACGTTCGCGTCTGGATCCGCGTTACGGCAAGTCTCTTTCACGACGGAGGTGGTCTCACATCCGTTGCATTTGTAGCAGCTTAGGGGGTTTCCTTAAAAAGTAAAAGGGCGCCCAGTAGCTAGAAGCAGTTATGTAATGGAGGACAAAGACTTACCTGGTTGTAAGATTGTAAAAACCACGACGATGCCGAGAAGCATTGTTTTCGTCATTGTTTCGAAAAACTCCGCGCGCTTTCCTGGTTCCTTAGATCACCAACACTGTTTCTAGATTCCAGTTGTCCAGGTCAAATGTACAAGGTCACATTGTAAGACGCACAAACTTTTCAGGAGAGGTGAGAGTTTCATGGGCATTCCTTGCTCGAGGACGTTCACCCGTTCACCTAGTTTGTTTGTTGTTGTTGTCGGATTTGGGGTTCGCGTGTGTAGAATACGAATCGATGCGGTAAGAACGCAGAACGGATACGTAAACACCTGCTCATTGATGAGGAAACGAGGTGTTGGACTAACGATGGAGGTGGCTTGGTAACGTTGGCGGAGTCTTGGTAGGGGACCTGGTGACTTTAATGACATTTGGTAGAGAGAACGGTTATTTAGTTCTAATGGTGAGGAGTGGGTCAAAGCGCAATTCGAAATGGTGAAAACCAGTGAAAGTTGCTCCGATTTGTTCCACAACTAATTTGTTAAAAATGAATGTCTCTCATCATAATGTTTCATAAATCTTTATTCTTCAATTTGATGCCAAATAAAATCTACAGTATGTCCTCGGATGAGTTTACAAAGATAATTTTTTAACAACTTTTTATTTGTTTTTTTTATTTTTTAACATAATTTTATTTTATTTTTATTGTTTAACATAACTATTATTTAATAACATTTTTTTTTATTTTAATTTTTGAAAATTTTGAATTTATTAATTGATATTATAATCGAAAATTAATAGTAAGAGAAACTATGGCAACAACTATCAGAACCTTTGGGAAATAGAAACAATATTGATAGCGAGAATAATTCACGCGATGCTAAATAGATTCAATCGATAAAAGATAAATTCTTTCCTGGACAGTTAACATAAAGAAATTTGTAGAGATACTTCGAAATTGTAGTTATAGTTGGCAGTGACAGCGAGCTCAAATTTCCAAAAAAATTAAATAAAACATTGACTGTTTAAATGAATACATTTTTCTGAGAAATAAAAAATATAATTTTTTTTATTTTGTAACACCAACCATAAATAAATAACAATCCAGTATTCCTAAAGAAAAGAATAACATTCGTAATTATTTGTTATTAATTATTGTAAGTAAAAACAATATTAAATTATACTTTTGTCTTAGGTACTTGTGGCTGTTTGCATCAGCGTTGTTATATTTTTTTAATGGCATTATTATGTAAAAAATCGAACCTTTTTAATAATTCAATACTAAATTAACATTTAGCATTTTTTTATATCTTGAGAGAAGAAAGGTAGCTCGTTATTTGGAGTACTTTTCTCCTTTACAAAGCTGTATAATATGGAAGATAGAAATCTCGTGTTCAACCGTTTATATCTATTCGATTTGATCCTGAGGATTTTTTAAATTATTTTTCCCAGTCTTTCTGAAGACGTACTGCACCGTTTTTCCTCCATTTTTGAGACACCCATGTATTGAACAGGATGTTCTTCATCTAGACTAATACGGTTAATAAATAATATCTAAAAGATACAATCAAAACTTCTTTTAATCCCACGTAAATAATTTAAAAAACAAGTAATGAAAAACAAGTAATGTTTGTTACATAAATCATTCAAACTTCTTCCTTCACGTTACTTCCATGGATATCTTTGTAATTAATCCTTTTTTTTTTATTTGGACAAAAAGTATTACGTACTGTTAGACTCTGACAAAATTGTTAAACCAGTGACGGAATAATGAAAAACATAAAAATATTGGGTTGCTTCTGGCTAATAATAAATGAAGCCTTTATAACTTGTTACTCTTACAACAATCCAAGTTTTGAAATGCATTACATAACTACGAAATTGATTTGTCTAAATAATTTAAGGAATGATCGCAACAATTAACATATTTCAATAATTATAATTAAATATAACGTAACAGGTTTTAAGGAAACGGAAATTATTGTGGTTTTGTGTAAAATTTCAATGAATTATCTAACGGTTGCTGTTGAACTCTCTTTTCCAGTTCATTAAATCCTGGCGGATACAAAATGTACATAGTAAACTACTATAAAGTTATTAAAACAACCAGATTTACTGTTTTTATTAATCGGGGAAATACATTTTTAGCTTGTAGAATTGGTAGCATTGCGTTCTGGTACGACCTTCCCACCGCTAGAGCGCACCCGAATAGAATTACAACGATCGGTTTTACAGGTCACACACGACACCGTCGTGTACCCGGGATAATCTGGACATTCAAACTTCGTATCTTTCTCATATAACACACACTTCCTCTGATACAACGAAGCGTTGTTAACATCTAAAACACACAAAAGTAGGAACATAATTTAATTTTCCTTTGCTAACCTTTGAAATGTTCGGTTAAACATGCGACTTGTTGATCCTCTCCTGGTTCCAAACACGCTTCATCTCTTAATTCCTCGCAATCGACGTTACATTCCTTGCACACGAGACTGTCACCTACAAACGTGCTAATCAATATTCCACGGAAAAATTCCGCCATCGAACTTACTTGTTCTTAAAATAAGATAAAGAGAGATGAGGAGTGTTAACCGAGCCATGCTTTATCGATTACAAGCATTTGCCAACTGACGCGTTTGCTGTAATAATTTTTGCTATAAATATTGCAACGATTGTTCGACTGAGATGACCTCAAGCCGTTAGATCCAATCGATTATACTAATGCAGAGTCGGACTTGAACTATGTAACAACCGCGACTCAGTGGAGGCGAAACAAGAGCTTGAAATATCACACATAAAAAACATTCATTTAATAAAAACAATAAGAAACCCAGCTCAAAACGATTGGCTAATTTATTAATAGCCCTGTTCCTCGATTCGTCTGTTTGCTCAAATGGGACCATATTTTAGAATTAAGTTATGAAGTTTTTTTTAGGAGACAGCGGGTATAATACTCGTAAATAAAGATAAAAATTTGTTTCTGTTTACTTTTATATTTTCGTGTAATTCATACAAGATGTACAAGTGTGTGATAATAATTTATTTAATACAGTGTCTCAATAACCAAGTTTTGATTCTCAAACCAGCTTAAAGCTTAGAAAATAATAAGTCAGTTCGACATAACAAAACAAAAACGAAATTATTTTTACAAATTACAACAGTTTAGGTGCAAGAATGGCGACGACTACGCCGACGACGCCTAGCGTTCCCAGAGAAGATCTCGCCCCTGAAGTGTTGCAAAGATCCTCAACGCAAGTGACACACTTGACTATTTCATCTGCATTCTTTACTTTCACGCAATCGTATTTTTTATTCAAAGCTCTGTTGACGCATTTCTTCTCCACGACTTCGTCATTAGTGCCGGCTGGTTTGTAAATAAAAGTCAAACATGCGACTTCCTTGTCGCTGGGACTCGCGGGACACGTGTCGTCCTCCGGTTCCTTGCATTGGAGATCCGTCGGCTTACACCTCTTGCATTTCAAAGCCAGACCTGTCAACACACGAATATTTCAAAATGTTTGAGAGCCGCTGAGATAAGGGCGTGAGCGGAGCCGGCTCTGTCCACTTTCCAGATAATTCCACCACCGGTTACGGCTACATTTAGAGCGCAGTAAAAATGTTATTTCCGATTGGAATCCGTTTTTATATAAAAGAATGACGCAGGCGAGGAAGTGCATGTTTTAAAGGTCGAAATCATAACATACCCGCTTGGATGACGGTTAGGCACAAGAGGACGACAAAAAACTTTGCCATTTTTAGATCGAATTCTTCTAAATCGTTGCGGTCACAGCGCTACTTCTATTTCCAGATGACGAGTTGAATGAAATGTCGACCCACTGAGTTTTATGCTTCGGCGTTGTTTGCTTGAGGTCGCGGTTTTTCAACACCTCAACAGTTAAAGCGCCATCTATTGCAGTACATTTAAGATATGTGTTGAACGCTTCTGGATAATAAATCCGATTCGAAATTATTGTAATAACATATCTTCAACATGTGGCACTGACAGTGATACGTTTCGGGCTTGATATGTACCTAATTTGGTCAAATTTACTTAATTCGATAAGAGATCCGTCAAAGAAATGCCAGTTTTGGGGACGTCTGATTCGACAAATATTTGTGAATTGTAAATTTCAAATCAACTTCAAGGTGCGAATTCTGAAAAGACTAGAAAAATGTGCATGAAATTATCAGTTTCTAATTTAATAAGCGAGTCCATGACTGTCAAGGACTTGTTGCAAATCGCTGCATGTTCAATTCAAGCCGTATGCACTTCGTAATTTGAATTGAACCATGCCTCAATAACAACGAGCTTTAATTGAATGTAAATGTTTCAATTATATGGGACCATACATTTAAATAAATTTTAGGTACCAAATTTAGTGCATTACTTACCTGCACCAGTTTCCGGTAATTCCACCAAGAAATTAATTCTTTATTTGATTAAGAACATGACTCTATTTCAGAAAAAGTACAAACAAACAGTGACAAATTGACACCTCCTCGCTGATTGGTGTTTTATAATAATACGAAAATTGATTTTCTGCCAAATCGTAATTCGACTTTTCCCATTTGTTTAGTTCTGTGAAATTAATTAACGGCGTTTATATTGAGGAAGCAGCCAAGCAACGTCATAAAAATTAAAATTTATAAGCAATAGTCGCATTAATGTGCCGTGTTTGATGGGTAACCTTCAGTTCTTCAGTTCATTTAACTTTAATTAAATACATAAAATGCATTTTTCTATAACAAGACAAGTGAAATCAGAAAATAGTTGTTGCACTTATTAAATTAGAGAAAGTTATTCAGGTAAAAGTGTAATTGCAGAACGACTAATCAAGCCGCAGAAGAGAACGACAGACAGAACAAATAAAAACAATTATGAAGGTAATTAAAATGAAATGCAGTAAAAGATTTTAGTATTTTAATTATATGCTAATTTATGTTTTTGTTTGTAACCATAATAATATAGAAATTAAAAATCGGTTAAATAAATATTAAAAAAATAATTTTCAAGTCTAAAAATATGTTTTGTTTTTTATTAAAGACTTGTTAATTGTAGATATACTTTATCTGTTTATTAAAAGTACTGATTATAGCAAGAAGATCAGACTGAATTGAATAATATGTACAAGAACAATTACTCCTAAAAACTAACTATTAAATGTCGGTAACATACACACACGTGTTTCTTCTGGAGATATTTTAGCGTATTGATGGCAAAGTGTAAAATACAGCACTTGTTTGCTTTTTTATGTTATTTGCATATTTCAGACACAAATACTGATAACCCGAAGTAACCGATAAAATACACAACTTGTCACTGATATTTTTATCAGTAATAGACACGCACCACATTTTTCCTTCAGGTGACTCAAACTGAATACATATTTGCTACAATGAATCAGCTACCGTAATTTTTATTTATAATGAGGTGCTTTCCCTGTGCAAAATATTTTCACATTGCACAGTTTGATTTCAGTTGTGTGTGTTGAAGCAATCTAAAAATTATAAATCTTGTATTGTATCTCGTTTTAAATGTTAACAAAGCTACTAATAAATGAAAATAAAACTTGTTGTTTATTTCGTTGGATGCAGTTCAATTTTATATTTAGGTTTGTGTAATTTTAGTGGGACGGGTGACTAGGGAAATGATAAAATCAATGGAGTAAAGGTGTGGATGCGGCATTTAGCCCCACCCAATAATTATTCCCGTCCAAAATTTTCAAACTGAATTATCTTGTGTCTTACCCTATTATTCGTAGATAATGTCCATGTTTAAAATAACAAGGACAAGGAAAATGGAATAGCCTTTTTTGTTTTTATTCGTGTGGGAAGTGACTTCTAACGTGACAAAGTGACAAGCCCTTGTTACTTCGTGTTCAACATTTTGCAGACTTAATTTAATCACTCCCAGGTCGAATTACCAACTCCATTATTTGATTATACGGTGAGCGGCAAAAGTATGCAATATATTCATTAAAATTGAAACAAAATTTTACTCAAAAAAATCCTCGTACAGATCGATTTTAGTTAATAAAAATATGTTTTTCAATTTCACTTCTTCTAAATTTTTTTTATAAAAGACAAATTTTTATGTGTTATTTTGACATTTAAAAGGGCCATCATAATAAAGAAAAAATAGTTGACTTCTATTTGAGAAAAAATACCAGTGACGGCATTACTCGAAAACAAATGTTTGTTAGGAATTTTGTATGGTATAAAAATATGTTTAAAATCGAAGATCAATTTTTTGAAAAAAAATTTAAATGAACATATTCCATACTTTTGCCGCTTGCTGTATTTCAACGATATACATGAATAGATATTTTTTACATTTGTTTTGTGAGATTATAGAGAAAAGTGTAAATTGTATACTCAGATGACTTCTAATCTAAAGGCGCCATAGTCATCGATTTTGCATCTTCGACTAGACAGTGCGGTGCCACTAAATTCGATACACTGCAGCGAAATGAAAGGGCTCAATTTCTAAATATACGTATCCCTCTAATTATATGAAATGGTAAAAACTAGCTATTTTTGAAATGGAAATATGTGACATAATTTAAGTAATTGAAGTCATTTTCGTTGCGTCTACATCTTAGTAGATATCTTAAATATGATAAAAGTATTTCTTGAATGTCAGCCGTTCATTACTTTCCTTTTAATGTTTTTTTCTAATTTGATTTCGGCTATCAGTTTCCAATTCACATCTGTGGTTTCAACTGCCCATTTTGCCTTAGACTTTCCTTTTTGGATTTATGTATATTAGCCATTTTTGGTTGAGTTTCTTTTGGTCTCCGGTTGACGCCACGTCCTTTTTTGCATGAGGACTGACTGTTTTGTACCGCCGAAATTATTATATCGCATTAATAATAAAAAAACCAAGCTCTCAACATTTATATTTCGTACTATATTGACAAACAGCTTTTTCTTCGTTTTGTCGTTTGCACAAGCGAACACCTTCCAGTATCAATACAATTTGGGAAAATATATTTTAAATCGATAAGCGTCGCTATTACAATTACTCGAGTTTGAGCTGTTTTTCTGTCGGCTTCTCGCCCAATCAATTTAAGAGAAATACGTTTCAAATCGACAACGACGCAATTCCAATGATTCGAGCCGCTCCATCGCCTCCAGGAAGTCCCGAGAAATTAGCGTCATTTCACGTAACAAATGCGAAGGATACGCGGAGGCGTTGTGAATAATTCAAACACTCCATTCGTGTAAATGTGTTAATTTATTCTACTTAACTTATAAACACAAGTGCCAGTTTAGTATAAAAAGAATTTGGCAGCAAGAAAAGCAGCCACGGCTCCCGCTACAGCCATGTTGGGGGCTATCGTGGGGGCTGCGTTACACAGCTCTGTTTTGCATTGAGTGCAGGTGGATTTGTCTGGACAAGTGATTTTTGAGTCTTTGGTGACGATCTGGCATTTGCGAATTGCCAAGTTTGGAGTCTTCGAATCTGCAACGCAATAAAATGTTGGAGAATGAAATAAATAAGGACTTATACCTTGAAGGAGCTCGGTAGTGCAGACTGGTTCTTGTGATGGTCCAATATTTTGGCCACACACCTTTTCTTGCGCTTTGGAAACCTCGCACGGCTCCAAGCAGAAATGACACTTCAGCGCGGCTTCAGCTGCAATTTTTCCTAATCAAACCAGTATAGCGGTGATGTCAGGGTGATTGAATAATCACAATAACATTAATTTTGTTGGGAGTGTTGAATTTCGTAGTCGAACGGCTACTTACAGCTTTGGACGAAAAGAACGGCAGCGAGCACCGAAAGCACCAAAACTTTCGCCATAATTCAACCGATTTCTTCTGCCAGGATTCAAAACAACACTGAAAGAAACTATAGCTAAGTATAACTGCGGTCGGATGGGAGTGTGTTCGAAACGCTGGGGGAATTTGGTGGGGTATTTATATTGACGATTTCACTTGGTGTTGTTGGGACTAGAATAGCGTGGATGTTGGGAAAAATTTTGCCGAGCCGTTTTGGGTCAAGGTGAACGATTAACTAGCACTTTACCATCTCAGGTGCAACTACTTATCTACATTAGTAGTTTTTTATGGTGGAAATGGTATTTTTAACACCGACCGCGATCTAGTGCAACAAAAACAATGTGCCATTGTTTACAAAAGATGAACCGTTTGTGTTTAGTTTTGTTGAGGAAACTTGCACTCGGCGTTTGACTCGTCACAACTGTTTTCTTAGAGTTTCAGTAATCAAATCAGATTAAATCCGTTTTATAGACATTTCCGGATGGATTGTAAAGCCTTTGTATAAACTCACTGGGTATGGTATCACGGTTTGTAATCAACAATTTTGTGGATTTTGTAAACTATTTGGAAAGTTTTAATAATACAAACGTTTTATTACATGATTACGTTTTTGGGTTAAATTTAAAGTTGAACAACAGAAGAAAAATTGACTGTTGGAAAATGAGGAAGACTGAGAAACTCACTCTTGTTGAATTTATGTGGCTTGACGTGAAAACATTATAGACAATTTGAAAATAGCTTTATATTTTGGTCACGATAACTATTAATATACAATTTATACAAATATTTTGCATAAGAAACATAATAAAAAACATACATTAAAACTAATAAATTTTAGGAATAGTAGAATTTTCTTGAAATGGTCAATATCGAACATTTTCTTTATTTTTAAAGCTCGTTTACACCTTACGATTTTTATATTGGATTAGTGACTTTGATTTTTCAATTCGATTTTGGTGATATTGTTGCAGCTAAAGCAGAAAAAAAATTAAAATAAAAACACAGCTCTTACTTATAATTTGGTGAGATTCCCACTATTTGACAAACTAAAATACTACGGTAGCACAAAAACTAGAAAAGTTATAACATGTGCCTTTAAAACATATATTATGAATTCTTGTTTTCTTTTATCAGCCAACAAATGTTGTTGTTGTGTCCAATTTTGTAGTGTTTGTTTCTGATCTTTCCATGACAGCTTATTGCTTATCAATTTGTGTAAATTACAAATTTCTTATTTTTCGGATATATATAAGTTTGTGGTCGTGACTATAAATAAATAGTGGTTATCCTGAAGAACATATTTTAGCATACGACATGTTGTTTTATTATTTTGTAAATACTTTTTAATATTTACCTTCACTTCTTGGACTTTTGATTCACGTATATTTTAACAATTTTTGGTTTGAGCAGATTCAGATTCAATGAAATGAGATGCCTGCTTATAAAATTGGTATAAAAAATTATACGAATTTTTATAGATAAAATATGGTCGTAAGACGCAATAGTACCATTATAATCCAAGTAGCACTTTTTATGTTTTGACCAACTACAACAATATTTTCGATAAACTTTACCATAAACTGCTTGATTTATTTGTACAGCTTGCTTGTCAGAAAATGAAAATTGTTTAGATTTTCAGATGTGTTTTAGAATTCAGGTCCATAGTATTAATTTCGTTTAATACGACATCAAATATTTGGATTCAACTGATTGGAAAAGGTAAACTTGTAAAATGTAAATCAACAAATTATGTTGTTTGAAGTCTGAAATATAAATAACAACAAATCACCTATGTAAAGATATTTCCAAAAACATATTTAAAAGAAGCACAAATAAAACCGGCATTTTATTATACTAATAGTGCAAATAGAGGTGTCCTTGAATTAAGTGTGAAAAAATTTGTGCATGTTAATTATACACATTAATTATTTCTAATCAATTTAAAACTACTAAATTAAGATTTGCAGCGAGTGTTAACCAAAAAGTCAATTACTAAATATTTCAATTTTTAAAATGCATTATTTAGTTGAGTTGTTTGTAGCTTTCCAAGTTAAAATAAATGTCAGCAATTGTAAATCAAAATTTTAACAATTTTGTCTTTGGGCAATAATAGATGCAATACCAGAGAAAATTGAATTGCAATTTTTGAACAAATGAACGAAAGTAATAAAACAATAAAAACAGTCAGGTCAGGATAATAATATATTTATTTTAAAATGTACAATAAATTCCGAGTGCGGACGAAACCATCAACAGTACAGCAAGAAACGAATTTTTCTTGAGAATCGACGTTCCACCACCGACCAGAAATAAATCTTTGTTGCACAAATCGCTTTTACAAGAACTGCATATGCTGTTTTCATGACAATCAGGTTGCTCTCCTTTTTTAACCACCTGGCATTTTCTAACAGCGAGCATATTATTTTCATTGTCTGCAACAAAAAATTGTCTTGACTTCCAAAGAGTTTGTAGCACTACTTCTGCTAATTTCTTGGGTGCACACTGCTTCGTACGACTTTCCAATATTTCCGCCACAAATTTTCTCGCGCGAGTTTCTGATGTCACAAGCCTCCGAACAGTAATAACACCTCAAGGATGTTTCACCTAAAACGGAGGTAATTCGTAATAAGCTGTGACTCAACTGCATCTCATTATCATCAATGGCGTCACTCCAATTTTTTGAAATGCACACTAATTTTGAGTTTTTCTATTGTCACAGTGGTCATACTTATTATTAGCACTGTTGGGCGTCAAACGAAACATTCCTTTCACCTTTTTTCGCTATCAGAGCTGCGGGCGGCGTGGGCTCTACAAGACCAAACACCTCTTCGTTGCACCCATTTTTGGGGCACTCCATACATTCGATTTTTCTGTGCTGTTCGTGGCGCCTCACCAATGTTTTCAAAATATCTATAATGAAATTGCAACCTCCACTTTGGACGCATCCTTTTATTACTTCTGGACACGCAAAAAATAGACTGTTATGTAAATAAAATTGCACCGGATTAACACGTTACCTCTACCAACCTCGAAACTGTAACAGTGCAAGTCGATTTTGGTCAGATTTGTAGGTAACTGGAGCTCGGGCCTGATTCGCTTCACTTGCTCGTTGTAGCTAGCACACTTTTGCAGCGAATAGTTTTGAAAATTTCCAAAATCCGAGATGTAACACTCTAATCCGTGGCCTACAAGCACGACGCTCTTTATTAGATCAAATTATGAAGAGAATAAGTAATACTGAAAGACACCAAACATATGAGGACCACAAGAAGTGTACACATTTTGTCGCCAAACTGCGCGAACTAAATATAGGTGGCCAAATTTTGGCGGGATTGGGACGCATGTGTGCGAGGGCTAAATATACGTCTCTAATCAGGTTATTAACGGTTATGATTTATTTGCAACGAAATGTCGTACAACAAAACTGATGCTGAGAAGCGGAATTGAAGGAAATGCATTTGGTGCCGTTGATGTGGTCCTTTCAAGGTTGCACAGGTTCTGGTTGCAAAACCAGCACCACGAATTTAAGGAACACTCAGGCTTGGAGTCTTTAGAAACATTTTGACATCGTCGTATAGCTAACGATTGGTCATCTACAAGAGATTATCAAAGTGTTAAAATTACAATAGTACTACTTTACTATAATAGTAGTTTTACCTTTGGAGGTTTCTAAACTGCACACACCATCTTCATACAACTCACACGTCTTTGTTTGTGCAATTGACGCATTGCAAGGTGTAGGACAATAGTAACAAGACAATGCTTTAATGCTGGTTGTGGTATTGGGAGCAGGACTTGGTCTTTGTGTTGGGAAGAACAAGTCGTTGTCCAAGTTACACCCATCATTCTCACATTCCTTGCATTGAATGTTGCCCATGATGTCAATTGGAACCTTTTTGGTCTCGATGATTTTCATAAAGGACATTTTCAAGTCCTGGCAGCTATTTCTGGGGAAGCATCCCTTCAAAACAACGTCAGGATAATCTGCAGAGTGTGAGTACAGGAGGATTACATGTTTCATGGTTTGTGTTTACCTGTGCCTATTGTGTAACAATGGTGAACGGAATCCAGCGCCGAGTCGGTTTTGGGGATGTTCTTGATATATTCGTTGCAATCCTGCAGCTGATAGTTGAGATTTTCGGTTTCGTTGCTCGACAAGTAGCCGTTAAAATCAGACGTGTAGCAGATCAGGCCGCACGCTGCAAAACAAACAATCATCAAAAGTCGGCGGACTTGTTTTTGTACATTTTCCCAGGCAACTCAGCCCCACGGCGAAAACGAGAATTTTGAACATTTTTCGTCAGCGCCGGTCCATGGACAACTAAGACGGAACCGCTTATGTAACGCACATGCGGCTGAGCTTATTTATATTAAAACATACTTTATTCATGTTAATCGGCGATCCTTTTGAGTCGGGAATAAATGATTCGCCAAAAACAGGCTCGTAGATTGTCCGTTTCAAAAAGAATTTATTTAGCGAAGTGCCACGAAAATAAGCACGCTCGTGATCAATCGTATAACATTTGCGTCGAATTGGAGACGTTGCAAGCGTCGGTTTTACATTCGCTGCAGGCGATTTGTCGTACGACTTCGGAAGCAACTTGTAGCGTCAAACTGTTTTTAAACAACTCACAGCTGTTTGCTGGAATGCAACCTTTGATCAGTGCGTCATCTTCATCTGCAAATTTTAAAATTAGTGTCCCGCCACTGTGTCATCATTGGACTTGTGATACTTGTACGGACGACTATTGTGAAACAGAGAAACGATACGTCGTTGGACGTGTAAGCGACAGTTATTGTGTGTTGCCGTGAAATTTCTTCCAAATATTGCCGACAACTCTGCAACTTGTAAATACGGTTCTTTGGGTCGAGGATTAGTTTCGTGGTATAGCAGTCCAAGCTCACAACTAGAAGAATCTTAGTTTAGAAATTACAGAAAAGTCCCTACCAGAACCGAAGTACACAAACACCAACACCAACTTCAACATTGTTGAAAAGTGCTGCGGAAACAGAGTTGAAGGGGTCAATTGATAAAAATTAATCAGTATGTTTTTCTTAAAGTAATTACTGCAACACGAGAGGATATGGAATTTCCAAACTGAAAAAAAACTTTTGTTAGTTCAACGAATTATTTTCTGGTGATAGATCAAGCGTGTACCAGAAATAAATAAAATCTAATTCTCAATAAAAGTGCTAGTTCTTCACGTATATTTTGACAATTTTTCCTTCATCTTTACTAGCAACTAAAGAACATGATTGATAACAGAAAAAGTATTCAGTTGTAAAAAAATCAGTGAAACTTTATTGATGTATTTATTTCTAACTTTTCGTACAGCAATAAATGATACATTTTAGTCCCATTATTTGTTATTAGCGCATTTAAGTAAAATAAGAAAAATTCTGCTAATGCGAACATTTCAGCTGTAATAAAAATTTTAGGGTGGTTATTTTTGCATACAAGACGCTTAAAACTGCACCATTCTGGGAATTATCGTCGTCATTATGAACGTTAGAGATGCATAAGATTTTAGCAAAAATACAAACGCTAAAAATGTGAAAAAAAGTAGTAGATAGAAGATGTTTATGCACGACTCTCGTGTAATATTTTTTCAAATTGTGTTTGTATGTCTTGTAGAGTCGCTATTTACCTATCAAAATACGTTCTTTTTGACATTTATTTTATAACTAACAAAGCCTTATTTCAAAAATCTATAATAACACACGACAGTCCTAGACCTGAGTCAGTAATCTAACAAAAAATAATAATCCAAAATTTATATCCGTTTTCACCACTTCTTCAATACTTCTAATTGGTCAAAAAAATTGTATTACATATTATCCACCGGTATACCAATCGTTTCCGCCAAACAAATCGTGTCATAGTTATTTGTAGATGCGTATAAAATAAATGGTGTTCCGCAAGAACAACATTTGTCAGTGATTTATTATGTTTTTGGTTTTTCCTGAAAAATTCCTTTGTTTGACAAATGCCGTTTTTGACAGAATCCCTTGAAATAATCGAACTAAGTGTTAATTTGTGGTTCAAGTTATTGTATCAAATGATTACAATGGAAGTTTGCGAAAATGTATAAAGTTTGGTGTTGAAATATATATTTAAATAAGCAACGAAGCCTTATTTAAAAAATCTAACACACGATAGAATTTGAAAATAATCCAATATATACAGGGATTTCAAACACGGTTTTCACTACTACACTCAATACAATAATTGATGCCTGGGCTCACATTGTTGATTGAACAAAATTTAAACAACATATTACAGTGCTACCAATTTCAACCAATGTTTGCACAATATTAAAATTTGCGACCAACTAAAACATTTTTACTTACACTATTCATATTGTGAATTGTAAACATTAAAAATAATTATCAGCAATTAGCAAACTTCGATTGATAATTTTATAATCCTTGTTTCAAATGACATCAACTGTACACACATTTAGAAAAAATATTTGGAAGTTCCGTATTTTGCTTCTGCACTCCGTAATTTTCCATTGCAGTTATTACATCCCAAGGCCACTTCTGACACAACAGTTTAATAATAACGAGATTCCACAGTCCCTCCCCCGCAAAAACATCAAACAAATCCAACAAAATTTTATTTGCCTAACGAATTAAATGGTAACAAATTATTTTCCATACAGGGCGCACAAAACACCCACAAATCCAACCCAAGTCAGTTTCGCAAGAGAAGCCGAATTGCAACCATCAGTATTGCAGTTGGTGCATTCATAGTCGTTTGGACAAGGAACCTGTCCCTTACTATCAGGAATCACACATTTTCTTATCGCTTTTTCAGAAACGGTGGATCCTGAAAAAACTGAAAAAATCCCATTCTCAACGCATAAAAATATAATATTAAAAAAAATACCTTTTTTGACTTGTCGGCTGCACTGGAGACACTTAATTAGGGCGGCGTCTTTTACTGTGCACTCCTGAGTGGCCACAAGACATTGGTAACATTCTAAACCAACTGTAAGTCTCCAATAATATAAACACATTTATTAGAATTTTTTATACTCACAGCTTTCGGCGATGACCAAACACAACAAAACTGCCACGAAAACTCCTTTCATTTTTCAGCGCACAACGTGAAACCTGGCCAGTGAAACAAACGTATGAGAATCGAACATCGAATTGAGCAATCTGCAATTGTGGAAGGAGTGTTTTGAGGCCAGAATGTCATATGACCAGATGGTCGATTCTATTTTTACAGACTGACTTAGAACCTGCAACGAACGACAAAGTTCACAATAACATAGAAAGCGAAACTCGGCTTTATTTTCATTTTACCCATGAGGTCTATTGCAAGCAACACCTGGGAATCATAACTATCGATGGTATCACGTATTATTTAAATAATTATTATTTTTACCATAAAAATATTTTTATTGTTGGGCCGACAACTAATACTACCAGCGTGTATTGTATATTGCATAACGGCAAAATCTCGGGGAATCCAATGATGTAACATTATTTCTATTAAAAAGTCAAAATTCGCACTTACTTATTTAATTATTATACAATTGATTGATGAATTGTGGATTTTTGATTTTTATAAACTGTAAATTAGTCATTTGTCGGTTTTTGAAAGAGTCCAACTACATTTATTAACCTATACAGGATTTTCGGTTGGAATTGTGGCTTTAGTTATTGAAAACAAATTCCCTAATCTACCTGTGTAAAATATCAAATAGGTTTCGGATTAGGCCATGAAATCACTTTATTCAACTTTAGAAAGTAGGAACAGTTTCACTTTGAAATTAAGATATTTAAAATTAAGTTTTCGGTTGACTATCTTTTCAAATGAGATACATTTAGTGCTTTTTTATGCAAATTACAACTTCAGACGTGGGTTTGAGCAAATTTTGATTGGCAGATCCTCTGAAATGTCAGTGTCAAACGTATACACTGTAAAAAAACAAAAGTTTCGTGCCTTGGCCTACTCTTACTTAATATTTTTTTTGTGGGGGATTTACGGATTATGACGAGGTATTATAATATGTAATAAAAGTAACTGTATTATAACGACATTATATTCAAATGTAGGAATCACAGAACAAACTTTACGTAACAATTGTAATTTTAGTGGCATTCAACATGAACACTGGCAACCACTTCGTGACAGTTCAAAGCACCCGACGTGCTTGCAGCCCCCAACACAGGAGTTGTCTCCCCGTTTGTGGGGCCCATTCCTACAAAATAATTCTGTGAACTAAATGTGAGTAACAACTTAGAGCTTACAGGAGATAATGGATGCAGATTCAGGATCAGGATCAGGTTCTGGAATTGTGTCAGTTTGGAAAGAAGAGGGTTTTGATTGGTGACAAATTACCTGGTTGGCCACACTTTTGCATGCACCACGTGTCGCGAATAATTTGGCAGTTTTGCAAATTAATCTGCATAAACATTTGTCCACAAACGAAATAGCCCAATCCGCCACCGATGACTGCAGCAACCATGAACCAGCCGTTGTATAACATCACCGATAACATGAGGATGTAGCTGACGTTTTGTAGTAGAAACCATAAGGAAATGTCAGATCCAAACAACAACGCTCTGTAACTTAATGTCAAAGCATGAGACTGAGAGAGACGTTAGGTGACCTGTCTTTAACAGTAACAATTTGTGACGGATTGCTGGTCCCAGCAGCTGGAGTCTCGGTTAAAAGGGTTGAAGATTCAGTGGGGCAAATCGTTTTTAACTGTTCCGAGCGCAATTTCAACTCTTTCTGGCGCTGTTTCGCCTGAAGATAACGCATAAATTCCAAAAGAAACGACATGGAAGCTATGGCAAGACATATTCCTATCAGGCCTCCAATCGAATGCGTGGACAGTCCTTTGAACAAGTAGTCAGATACTTTGTAGTCCCACCAAAACGTCATATGCATTTCCACCATCTGCAACAAATAAAATATTAATTATTTATGCAATGTTGCACACTTCGAACCTCTTATCAGTCAAAGTCGATATCTAGTTCATACTTTCTCTTCAGTCAAGGTTATAATGAATTGCTCGAGTTAAGAGATTGAATAATAAATTCGCTCTATTTTGTGCCTGTCCTTCCCGTCATTAGTAAATTATTGTTTTGTGTTGCAATTGTCAAATTTGAGGTTAAGTCTAGGAATGCTTGGCGCACCACCAATGTACTATTTATTTCATTCTTATCAGTTTTACTTGTTACATATCGCCAGTCTTATCAAATTAACAAACATTGAAATGATTTAAGTGCGCAACCGATAGAGGGCATGTAGCTGACGATTTACTTTTATACAATTGGCACCACTAGACAAAACAGAAGACAAAATTTTTGCGGTTGGTGCTCCTGTAGATCAGTACCATAGACAAGAAAGAGGTGACTTCAGTATCACCAACTCCCATAAACAAGTCAAAAACCCCTGAAAGCGCCACAATTATTTGAAAATCCTTTAAAAAACAATTTACGTTTTGTAATATTCTTTAATTATAGTAACGAGGAATTGTACTGACCTCGCTAACTCGCTAGGTCAACAAATAAATATTATTGTCTAGATTGGAGTTATCCATGGGCCTAAACTTGTAAATCAAAAAGTCCCTATAAATACCCCTAAAAATATAAGGCCCTTAAAAAATCCCATCCCATTTATTTACCCCTTAAATTTGGGAGGAAAACCCCTAAGTTGGGAACCCTGGGTGACTTTGCCAGACCTGACCAATTGTAAACACTAGTGTCTACTTGCTCAGTTTTTATTTCTACTGTTTTCTACCTGCTTTTTCACTCAATTTAAAAAAAAACACCTTTTCCCTCCTATACCGTATGATATTTGCCTGTTTGTTGAAAACATTAAGCTTCTCAATCCAACAATTAGTTTCTGAGAAAACTTTCTAGTCGTAGTATTATAACTACAATCAGATACTGTCTGTACTTTTTTTACTCTACTTTGAAATATATTTTTTATTTTGTTTTGTTCACTTTTGTCTTAACTCCGTGCTTATTTCTCCTACCAACACTGTACCCAATTCCATAATATAAAACCTTATTCAATTTTCAGTTTTGTTGCGTAACTTCTACATTATTCTTTATGGCTCCATTAAAATGAAAAAAAAAATGGTTTTATTATGATAATGATCATTACATTTGAAGTTTATCTTTTAGGAGTATTTAATCTGTGATTTAATTATTCAGGGCCAGGCTTACTTTATTACTTTTATCAAGCGAAATATTTCATCCCATTTAATACTCACATATGCTCACTAAATCAGATTACTTATTATTAAATATTATTTAATGTATTTTTGCCAAAGCAATATTAGTACCATCAACTCTAAATATTTACAGACGAAACTTTGTTTTATTTCAAAAATGAATAGAATTTTTCATAATACAGTCGTGTGTTTTTTCAAACCCAATCGAGCTGTTTAATTTGACACCAATTATCAGCACTTTAATTCCATAAAAGAATCATTTAAGAACAATAAATGACTGCATCAGCTGAATTAATTAATCATTTAAGTCGTCCTCTAAACGGATTATTCCCAAATTTTATCTAGTCCTAATCCTTTAAGCCATTTGGTTTTTGTTGAAGCGCTCGTCGTTGACGGATTAATATTTGGGTTGTCACAATTTAAACCTTATCATATAACCGCAACATGTTTGTCGTTTACGTGGCGCTTTTGGTCATTTCGTTGACTCACGCTGGTATTTCATTAGATTTATTACAATACGTGATTGACAATAAAAAATATTTTAAGCCCCTCAAGCCGATTTTGCCGGACGCACAGCGCTGGACCAGGTTCCTCTTATCGATGGGTAAAAATGTCATTTATATAATTCTGAAAACGCGAATGGAATTGTTTCAGCCACAACGATCTGCCCTACAACTTATACAGCCTGCTCAAAAATCAAATCGCTGATTTTGCCTTTGACACCAATCTCACCACACATCCCCTGTTCGGTACAGCGAACTGCAGTTCGTGTTTTACAGATTTACCCCGCATCAAACAAGGAAAATTAGGAGCTCAAGTATGGTTACGTAACGCCTAAATTTTACATTTCACATTTTTTTTTAGTTTTGGGTGGCCTATGTAGGTTGTAATCCAAAGAATTACGACACAATCGTTTCGCGAAGCTACGAACAGGTCGATGTAATTAAGCGTCTCATCAAGAAATACCCAAACGATTTGGAATTTGTAACAAGCGCCGCTGGTAAAAAAATTTTACACGCATTATTCATTTTGCGCAATTAATACACCTACTTTAAAGGTATCCGTGATGCGTTTAAGAGTAAGAAGTTGGCCAGCCTGATTGGATTAGAGGGTGGCCATTCTATCGACAGCAAAATGGCACTATTACGCCAGTTTTACGAACTGGGAGTACGTTATATGACGCTGACGCACAGTTGCAACCTACAATGGTAATTTATACAGAGCGTTTGAAAAGGGGATTCGTAGTAGGCCACAGAATCAAGCTTTCGTTTTATTTTTACAGTGTAGATGACTGACATTTGACAGGAGCTGTCTATTAAAAAATTGTTCAAGCGTCGTCAAGAGATGGAATTTGATAAAAAATCAATTATTGCATTTACATCTCGTGTCCGAAACCGTACTCAACCGAAAACATAATTTTAAATTGAATCATTTTCTACACTCTAACGAATTCCAAAGTGATTCAGTGACCTACTCTGATCCGTTAGTTACATAAGATTATAACGAGCATGCAAAAAAAGCCTACGCAGCCTAGTCTTTTTACGCTTGTTGTCAAAATAATATTTAGGGCCGATGCCTCACCTGTAGACGACGTCGACGTTGCATTCGTTGCCAACCTAACCGACTTTGGAAAGGTTGTACCGACCCAAGTTGTATTATCATAATTTTAGCGTTTTAGAAAATTGTTCTAGAAATGAATCGACTGGGAATGTTGGTGGATTTATCACACGTCAGTCACAATGTAATGAGCGAAGCGCTGAATGTGACTAAAGCCCCCGTAATTTTTTCACATTCTTCGGCTTACAAAATTTTTCCCCACCACCGAAATGTTAGGGACGACATTCTGAAAAAAGTTGTAAGTTGGCAATGCTTCATTTGTTAGTTGTGGCAGCACTGATTTCAGGGCGAAAATGGCGGAATAGTTATGGTGAATTTTTACTCGGGTTTCGTGGCCAAAAACGCAACAATCGATCATGTTATCGGTAATTTTTTTATAAAAAGGTGAGATTTTGAAAAAAAAATTATTGTTTAAGCACATATCAACCACATCGCTGAAGTCGCTGGAATTGACCATGTGGGTATAGGATCGGACTATGACGGCGTGGAAAGGTGTTTTACTTATAAATTTGTCTAGATGATGAACTGAAATTGCAATTGTAGTGTTCCAGTCGGTTTGGAGGACGTATCGAAGTACCCAGACCTATTTGACCGGTTACACGAATTGTATCCTGAGAAGTGGACTATTGAGAATTTAAAAAAGTTAGCCGGAGAAAATTTCCTAAGGGTATTTGAACGTGTTGAGCAAGTAAGAACCCGAAGTGTAATTGCGATTGAAGCAAAATTATTTTTTTTAGGTGAGAGATGAGTTGAAGAATATACGTGCTGATGAAAGTCTCATTCCTGTTGTTGAAAAACCTGGTGACGGTTCCAACGATTCTGTAAGGTTTATTCCCACACTTATCAACTCTATACCAACTATACTCTTGACACTTTATTTCTTAACACAACACTCGGCGCATTAAGTAATACCTATATTTTAAATAAGCAAACAATTTTTACAGTTTCAGTTTTTTAGCGCTGACGTTTTTGATTTTTTTCTTGGCGCTCGCATCACTCTTCTTATAAATTTGCGACTTGGCCTCTTCGAGCTGAGTGAAGAACGCTCTGGATGACTTAACACCACCACTCGACGTTTCACTCATCTGCAAATAAATATTACTATCATCCTTATACCAGTTAAACTTACTTTTTGAACGTTCTTTCCTTTCGCCAGTTTTTTTAGTAATTGATCGCCCTTCAGTGGTTTTTTCCCTAATATTTCAATCCGTTTCTTGTGTACTTTCTGCTTCAACTTTTTCTTTCTCCTCTCTCTGTTCTTATCAGTGGATGTCCGTTCTGTGATCCCTACCAAATCGCCTCGACTTTTCGCTTTTACTTCTTCGGGTGCCAATAACGCCGCGTCACTAACAGCAACTGGAGCTACTTCTTCCATACTAATTGCTGGCAGATTACTTATGATTTTAAGCTCGGGCATTGCAGGTTTTGGCGTGAAATGGAAATTGGAAAGCGAATCCAGCTTAGCGAATAAAGTTCGCATCATGCTGTCAATTTCCTGGTGCAGTTGTGGCTCTGGTTTGTCCGTGTCGTCGTTCTCAGGATCCAAGGCCGCTTGTTGCGCCAAAAACTCCTTTTCGTAGATTTGCGCGAGCGACTCTTTACTCTTCTCTTGGTCCAGCACTAGTTTCTTTTTATATTCCAAAGCTGTCTCCACTGGTTTTGCTTTGCGGACCACGCTATCAAACACTTTATCTTTCACTCGCTGCTTGATTATGTCCTCCAGTTGCATTGTGGTCTGTTCGGTCATCACGGGCGCCGGACGAGTTGTTAAATCGAATTCTACGATTTCCTCCAGCATGGAGTTTTGTGGACGGCCATCGCCAGTGATTTCGCCTTTCAATTGCCACGGTTTGTCTTCAACTGCTTCTTCTTCGATTTCTTCAATTCGACGTTTGAGGCGCTCCTGACGTTGTTCGAATGACGACGGTTGTTGTTCTTGATCATCTTCACTTGACTCATCATTATCATCTTGTCGCCGTCGGTTTGTATCCCCCATATCGCTAGCGCCAAAGAAATCCTTGTATTTTGCCACCTTATCTTCGTCGCTTTCATTGTCAGATGCAAACATGTCAATCTCTGATCCTGAATCGGATTCAGAGTCGTGTCTAGTCTTCATCTGTTTGTCTCGTTGTTCTTCCGCTTCTAAAAACCGCTCCATTTCGCTTTTGTTGAAGAAATCCTGCGTTTTTTCATTCATCTCGTCGTTTGATTCATCACCATCGCTACTTTTATTGGAATAGTCCTCGTTTTCTTCATCAATGTCTTTCATTGATGCTTCATCCTCTCTGTCACTTTCATTGTTTTCTTCATTGCTATCACTTCCTTCTTGATGCCCAGAACTATCATTTTCCTCTCCATTTTCGTCTGTTTCTTGTAACGGTTTAAATAAAAGTGTGTTTTTCGCGGTCACGAATTTGCTGACGTCAATCAAGCCTCTGGTGATGAACTCGTTGTTTTGTAATTCCAACTGCTGCCAAATTTGCTCCAAGTCAAAGTTGTCTACAATCAGTTTGGACAAAGCACTCGACTTTGGTCGTTTCCGCTGTGTTTTTTTCGAGAAATCGTAAATGTTTTTTAAGTTTTTCTTAGTTTTATCGGTGAGACCCTCGTTAGCTCTGCAAAAGGGAGCAATTAATTTTTGGTTTTGGGGTTAAGATTCATAAAAACACTTACTGAAGGAATTGCGTGGGTTTTTGCGTAATATCAGTGAATGTTTTTAAACACTCGTCGTAGAAACTATCGTTTTTATCCATTTGGATTCAAATTAATGAAATAACGCAGATTTTAACTTTGACATGTGAATGGTGATCATAAATATAACCTCACTTTTATTGCGGGTTGATAGGGGATTGGCACCCCTGTCATCAAAGCGTAGATCACTCAATAGTTGTAAAGATTTCTGTAAAAATATTTTCATTTTATTTACGCAATGTTTTAAGAGGAATTGCGTTTTATTATAAAAATGACCGCCTGCTTCGTTACTAAAATAAACAATAAAAAAATATAAATAACAATTATATAGGTTTTGTATTTATAGAGGACGCTACCTATATAACGTTCAAAAATTACGAGGAATAACTTTGACGTTTTATAGAGTGTAACAAAACTAAGTTGGAGAAAGTTGAAATTAAGTTCTTTGTTAATAACCGTCTCGAACACGAGACATAAGATACAGTTAGTAACTTCTGCAACAAAATCAATCTCAAAGTATCGATTTAGACGTCGTTTGAACACATTTTTGAACGATAGCTCCTGTCAAATGTAAAAAATAAAACAAAAACGTGATTCCATGGCTTCCTGAGCCTTCCTTTTTTATTCGTAAACACGTTATGTATAAAGTTAAACACAAACTAACAAAAAAATATATGTATTTTTGTATAATGTTCACAAGATACGTTTATATAACTTTTCTTATTTATTATTTGCACAAATAACAACGATGCTACTTCTTCATTTTATGTTTCCCCTGCATGTGCTGCTTCAAGTTACGCCTGTTCTTGCACTTAAAAGCACAAAACTCACACAACCACCAGTTGATATCCTCGGGAGCTGTATGTCTCGCGATTACATGATCCTTCAAAATCCATTTATTTTTTGCCCTGTACGAGCAATGTTCACATGGAAACCACTTAATTTGTTCAAATGGTGTGTGATTTGCCTTAAAGTGTCTTTCAAAATAGCGTTGATGTTTGGTTTTGTAAGCACAGTTAGGGCATTGCAGCCACTCATTATTGGCTTCATCATCATGTCGTTGGAGATGCTTCTTAAAACTCACCTCGTCTATCGTTCGAAACGAGCATTCTTTGCAATCAAATACTTGACACTCATCTGGGAAGCTATGGAGAAGACGTATGTGCTTCATTAACGTGTAGGCAGATCGGGTTTTCACTAAACACTGGTTGCATTCAAACATCTTAACTCCTTTGAACTTGCGGTATTTGGTGTAGACACGTTGTGGTCCTGGTTGTTCAGAGTCAGCATCAGATGCACCCAGTGCCAGATTTGTATCGAGGGACATGTTGTGGTTTTCGATGTTATGTTTCATGAACAACAGCAAAGAGTATGTGCTAAAATTACACCTTGCACAGTAGTGGTATTTGAGGATGCTGGACATGTTGTAATTGGTATCAGATTCTGTGCAAAAGTTCTCAATGGACAAGTTTTTGTCTTTGGATCGATGATATAGCTCTATGTGGGCTTGCAAGTTGACTTTAAGGTAGCCCTGAAAGTCGCACCTGTCACATTTGTACATTTCTGGTGCATGTTTCTTAGTGCAGTCGAACGACTGCTGCGGGTAATATTGTGGGGTTGGGACGAATACAGAATTGCCTTCTTCATAATATAAAGCTTCATTCGGTTTGATTTTAACGCCTAAACTATCGTTTTTTAGGTTAGGACTGGACATTTTCGAGGTTTGACAGCGCCTACTTGCTCTTTGTTGACATGACAATGATTTACGGCTATACCAACCGTCAAGTAAAAAATTACCGAATTAATTGCTTTTGGGTACCATTTTAACAAAAATTAAAAAGCGGTTGGATAAACATCATAATCGATGACCATAATAGCAGTAATAATCTGCACTATTTAAGGGCCTAAACGCACTTTATTTTACGGCTAGATAGATAAACGTCACTTCCAAGCTTAAATTAGAAACGTAGACCAAACATTCGAATATTTAGAGACGTCTCATTATAATTTGACGCTGTGTTGCGGCAATAATGCATTTTATGTTGTTTAGTGATGTAAACATTTGCTATTGGTACTGTCAGTAACACCAACATTTAAATCCGAAAGTAAAAACATCCGCCAAGTGATACCAACACTTCATTTTCCTGTTCTAGCATTTCGTTACTAAAATAAACAATAAAAAATTATAAATAACAATATATAAGATAATAAATTAAAGAAAATATAAAAATAAACCAAAGAATTTAATGCTGATTTCAGTAAATAATACAATAGATATTTTTTATTATAAAAAATATATTAGATAATTAAGTCAGGTACATGAAATTCATAATAATTACAAGCCAGGCACATGACGTGTACTTTCTAAATTGAGACGCCTTTGACGCGATTTCTGAAAAAGCTTTACAATAAAACATAAAAAGTTGTAATTGTTATAAATTTACCCATGCAAGACCCATCTTCCTTGTGGCTCCATTTACAACGACACAGCCCATCTGTGCACACTAAATGATTTGAAGATTCTCCCAACTCGCCGCAATCTTCATTTTTCACACACATTTCAGTCACATCTAAAAAAATTGAACTAGTTAACCAATAACCGGTGATAAATGGTCGTAACAAATTACTTACAAACATCTCTGACACATTTACGCTCAAGACACCTCGCCCCCATAGACACAGCTGCGCACTGGATGTCATCCTCGCATCCATCACCCAAATCAGCGGCGACTTTAAGACATTTATGATTAATAGCAACGAACGTTTCTTTGCACTTGCACCTCAAATTAACGCAGCTGCTGGAGTTTATCTTGGCACATACTTCGCCGCATTTCAATCCCAACTCTTAACAATAAAACAATTAGCAACTTTCCTCGTTTTGCTAATGACTTTCTCACCCTCGGTGAATCGCACACAGATGCCATTAATTTTAGAAGTTCCGTTTGTGCAAACGCACTTTCCGTGTCGGCAAATGTTTGTTTGCAAGTCGGGGCATTGGAAGTTCTCCTCGCACGAATCGGTAACCACGTTGCGAACAACTGCAATATTAAATACTGATAATGAATATTCAACGTGACAACAAAAAATGAACGTTTTAGGCATCGCTGAAAGTCGCTAGATGGTGTAAATTGATTGAGACACGTGCATTTAGCATTGGCGCAGTGAGAGTTTTCAATATTGCAATCCTGGGGGTTTTTGCAACGGTTTCCAAGTTTTTCCCTGCAGACTAAAAACGAATTGTTGCAGTTGCAGTAACCTTCGTGGCATGTTGCATTTATTAAGCTGGAACAATTGGCGTTGGTCGTGCAGGGTGTGAACCCTGGAACCAATAAAGTTAAGATTAGATAATGAGTCGTAGTAAAATAGTAACAATTTAGAGATCACACTCACATTTATGCGCTCTGATATGTTTTAAGTGCACCACCACAAAAAATAAGACGACCAATTTCATTTTGGTGTTTACGGAATGTGCGGGTTAATCCTGACAAATTTATTTTTATAGCAGTTTTGTATCACGAGGATGTTGCGTTATTCTGTTTTGACGCATCCTTTGATAGTTTCGAGCAAACCGCAGCTTCCGTAATGAATCGGCTTATGAATTCGATTAAATCATACGACTTCCGATTTTGGAGTAATCTAATGTTAATTATCATCGCTGAGGTCGGTAGCCGTCCAAAACAATCGGTTCGTTAAACTGGCTCTATTAATGGATCGACGATCTGCAATACGTTTGATTCGTTTAAGTCAAGTGATTATAAACACTGCTCACTCAACAGAACGATTAAGATTGGTGCGATTTATATCGGGAGCTGTGGTGTGAGAATTCGAATTTTTGTCACCGTATTTCGGTGCTGTTAATCACCAGATGTCAATTAAAATTTATAGGAATTGTTGAATACCACGAGATCGCTAGATAATGGTCGTAAATTTGATGTTACGTAAGTGGCGACTGGTTTTAAAAATTATAGTTAGTGGAAGAGATAAATATTGTGGAGGTCAGAAATAGATCAGTCCAAGTGGCATAATAGTCAGATCAGGCGTAGATATGAAGCATCAAAAGTTAAAAAGAATTAAATCATCACCAGGACTTGCATACATTTCACTGGAAGTGAAGGATAAATGTTAAATAAATCGAAGCAAAAGAATCATAAGTTGGAGTAGACTCGTGGTCATCCCAATACATAAATTGTAGAAATGACACAAATCCTTAATGTATTCGAAATTAGTAACCGGATGCAATTTTCTCTGGTGAGTGCGTGCTTCATAAAATATTTTTAGCGAAATGTCCAACTTGTAAATAATAAGAACTGAGTCTGTCATCGAACACAATCAGAATTTCTGATTGCAGTGAAACAATGAGAGTTGTGTTTGTATTCAAAACATCGCATCGACAAGATGAAGATGTGTTTTTATGGCGGTGATCAAAAAAAATGCAAATTGAAGTGGCGTCGGAAGTGGAAACGTGTCCAGTAGATTAATTCACACCCCGAAATGAGTAAAAATGAAAGGTGGAAACGCTGAACCCAAGCAGCAAGAAGCATGTGGTAGATAAATCAATGATGTCAGCGCTAATCCCAAAACGTGCTAAAATCTTTAATAACCACTTGTTGGGATAATCGGCGCGGAAATGTTGGCACACATCGCTTCCCTAAACTATTAATAATTTAACAAAAAAAATTCTGGGAACTTAGTCAAGTTCAACACACTGACGCAACATCTGTATTTATTTTTTGACGAGAAAAACTATGTGACAATGCGATCGTCTTTGTCGCTCGTCATTGTTTTCGTACGATCGCTTGCAAGCATGAATTGTTTGTTGGGCGCCAAGAATTGTGTTAAAAAGAGGGAAACGACTCGACAAGTATTAATAGACGTTTAGGTTCAGTGATGATTTATTATTATACAATAGTGGCAATTACAAACCAATGCTCTCTGGTTGCTTTAATCTGTCCACGAATCAACGACTAAATTTATTATCCCAGCATTTGTTTTAATGGAATCAGCCAGTGGTGCTCCGTTCCAGTTGTTGCAAATGAAATTTTTTATTAATAAAATATGAGTGCGTGTGTGCGTGTATTTGTGTACATTCGTTCATCTGTGAGGATAGTTTCACGGCTCCTTTATCAATGAATGGATAAATTCAGAATTCAACAGTCGCTCTTTATCATTGTGCCCGTGCAGACGCTATTTCAGCCTTCTTCCCAGCAGCTAAACGACCGTAAGTGAAACAATTATTCCGTCTTATTACTTAATTTATTCAACAATGCCACGCGTAATTTGTTTAACATGTTAAACAAATCATTTTTTATTGGAGCGATCGTAAATTGTGCGTTTATCAACGATAGCGCGTTTCAATAACATCGAATTATGTTTCCTGTTTTGAGGCATGTTCGATTTTCAGGCGGAGAAATGTTGGAGGACAAGCTTATCGGTTTGACTTTGTTCATTATTTCGGTGTCAGGTGAGAGACGGACAGGAGACTGAAAATTGACGGACTGAAAATCTTCGTTTCAGGTTCAGGGTTGCACGGCAGCTGCCAACAAAACGAGAGCTGCGGAATCCTCGATACTTATTGCAAAAATGGTACTTGCGTGTGTAAGGACGATTTTGTCATAAACCATGACCATTGTGTTCAATGTAAGTTTTTTGGTTTTGTGCTAATAAATGCGGACAGCTTGTAATGCGAGCCTGTAATTTACAAACAGTGAGTAAATCGCGGCCGATTGAATTTTAAATTAGAGAATTTATTTGTACGGTTTCAACGGAGTACACTTGCTTGTGGTATTAAAAACAAACTTGTAAACTACTTACGGTTAGTGTTTTTCACTACTCTAGAACTGTTGAATAATTTATTCATTTCTCGCGGTCGTGCAATAACAATAAAATTTAACACAGTGGTACAAACAACTTAAAAAAAAGGAAGAGAAACCGCTTTACAACTATCGCTTAGTTCTAGAAGTTATTTTCAAATTTAATAAATCGTGCGTAATTTATAGTTTGCGAAATTGTATTTTTAGTTCAACGTAGAGAACCGTTGTTTTCATGTCAAAAATAGTCAGACTAAGGAAACGTTAGTGGTTTTGCTATTATTTTATAAATAGCCTAATTTCCTTATCAAATTTCTCCTTAGAGTTTAGAAATATTCACAGGTCAAAGTTGTCGAAAAATACTCGGAATCATTTTTAACAGAACCACGAAGATAACTTTTTTTATTTGATATTGGACAGAAAGCAAAATTTTTCCTACGTAATTTAATACAAAATGAAATAAGTTTTGTAATTAAATACAAGCAGTATTTTACAATATCCCACAAAAAATGTATATCGGTGCAGACAACACACAAAACACAAATTTGTCCCGGATCAATTCTTTTCGCTACAGTTGCCCACATTAGCCGGACAAGAAGCAAAATTGTGCTTTACTTTGCGAATTTATTAGTTTTTCTTAGATTAAATTAAATATTCTTGTTAAATCATTTGGACATGTTCGCTTGAAAAAACATATTTTTCTTAATTTATATTTATTTAATTTAATAATACAATTAAATAGTTTAAACAATTATTAAATTGACATAAGCATGTTGCTTGGATTTTCAGAACAACTGTAACAAATAATTTAAACTAATTAATTTATTGTAATTTAACTAATTTTACAATTGATTTTATTTTGTTACTATTCGTCTGATCGCCTCATTTGTTCATTTGTCAAATTTTGACCTTCATCCAAAACATATTTGTACTAAAAAAGTAACAAAACAGGACATTTATTGCCTTGTCGTGTAGTAAAAATTATTATTATTTTCAAATAGAAATTCTATTTTCATTATATGGATACTTTTTTCTTACGAACTCATTCTTGAATTTTTTAAAAGCCTCATGATGTACATACAATAAACGAGTTTGATAATGAGACGTTCTTGAAATTTTGCCGATTCTGCTTGTCTCATCTTTTATATGTCGATCACATTTTTTGTAGTTCTGAATTCATTTCACTTGTCTTGACAGTTTATAATGCATTGCTTTGTTTTTATTTCATTTTTTTATCTATTAGCCTTGGATGATTACTCAAGTTCTTGTTGTATTTTGTATTATACTTGCATCGAATTCACACAAATGTCTCTTTGGAAGTGTTTTTATAATGGCTAATTTCTGTTTTGGATTCTTTATTTGGATATGTCTGTCTAACTGTTATGAAACCAATACATCTAAGGAGGAAAGTTTTCTTAAATTCGATTGTAAATTGTATTCAGAGATGAATTGTATTGAGATGATGAAAATTGCTGTCAATATTTTTCTTTCTTCTTTCCAAACCATGAATGTATCATCCTTGATTATCCATCCACATTATAAACGCAACCAACAACAATGTGGTATACTTATGGTAGTTTCAATGGCACTGTTTAAATAAAAGTCGAGAGAATTTTTCCTAACAATTCCATCTTTTTGATTGAAAAGAAAATTGTTAATTTAAATTAAACGAAAATTAATTTCTAGTCTAAATATACTAAGATATCATGATGCATCCGGCTGTAAAGAATTTTTTTTTTATATAAATTGAGCAAAATTCATGGAAATTAACGAATAATATTTAGTTAAACATAACTGCCAGAACCCATTTTACTTATAATAATTAATTTATTAAAAGTCTTGACAGTTTTTTCACTTTTTAAGTTAAATTCAATTTTTCTTTTTTCTGTACTCTAGAGGACTTGATACGAAATTTTATTTTCTTGGGATGAGTTTCAATTTTAAACCAATTGAAGACGTTGAGGATAATTGCTTTTCGATTTGTCCAGTTGTCGAGTAATTCTAAATTATTGTCCACTGAACCGCAGTATGACAATTTTTGCCAAAAAAATACTTTTTTATTGAATGTTTATTTTCATGAAGAATATGGCGGAGTTATGAGCGTTAAAAAACGGAGGGTTAAGAGGCTATGAAATGTAGCTTTGGTTTTATTTTTTCCAGTGTAGACGTTTGAAACTGTCAAATCATGGCATTTGAAAGGAGCTGTCAAAGGTTGAAATTTTGCCACACTCTTTCCAAAGTCAAAGTTATTCCATAACCAACATAGACTCGTTTATCGTCGCTCGTTATATGTCTAAAAATTAATTAATTAAAATTAATCAATAAAAAGTAATTAATTAAAATTAATCAATAAAAAGTAATTAATTGAAATTAATTAAAAGTAATTAATTGAAATTAATGAATTAAAATTAATTAATTAAAAGTAATTAATTGAAATTAATTATTTAAAAATTTTGCTAATAGGAAATTCCCATCGATAATGACGACCAAACTTCTGATAATAACATTAGAAATTAAATTCGAAAATGATTATTGAATTTGTTTAAATAAGAGTCGTAAAAGCTTACGTTATATTATTTGATTGCTGCCACTCTTAATTACAAATTATTTTATCACAAAGCGCGGAGTCATTCCAGAGTGTTAATTCATAGGAATTCGCTTTTTTCCAAAACCGAACATGACTCGCTTCGTTTTATGAGGAAGCGACAATTAAGAATAATTAACAGAAGAATAATATTGCCCAAGTGTCGCCGCTCGTAAATTTCCCCCGACAACGTTAACAACCCCTCAATTGTGATTGTGGTTTCAGTGGTCACGCCGCACTTATCCTGTTTACACAGGACCAACTGCAAACTAAATTCCAGTCAGAAGGGTTTATTCTGCCAGAACAACCAATGCGCGTGTCGATCGTTCCACCACTTCCACAAGAATCAATGCGTCAAGAGCAAAGGTAACCACTTCGTATATTCGAACTAGTGAACATTTTCTAGAGCGTTTGTAACAGGACTCGACGAGGAGTGCACTTCAAACCACCAGTGCTACTGCGGTCAGGACTGCAACGATAAAATTGAATGCAAAAGAGGGATCTGCGCGTGTAGGTTTGGATTTAAAGAACGAAGCAGGAGATGTGTCCCAGATTTGAGTGTAGTCAAAACTGAGATACGACCAACGGCCCAAAGTGGCGCATTTAAAGCGAGTTTAAGTCGACTTTGCATCATTTTTTTGTTTATAAAAATTGTGTAAGAAAAGTTTTTTGGCAGCTATTGTAACACACAGTAACTGTATTCGTATTAGTCTAGGTTCTCGAGGCGAGCGGTTGGATTTTATAAATCTTATTAATAAAATGCGGAGTCAAACGTGTTTTTGCTTCCTCTGGTGATGGGCGGCATATTACATATACTTCACATGGACCCGGTGCATTTCGCATAATTTAACAGTAATGCAGGTACGATTACGACACGAACCATTCGTAACGCTCGATTGATATTCAAGATACGACCAAATCATCCTCTTGTCATTGTACGCACCACATTTAGTCTAATATGCACATTTTAATCGATTGTTTAGTGTTGGGAAAGTAACAACAACACTGAACCATGATCTGTAACAAATATCTCGCGCGCTTTTCTTCTTACGAAAGCGATTATATAATTTTAATTAACTTGTGAAATCGGATTATCGGCATGGTAAGACAGAAGTCGCCATCGTCCTTGACTCGCGACCCTCTTTGCATCTCCACTTTTTTGCGTACGGATTTGTGGTCAGTGTGATTTGAAATGAACCGCGAGACGTTACTGGTCGCGCTCGTTGTTCTCGGGTGTGAATCGCAACTTTTTAGCGGTAGCAATATCCGGGATACTTATACCTTCCGCTTGAGGTATGATTTCGTGGTGGTCGGAGCCGGAAGTGGTGGAAGTGTTGTTAGTAACAGATTGAGCAAAAATACAAACTGGAGTGTTTTGCTTCTTGAGGCTGGAAACGACGAAAGTTTCCTCACAGACATTCCGTTGATGGCTTCTTTCCAAACCTCCACCAGCTACAACTGGGGGTATAAAAGCGAGAAACTATCGACGGCATGTTTGGGGTTGATCGACAACCGCTGTAACATGCCCAGAGGCAAAGGACTTGGCGGGACTTCAATTATTAACTTTTTGCTGTACACTCGAGGAAGTCCGCTCGACTTCGATCAGTGGGAAAGCTTTGGAAATCCTGGCTGGAGCTACCGAGACATCCTTCCTTACTTCATCAAGTCGGAGAACTGTTCCAAGTGCACGGATATTGACTACACCTTCCACGGCAACGATGGATATCTCAACATTGAACACCCCAACTACGACTCACCTTTAGTGGACAACTTTGTTGCCGCTGGTGCAAGCTTGGGGTACCAAAACTCAGACCCTAGTGGTCGCTCCAGTCTCGGTTTCTTTAAAGCTCTCGCGACCATGAGGAACGGTGCTAGATGCAGCGCCTCCAAAGCTTTTTTAAGACCAGTAAGTCAAAGACCCAACTTGCAAATATCACTCCGAAGCAGAGTTACAAAAATTATAATCGACCCCGCCACCAAACGAGCTATTGGAGTCGAGTTTTTGAAAAATCGTCGAAAGTACAAGGTTTTGGCCACAAAAGAAGTGGTTTTGGCAGCTGGCACGATCAACAGTCCCCATTTGCTTATGCTGTCAGGAGTTGGACCACGTCAAGACTTGGAACGTGCCAACATTTCAGTGATTCAAGACTTGAAAGTTGGGTACAACTTGCAGGACCACATGGCAATGTCAGCTCTTGCGTTTTTGGTAAATGAGTCAATCACGGTGTCAGATGTGGGTGTTCAAAATCCGATCGATGTCCTAAATTATGTGTTCAACGGACGTGGACCGTATACGATTCCAGGAGGTGCTTTAGCGTTAGGATTCGTTAAAACCAAACGAGCCAGTTTGGACGATTATCCAGATATGGAGCTTGTCCTAGGGGCTGGGGCTTTAAACGGGGACTTATTTGGTAGTCTTCGTGGATTATTAGGAATACCAAAAAGCCTGTTCGAAAAAGTGTACGAGCCATATAAAGACAATCCTGCGTTTAGTATAGCCCCAGTCTTGATGCGTCCCAAAAGCAGAGGACGTGTTGTGATTAAAGACAGCAATCCGTTGCATTGGCCGCGTTTGGTTCCGAATTACTTCGAAAACGAAGAAGATGTAGCCGTGATGGTCGAAGGAATCAAGATGGTATGTTTATAAGAAAACCCGTTTGTATTTTTTTCTCGTTTGGCTTACACAAGACTTTCACTCCCTACTAAAATCTCATTCTTTCATATTCCTCAATATGTTAGTAGGTTACCGGTCGTTTTTGATCCAGCGTTGTTATATAAGCTTTTTATGTAACGCACGCTACAAATCCATTGCTCTTGAGTTTCGGCGACGATAATCAAAGGTGAAGGTGGAAGTAAATGTGCTTGCATGTACGGTATTGACCCAGAAAGTTTGTGCAACACATAATTGTATTTACACCTTCTAAATCATCCATTAGCTTTTTTTGCTGCACGTGGTCACGGTCACTTATCACGCAGTTAGCCAAATAGGTGTTGTTTGTTTTTTGTAGGCTATTTCGATTGCCCATTCGCGCCATTTCCAAAAATACGACGCCACCTTGAACCGGATTCCAATACCGGGATGCGAGCGACTCCTTTTTGGAAGTGATACATACTGGGCTTGTGTCGTAAGACACGTGGCCACGACTTTGGGGCACCAAGTTGGGACTTGCAAGATGGGACCGGCTAGCGATCGAGAGTCGGTGGTTGACTCACGGTTGAAAGTTCATGGGATTAAAGGATTACGAGTGGTTGATGGGTCTATAATGCCCAACATTGTTGCTGGACACACAAATGCGGTCATTATGATGATAGGGGAGAAGGCTGCTGATATGATTAAAGAAGACTGGAGGCAAAGATAACGAAACATCTTCGTATTTATTTTCATAAACAGTACACTGAGTTTTTGCCCAAGGCGAAGGCGAAGTCTTAAAATATTACTACTCTTTGATATTTCAGTTCGTTTTCCTAGTCGGGTTGATTTTAAGCTTTAAAGGTACTGACATGTTTTTTCTTCTTCTTTCACTTTTCATATGGATGTAAGTGTGTTGTAATATGAATGATATTATTATCAGTGAGTAACTCTGTTTCAGAATTATGTGTAATTTACGTTCTTTTATGTACTCCCAATTGCCTAATTCTTAAACAAAACACAAGAATGTCATTACAAAAAACTTTTAGCTCATTAGCTGTGTTTAGAATTAATGTTTCTTATCTTTATACACTCGGTTTTTAAATTAATTAATCTGATTGAATAGTTTCGAACAATATAATTATAGCACCAAAGACTTCATCATTGTGAGACGTTTCGGACTGGTCTATCGAATCAAAACAACTTCGAATATACCTTCTTTGTTCTTTTCAGCTAACACCTTATGGAAGAGTCGTAAAATAAAGACAGACACGTTGTCGTTTTTTATTTAAAGGACAGTTGTGGCAAAACGGCCACGCTACAAAAAATTCACGCCGTCCGTTTTAGTTTGATTATATGTACAAATAAATGTTTTAGTACATTCTCGTCTTATTTATGCACCGGGGGATTTACGTATAGGCCCGGGCCTACGGGCGCCACTGAATGCTTTATATTTAAAAATAAAAATGAAGCACACAATGAGCAAAAGATTTTTACATTAAAAAAAATATAATTATCACTCTCCAATATCGTCTAGATTAGAGTGGTAAAGTCGAATTTTAAACTATAGTAATATAATATGGGTACAGGATGGGTGGGTACGCAAATTGTTAATTTAATCGATTTTTTCAAATGTAACATCCTGTATATTTTGGTATCAATCGATCACATTTTCGAGGAGCTTTCTACTGGCATCATTATGCCTCATAATTTTACAACCTTTTAGTCAACTATTTTCCAAATTATTAACATTCCATTAGTCATTATCGTCTGAATTCAAATTAAATTGTGCTATCTTATGAATAAAACAAAATTGGTATTTGGTGCCTCCACAGCGCCAAATACAACGTGTTAAATTTTAACCATTTCAAACGTACATAACAATTTTTTCAAATGGGTCTTAACTTTTTTTAAAAAGGTGCTCGAATTAATTTTGGTTGTTTTTTAATTTCTTTGTAGTTTTTGTTATATTACTTTTTATTATTACTTTTATTTTATATATGTAGTTAGAGGTTTCGTGATAATTAAAAGTTATTCTGTAGTAGTATTAGTTTACCGATTATAAAACAGAATGTCGAATACACCTTTTCTTTGTTTGACATTCTACACAATCTTTTTAGAGTCTTTGCTTTATGAATGGGGCGCCATCGTCCTAAATCCGGCATTGTATTTAAGCTCATCTCTTCCAAACTCATAAAAAAATTCTTACATTTTGAATCTCAACAATTCCATAAATTTTGTAATGATTGGTTATTATATATCACGTGACATAACGAACCAATCTCATTGGGTGTCGCACAACAGCGCACGCGCACACGTCACATGTCACTTGTCAAAACACAAAACAGCTGATCCGAAGTGATAAGAAAAAAAATGAATCTTCCGGAATCAGACAGCGAAGACGAGCTCCCTCCCGGTTGGGAAGAACGTGTAACTGTCGACGGCAGCGTGTTCTACGCTAACCACCTCACCAAAGCCACCCAATGGACACACCCACGTACCGGTAAAAAGAAGCGAGTCTCGGGTGACTTACCGTTCGGTTGGGAGCGCTGCATCGACAAAAACACGGGTAAAGTCATCTACGTGGATCACGAGAACCGCAGAACGACTTACACCGACCCCAGACTGGCCTTCGCAGTCGAAGAGAAAGAACACGCCAACGACTATCGACAAAGATTCGATGCTTCCAGTACCGCTCTTCAGGTGCTCCACGGCCGCGACTTGACCGGCAAAGTGGCGCTGATTACAGGCGCCAGCAGTGGAATCGGACGGGAAACTGCAAAGTCGCTCATCAGACACGGCTGCACTGTAATTTTCGCTTGCAGGAATGTGGAGGACGCAACAAACTGCGTCGGACAGTTCAAACAAGAAAAAGACTTTCCAGACGAAAGGGCTGTAGTGTTGTATTTGGAGTTGGCACAACTGCAAACCGTCGGCCATTTTGTGAAACAAGTGAAGACGCGTTTTAAACAAATCGATATGTTAATACTGAACGCCGGCGTATTTGGACTGCCCTACACGAAAACCGCTGATGGTTTCGAAGCCACTTTTCAAACTAACCATTTGGCCCATTTCTATCTAACGCTGTTATTAAAACCACTTCTCGCGACGGGATCAAGGGTGGTAGTAGTGTCGTCAGAGTCGCACAGGTCGTACAACTTAAAATCGTACAACAAAAGTCCCTAAATTTAATTACAGGTTCGCGAACTTAACGACCGATAGCATCTCCCCACAAACATTATCGGTGGAAGCGGCCTCGAAATATTGGGACATGATGGCTTACAACAACTCAAAGCTGTGCAATATTCTTTTCGCGCGACAACTGGCGAAAAAACTGCAGCCGCTAGGGATTTTAGTCAGCAGTTTGCATCCTGGGAATATGGTGTCGTCCAAATTGAACCGTCACTGGTGGGTTTATAGACTTTTATTCGCTGTGGTACGACCTTTTACTAAGTCGCTTCAACAAGCAGCGAGCACAACCGTTTTTTGTGCCACGGCAATCGAGCTGAACGGAGTCACCGGAGTTTACTTCAGCAACTGCTTTCGGTGCGAGGAAAGCGCAGCTGCGAAAAACGACGAACTGGCCGGTGCGCTGTGGACCATTAGCTTAGAAATGTTAAAGGAAGTTGTAAATATAGAGCAACCGATCGATTTTTAACAATAAAAAAAATGGTGATTTTAAGTTGGCAGCGCAAGAATTAAGTTAGCTGCGTTACCTCTCTCTTGTTTAGCTGCATTAAGTTGGTAGTGTTTGACAACTTTGACATTTGTGCCAATTGCATGCTAGTGGTCCATCCTAGGAATTTCTATTAGCAATTCTTCAAAATTTAAGTTTTTCTTAATTATTATCGACGACTGTTTGTGTTATTTAGTGTTCATCATGCCACGAGGTGAGTTTCTGCAAGTTTGATAAAAAAAAGCAAATTGCGTCACCTATTCTCTTTTAGGTAAATTCACAAATCACAAAGGCCGTAATCGGCGGTTCACCAATCCGGAAGAGTTGGAAGAAGAGAGAAGGCGTGAGGAGCAAAAGAAGAAGTGGAGGCAGCAACAAGGCGATGATTCTAGCAGCGAAGACGACCAGGATGCGTCTGGAGACAAGTCGGGTGAATCAGGGAGCGGTAGCAGTGAAGAGAGCAGTAGTGACGAGGAAGTAAGAATTTCTTTCTAACTTATATTGTCAATTTCAATATAATTCAATTTTTTTGTGATTTAAAGGAGGGCAAGGCGAAAGGAGTGTCCAACCTTATAGAAATCGAAAACCCGAATAGAGTGCAAAAGAAAAACAAGAAAGTAGCTAGTTTAAGTACCGAAGTAGACAGTAAACCGCAATTGTCGCGACGGGAACGCGAGGAAATAGAAAAACAGCGAGCGCAAGCCCATTATCAAAAGTTGCACGCCGAGGGTAAGACAGAGCAAGCAAGGGCCGATCTTGCCAGGTTAGCCATCATCAAGCAGCAGCGAGAAGAGGCGAAGAAGCGGCGCGAAGCCGAGCAAAAAGGTAAAAAATTACTAACAGGTGAGCGGACATTATTCTGAATTGTGCGCAGAGAAAGAAGATGCGGTCAAGCAAAAAACAGCTCAGACTCAAAAGGCGCTTGGCAAGAAGTAAGTTACAATTCTTTAATCACTGTGTGTGTATTACAATGACTGTTTACTTTCATTCTTTTTATAGAAATTAAAAAAAATATATTAACTCACAACCAATGTTTCCCAATCCTGCGCAAAAACACAACGAGCCGTATTTTCTATAAACTTTATTATTTGATTTGATTTATTAAAATTCATAAGCAACGCGATTTGTAACACAGAGAGAAATATTTACAGAACGACGGTGCCTCTAAAAGCGGCTTTACAATTAGGGATTTTGAGCGTACACAGTTGTCCGGGGGCAACTAAAGCATTATTCACAAGTCCCAAGTGTAAAGCCGGCTTAAGTAAATTCAATTGTACCAGAGAGACAGATTGTTTAATTGTACAAAAAGATATTAGCGGCTTGAAACATTATCGTTGCGATCAAGCCCAGTGCGATATTACGCCGAGCTTTGGAATTAACAAAGGGCCGTCCTTTGTCGGAACTGAACCACTGATGCAGGTCGGACACTTCGCTATACCCGTGCTGGTTCTTGGTCAATATCAGGCATTCATAGAGCGAGTCCGGGATTAGGTTGTTTATGCGATACGACTGGGCCCGGTCGCTGCTTTTTGCGTCGTATCTTTGCTCCGGTTTCACGACGATGTCGTGCCATTGGCCCTTGTGCTCGTACTGAGACGTGACGTTCATCTGTGAAAGATTCGTTCAGTAAAAGGCACAAGTCGATCAGTTTCAGTCACCATTACGCGTCTATAGAGTATTTTGGCTTCGAGAATTGGCAGCACGGATTGCACGGTCCAGCGCAGGTCGTAATAGTGCGGATTGGAGTAACCGGGACTGGTGATTCGAGCCGGACCCGGTTTTCCTGATAGCTCGATGTATTTGCGATCGCGCCCGATCGAGTTCACCACGGTACAGCTGTAATTGCCGAAGTCGGAGAATTGGACGTTTTTTATTGTTAGAGTGAAGACTTTGCCTTTCATGGACATGAAGCGGCGGTCAGTCGCTTGAAGAAGGAACGAGTTTTGGTACCACAACACCTGAAACGAATTTTATCGTCGCACTATTTCTTTGCAACACCGCAAATAAAAAATTCAAGCTCCATTTTTACGTCCATACAATAGAGTAATGGAAGAAACTGGGACATGAAAACGTAAATAAATGGAACTGACTTCGGCTGGTGGGTCGGCGTGGACAGTACACTCAAGTCTTGCCTCGAGACCTTCGCCAGAGTTGATCCACGATTTGGAAACGCTGATTTCTGGGGGATCTACACGAGAATATTATCAAGAAGAGATTGCGTTAGGTTAGCTTGTGGTAACTCACATAAGACGTGCAATTTGATATCGCCGGTGACTGGTTGTCCAATTCCGTTGGAGGCGGTGCATTGGTACACTCCAGCATCTTGGCGTTGAACATTAGTCAGCGTTAATAAATAGCCAGACTGTACTTGTAATCCCGACGGCAACAACCCTTCCTTCAATCAAAACAATTAAACAATAAAAATCCAATTACGTAGTCTTACTTTTTTGGACCATTGAACTATCGGCGTCGGATTCCCGCTAGCTCTACACTCGAACGACACTAGCGCTCCTTTCCTTGTCGTAAGCAGGTCACCATTGTTTGGAAAAATTTGTATACTGGGTGGCACTGCAACCCAACTACAGATGTGAAACAGTGCAACGCAGAGACTAAATTCATTAAACTACTAGTGCAAGATTTTTTGCAACGGCAGGCGGCGCGTGAAGGATTTACATTTGTTTTTCTTATCGTCGTCCGTTGTTGCAAACGGGGTTTTGTTTCGACGCCATTGTTTGCGCTTGGATATAGCAAATAGCGATGGTCAGCGAATTCGAACTTTATTAAATATGCCTCCGTTTCCACCCCGTTTCGTCTTTTCATAAATATTCATGCGGGCATTGTTGGCGAGGAGCACGAAAAAAAAAAGGGTTGTGCGGTGGAATCGAATTTTTTTTGTAACGGGAATTGTAATCGAGTCGATGTGGAGTGCTGAAAAGCGTGCAGAATTGGTTATTGTCTTGCACTGCCGACGTGCAATGAAGATTTGAACCGTGCGCTGTATGGAAGCGTTCCATTGACAAATCACGCTTCCCGCTGCCTATAAATAAGAGCGAAAAGTTTTACAACCGATTGCTTAAAACAATCAATTTGACAACAAATAAAAATACACAGCGGTTATTCGAAAATGTTCTTGAGAACGTTACCTAATTATCCTGTCTAGCTTTTTACGTGAGTTTAATTCGATTGTAAGAAATATCAAATTTTCACAATCCTTGAAATAATTAAGTTGTTTTTAGTAGTTTAGTAATTTTTTCTAAAAGCACCTCAAATTTAGCACAAGAAAATACACAAATTGTGGCATTACCATTTATTGACCACGTTGAAGCGTCGTTAAAAATCTCTCTTTGATTCGTCCTTGTTAGTCTGGCGTTTTTTGTTAATTAAGTGGATTAGACAGTCGGGTTGAATTGTAAACAGAGATTCGGAGTTGCTGTTGTCAAGATGCAGTCATAAAGATATTTAATGAAAGCGCTCGCAGTGCGCCATAACGATTTTCACTTTTCGCAAAACTCTAATTGGAGAACGAACCGAAACGGCATAAATTCATTTACGCGCGCGAAAAACATAAAAGTAGTCGGCTCATATTTGTGCAAGTGTATAAGAGTTCGATAGGAATCAAGTTTAAACACGAGTGGATGCAAATTGAACGGGACGCTTTGGCGAACATCAAAAACAAGTGTTGTCTTCTTCGTTCCGTGCCCGGAATCATCGCACGCCGAGCGAGAGGGTTGATGTAAAACTCCCTAGTTTTAATGAATGCAAATTGACTGCTTTGCATTTTAAACTTGCAATCAAGTAGAATGATGGTATAAATATTCATATGGTGGTGGTGGTTTTGCTTCCGACCGCGTATTATTATGACATTTCGCTGATAAATAGCGAAGCATCAGGTCGGCGCGGTTTTTACAGGGTGCGAATTTTCCTAGAAGAAGCGCACTTGCGAGATGATATCACTTCAAATTTTTATAGGAGCGGGGCATCTGCATGTGGACGTAACTTGACGTAAGGGGACGAGTCCTGCGGGAGCTGTTACTGCTCACTTTAAGGAGCTTTGCGTCAGGGCAAGGGTTATAAAACTCGCGACTGAAATATGAAAAATGTGTCCCGCAATTATGTACCGGCCTACGAATATTTGCCTTTTATGTAATCATGTAACATTGCGGTTACTCAACTGTTTTACAACCAAATATGTATAAATTAAATACAAATACAAATTTATTTATTACCACCACTGGATTTTCGGTACCTAAAAGATATACAGACTGAATTGCGAAAAGAACCGAAAATACATATGAGACAAAGATTGTGCAATCGTATAGTTGCAATTTTTGTTTCCAATACTTTTCGAACCGTTTCTCATGCACTCGCAGTTTTTACACGCATTTTTTCTGTCCTCTTCTCTAAAAATCAGTGCCTTGAAACTTGCACATTTGACTGAATTAGCTGTTGCATTAAAAAATGTTGTCCGCCACTTCTTTCGCTTGTTCGTAGTAGTTTTTATTTATTCAAGTCGTCTGCTCGGCAAGCGATATTGCATATTCTCGTTGCAGTCGCATTCACTGCTTCGAGTGCTAAATCTTCCACTCACTGTTCACGTTTTTTCTAATTTATGTCTCACCAGTTGCGTTTGCAAATTCTAGCCCTCTTTCGCCGTTTTTATCGATTATTCGTCGTTTGTTTTCGGCGGCCTTGTCTTGACACGTCCGCGTCCAGGTGAAACATTTATTTGTCCCATTCTCATGCACAGCCGTGTCGGGGGGTGAAAAATTAATTGCGATCCGGTTGCGCCCGCGGGGTATCATTTGTATGTAGGAAGTTTCTGTAACTCGGCGGGCTCGGGGCAGTTGCATGGATCAGACAAGTTGGAAATTCAACATCTCTATTTGGCCGCCGGAGGCTGACACGTGTCGTGTTTCTGCGAAACCAAGATCTGCATGACAAATTGCGCCTATGAGATGCTGCTCGAGGATGCTCGGTATGAGACGGAGATGCGTTTAGCCTAATCGCGTCAGGACGCTCCGATCATTAATTTGGCGGCGTTTGGATTGAAAAAATGCTCGCGGGCGCGCTTCATCTTACGGTCGGGTAGCAAAAAATCTTGAAACGGAAACGACTTACTTTGCATTTACAAGGAGGCAGCGGAAGCAATAGGTTTGTGGATGGGAGAGTTGCATGAAAAAAATTATTTAATTTGGTTTGTCTGCAGTATTCTATTGTACAAAATAAATTCGAGGAATTTTCACTAGTCCACTCTGTAATTAAAAAAACCATAACGCAGTTTTTTCTTTAGTGTTTGCGTTGTTTTTGCCATGCCAGACATCGAGCACCTCCAAGTTTTTATTTGTCAAATAACAATACCACCAAATTATTACAAAATAAACTCGAAATTAATTCGATTTGTCTGCACTTTACCATCGTACAAAATAAATTCGCCGAATTTTTGCTTGTCGACTCTGTAACTTAAAAAAATTAAATCTTATACTCGTGATAAGACTGTTTTTCCTTCGGTGTTTGCGTAATTTTTGCCATCCACCGAGCACGTTCAAGTTTTCATTTGTCAAATAACAATACCACCAAATTATTTACAAAAAATGGCTCGAAATGATTTAATTCGGTTTGTCTGCAGTATTCTATTGTACAAAATAAATTCGCCGAATTTTCACTAGTTCACTCTGTAATTTAAAAATAATCATAAGGCAGTTTTTCTTTTAGTGTTTGCGTAGTTTTTTTGCCTTGTCAGACATCGAGCACCTCCAAGTTTTAATTTGTCAAATAACAATACCACCAAATTATTTACAAAATATGGCTCGAAATGATTTAATTCGGTTTGTCTGCAGCATTCTATTGTACAAAATAAATTCTCCCAATTTTTACTAGTCCACTCTGTAATTAAAAAAAAAATCATAAGGCAGTTTTTTCTTTAGTGTTTGCGTAGTTTTTTTTGTCTTGCCAGACATCGGGCACCTCCAAGTTTTTATTTGTCAAATAACAATACCACCAAATTATCTACAAAATAAACTCGAAATTAATTCGGTTTGTCTGCACTTTACCATCGTACAAAATAAATTCGCCAAAATTTGGCTTGTCGACTATGTAATTTAAAAAAAATGGATTACACGTCATAAGGCAATTTTTTTCTTTAGTGTTGAGCACGTTCAAGTTTTTATTTGTCAAATAACAATACCACCAAATTATTTATAAAATATGGCTCGAAATGATTTAATTCGGTTTGTCTGCAGCATTCTATTGTACAAAATAAATTCGCCCAATTTTTACTAGTCCACTCTGTAATTTAAAAATAATCATAAGGCAGTTTTTCCTTTAGTGTTTGCGTAGTTTTTTTTGCCTTGTCAGACATCGAGCACCTCCAAGTTTTTATTTGTCAAATAACAATACCACCAAATTATTACAAAATAAACTCGAAATCAATTCGATTTGTCTGCACTTTACCATCGTATGTACAAAATAAATTCGCTGAATTTTTGCTTGTCGACTCTGTAATTAAAAAAAAATGGATTATACTCGTCATAAGGCAATTTTTTCTTTAGTGTTTGCGTAGTTTTTACCATCCATGAGCACGTTCAAGTTTTTATTTGTCAAATAACAATACCACCAAATTATTTACAAAATATGGCTCGAAATGATTTAATTCGGTTTGTCTGCAGCATTATATTGTACAAAATAAATTCGCCCAATTTTCACTAGTCCACTCTGTAATTAAAAAAAAAATCATAAGGCAGTTTTTCTTTGTGTTTTTGTTTTTGCCATACCAGCCATCGAGCACGTCCAAGTTTTTATTTGTCAAATAACAATACCACCAAATTATTTACAAAATAAACTCGAAATTAATTCGGTTTGTCTGCGCTTTACTATAGTACAAAATAAATTCGCCGAATTTTCGCTTGTCGACTCTGTAATTTAAAAAAACGGAATCTTACACTCGTCATAAGGCAGTTTTTCCTTCAGTGTAATTTTTTCCATCGAGCACGTCCAAGTTTTCATTTGTCAAATAACAAACAATACGACGCTTTTTATTTTTAAAAAATAGGGCTTTAATTAAAAAATTTTGACGTCGTTCGGGAAAATTAAGCTGCGTCAACATGTTTTGTTTATATAACATTAGGTTTTTCGATAATAATTCGAGTTCATTGTAGCTGCCGGAATACTGTTACATTTAGTTTTGCACTAATTAAAACGGCGTCCAGAAAATGCGCCGAACGAAATTGAAATTCCCGGAAATCGCGTTCAAACGTGCCGACCATTCGCCCCATTTCGAATCGCATAAAAACTGATTTTTAATAGTGTAACATAATCCGGCTGCCGTAATTGTAATCCTTTAAATCGAAGGAGGAGAATAATAGAGGATTTAATCCGTCCAAGCGCCACTGCAGCTGCACGCCAAACCTGCTCCAGTGTCCAGTATTTATTTCATCAATTCAACTCACTCAGAATCTCAACGGTGTGTATGAGATCCCCATGCGATCCATCCCCTATTTGACAGGTGTAATCACCCTGATCTGAATATCTGATGTCCCTCACTTGCAGATTATAGCCCAACAGCGATATTCTCGGGTCGGCTGTGATTTTTTGTTGTCCGGCGGTTAAAAGGGTAATTCCTCTCTTCCACACTATGACCAGAGGACCTGAAACGAAATAAAAATGTACACACGGAGCGTCTCGAACGAACGGGTCTAACGAGTGGAAAAAGGGATCGGGGGAAAATAGAAAATATAAAGACACGAGCGAGCGAGTTGAAGGGTACTAACGTCGAAGAATGAACAATTCGTCACGATGCCTCTCGTACTTCTCATAGACCGTTAGCCTTTTAAACATCCTTCAGTTTCCGTCAACAATCCGCTTTTATGCGCGCCTTTATTGTTTCCGAGCCCTCGCCATTGTCGCTTATTACAATTACGACGGCATGATCCGTCCTGCAAGCACAACTTTTCGTAGATTGAGGAGAAAAACGCTGATACGATTCGATACAATCCGAGCGATTTGATTTGGGGCCGGCGGAGGGTGCGAATTTAAAAACCCCCGCGATTATTCCACCGGAAAAAGCGATTCCGGCTAATTCCTCGACGTGGAGCGACGACTAGTCCAGTGGCGTGCGCCATCAGCAAACATCGCATTTTTACGACGATCTAAAGAGACGACGACCAATAAAATACAAACACGCAGCCATAAAAAGTACAAAAGCAATAGTAACACACGAAGCAAAAGTGGGACATAAGATTTTTAGGAAGTGATCGAATAAAACTAAATTATTATGTATTTCAAGGGGGAAAAAACGAAAGATTCAAATCGAGAAATAGAGACAGAGTAAAAACTAAAATTTTGAGGTCGGTGTTTAGTATATTCATTGCGAAAACTTCCTCACATTATATTATTCCACTCACAAGCACACACAGTTTGCTCTCAGTCCGACTAATTTATACAACAGGTCGTACAAATTATCCGTACGTGTGCGTTGGATTTTGATTAACAGCTTGTCTAAACGTGTACAGAGATGCAACGAAATGCTTTCATCGTTCCACACGTATCCGATAGCTTCTCGAATTGCCTCAAGGAGCTCACTTTTGATTTATGAAACGATCAGAAAAACAAATCGTTCGCTCCGATTCATCACCGATTTGATTGATTATTCCATCTTTTGTTTTTGCAACGCAAGTTAAAAATGTCGGTGATTTATGACGTGCGATTGCTGCGGCATTCATTCGTCGCAGAAATGCCCTACGATGCTCCGCCGTTCCTAATTGGGAGAATAATTAAAACTGTGTTTGTGTTTCCAGCGGACAAAAAATATTATTTTGATGCGAGCGTTTCCAGTTTCACGTTTTAATTAATTTTTCAGTTAGACGCGGCGGTTATGACGGAATGGGAATTAATTAATTCCCCAAATCCAAAGCGGTGCAGGTGCAAATTGTGGCGAGGTGTGTGTGTGTGTGTGTGTGTATGTGATGTATGTACTATAATGCGCACCTAACCTCACACGATATTCTTGTGGCGGCCATGTTTGGTAGGAATGGTGGCGGGTTCTGGAAATGTCAATATGTAACAGAGGACCTGGAGGATGTGCCCAGATATCATCAATCCACGCATGCATGTAATGCGAGCACACATAAAACGGGCGCATGCAGATAGATAGATAGATAGATATGCAGCATCCTCGCCATCCCGTCCACCACCCCCGATCCTGTTTACAATTTATATGTAAATGAGTGCGGTCCAATTACATAAAGCCGCCGGCGATTAAACTCGCAGAATATCGTCACGCCGCCGCCACCGCCGCCGCCACGCTTTCATCGTCCACAATATTCGAATTTAATTTCTCTTTAATTATGGCTTAATAAAACTTAAAGAGTTTCTCGTAAAAATTAGCCTTGCTCCTGCCGTAACAACCCACCAACTTATTAAAACTTGTAATCTGCCTCCGCAAACTACTAATTGCCTTTTGTGTTCGCTCTCGCTATTTTTATCTAAACGACAAGTCGCAGACTCGATCCGAATTAAATTCGCAATTAAATGGACGTCGGATTGCGAAAGCCGCAAATCAGGGGCGTAACAGAATGGGGGCGTCCGAGCGTTTCACAAAGAATTAGCAACGCGCGTTTGATTCATCTCTAAATATTATTTCTCAAAGTATTTTTTGTCAGAACGCCATATCTCTCTTAATACTTCAAAATGTTAATGTTTATTTTAAAATTATTAAAAACCGTATTTTTTCATAGCACCATTTGTTGACAATTATAATTAAAAGTTCCATCTATTGACAATTTGTTGTCACAATAGGGTTGTCCAATATGCAAAAATAAATTTATTTGCGGCCTGGATATCATAAAAATTTTCTCACCAACAATCTCAAAGGGTTTTTATTTTAATCAAAGGTCTTCTTTAAATCTTTACACAACGTTGACGTAAGAGCCAAGCAAATATAAACACATATTTAGTTGCAATTTAATTCTTTTTAAATAAAACAATTGTCGGTTCTAAAAAGATTTTATGGTCATGAACGAAATCAATTTCTTCCTAGTTAGCGGAAGAATACGTCCTTTTTTGTCAATTTTATTCTAGAACTCGTAACCTAATGACGAAACTTTTATAAAATGGACCTATATGGATTTGATTTGTAAATTTAAAATAGTCTTTCTTGAAAACTAATGGAGCAGAATTTTTTCTTCTTAAAAAATTATGTTTGGGTGCCAATGGGGTCTTTCCAACTTTTTCTAGGCGAAAGTTCTGTGATAAACTACAAACTGTGTGTCCAATTTCCAAGAGCCATTACCAAATTTACTTGATTTTGAATCATGTCTCCTTAAATACAATCTTAAGCACATTAAGCATCCAAACGTTTCAATAGATGTAAAAAAATTACAAAATTTCAGACATAGTTATAAATTATTTATTAATTCGAAGAATCAAGTGTAAATGCAATTTTTTCAGTGAACGGAAAGGACTACGAAACATTTTACTGGCACAAAATGAGTGAATTTCAGATCAAATAAATATAATATTTACAAATTATCATTTATTGATTGATCAAGTAAATGGTGGATTTGGAAGAAGCCAGTTAGTTAAAGCATGTCCTCTGCACCCGTTTAAAATATGCAAATATTATCTCCCGAGGTGGCAAAATAATTGTTCCATATTTTCGTGCGTTCAATTTAATTGTTCCTAGAAATTTGTGCTGCATAACAGTTGATTTGTTAAATTAAACGTAACTGTTACTAGTGCAGAATGAACATTTTCAAAATTAATTATTAATTATCTACGGATCACTGTCATTTATCTCTCGCCTCTCATCATTGTCAATAATTCGTTGATAAATTTATAAACTTTCATAATTTGGCGAAAAGGATTACACATATTATTGATAATTTTTACGACTTTTAGAGTATATGATATGTCCACGGATGTGGCTACAAAGAGGATACTTTATTTTATTTTTTATTTCCCAGTAAAATTGTTTGCTTTCAAATCCCTAAAAAATGAAAGTATGCACATTTAAAAAAAATATGCGAAAAGTCAGTGTCGCCAACATAAAAGCTTTCATTGAAAATCCCTGCTTTCCATTTTCTTGCTCAGGCAGGGAAATGATCGTTTTCAAGACGATTTGAGTGCTTGCAAAATAACTAATTTGAGACGGAGGCCGAAAAAATTATTTCTTATAAAATTTGATAATTTTGTATGGTTCTGTTGTAAACGAACTACAATAAAATTAAAATTAATAAGTACCTATCTACCAAATACAACAAATAAATAAATATTTTTGATGCAAATAAACCTTCAATCGAATGTATCAAAATAAAAGGAGTTTTTCAAATCCTCCCGAATGCAGTTTCTGTTTGGGTCGTAGTTTCGGCCGAATGACAGCCGAAACTAGCTTTTTGCTGAAACTAGGCCGAAACCGAAAGTTCGGTCGGACACTACAAATTTTATATAAAATCTTATTTAAAAAAAATATATAAAATTTTATATAAAATCTGTACAGAAATTAGAGATCCTGCACCACAAATTTAATATAATGTTTTTTATTTCACGTACAGATTTAATATATTTTTTTTAATAAAATTTTATATAAATTTTGACATAGTGTCAGATGGTCTTAGGAATCACCAGTTTCATTTAATGTACTTATTTCATAGTCACCTGTATTTTTTACGTTTTGTTACTTAAATTGAGACAAAATTAATGTTGAGAGTGAGTAGAGATGAAAATAACTTGTTGGAATATCTTTTATATTTATTGAAACAACGTGCATTTATAATTCTAATAAAATATGTGGTGTAAACATTGTGCAGCGACTCCACCCACTCCAACGAAGTTAACACAAATTGGTGGCCGAAAATTGTGGGCGCAACGAAGTCAACTTAATAAAATAGAGAATCGTTGTTCGGCAGATTATTGCCTGGGGCAAACCGCGCGATGACAACAGTATAACGTGAAAATTTATAGCCCCTCAGTCAATTGTTACATCGATCCGGCCAATAATACCGTTCCTGGAGCTGTTATTGCGCAATTAATTACGTGAGGGGATGAAAAAATCCTACACAAACACACGTTCATACGCATTCCGCCATTTCGTAACGACCCGGTCGACAAAATGGTGAATAGTTCCACATTCCGTTAATTAGTACATACTCGAATATCATCGCCGCTTTGAATGTTACGTTCTGCTGCTAATTGCAGGATTTCGGTGGCGGTCCCGGCATTCAACCTCCGCAATCGATTGCGAAACCGATGTATGCTGGTACAGACCGGTACCGGGGGCAAAAACTCATATTACGAATGATTATTTGGAAGGGGTTGATATCATCGTTCGTCTTGCCTCCTCAGCTGCTCCTCGTCTATCGCTGTTTGTTCAGCCACGACGGCCGCAATTACGAATTTACATAATAAAAATCGGTGGAAGCGCGATTGTTTATCGTCAAAGGGCAGGGTTTAATATTTAAAATTTGTATCAGTCGCACAAAGCGGCCACGTGAATGAAGGGTTGATGGTGGCTGCGCCGATAACATCAGCAATGAAAGAAAGCATCATCGAACGTGGATGCGGGACGGCCGCCTAATCTAACCAGTTTACTTGGCGAAATAATGATGTATAGTTTTCCGTCTTAAGGAAATTGCTCGAGTGCTCTCTTCCGGAAAATATCCGATAAAAGAGTAATGTAGTGTGGAAAATCGCGTTTTCATCCAGTGTGCCGGCGTGCATTTCCGCCAAACTAAGTTGCGGCGACGTCTCAGCACAAGAACAAAGCGAGTTTTCCATTTTCGTTATGGTGTGTACCTGTATGGAAGTATTTTTATAAAATCGTGCCCCTTTTTAGTCTTAGTTTCTTTATTTTCATAAACACTACTTTTTACGCACATTTAATATTTAACATTCGTCTGTAGTTAGTAAACAGCGGGGATGGGCTCTGGAAGCATTGCAAGACGCACAACAAGCGTCGTTATCAATTCGCCTGTCAAAAACCCGCATCTGAAAATCGCACATATTCGCAAATCTCGCGCTTTGAACTTTAAAAGCGAATTGAGCGCTCAAACGTAGCTCGCAGATTGATTCGTGTAGCGGTCAATTTTGCATGCGTGGTCGCGTAATTGAATTGTAAATTCATTAAAATTTTATTGACGTCCGGTCCATGCTCCCAGCTACGTTTCGAAAGCCGGCGGAGTCTCGCTCATCGTTATGCGATTTATAATGATCGATCATGGAAAAGTGGGAAAGGTCGACGCAAACGACGAAACAAGCCCCATTTTCCGCCAAGCGATTTCGGAATTGCCTCTCGTGAACAAAACACGTAAAGCCCGAATTCGCTGACATTTCACCGAAAAAACAAAAAATAATAAAAACCTGTCCAATACGAGTACAGCTGCTCTTTAAAAATGTATTATCCAGCGGCGGGGAGGGGGCGAAAGCGGTCGACACCGCAAAAAAACTAAAAGTTTGTAATTATACATTAGGAAAGAGCGGCCGAGTCGAGTTGAGGGATGGCTGTTGCAAATTTTCACGTTGCGAATATTTATTTTTGTGCGGTGGGCGATTTTTTTTATTCCAATTTCAAGTTTTATCTTGGCCGGTGTTGGTACATGGGGGAGTAGTGCCGAGGCCAGGATTTAATTTGTATGCAAATTTCAGTGGTTAAAATAAAGCGGAGACTGCCGCTCACAAAGCATCCCCAAATGGAATATCCCGTTATCCTCATTCCCAGAATTTGTGTTTAAAACTCTTGATGTTTCCTGGCCACCGCATCGATGGTCACACACTACCGTCCATTTTTCATTCCGCTAACAATATTATGTATCAATTTAATTAAAATCGACCCAGCCTCAAACCCTTTAGAACCAACACGACCCTCCCTCGCAGTTTTTACAATTTTTTTTCCTAAACTATTGTCAGTTTAGCTGGTATAAATTTTTTATTGTAGCATTATTACATTACATTATCACGTCGTTAGAATAATACAAACTTTGCACAGATTAACAAAAATAGAGCATTTGTTAAAACAAAATTAAATGAAACAAAAATTTCACAACGATTATACGAGTATTTTCAGTTTTCTCCAATAAATTGTAACTGAGTTCGGCTTTTTTTTTCATATCAGACCTCATTTCTTATTTCAATATTTCACCGTGTTCTTAAATAAACAAACGGTACAATGAAAAAATATTTTAGAGCCATAAATATTTTAATAAATTAAAAAAATACATTAATAAATGTATAAAATAAGTCCCCACACACATTTATTTTTAACACGGTTGTAAATTTTACATCTTATCTTATAATATGGAAATTATGTACAAATTTGGTGATTCTGTAAACGTACCGAACTACCGAACTATTTCTAAACTCTGTAACTATTCAAAGATATCAGAACTTATATCATACTCCTATAATTTATTTCCGTCTGAAAAATTACTTGTTACTTGTAGACGTTGTAAGATTTCTAATCCGGCTTTTATTTCACAGCGATCATGGTTACAAGTAGATGGTGTTTATACAAACTTCACCAAAGCCTTTGATATTTGAGATAATACATAATAATCAACAAATCCATATCTTTGGGACCTTGCAACTCATTTTCATCAGAAGGCAGTACTTTGTTAACTACTTATATTAGTTCTTACTCTCATCATTACTTCAGAGGTTCTGCAAGGATCTAAACTCGGCCCAATTTTTTATATTATTTATTCATTCTTCAAATTAGTGTTTATTATTAAAATTAAAGTCAAATGTGCGCCAGTTGCGCACTGTAACAAGAAGATGTGTTTCAGCTTTACAACAAATTTGCACAAGTGTTAATAAAAATGTGATAATTTAATTTACCACAAAAATTAAGTCAGCTAAATGACGATTGAGTTTCAAGACATGAGATCGATGATGAGCGTTTCGTTTGGTCGAGAGGCGTTTGAAATTATATCAAAATCTATGTCTCTCCAAGTTTATCAAAAGTCATACTTTGTCAATGTCAAAAGTCTACACTTCAAAAAAATTAAACGAGAGATTCCATGGACGAAAACCCGTATTGTTTGTACGCGTTATTTGACTATCATATCAATGCAATGCAGAAAGTTCATCATAGAAAGTTTTTGTGGTTTGAAGGTTTAAATTATATGACCTGCCGGCAGATTTACATATTCACTAGTTTTTGAAACGTATACTACTGTGCAATAAAATTAAGCACATTAATATTTTTTTCGTTTAAATGGGATATCACGATATTTCTAGCAACAAAATATTTATGTAAATCGGTCAGTTTTTTAGGGATGGCAAAATTATTAGAAAAAAAAATTATTTCGATTTTTGAGTTATAAATAAATGCTTTTGTTTTGGTCTTTTAGTAAAGATGTTATATTTATTTATACAGCGTGTCAGTTTTTGTGATTATGTAAAATATATATTTGGTAATTATTAATTGATGGCACAAACCAAAGTGGCTTGCATAAGCAAATGACTTAAGTTTAATTAAAGCGGCAACCATCAAAAATTATTATACAAAAATATTTTTCCATCAATTTCGCGTTTATATAAATAATTAAGTTTTATTGTAAAATCATAATGTTACAAAAAATTTTCAAAATGTTCTGTAGACATAAATTGTAAAACTACTAAAAAAAGCGAAAATTATGATCGAAACTCAAAAAAACAAACAAACGCAAACACTCAAAGCAAATGACAGATTAGTACTTACTTACTCCTAATGTTATTAAGATGAATGGGAAAAATTCTTATAATTAAAATTAAATTAAAAATAAATTATAAATTAAATAATAATAATAATAAATTAAAATTCTTTTTTAAGCAGAAATTTGTAACGCCTTTGGGATGCTACAATAATTTATAGACACTTTTTTAACTAATATTTACCAAATTATGCAAAAATTTTATACTTATTTACCAATTTCACAAATTAAAATTTTTTATCAATACCAATAAACCCGCATTATACAACTAAAATATTGTGTAAAAATAGTAATAAAACTTGTGCTTGATTTTATTGCACATACCTTCAACGGATGGTATAAATAAATATTTTTAGTTGGTGTTCCTATTACATAAACTGCCAAATAACAAATATTCGTCCCAGTAACCGAACATATAATAAGTTTTGCAACAACAGATGTATTAATAGAATTTCACAAATTAATAATAATTGATTATTAATATTACTAAGTAGACTGAAATACATGCGTTTGAATTCTTGATTCGTTTGTTTGTGGGTGTATCGAGCGAGTAAATAAATTGGTAATATGTATTTGAATTGTTTTTCGTGTGGCGTTGTTGACAATTGATCCGGATCTGGAACTTGGAACCACAGCGAACCCAATCACCAATACCGAAGTACTCGCATTCGATTGATTAAACATGTTTTTAAAGAATTTTCAAGTCCCTTAATGCGGACAAATGTTTTAAAAGTGGCGACGACGAAGAGTGCGGACCAGGTCTAATGACAATTAGAATTTCTTCATTTTATGGGTTGGGGGGTTAATGGCATTGTTCTCGCTAAAACGATCCGAACTGAACCAACTATGACTATTAATTTCGTGCGATTGCAACTGAAGCAATTCCCAAGTTCGCTAGAATGCAAAATCCCTCCCATTTCAATGTCCAACTTTAATTGAAATGCTTGTAAAGCGACCATAACGGGTTAGTGTGCGAGAGCTCGTTACGAATAACAGTCTCCTCTGCCAACGCCCTATTCGGTCCTAATTTGCACGAACTGAATGTGAAATTTCCAATTCCGACGAGGCAGACTCTTTAACTCACCCAAATTCTGCACCTCGCACGGCAGAACGATGCTGTCGCCGATGATCACACGAAAAGTGTTCGCTCTGGAGACAAATCTGGGCGCCAGAAGCCCTTCCTCGAAATTCGACCCTGCAACAAGCAAAAAACATTTCCAATTATGCAAGGGTTGAATGGGTTGCCTCCGGTGATTGATTAGCACACATTGTTTAATACCGCTCACAAGCTGACTGGACTTGAATTATATATGGTTGGAAACACGGAGCCGATTTATTACCACCCCTGCCAACCCCGCAAAAATTAAAAAGCGCAAAGCGGGGAAGCACAGCACCGACTCACCCGCATTCATTATCGCCGAACACGATTCCAACCCTACTAATATTAAAACTGTTGCCAAAAAACGCATGGTTCGTCACTTGGGGCTGTCCATGGTTCGACTCGTCAACTTTTTTACCATCGGCGATGTGGGAGCACCGCGCGAGCTGCGCCCTGAAACTCGCCCGCCGCAACTGAAACTGAAACTGAAAAGCGACGTTAAGCCGAACAGTTAAGGGTTGGAGCTCGGACGATTTCGCATTTTCGTACACATATCCAAACAATGCGTGCTTTATCCATCAGATACCGACAACTTTACACTCTAATTGTAATTATCTTGCATCTAATTACGACCCACATTATTTTTAATGGTTTTTAAACAGTCGCCGGTGCCATGAGCGTCCGCACGGCGCTCAGGCCCGTATTTTTTTTGGCCCACTTTGGGGGAGTTTGCAACGTTCGCGACAAATCCCCGCGATTTTTCATCGCTTTCAATTTAATAACCACCGTACTGAATTGCGTGCATTTCCTCTGGATTCCCTGGGGGGTAATATACATACAGAACGTAAGTTTCCCCGATTTTCCAAGCGGAATTAAAGCAATTGTGCAGGTTTCAAATCAATCGAACGCCACTCACCTATCCAGCCAACATTTCGTCATCAAAATAATAAATCCGTGTTTGGTGTCGGCCGTTGCTGTATGCTGTCGCACGTCCGCGTTCTATCAAATCTACAAAAACAAATCTTTGCCGTTGAAGCTGCTGGACACCATCGACGCCATCCTGGAAACCCCACCTAGTCATTCCACCAAAACCAAAAACTGCATCAAAATCATCTGCATCTTCACGATAATCCTGTCGTGGCCGTTCCAAATCTTCTCCTTCTACCGAATCACCATAACATCCTCGACTCACACCACCAACTTTTTCATTTTCTTCGTCAACATTTACAACAACTATTCGGCCGCCTCGTGCGAGCTCCTCTTCATCTCGCTCTCCTTCTTCATCTATCGAAAGTTCAAACTGGTCCACGCCAGTTTGAAGCGTTTGGGGCGCACTTTCCGCACCAAAAAAAATCACCCCGCTTCTGGGATGTCGCGAGTCCTTCTATTGAGGGAATGCCAGCACGTCTTGCACGAAGCTTGCGACAAATTAAATCGCATTTACAATTTTCAGCTGTTTGTTTCGCTATCGAGTTTGTTCGTGAATGTTTTGCTGAATTTATACTTTGCCATTTTTGGCGGATACGCTCAGTCGACGTCCAAATACGTGATCACCCAGTACACGTCGAACGTCATCAACAGCGTCTTGTGGAGTTTTTACTATTTCGTCAGGTTTATGATGATTTGTGCGGCCGCTGATCGTCTGATTAACGAAGTAACGTAGTCTAGTCTAAACTAGTCATCAATCTGATTTTCAGGCCAATTCCACCAAAATCTACGTTTCAGATGTCATGAGACAGACTTCGGATAAAAATATAAAAGAGGAGGTAAGTGCAGAATGTTTTCATCTTAGTTTTGTTTCAAATCGTTCCAGTTGTGGAGCTTTCTGCATTTTGCCATCGCGCGCAAGCTTAAATTTAACGCCTTTGGATTTTTTAATGTCGACTTGAAACTGATTACAACGGTACGTATAAAAAAAAGTACAAAAATTTGTTGACAAAAACTACGATTCAAAATTTCAGGCGGTTGCGACTGGAACTACGTATTTAGTGATTCTGGCACAATTTAATAAAGAGTAAAGTACAGGAACACAATTTCAACAAGTTTCGGATTTGTGTGTAGGTACTCAAAAACTGTGGACATCTTCAATGGATTTGGATCTCATGGGATGTCTAAAGAGGATGAAGATGAAAAAAAATTTAGAATAAAAATACTGTTCAAATGACATAAATAATCTCACTGAAAGGTTACATGTGTCATAAAAAACATATTCAGTGGAATTTGGTGTTTTATGGAGATGGACGTATGAATTAAACATGACAGAGTTGGTTATAGCACAAACGTCTGCCGTCAATACATATTCCATATTATCCTTTT